>CM019149.1:139416617-139932893 GCA_009733165.1 Naja naja
TGTTAAGTTTGCATGAAGAGACAGAGACGCGAGTGCTTCAAGCTCTTGTTTATTAGTGACTACAGCTCAGAACGGACCCACTTTGGCTGGGCTGCTGCTGCTACTTATAGCCAGCAGCTGCAGTTGCCAGCCAATCAGAGTGCAGGGTTTTCCCGCACTTTTTAAACCAATCATTTCTAACATTTTACAAGAACAGTTCAAACTAAACCAATGACTTCAAACCTGCATACATAACAACCCTCCCCACTAGGTTCAGTCCATACTCAAACCCCAGCCTATCTAATGTATTCTTTTAAATAGGTGGGGCTCTTACGTGTACATTGAGACCCACGTGGTTCAGATGTTTTAAGGTTCTCACCTTGTGAGGGAGGAAATGTGTCTGCTGACATTTCCTTACTAGGACTTGTAGTAATGGTAGAACCTGTTTGGTTACTACAACCTGGTCTCTCCTCCCAATCCATCTCCAACCCAATGTCAGCACCTAAATCAGGTAGTGATGTGCAATCTTCCATTTGTGAAAATGGTTGTTGGTACTGACAGGTTTTGGGATGGTTCCTGTCGTGTTAGTCAGCTACACATGGGGTTGATTCTGCTTGCTGATTACACTCATGATCCTCCCTTCCCCTAGAAGAGGCAGTAGGTATGGGAACCAGAGAGGAGCAAAAGCGATGCTCCTGAGGCAATCTGGATCTTAACTGATCATGTGCCTGCTCCAGAGGACACCATCCTCCGTTTGTACCCTGTAAGACCTGGGGCCTGTGATTTGGGTTATCTCAGCAGGAATCCATGGTTCACCCATAAGGTTCTTAGCATAAACAGAATCACCCACAGTGAATGTGTACTAGTGGATCTAGTGGTGCTGCGTAAGTGGGATGAAGGCGATCAAGGGAGACCTGAGTTTCCTACCCATCAACAATTCAGCTGGGGATAAATTAGTTGAGGGTTGGGAGTGATATGCTGAACACTGAGAGTTTTTCAACTTTCTCAGTGATATCCCCGGACCCAATTGCTGAAGTTTTCCTTGGTAAATCGTACCATACGTTCAGCCCGCCGTTAGCAAAGCCCAGGGGCTGTCAGGGCATGTCTGATACCCTGTTGTGCTAGATATGATTCAAAAGGTTGGATGTAAATTGAGGGCCATTGTCAGAAACAAGCACATCAGGTAACCCGTGAGTTACAAAAAGCTTTTTAAGCTGTTTGATGACAGCTTCAGTTGTGGTGGATGCCATAGGGATAACCTCTAGCCATTTGGAATATGCATGAACTATAATAAGGAAAGTATGCCCTCTGGTAGGGCCAGCAAAATCAATGTGAATCCTGGACCATGGGCCTCTAGGACATTCCCATTCCTGTGTGGGGGCGAGAGGTGGTGCAGGCCTGACTACCTGACAGTTGGGACAAGATGCAACCCAGTTTTCAACCATTTTGTCAATACCTGACCACCATACATAACTCCTGGCCAATCCCTTCATTCTGACAATTCCCGGATGACCCTCATGTAACATTTCCAAAACCTCTTTTTGTAGTTTTGCAGGAATAACCACCCTGTTACCCCACAAAATACATCCTCTTAATACAGATAATTCAGTTTGCCTGGATTTGAAAGGTTGGGTGAGTTGAGGTAGATCTTGAAGTGGCCAACCCTTCTTAATCCAGCCTATAACAGGAGCCAATAAAGTGTCTTTGGCAGTCTCTCTGGCAATTTGAGCAGCATGTACTGGAAGCTTGGCAACAGTTTCTAGAAAAAGTGTGAGTCTCAGGAACAGGGTCCTCAATGTGAAGGAAGTGGGCAGCGACTCAAAGCATCTGCATGCCCAATGTCTTTACCAGGTCTGTGGATCAGTTTGTATGAATAAGCAGCAAGCAATTCAGTCCATCTCAGCATTCTTGGTGACAGGATTGTGGGCGTTGGTTTGTCCCCTGCCACAATGCCTAAAAGAGGTTTGTGATCTGTGACAACAGTAAATGTTCTCCCATATAAATACTCATGGAATTTCTTGACAGCTGCAACAATTGCCAAGGCTTCCTTTTCCAGTTGGCTGTAGTTCCTCTCTGCTTTAGTCAAGGTGCGAGAGTAAAATGCAATAGGAGCTTCCCTCCGCTGGGAAGCGTGGCTCAATACCCCCACTCCAAAGGGAGGCATCACAAGTGAGAACAACAGGAAAGTTCTCAGAGAACTGTATCAGCACAGCATCAGACGTGATTTGTCTCTTGATATTGTTAAATGCAGCTTGTTCCTTCCTCCCCAGACCCAAACAGATTTCTTGTCCAGCAACCTATGTAGGGATTCTGCAATGGTTGCCTTCTGAGGTAGAAACATATGATAAAAGTTAATGAGTCCCAAGAATGCTTGCAAATCTGTTTTGCATTTTGGCCTGGGGGCTTCTTTGATTGCCTGAACCTTTGCCTCTGTGGGGTGGATGCCATGTTTATCAATCATGTAACCCAAGAATTCCACTTTATCTGTTCTAAGTGTGCATTTTTGTTCTTTGACTTTTAACCCCGCTTTTTTGAATCTGGTTAAGACTTCCCTGAGTCTCTCGTGTAACTGAGTGTCATTTTCAGCAGAAATTAAAACATCATCAAAATAGGGCACCACCCCTGGCAATCCTTGTAACATTCTTTCCATAAGGCTTTGGAAGATGCCTGATACCACGCTTACTCCAAACTGCACTTTGAAAGCACCTCTATGGGTTACAATGGTTTGGGCTTCAGCAGTGGCATCATCAACTGTTAATTGTTGATATGCCTGTGCCAGGTCCAACTTGGCAAAACTGTGCCCTCCAAGGGAATGTAATAAATGATGCACTACTGGAACTGGATATGCGCTCTGTTGTAGCGCATGGTTCAATGTCCCCTTGTAGTCTCCGCAGATTCTCACTGACCCATCGGCCTTGACTGGTGTGACTATGGGTGTCTCCCACCTGGAGTGATCAGTGGGCTCTAAAACCCCTTGGGCTATTAGTTTATCTAATTGTGCATCAATTTTTTCCTTTAAGGCAAATGGGACCCTTCTGAGTTTTAAACGGATTGGTTGTACCTTGGGATCTAGGTTAAAGGTGATAGGGGTCCTCAAATCCTTGCCTAATCCATTGCTGAAGACCTCTGGAAACTCAGACTTCAAGGCCTCTTCCCACTCAGTGTTGCTCACGTGATTGATGCCAGTCACCTCGATGCCCAACGGGTTGAACCACTCAAGGCCCAGCAGACTTGGCCAGTCCTTGTCCACAATGGTCAGTGGTAGGCATTTGGTGTGGCCCTTGAACTTCATGTTGAATTCTCTTGTTCCAACTACTGGAATCTTGTTCCCTTGGTAGTCTTTAAGAGTCAATGCTTGCTTCTTGAAATGATTCTTCTGGATGTTGGGAAGAAGACTGTGAATAGTGTCCCATGACACCATAGATAAATAGGAGCCTGAGTCCACTTCCATTTGGCAAGGCCTTCCTTCAATAAATACCTTGACATGCACTTTTCTACTTCTTAAGGGTGATGAATGACCAATGGTGACTGTTTGATGAGTTTCATTCTTCCCATTTGCTTCTGTGCTGCCCCATTTTCTCACTGAGATTGTTAGGCTTGAATTCTTTGTCTTTGCTTGTAGCAAAATTTCTTCTGATGGGTGGAGTTCCGGATGATTTGCAGACTCTTGCTAGGTGTCCTCTTTTATCACAACGGAGGCAAATGGTGTCTAAAACTTGCATTCAGTGGGGTGGCTTCCCCACACCCTCTGCAGTAGAAATCTTGCCTCTTTCTTCCCAGGTCTTTCTTTTTCCCTCCATTCTGAGTCTGTAAATTCCTTCCTCCACCTCACTACAGTCTGACTCAGAATCTATTTGCTCACAATGAGTTGTTGTGGACTTTTCCACATCAGGATGGCTTGTGGCCTTGTTGATTTTCTTCATGGCTGCTGCTGAGGACTTGGTAGCTTCTGCTGAAGAGGCCTCTTCTATTGCTTCCTTCAGCGTGATCTTAGGTTTCAGTAATAACTTGCTCTGTAGCACCTTGTCTTTAAGGCCCAGAACAAATCGATCGTGCATGGCCTCTTCTAAATTGTTAAATTCATGCACCCCAATGTCTCTTAAACTTGCCATGAAGTCATTTCGTTTGCTTTCCCTTGATCCCGGTAAAACTCGTGTCTCTTAATGAGGCACGATACTTGTGGCGTAATGGGCTCTTAACAACTTTTCTAAGTCAGGCCATTCCATTACCTTCACGTCTGCAGCTCCTGCCAATGCCTTTGCCATCTTGAAAACTGCTGGACCGCAGTGCATGAGAAAGACCGCCCTCTTCCGCTTCTCGAAATGTCGGCAAGATCGTTTCCTTCCAGATACATTTGAAACAATCTGCATACGACTCCCAGTCTTCTGCCATCGGATCGAACGGGGCTGGGGGGGTCTTCAGCGCAGCCATCTCGTTCTCCTTCTGTTCCGCGTTGCTGTCTTCTTCAGGGAGATCCCACCTTCGCCAGTGTTAAGTTTGCATGAAGAGACAGACACGGAGTGCTTCAAGCTCTTTGTTTATTAGTGACTACAGCTCAGAACGGACCCACTTTGGCTGGGCTGCGGCTGCTACTTATAGCCAGCAGCTGCAGTTGCCAGCCAATCAGAGTGCAGGGTTTTCCCGCACCTTTTAAACCAATCATTTCTAACATTTTACAAGAACAGTTCAAACTAAACCAATGACTTCAAACCTGCATACATAACAGGTTTAGTTTGAACTGTTCTTGTAAAATGTTAGAAATGATTGGTTTAAAAAGTGCAGGAAAACCCTGCACTCTGATTGGCTGTTAACTGCGGCTGCTGGCTATAAGTAGCAGCCGCAGCCCAGCCAAAGCGGGTCCGTTCTGAGCTGAAAGTCACAATAAACTTAAGAGTTGAAGCACTCCGTGTCTGCCTCTCTATGCAAACTTAAGAAATATAATACAGTAAAAAAAAAAAAGATTCAACCTGAAGATTAGTTCCTTTTTCTGCATGAGGTTCTCTGTCAGCCTGTCCTCTAGCTATGCAGACATAGTAATTGTCAATATATAAAAATGTTTTTATACCAATGCCCATGATCCATGTGCTGCCGGATCAAGGTGTGAGGAGCCACAGTGCCGTATTTGTCAACTTCTGGCATGTTCATATCATCTATGAAGTAAATTAGCTTCTTAGTACCAGGGGACCAAAATTACGTCCTGATTTCTTCTCCAGGGGCTTCTCCAGAATAGCTGTGCAAACAGAAGACCATTAATCAACTAATGGCACTGAACTTTATCTAAACGATCTGGTCAAATATTCTTCCATCTCATGCACCAGTTCAAAAGTAGAAGTTAGTTATGTAATGTTCTTGAGGAAGGCAGCTTTTCTTCAGTGCATCAAAGTCTTACAGAGGAGGCAAGTAACCTACATGATAACTTGAAAATACCTTGAATGCGAGGAACAAGAAGTCCTGTATCAGTTCGATCTGTACAGGCAGACGGGTTAAAATATCTTTCCTCACAATCTGTCTAGGATGCAGATATGCACATGCTGCGCTTAATAATGGCAGTGGAAAAGAGCAGGGGTCTCCTTCTGAAATAGCAAGTATTCAGTAGAGCTGGAACACAGGAGACCTGTTCCTCTTTTGATGTTCTGGAATACTATTCCCATTAGGCCTACAGCATTATCAATTGCTCCGAGATGGAGGGATTTGTAGTCCAATTCATCAATTAAGAATAAAATTAGGGAATGCTATAGCATTGGCAGCTTATGTAAGCAAATCTACAAATGTTGGCTTGATTGTATCAGTGATGGAATTCTTTTTTCATCATTTAAGAGGGTGGCTTGGGACTGATAATGAAATTCTGGCTATCTATCTAATCTGAAGAAGTAATATTCATTTTAATAATATCTGTTCTTCCCCTTAAACACAAGGACTTTTTCCTGCATATCATACATTGGTCAATTAAGCAATATGAAATATTTAAATCAACATAAAGTGGCATTTTGCTGAGAATAAGTACTCCAAGAGATATTTAGGAGAGTTCACACAATATATAAAGTCTCACTTTTTATGTATTCTCATAAATCAATGAAGGAAAACATTTGTGTCCCAGGATAATGTTGCAGGAACCAATCTGGGTCAGTCACTGGGACCATGGGTTTAGTCTTCCGAGTTAGTTTGTGGCCCATCCTCAGGGAACTTCTCACTCTCCAGAATATTCCCATAAATCTTTAATTATTACCCAATTTCTTTGCATTAAGATTACAATTTGGAAACCACTTTTGCAGAGATGCAACCAAGGGTTTGAGGAGGTCGTCTGTAGCTTTGGGCGGGGGGCTGAGATTGTGCACCTCTGATTGGTAAGAATGAAAATCCATCCAATCCCCTTACCCTGCAGCATAGCTGAAGTTGTGTAGAAGTTAAAGGGAACAGCTTGCACCATATAATCATCCAGGTTCAGAGTATCCAGCTTATCCCCCATCAGCACTGACTTCCCAGTGCCTGCATTCCCAACTAACATCACTGGCCATTTTTTCTCCATTAGTAAGTCCATGAAGTAACGAATCCGGATGGTTTCTGTTGTGTGGACCATCGAAGCCTGCAAAACAGACCCTCTATGACATCTGCCTCAATTTAAAAAAAACACCTGAACTGTAATTTTAAAAGAAATTGAATAATGAAATAGTTTCTAAGAAAAGAAGCATTGGTGGCTAGAGAGATCTCCCCTTGATAAATGTACACACAGGCTTGGCAAAACCCAGCTGTGTTTTAATAGGATATTCCAAGCAAAAATATTGTGTATCTGTATCTCCACTTCTCAGAGCTGATTTTTTAACTGTTTTAAAATTTACATTTACATTAATTAAATTGATTTAATGGAAATTATTATTTTTTTAAAAAAATCAGAGGACAACTGCTCTGTAAGTATAGATGATGTGGTTGCAGGCCAAAGTGGAACAGTAACAACGTGTTCTCAATCCCAGAAGAGAAAACCAGTCCTGAGTGCCAGCTCTCACATTAACCATAGATAAAAGGAAGGGATCAGGAAGCTCAGGGAAGTTCCAAAGTTAGCAAAAATGCAAAACTATACCTTTAAGGCAAAACTTAAAAGCACCTTAAAGAGGAAAAATGCAAAAAGTAGTGTGATAACCATGTATATGTCATGACTAAAAAATGATGAAGTTGGCAAGGATGGTGGGATTGGGTCAACTCTGCACATGCTCCTCATTGTTGCTCAGTTGTTAAATCAACTCTTCATGAGTCCATGGACCATAGCACGCCAGGCGTCCCCCGTCCTCCACTGTCTCCCAGAGTTTGCCAAATTCATGTTCATTGCAACAATGGCACTATCTAACCATCTCATCCTCTGTCATCCCCTTCTCCTTTTGCCTTCAATCTTTCCCAACATCAGGATCTTTTCCAATGAGTCCCCACTTCTCATTTGGCTGCCAAAGTATTTGAGCTTCAACTTCAGTATCTCTCCTTCCAAAGGGCAGTCAGGGTTGATTTCCTCTAGGACTGACCCACTCTCATTATTCTTTTACAAATACATAGCTTACCCACAGTAAGATACAAACACCCGGTATAGGCTAGCATCCGTGCAGCATCTCTATTTTATATTTCATGACAACCTTACCACAACAGACACTGTAAATGTTTACCTTTCGTTTACTCTATCTGATACATATGGTCCATACTATTTGTTCATTTTTAAAACCCAGTTTTGCTGCAGTGGTAATTGTTGTTTTGAAGGATTTAGATATAAGCTGTGGATAGATATATTTGGAACATGACAAGAATCTAGTATCTCAGATTACCAACAGAATATAAATCAACAATTTGTATTTCTCCTGAACTTGTCTGGGTTAGTAGATTCAGAATCGTTTGCTAATGTCAGGCTGATTTTTGTCTCAGAGTACTGCAAAAATACTCTAAAATAAGCAATATCAGAAGTAAAATTATTTTCAGCAAATTACCTGCAATGGGACATCTGGATCCAATTCAAATTGTGGCACTTTATCAGTCCATGGCATAAATTTCTTTGATTCTGGGTCAATGTAGTAGTCAAAAATTGTTCCCTGAGATGGGAATTTGATGGTTTTAAATTCATTCACCCACCACCTACTAAATTCCACACGATAATCCACAAGCTGCAGAGAAAGTTATGCATATTTATTATGGTTTTAAGTTTAAATTTCTTTTAAATTAGAATAAATTCTGAAAGCATAGCAACCACCAGAAATATAATAAAACATCAAAACAAAATTTGTCAAAGCTAAACGAGTTTAAAAAAATAAATGCAGGCATAATCTGAGTGAATGATCTGAATCAACTGCTGTGATAAACAGGGTTAACCTCACAAATCCCATTCATCTCAATGAGGGTTCAAATGACTACAAATGTACTACTAGTGGAATGTATGATTTTTTTTCTTCAAAGGTGGGCCAGAGAAATCCAACCACACTACTTCCATTGATTCTAAAGGACGTGCGGCCTTGAAAAGAGTTCTGGTAAACAATATGACATACCAATGAATGTTAAACTCTAAGAAGATGGAAGTGATTTTGGTATCAGTTCTGTCAGTGCAGAAACCTTTGAAAAGGCCCATAGAAAATGGACTCTATGTACTGAATGTTGATTATTGAGTCATACGTCTATATCAAGATAACTCTTGAGTTATAGTAATGGACAGCCTGGGCATTTCCGTTTCTGAAGATACCTGATCTTGGAACATTGCTCCTCCAAAAGCCCAATAGCAGGCAAACACAAAATAGAGTTCGTATAGCTCTTTGGGAGAATCTGGAGGTGTATTGATTGGCGTCAAGAGGCATTCCAGTAAATAGAGAATCATTTGCACCACGGTCACTTCAGGAACAGGGGTTATCTTCTTGAAACCAAATTTCAGTTTGTCCAAGCAGGTAGGTAAGTATTTATCAAACAAGATCATCAGGTTAGCTTTTTCTGATTGCACTTCTCGGCGCTCAATCCAACTGCTCACTATTCTGTGTAGTGACATAAAATTACTTATTGAATATGCATTCTCATGCATGTAACATGTACATTCTACATCAGCTGATATTTTTTATTCATCTCCTTTCCCCCACTCTTACACTACATCTTTATAGGAATGCCACTTAAATTACAGGGAAGATATTTAACATTTAGCTGTTAAGAAAGACATCGCATACTACTCAATAAATACCATCAGGGTATGAGCAATGTGTTTTGGTAAGTTACCTACAAAGCTAATCATTTTTGTGTAAACTACATTACATATACTTACACCTTTTGGTAAAAATAAATCATCAGATGTTCCTTATTTTGAAGAACAAGTCAACATGTTTGAAAGGAAAAGGAGAAGCAAAAATGGATAATCAATCTATAGTTAATAGTTGACCAATTAGTGCTTGTTACCAATAATATCTCAATTTTATACCTTCTCAATTTTATAGTAAAACCTGAATTCATTTCTCTCCCCTCTGCACAACCCAAGGGAAGGAGAGAGAAATCATAATGTTGCACTCATCATGGAGGCAGACCTTGTTCTTCACAAGTTACTTATGCTGTCATAGAGCTGGAGGCCCTTAACCTAATAATAATATCCAGGCATTACAGAAGGATTCCAGGGCCTAGGAAACAGGTCAAGGGAAAATTTTCTTTCATGATTATATTGTCTCATACAACACTGTCTATCCAAGGTTTTCTTGGGCAGCAAGTAACTTGCTATTAGAACTAGAATAATCGGGACTAGTGCAATAACAGATCCCTGACAACATCTTCATATGATCACTGAGGACTTAATCTGATCTATGATGGGATATTTATTTATTTATTTATTTATTTATTCGACTTATATGCCGCCCCCTCTCCAAAGGACTCCCTCATGTAAAAAGGGATGTACTGATACACTTTCAAAGGGAACCAGGACTTACGGATTCCAGCCCAGGTCAGCAGGATTGATATACAAGATTCCTGCTCGAGACACTGTGGCAGGTGTTGCTGTTCTTAGGTGACTGATTTCAAACACAAGCCTCATGGTGGGGTTTAGTGGGATTCGCTCATTGCTGGCTAAGGTCAGCACCTAGGAAGGAAGAAATGTTACAATGCAATGCCCTAATTTCATAAAAGTGGATGCCAATGATTGAGTCCCTTGCTTATTGTGCTGACCTTGTTGTCATCCATCACGGTATTCAAAGATTCAATCCACATGGGATCAATATCTCCATCCAGAACAATCCACTTAGGTCCACGATGAGTTATATTAGCTAGATCTCGCATTATAGTTGAAAATAAGCCTGTCCAGAACAGAGACATTCTCAGTGAATTTTATAACATGCATATATGCTCAAGTTGCAGTAAAGTTTTTGCAGAGAGAAGGCACAGAGCTGATAAAAAGATATATTAGCATACATTGACTGATAAGGTTATTAAACTATTTGTGATTATCATCCCATTTATAGAAATCCCCAAACTATAATGTGCTATTAGTTCATCATCCAGAAAATAGAAAAAAAATACTATTTGGTCTTTGGCAAAGTCAACATGAGTAATTTTCAAAGTGCACCTAAATCATGGGCCCATTTCAGTCTCACTGAAATGGTAAAGAAGAATTTTTGTACAAGACAGATACTGCTGTAAAAAGCGTTCAGTAGTGTGTTCTCAGCAGATTTGCAAATCACCAACAGAATCTGCCCTAAAGAGCATAAGTGTCTAAACTGCTGACATTAGCAGAGATAATTCTTTAAAGTAACCAAGTTCTTCAGGGCTTTGTACATGAATATTAACAGCAAGGCACTTCAGACAGTAATTGAGTGGCTACATTCTACACAGCTGGTGTTTTAAAATCATATAGAGTATTGGGGGGAGTGATCACCTAGCCACCTTCTGGCTCTATATGGGGCTGCCCCACAAAGAGAATTAGTGACAGATATGCTAATGTATTCATATTTGCAGCTGGTAAATGTGAATGGGGGCAAAAAGACTCCAACTGGATAGACCAAAGATTTTCATAAAGGTTTACTTAGGACAAGATTACATATCTTTTTAAGATACTGCCAAACAAGGTACTATGCCATTCCAGATAGCTCTGCATTCTTGTGATCAAGTATTTTTATCCCTGTTTGGCAGCTGAGTCAGTTTATTTCCTGGCATAACTCTAATTGTTTTTTCCAAGTGAATCAGTAGATCTCTGCAGAGCCGCAGCTGGGCCATTTCCTCAGCTGGGAAAACACCTGCTTTCTAAATTCTAGGCTCACTCTAACTGACAAAGATTCACCCCAAAGAAGGTGAAGCTAAGAAGCTTTGATGTCACCATTCACCACTATTTAAATTGTGCACTAAAGAAGGAGACCATGCTAGTGTCCCCATTTTAGTAACTATAGAGGAAATAAAGGAAGAACTAGGTTACATTTACAAATGAATAGGTTCAGTGCCCCTCCTTTCTTTTGATCTGCTCAGTTGATCATTGTTCTGGGTTCCTTCTGAGTCTTCTACCAAATCCTTCCCCAGAGACTACAGCTTTGCCAAAGACTCCAAGCCTCTGCCCATAGGCAACTCTCTTTATCTCTTTCCTGTTATGTATGCAGGTTTGAATGTCATTGGTTAAGTTTGAACTGTTCTTGTAAAATGTCAGAAATGATTGGTTTAAAAAGTGCAGGAAAACCCTGCACTCTGATTGGCTGGCAATTGCGGCTGCTGGCTATAAGTAGCAGCCGCAGCACAGCCAAACCGGGTCTGTTATGAGCTGTAGTCACTAATAAACTCTTCACTGAAGCACTCTGCGTCTGACTCTTCATGCAAATCTAACACTGGTGACGAAGGTGGGATGCTTCCCAAAGAGAAGACAACGCGGAGAACAAGCTGAGAGAGATGGCTGTGCTGAACACCCCACCAGCCCCGTTCGATCTGACGGCAGAAGACTGGGACTTGTATGCAGATCGTTCCAAATGTATTTGGAAGGAAACGATCTCGCCAACATTTCCGACAAGCGGAAGAGGGCGGTCTTTCTCACCCATTGCGGTCCGGCCGTTTTCAAGATGGCAAAGGCATTGGCGGGAGCTGCAGACGTGAAGGTAATGGACTGGCCGACTTAGAAAAGTTATTAAGAGCCCATTACGTGCCACAAGTATCGTGCCTCATTAAGAGACACGAATTCTACCGTCGGGATCAAGGGGAAAGCGAAAACGTTAATGACTTCATGGCAAGTTTAAGGGACATTGGGGTGCATGTGAATTTATCAACTTAGAAGAGGCCATGCGATCGATTTGTTCTAGGCCTAAAGACAAGGATTTGCAGAGCAAATTATTAATGAAACCTAAGATCACGCTTTAAGGAGGCCATAGAAGAAGCTTCTTCAGCGGAAGCTACCAAGTCCTCAGCAGCAGCCATGAAGAAAATTAACAAGGCCAAGCCATCCTGATGTGGAAAAATCCACAACAACCCATTGCAAGCAAATAGATTCTGATTCAGACTGTAGTGAGGTGGAGGAAGGAATTTATAGACTCAGAATGGAGAAGAAAAGGAAAGACCTTGGAAGAAAGAGGCAAGACTTTTATTGCAGAGGTTGTGGGGGGCCACCCCGCACTGAATGCAAGTTTTTGATACCATCTGCCTCCGTTGTGAAAAAAGAGGTCACCTAGCAAGAGTCTGCAAATCATCCAGAACTCCACCAAGCAGAAAGAAGTTTCCTGACAAAGATTTCAAGCCTAACAACTTCAGTGAGAAAATGGGGCAAACACAGAAGCAAATGGGAAGAATGAAACTCATCAAACAGTCACCATTGGTCATTCTTCACCCTTAAGAAGCAGAAAAGTACATGTGAAGGTACTAATTGAAGGAAGGCCTTGCCAAATGGAAGTGGACTCAGGCTCCTATTTATCTATGGTGTCATGGGACACTATTCACAGGCTACTTCCCAACATTCAGAAGAAGCATTTCCAGAAGCAAGCACTGACTCTTAAAGACTACCAAGGGAACAAGATTCCAGTAGTTGGAACAAGAGAATTCATCGTGAAGTTCAAAGGCCACACCAAACGTTTGCCCCTGACCATTGTGGACAAGGACCGCCCAAGCTTGCTGGGACTTGAGTGGTTCAATCCACTAGGCATCGAGGTGACTGGCATCAATCACGTGAGCAACACTGAATGGGAGGAGGCCTTGAAGTCTGAGTTTCCAGAGGTCTTCAGCGATTGGGCAAGTATATGGGGACCCCTATCACTTTCAACCTAGATCCCAAGGTGCCCCCAATTCGTTTAAAGCCCAGAAGGGTCCCATTTGCCTTAAAGGGAAAAATTGATGCACAATTAGATAAACTAATAGCTCAAGGAGTTTTAGAGCCCACTGACCACTCCAGATGGGAGACCCCATAGTCACACCAGTCAAGACTGATGGGTCAGTAAGAATCTGTGGAGACTATAAGGGGACATTGAACCATGTGCTTCAGCAGAGCATATCCAGTTCCAGTGGTGCATCATTTATTACATTCACTTGGCAGGGGCACAGTCTTTGCCAAATTGGATTTGGCCCAGGCATATCAACAACTAACAGTTGATGATGCCACTGCAGAGGCCCAAACCATTGTGACTCATAGAGGTGCCTTCAAATGTAAAGGTTACAGTTTGGAGTAAGCATGGCACCAGGCATCTTCCAAAGCCTTATGGAAAGGATGCTCCAAGGACTGCCAGGGGTAGTGCCTTACTTTGATGATGTCTTAATCTCTGCTGAAAATGACACTCAATTACAAGAGAGACTCAGAGAAGTCCTTACCAGATTCAAGAAAGCGGGGTTAAAAGTCAAGGAAGAAAAATGCACTCTTAGAACTGACAAGGTTGAGTTCTTGGGCTACATGATTGACAAGCATGGCATCCACCCTACAGATGCCAAGGTTCAAGCAATCAAAGAAGCCCCTAGACCAAAATGCAAAACAGATTTGCAAGCTTTCCTGGGACTTATTAACCTTTATCACATGTTCCTATCTCAAGAGGCAACCATTGCAGAATCATTACACAGACTACTGGACAAAAAATCTGCTTGGGTCTGGGGCAGGAAGGATCAATCAGCATTTAACAATATTAAAAGACTAATCACGTCTGATGCTGTACTCATACAGTTCTCTGAGAATTTGCCTGTTGTACTGACTTGTGATGCATACCCCTTTGGAGTGGGGGGGGGCTTGAGCCACAGGCTTCCCAGCGGGAGGGAAGCCCCTATTGCATTTTACTCTCGCACCTTGACCAAAGCAGAGAGGAATTACAGCCAATTGGACAAGGAAGCATTGGCAATTGTTGCAGCTATCAAGAAATTTCATGAGTATTTATATGGGAGAACATTTACCATTGTCACAGATCACAAACCTTTGTTAGGCATTGTGGCAGGAGACAAACCTACACCCACTATCCTGTCACCAAGAATGCTGAGGTGGACTGAATTTCTTGCTGCTTATTCATACAAACTTATCCACAAGCCTGGCAAGGACATTGGACATGCTGATGCCTTGAGTCGTTGCCCACTTCCTTGTCACAAGGAGGACTTTGAACCTGAGGCACACACCTTTTTCCTAGAAACTGTTGCCAAGCTTCCAGTACAAGCTGCTGAAATTGCCAGAGAGACTGCCAAAGACACTTTATTGGCACCTATTATAGGCTGGATTAAGAAAGGTTGGCCTCTTCAAGATCTACCTCACCATGCCCAACCTTTTAAGTCCAGGCAAACTGAATTATCTGTATTAAGAGGATGTATTTTGTGGGGTAACAGGGTGGTTATTCCTGCAAAACTGCAAAGAGAGGTTTTGGAAATGTTACATGAGGGTCATCCTGGTATTGTAAGGATGAAGATATGTATGGTGGCCAGGTATTGACAAAATGTTTGAAAACTGGGTTGCATCTTGTCCCAACTGTCAGGTAGTCAGGCCTGCCCCACCTCTCGCCCCCAAACAGGAATGGGAATGTCCTAGGGGCCCATGGTCTAGGATTCACATTGATTTCGCTGGCCCTACCAGAGGGCACACTTTCCTTATTATAGTAGATGCATATTCCAAATGGCTAGAGGTAATCCCTATGGCATCCACCACAACTGATGCTGTCATCAAGCAGCTTAAAAGCTTTTGTAACCCACGGGTTACCTGATGTTCTTGTCTCTGACAATGGCCCTCAATTTACATCCAACCTTTTGAATCCTATCTAGCACAACTGGGTATCAGACATGCCCTGACAGCCCCTGGGCACCCTTGACTAACGGCCAGGCTGAGCAGATGGTACGTTTTACCAAGGAAAAGCTTCAGCAATTGGGTCCTGGGGACATCACTGAGAAAGTTGAAAAACTTCTTAGTGTTCAACACATCACTCCTAACCCATCAACTAACTTATCCCCAGCAGAGTTGTTGATGGGTAGGAAACTTAGGTCTCCCCTTGACCACCTTCATCCCACTTACGCACTAGCACCACTTGATTCCACTAGCAAAGTTCGCAGTGTGGGTGATTCTGTTTATGCTAAGAACCTTATGGGTGAACCTTCATGGATTCCTGCTGAAATAACTCAAATCACAGGCCCTCGTTCTTACAGGGTACAAACAGAGGATGGAGTCCTCTGGAGCAGGCACATTGATCAGCTTAGATCCAGGTTACCTCAGGAACATCGCAATTGTTCTCTCTAGTTCCCATACCTAATGCTTTTTCTAGGGGGGAGGGGGAGGAACAGGAGGATAATCAGCAAACAAGAATCAACCCCATGTGTAACGAGCCATTACGACAGGAACCATCCCAAAACCTGTCACAATGCCAAAATCCATCCTTACAAGTGGAAGATTGCACATCACTACCTGACTTGGGTGCTGACATTGGGCTGGAGATGGGTTGGGAGGAGAGACCAGGTTGTAAAATCAAACAGGTTCTACCATTACTACAAGTCCTAGTAAGGAAATGTCAGCAGACACATTTCCCCTCTCACTGGGTGAGAAGGTTAAAACTTCTGAACCACGAAGGTCTCAACGCACGTAAGAGCCCCACCTATTTAAAAGAATACATTAGATAGGTTGGGGTTTGAGTATGGACTGAACCTAGTGGGGAGGGGTGTTATGTATGCAGGTTTGAATGTCATTGGTTAAGTTTGAACTGTTCTTGTAAAATGTCAGAAATGATTGGTTTAAAAAGTGCGGGAAAATCCTGCACTCTGATTGGCTGGCAACTGCGGCTGCTGGCTATAAGTAGCAGCCGCAGCCCAGCCAAATCGGGTCTGTTATGAGCTGTAGTCACTAATAAACTCTTCACTGAAGCACTCCGCGTCTGACTCTAACATTTCCCACCTTGGGTAAAAATGTCATCCCTCTACAACTTAGCTTCTCTGACTGGACACCAAAAACTGCTCCATACACTCACACTAACTGTCCATATTTTCTCTCCAGCCATTGCCTTCTACAACACTCTATAGTACATTTTCTCTCCTCTTTTTTCTCTCCCACCCCATTTTTCTCCCCTCTCCTTCTTCCCCTCTCCAGTTTTAGGTTACAGCAGCAGCATATCTCTCCAGCAACTAAGCAGGTGGGTGTCCCTCCCAGGGTTCTAGTCCCTAACATTTATATATAAGGCTGGACTAATGGGATTGCTTTCTATGTCTGCCCCACAAGAGCCTGTGTAATGGAGTAGCAATAGCACTTAGACTTATATACCACTTCACAGTGCTTTGCAGCTCTCTCTAAACTGTTTACAGAGCCTATTGCCCCCAACAACAATCTGGCTCCTCATTTTACCAACCTTGGAAGGATGGAAGGCTGAGTCAACCTTGAGCCTGTTGGACTCGAACTGCCAAACTGCTGATAGCCAGTAGTCAGCAAAAGTAGCCTGCAATACTGCATTCTAACCACTGCATCATCATGCCCCTATGCACCTGCATTTCCAGGCCAGAATTGAGTTTTCTTTTTCCTATGTCTCTCTCCTTTTGCTAACTCACACCTGCATAACAGTAGTCATACCAAGCCAAAACAACAACAACAAAATCCATTTGCCTTAGTTTAATAAAGAACTGGTTGGCTCATATGTTGTTTTCAAAGTGTTGGAGCTGCTTCCAATGGGATTGATCTCAAATAATTTCAGAAGTGTTTCAGAGAACTCAAACAGTAAAAGAGGTGGAAACAGGACAGAAAAAACCTTTCTTTGAATCATTACTGGTAAAATAAACCTAATTAGAGTCGGCAGCTATCATTTAATATCTTCCTGTTTTATGTCAAATGATTAAAGAGATTTGTAATCAAATATGCAATTGATAAAAAAAATAATCCTGTTTTTTTTTGTCCTGCTTGACATTGGCTCAAATAACTGAAGTGGGAAGAATTTATACACAGTGTAACGAAGGGTTCTTTTTAGAAAGTGATAGCATTAGAATTTTAAACAGCAGGAATGTGTTTTAAGTTCATAACTGTAGTATGTAATTTTCCCAAATGAAATATCTCTGAGTTTCCTAAGCAAGCCATTATCTAAGTGAAGATAAGTGAGTTGTAATTATTATTATTTTCAGTGGGACTCTAATTTTGTAAAAAAAATAATAGTGCTACTATAGTAGTATTTCAGGGAAGAAATACTTTATTATGTGAAATGGATGTTTGATGCACATTCATGTATACATCTGCTATTTTGTACTATTTTCTCAGCTTTTATATAATCACCTTTATTGTGATCTCTGGAGATTGTAGTTGAACAAAACTTAAAATAAAAAAATGTTGCTCAGCTACAATCTCCAGAAAGCTATATTGTTTCTTACCATCTTTCCATTCTCTTGTTGCTGGATTAATTATGCCAAACAGCTCATCACAAGTCACAGCTTTAGGATCAAGATCAACAGCTACAGGCTTCCTCTTCATGAGCTGATAAGTTTTATTCAGAGATTTTAATACCTGCCAGAAGGAAAAGATTGAGTGCTTTGTCCATGATGTTTGCACTATTGTGTCCATTACTAATCTGGCGTCCTCCAGATATATTGGATTTCAATTTTAAGCAACTTTGAACCAGCCTAAGCAAAAGACCCAGCTGTGACATACTTTTGGAAAGCTCCACCATTGGAACCGCCAAAGATATTGATTGGATTGATGGGCTCCAGCATGAGTCTGGTCCTGGTGGCCGACCCAGATTGGATGTTGGATATCTATGGTTGCCTAATTTGCAAGGAAGTCTTTGGGTAGCTTAATCCCAGACCATAAAAAAACAGGTGAACACAACGGAAATAATAATCAGGGAAGCAACTGAGGCCAGCTAGCTCAGGTCTTGTTCAAAGGCCTTATATATGAGCTCATCCTGGGATCTGGTCAATGATTGGAGAAAGAACCAGGTTTTTAGTGCCCTGTAGAAATAAAGAAGGCTGGGGAATCTAAACTAGCGGAAAATGATATCTCATGGGGCAGGGACATGACCCCTGGTTCCCACTAAGTGGGATTATTTTGTGAAAGGGACTCTGCCAGATCTTATAGGATGAATTGACATAACCATGTTACATGGGTGTACCAAGACGAGCTTATAAGTACTTGCTTCACTGCATCTGAATCAAGCACAGCTTCCAGGTAGTATTCAAGGGAAGCCCTGTGTAGAGCACATTGCAGTAGTTTAAACAGGGGGTGATGAGAGCTTCAGTGACTGTGAAGAGGGCATTCCAATCCAGGATTGTGCAAAGGCCTTCTTGGCATGCCTGCTACCTTCTTTTCCAACAGAAGCCCAGATTTCTAGAGAGTGTCCAAATTGTGCACCAGTTCTATCTGAGAGAATATAATCTCAATCAGGACCAAAGGTGAAGAGTCCATAGAGTCAGAAGGTTCCCAAACCCACCTGCTAGGGTTTAGCCAAAGTCTGTTGTTCTCTATCCAAATGCCGATAGCTCCCAGATATCGAGAAAGAAGCATCATGCAATCATGCAGTCTATCTGGGGTGTTCACCTAACGAAAGCCACGATCATGGTCATGGACATGGAACTATGTTCTGTGAACCCAATTTTAAGTAAAACATTTCTATTTCCAGTTGGCCCTTGGTGATGACACTGAACTCACACCTGAGTCCTTGGCTAAAAAGCCCCAAGTGGTGATACAGGGTTCCCACCTGTGACTTGCCAGAGCCAGCATTTCCAATCACAAACACTGAGTGTCGGACTTGCAGTAGTTCCTCTAGCTGCACCACCTTCAAAACAAAACTCTCCTCAGGTTGCAGACGGAGCTCAACAACAGCTTGTTTAATAATCTGAGGATAAGAGAAATCACAGACAGATTTGTTTATTTATTTCCAGATTGGGTCAGTTTTGCATGTTTTATTTATCAGTCTACTGTATTCCAGGTCATTTCTATTAATCTTCATGATTGGCCCACACAAGCAATTAAATTCAGAGAGAGAGAAAGAGAGAGAGTGCACACGTGCATGAGAGAGAGATGGAGGGAGAGGGAGGGAGGAAGAGAGGAAAGAGAGAAGGAGGGAGATGGAGGGAGGGAGAGAGAGAGGAGAGAGAGAGAGAATCCTCAATATCTGTATTGGGATCAGAAGCTCTGTCACTAGAAGACGGTTATTAAATGAGTCACACCTGATTTTATACCCTTTTTTGCTCTAATTGTAAAGCAAAGCAACAGGGTTGTTAAGCAAATCCAGCTTCCCCGTGGATTTTGCTTGTTGAAAGCCAGCTAGCAAGGTTGCAAATGGGGATCATGGGACAATGCAAACAATTATAAATGCTGCCAGTTGCCAAACACCCAAATTCTGACCATATGACTCTGGGGGCTGATCTTAAGTCACTTTTTGTGTTTTTTGCACCATCACACTAAAGAAATGGTTGTAAGTCGAGGAACATTTATACTTCATATTTTTACGCTGCCCGTCGCCCTGTCTGTCTGTCTGTTTACACTGACTGTACGATGGTGGTAGCAATGATGGTGCTTAAAGACAAAAACCAAAGGGCGTAATTCAGAGACAAACAAAACCACAAATATAATTGCGTGTGGTTCTATCCATTAATCAAGAGAGTAGGAAGCAAGCAGTCTGTGTGTGTGTGTGTGTGTGTGTGTGTGTGTGTGTGTGTGTGTGTGAGAAAAATGGGCCAAGGGAATTTCTCTGTATCCTCTGGCTTGGTATCATGATTCTGCTTACAGGCCCTGTCTTATAACTCAAGTAAGTAGAGAGGGCAGCCCCTGCCGGTTTCTGAATCAAGGCTGTTCTTCTGATGACATCTTGATTTTCCCTCAGAAGAAAATACTGGTACTTCTAACAAGTAGCATTTAGCTGCTTTCCTTAGCCCCTTGCTTGAACCCACAGGAGCCAACTTACCTTCTCAAAGTTCAGGTCACGCTTCCGGGGTACATCCAGGGCTGGGAAAAGGTCCCCAATGAGTCCCATGAACACAGGTAAGTCATCAGTCACAATCTTGGGTATATTAAAGTCTCGCAAAGCTCTCATGAGGACCTGGTCTTCAGCCCGGCCTGGGTCTCCTCTCTTCAGGGACCCTGCCACCACTAGCACAGACTTGATAGCTCTCAACCCCCAATCGTAGTGATCCTGAGAGACAGGAAGTGCCATTAGAACTCCAGGTGAATAAAAGGACGCTGCTTAAATAAGTCACAAAACATCACCCACTTCCAGTGGTGGGATTCAAATTTTTTTACTACCAGTTCTGTGAGCGTGGCTTGGTGGGCGTGGCAGGGGAAGGATACTTCAAATATCCAAATATAAATCCAAATCCAAATATAAATACTGTAAAAACTCCAGTCAGAGGTGGGATTTGCCGGTTCTCCGAACTACTCAAAATTTCCACTACTGGTTCTCCAGAAGTGGTCAGAACCTGCTGAATGCCACCTCTGCCCACTTCCAATGAGAAGAAAGGACTGGTGCTTCCTAAACATGGCTCCCTTAGCAAAGATATCCACTATTAATCAGAGGAAGATGGCTCTTCCCAAACCTTTTAAAGTCTTTTCTCCAAGACTTTAAACCAGCTTTCCCCACCTGGGATACTATATATGTTTCTGAAACGTAACTCCCATCTCCCTCACTGTGCTGAACAGGGATGATGGAAATTGCAATCCAAACATGTCTATGGTTCTCCTGGTTGGGAAAGGCTCCTGCAGGCTGCTTTGGCCTACCCAAGTGAACAGGGTGTTCAGCTGCATTTATCATGGATTTATTCCAGATATTGAAATCTATACATTCTCGCAGTGTTATCAAGGAGTTTGGGAACAACATACAGTATAATGGAGTATTGGAGATGGAATTCAGTGAGTTATATTGCTGCAACCTTTTCAGACATCTCTGCCAATTCTTTCCCACCAATTTTTTGCTTGCTTTGAAATATTTGGCGCCATAGCAGAGCTGTGGAACCACATTCAATTATTACCTGCTTGGAAAGTAGCTCCTTACATAGTGTGTAGAGAGTAATAAATTTCCTGGCCAGAAGCCTAGCTTCAATAAAACCTTCAGCAACAAGCATGATTTCACAGATAAGCTCAAAATCAGGAACAACCATGGCACAGGGCCTACAAGAGGACATGGGGAAAAATGAGCATCTGGAGTGCTTATACTGCAGAGGCAACAGCACATCTTTCCATTCAGCTATAGTGAGCACTCGCTGCAAATGCCAGGCGCAATTTAATTTCAAGTGCCTCTATTGGAGAAAAACCTACCTACTGTAAAAAGGTAAAAATGACACATACACTTTTTATGATGTGTAATCGACAGCTGTCTCATATAATGATATTTTATTGTATATATTGTTGTTGTTGTTTTTAGTTGTGAGCAGCTTGAGTCTTGAGATGGGGCGGCATACAAGTCCCAAAAATAAATAAATAAATATTTTATGCCAGGGGTCTTCAAACTTGACAGCTTTAAGACTTGTGGACGTCAACTCCCAGAATTGCTCCTCCAGTCATGTTAGCTCAGGAATTCTGGGAGATGAAGTCCACAAGTCTTAAACTTGCCAAGTTTGAAGACCCTTGGTTTATGCAAAGAAGTCATTTTGAATATTACCTGGCCACATTTTCAATATAAAGGGACTTCAGGTGTATTTTGAAAGTTTATTTCAGGGCACCCAGTCCATATACTAGTTCAGGGATTTCCAGCCTTTCTTGGCTGGTGGCATATTTGGAAATTTAAGAGCAACCCATTGAATGCCTTCTTGAAATGGGCATTCTGGGGAACTTTGTCCCATTAAAGCCTGTCAAAATAGGCATGACCAATCTTAAATATACATTTCCATGTCAAATTCAGCTCGCTGATTTTATAGACATGAATATGGACATGTTCTTGCAGTGGCAATATAATAGAAGTAGTTTGATATTGTTTCTTCTGAGAGATATGCTCAGATTAGTCTATAGTCAATGTCGGCTGACGGTCCCCCAGCGGCGAGCCTATTCTGTGGCGGTCCCCGACTTATGGAACCAACTGCCTCTGGACCTCCGTCTGGCCTCTGACCT
Source organism: Naja naja (assembly GCA_009733165.1). Lineage (NCBI taxonomy): Eukaryota > Metazoa > Chordata > Lepidosauria > Squamata > Elapidae > Naja > Naja naja. Next base: position 139,438,996 of record CM019149.1, read on the forward strand.
CCGCACCTTCCGCCGCGATTTGAAGACCTGGCTATTTGACCAAGTCGGGCTGTGACTACCTCATGGGGGGTATGGGATAGTTTTAAAGTATTTTAATTTGGTTTTATTGGGCTTTATAATTGTTTAATTCTTTTTAATTATTTATTGTATTGTATGTTTTAATTGTGAGCTGCCCCGAGTCTTTGGAGATGGGGCTGTATATAAGTCCAATAAAATATATAAATATAAATATATAGCCCAGATATTCCTTGCAGGCCTCTCATCCAAGTACTTACTGGGGCCAACTCCACTTAGCTTCAAAGCCAAAACAAACATAGCCAACTGAGTTCTGTATTTAATGTTTGGTCTTTCCTTTGAGCCAATTCCCTGAGTCAATTTTTTTCATTATTCAAGCCAACCTGCATTGCCTCATTTCCTCAAGATCTTAATACCTGAATAAAGCTTTCAGATTTTCAGGCAGTTCAGTACGACCTGCATACCCAGGATTCATGGTAATAAACATCCCAACAGTGGGAATCAGAGAGATAATCTCTCCAAGAAATTGAATGTCTTCTTCTTGGCTCGGATAGCGTCTTGAACACATTTAACCTAAAAGATGAGCAGAAGATCCTTTTATTGATTCACACGTGGCTGCATTTGGATAATGAAGAGCAGTGTACAAATATTTACATATAAATGAATAACAATCTTGGAGCCGATAATACCTAAGGCATATTGGATAAATAGTATAGGAATAACTGCACATTAAACTCACACATTCATTTTCCAGGACATCTTATGGTAAATTAGGCATGACTAAAATAATACTTATGCATCCGAATAAGGCTTTCTGCAAGTTGAATAGTACTAATTTTTAAAACACTGCTGTAGGGTTCAGTTATAAACAGCAAACTATTCACTGTTAAGAATGAGAAACAAAAGCATTTCCTACGAATAGCTTCTGGGTGGTCTCACGTTACCCAACCTTATGGGCTCTGTTGTGTGGTTCTGACAACATCTCACTGATTGCTTGGTTCTGAGCAGTCTCAACACCCATCTGTCAAGTGAGGAGGAGTAAGAGAGCTCTGGGGAACCCTCTGGATTCTTTGAAAACAACATCTTGCAAACATTCATGGCAATCTCATAATCAACATTTGAAATAATCAGTCGCACCCACAGATTGTCATAGTACTGCACTAATATTAAACTCATGTCAATTTTTATGAGAGACATGAGGCAGTGAGCCATGTGCAGGTCTGTACATTGGGGAAACAAAACAACCACTTCATAAACACATGGCACAACATAGGAGAACAAACCCATCAGGACTGGATTCAGCAGTCCATCTGCATTTAAAAGACTAAACGTCACTCTTTTGAAGACAGCAAAGACCACATTTTAGACTGAGAGGACTGCTGGCTTGAAAGAGAAGTCAAAGAGGCCATCTCTGTCAAAATTGAACAGCCCTCTCCCAATAGAGGGGAAGGGATACAACATCATCTATCTCCAGTCTACAACACAGTCCTTTCAACAGTTCCAAGAAGGCTCCACACCCATTTGCACCAGTCAGGTGACCCAGATGACACAGATAAACCTCCAAGTGGCCTTAACAACTTGCTAAAAGAATGCAAATGACCAGCTGTCTGCAAGGAGTATAAATCCTTCCATCCCCCCACCATCCAGTCAGAGCTGAAGAAGCTTTTTGGATGAGATGCAAAACGTCTTCAAAGAAAAACCAGAAAGCCCAGCTGCCTCTTGAAAAAGCACCTCTGCCCAGCTGCCTCTTGAAAAAACACCATGACCTGATGACTGAGAATCTCCATAGACAGTTAAGAGAGACAACTTGATGATTCATGCCAGCAATAATAATTGCTTAATTGTAGTTAACAGTTATAGGCAGATTCCACTGTAATCATTAAGATTTTGGATATAATTCTGTTTGTAGCAAAGCTACCAGATTAGTGTTCCAAAAATCCAGACCATCACTAGATGGCAGCCATGAAGCACATAAAGCTCCATTTGCTGTTATGCAGTGAACTTTGCAGTTCATGCCTGATAGCTTTACTTTATAGAAGCTGCAAGGGATATTGTAGAAGATGGGGAAAAAGCATGCACAGAGGCTTCCTTCTGCTTTCTGGGACCTTTTGTCTGCAGAATTCCATTTATAGGACATTTGGATCAGATCCATTATTCCTATCCCACTGCTTTACCCACACAAATCTTTCATTGTGTGATTGCTTTGCATCATTCACAGAATTTTACATCGAGTCCTGAACATTTTATTCCTTTGAACAGTCTCCCACCACCACTTCCATCTTTTATCTCATCAGAACATAAAAAAGATGGACTAACTGCCCAGCCTTTTTATTGTTTTAAGCAGTTGTTGTTCTTGGAACACCCACAAGATAGACATTTAGCTGCAATCATCAGGCTGAAATCACCTCCCTGGCCCCTAGTTATTTACACACAACAGCACCAGCCTCTTATGGAAAATATTTACCTGTACAGCAATTACTGACAGGACCTCTACTGAAATCCGATTGAATTCATCAAAACATCCCCAGGCCCCGGTTTGGGCCAGCCCCTTGTAGATATTTCCACAGGACTAGAAAGAGAGAGAAAGGTTGTTCCAAATGAAGGTTTTGGTTTTTTTTCCCAGGGGCAAATACAGTGGTAGGATTCCATTTTTTTAACTAGCAGTTCTGTGAGTGTGGCTTGGTGGGTCTGGCAGGGGAAGGATACTGTAAAATCTCCAATCAGAGGTGATATTTGCCGGTTCTCCGAACTACTCAAAATTTCCACTACCGGTTCTCCAGAACTGGTCAGAATTTGCTGAATACCACCTCTAAGGTGAGTATTATTAAATTGGAGTTGTCTTTATTTTGGACACAGTGAAAGTAGTACGGGTCATGCAGTCTTGCGGTGCTTGTTGATGGAAATACCCTACTAGGAATAGTTCCAGTTTGTCCCACATAACTGCCAGTGGAATGATGTGATATTTCTATGACCAAGCCCTATCTTGAGTAAGTAAGTAGGGAAGTGATTGGGTTCTATGGATTAATTTGGGGGAGATTTGCAAGCATTCCTAACATCCTAGGGACCATGCCTCTCAGCTAGTCATTTCAAATTAAAGGGGAAGCCATAGATCGGTCACAAGGCCACCCCCTAGGAACTTCAAACTGAAATGAGATGCATTGTTTTGGAAACAAGTGCATTGCAAAGGGGAGATACCCTAATCATCACTCATATTTGACAGGCAATAGTCCTCTCCTTAGTACTCACAAACTGCAGAAAACAGTCAAGGCATCACCAAAAGGGGTACTTTAAAAAAGAAACTGTTGTAAAGTACCCATGTAAAGATGAGCAACCTGTTCTTTTTTTAGACTGTTTTCAGTGGTATAATTAGTGCTGCCAAATGGAAACAATGCAGATGGAAAACGCTTATTTTACTGCATGGAACTTGGGAAAAAGCCCATCGCTTTAAAGGTAACACAATCTTTGCATAACCAACAAAAATTCATGTATATTTAATTGTAGCTCTCAATGAATGATTCTCTCATGCTCTTTACTTTGGATTTCTTTTCTAAGTGATTTGCATATTGACCCAAATGCACTAAAGAGAAGTACTTGTCCTTGAATCGAATCAAAGAAGCAATGCATAAGCATTCATTAGAACAACAATAGGAGAGACTTTATAGGATGGAAGCAATTCTCCTGGCCAATATATATTTCATTTCACTCACTGGATCACTACCTTATAGTCCATTTGCTCAGAGCAGTTGAAGACATACACCATGATTCCTACAGCCCTGCCCAAGTCTTTGGTGGTCTCAGTTTTTCCTGTTCCTGCAGGACCAGCAGGAGCTCCTCCCATGATTAAGTGGAGGGACTGGGTCAGGGTGATATAGCAACTGCAAAACACAGGGAATAGGCATGTTATCTTTTGGGCCCGACAAATCAGGCTGTGCCAGACTCAAGTTTGTGAGGGTGAGCTTGTACCGGTCGGTAAGTGGGGTGATCACCAGACGAGGAGTGTTGCCAAGGTATTCATAGGAATATTGGAGTTGAGCATCACAGATATTGGCAAAGCAGTGCCTCTTCTCTTCATCCCAACGGTGCCTAAGTTGGGACTGCCACGTAAAGGCCTGAGAGCTCTCCACCTGTCACGAAAGGAGTGCAATTTAGTTCTGACTAAGGAGTGCTAAGGCGGCCCTTATTGGGGTTTAGTGAGAAGCTGAGGAAGAAGGGAAATATCTGGTGGCAATCATTATTATTATGAATGACTAACGGCCTTACTTCTTTCAATGTATGTCTTACAGAAGAAGCGAATGAACTGTGCAGCAGGTTGGCTGAGTGGCAGCCATTTTCTCTTGGATGGAGCCAAACTCTCTCAAGATGAGAGTTTTCCAGCCATTTTGTTTCATTATCAGCTTTTAATATCCCCTATTTGCAGCTGCATCAGCTCTGTATTTGGGTAGGTTGGGGGAAGCAGGAAGTAAGATAGCCATGCCATGACTATCTACTAAACTTATTAGGACTGATCCAGAGATGAATGAATAATGATCTTGCTTCTTTGTATGTATGTATTACAAATGACATCCATTACTTATGCCATCAGCAGGCCTGGGATTTGCAAATTGACCACCAATCTTTTTTGCACATCTCCTTTATGAACATCATGAGCTTCTTAAATAAAGAAGTTTTTCTCGTTATGGATGAAGGTTAATTCTTTTGCCTTTAGTGAAAGCTAGGTGGTCTTCCAGGTTCTTCCATTGTTCCATCCAGCTGGAACAATGGTTTGCAGTATTAATATTTTTTAACAATACTCCTTCTAAAGGTTAAAGATAACTCTTGGTGTTCTTCTGTCAGGTGGCTGTATGAACAGATAAAAACCTTTCATACATCGAATTTCCAAGTGTGTATTTTTCAATCATGTAAGTTAATGCAACCAAGTGGAACACCTGTTCAGGATTTCTCATTCCATAGCAGATCTGTTTGCCCTTCGTAAATAAGGGAGAAGGCTTAATGTCATTGCCAGTGTAATAATTTCTCTCAGAGATCAGGTTATTAGAGTTTTATAGTCAAATCCCCAAACTTTTGACCTCTCAAAGACACACTAAGAGAAGAAGACTATTTTATATTTGGAACAGTCACAATTATCCTACAATTTTTTTCATGATTCTTTTAGGATTCCTTCATGATAAAATAAGAATGCATTAGACCTTTTTCCGGTTGACTGTCAGAGAGAAGGGACGTGCGGGCAGAGGACTCTGCGGAGCACGATCCTTCACTTACCGTTCGTGGGGGCTAAATAGAGCTCAAAGGGGGCTTGGAGAGCTCCTGAAGGAGAGGGTCCCTGGAAAGAAACCCCAGGCGGCAGTCTGCGGCGGAATCGGGGTAACCAGAGCGAACAAACGAGCGAGCGGAAGATCGGGAGGCTAGCAATGGCCACCCTTCAATGCTGACAGCCAACTACACTAGCGGTGACCAAGCAGAACCGAAGGTACGGCTTTGAGACCAAGCAATAACCAGTAAGCAAAAACAAGCTAAGACAATTTAGATGCCAATAATCAATTTTGGAAATATCTGAAGAAAAAAATTTATAGCTCTAATTTAAAAAGCTGGCGAGATTCGTGACGGGAAGAAGAGAATAGAAACAAAAATTTAAACTGGTAGAAGGAGACTAAGAATAATATATATAAAACTGAATAAGTACATATTATTAAAATTAAATATACAAAATATATATACAACTTCGGATCGGAGCTGAAACAAGACATAAAGATCTCAACTTAAAGATAGCAGCAGAGTTGATTGAAAACGGATGCTGTGGATTCTTTATAAATTAACCAACTTGTTAACCGCGGAAGATTGAGGCGAAAAGAGACAACTGAATAAAATACAAAAACACTTGGACTTGGATTTTACAGATTTACACAGACCTCTTTAAGAAAACTTTTGAAGATTGCAGCTAACAACAAAGAAAGAAGTAGCAGAAGAGAAAAGAAACTCCCTGAGTCACGCTGCAACAAGAAGGAGCGGAAGTGAAAGTGATACTTTAGATACACGAGTCTTTCGAACTACTTTCCCTTTCTAAACTTTAAGCTTGTAACTTTTAGATAGATACTTTCTCGGACTTTGTTTCTCTTCTTTTCTTTCCTTTCTCTTTCTCCTTCTCATACTTGAAAATTTCTCTATAATCATACTTTCACCTTTTGCCTTTCTACTTTTTTTTCCCTAACTATTATTGTATATTAAGAAATAACTGCCAATAGTTTGATAATACTCTCTTAATATCTTAATATTCCAGATAAGTATTTACTTAAAATTACTGAATCATATAACTATATAATTGATAAGCGTTTTACTAGAATTGCTGTCCTAGGAAAGAATTATTTTTATGCTCTGAATTTTAGAAGAGATACTGGATAAGGATAATTAAATATTGAATAAGTATATTTATGTTATATGTATTAAGATAAATCTGTTTATACTAAAACAAAAGAGGGAGGAGATTGGGATATAAACTTGATTTGGGTGGAAAGAAATAAGGGGAAAAAGTGAAGTTAATTGATATTGTGAAAAAACTTCAAGTGAAATTTGAAAAAAAAAAAAATGACGAGTACTAGTAATACCTCTAGGACTGGCACAGTTAGGAAAGCTCCTAACCAATTATCAACCACCATGACAGTGCAGAGTCCCTCTGCACAAAAGACAATCGAGGAAACGCTCCCTAAAGAACGTGCAAATTCCTCCAAGGATTTACAAAGTTTATTGCTAAGCATGCAGGAGATGATGGTTAAAAATCATGAGGAGATGAAAGAGGAAATTGGATCGGTTAAAGTAGATTTGAAAGATAAGATACAAAAGATAGACGAAAAATTTGAAATATTTCAGCAGGAGATGAGGAAAAATCAGGAAAAATACTAGAAATAGAAACAAAGGTGATTAAAGAGGAAAAGAGAGTAGATGAGTTGACAGAAAAGTTAACAAGAGAGAACAAAGAATTAGAAACTGCAATTATCCATCTCGAGTCAGAAAAAGCTGCACACTATTTAAGATTCCAAAACGTGAAGGAAGAAAGGGAGGAAAATTTATGGGAGGTCATGACAGACATTCTAGCTGGCACATTAGAGATGCAAAAGGAGATCTAATGAGGGAAATTGACGAACTGTACAGAGTCCAAACCAACTATGCTAGGAGATTTAATCTACCGAGAGAGATACACGTTAAATTTGTCAAGAAATCACTTAGAGATGAAATTCTATATAGATCCAGAGACAATATTTTACAATATGCCGACAAAACAATAATAATTCTTAAACAAACCCCAAAAAATAAGAGATTTAAGAAGACCATATCAATTTCTAACGACCAAATTGATAAAACAAAATATTAACTTTAGATGGTTAATCCCAGAAGGTATAATGGTAACCTGGCAAGACAAGAAATATAAAATCGATACTATAGAAAAGGCAGAGATGTTTTTGATCAACAATTAAATAGGGAAGGAGTAGATGAAGACAGGGAGGAAGCTAGGAGAGGTGAAAGGAAAGGATTGGAGACATATAAAAAGGTAAATATAACTGATAGCACAGATGACAGCAAGAGAAATCCAGAAGTCCCAGAAGAACTCATGGACATCAGAATTACGAGAGCTAAATATAGGATCCAATAAAAATGCAAACCTATCTGACCTGATCTCTTGGAATATAAATGGATTAAACTCACCAGTAAAAGGAAAAAGGTTTTTAAGCACTTACAAACTCAAAAAGCAGACATTATAGCACTACAAGAAGTCCATATCACCCAAAACAGAAACATCTATTAGAGAATAAAAATTAGGTAATATGTTTGCGGCTTTAGATCAAAAAAAAAAAAGAGGAGTAGCACTTTATATAAAAGATAAAATCCCTGCTTCACTAATATACTCTGACAAAGACGGTAGGTTACTTATGGTAGAAGTTGAACTTGGACAAATTAAATGTTTATTAGTGGTAATTTATGCTCCAAATGGCCCCAAGAATCTTCTTTCAGAAATTATATGACAAACTCAAAGAATTGCAATATCAACAGTTATTTATTACAGGGGATTTTAATGCAGTCGTAAATAAACTATTAGATTATAAAGGAAATAATACCAATCTAGAAAAGAAAAAAAAATTACCAAAAATATTCTTTGATCTCATGAAGGAATTTAATATTAGTGATGTCTGGAGAGAGAGGACATGAACAAAAACAATTTACTCATTACTCTAACCGTCACATGTCCTGGTCAAGACTTGACATGGTTTGGGCGACCAAAAACTAAACTCAGGAATTTTAGACATAACAATGGAACCAACTACACTAGCAGACCATAATATGATTAGGCTTAGATGGGAAGGGCAACAACCACAATCAAACAATTGGATGCTCCAGAGATCGATTCTAAAAGATGAAGTTTTTAATAAAATATTGACAAGAGAATTAGAATTTTTTTTCAAGAAAATGACCCTCATGACACCTCCCTTCAAAACAATTGGGACACTGCTAAAGCAGTGATGAGAGGAGTGTCTATTAAATATATGGCCAGGAAAAATAGAGAAAAAGACAAAAGAAAATAAAACTACAGCAGGAATATGATGAATGGCACGAAAGATTACAAGCCACCCCACAAGACGAGCAAATTAAATCTCAATTGAATAAGATTAAACACAAAATAAATTTAACTGAGAAAGAAGAACTAGCCCAGAAACTAAAGAGGACAAAACAATACCAATTTGAAAATGCAAATAAACCAGGACGTTGGTTAGCCTCTAAGCTTAAAAACAGAATGAAAAAAGATGGATTACTAAATTAAGAAATGAACAAGGGGATATATGTTACAAAGAGGAGGATAAAAGGCAGATTATTCAAAAATACTATAAAGATTTATACACAGAGACAAGTTATGTTACAGAAGACCAAATTTTAGAATACTTAAAAATGCAGATCTCACACAAATTTCAGAAGAAGATCAAAAGCGTTAAACCATTCTATAACCCTTCAAGAAATCTATGTGGCAATTAACAAACAAAAACAGATAAAGTCCCAGGTCCAGATGGCTTACCAGCAGAGATCTATAAAACACAACAAGAAATTTTAGGAAAAGAAATGGTAAAAATTTTCAATGAAGTTTTAGATAAAGCGAATTGTCCTCAATCATGGCAAGAAGCTAAAATATCCATCATCCTAAATTAGGCTCGATCTAACAGAACCAGGGAATTATAGGCCAATCTCTCCTTAATGTAGACTACAAAATCTTTATGACGATCCTGGCAGAGAGATTAAAAAAATACTCAATAAACTCATATCCCGGACCAAAATGGCTTTCTCCCTCAGAGACATCTCAGAAACAATATCAGAGTAGCGTTGGATATACTAGAGTACTATGAGGATCGTAGCATAGAACAAGCTGCATTGCTATTCTTAGATGCCCAAAAGGCATTTGATAATGTGAAATGGGACTTTATTTTACAGCAGAGTGAATATTTGAAGTTAGGACCCAAATTTTCTAATATAATCAAGGCTATCTATCAAAAACAATATGCTACAATCTTAATTAACGGGAATTTACAGAAAAGTTTCAAATACAAAAGGAACGAGACAAGGCTGTCCATTGTCACCACTGTTGTTCATTATGACATTAGAGGCTTTAATTAGAACAATCAAAAAGATAATGATATAAAAGGACTAAAGGTAAAAGGGAAGAATTTAAATTACAGGCATTTGCAGATGACCTTCTTTTCATTTTGGAAGAACCTCAATCTTCAGGGCCTAAACTTTTACAAAAATTGGATGAATTTGGTTTAGTAGCAGGATTAAAAATAAATAAAAAGAAAACAAAAATGATCACTAAAAACATGACGAGTAAACAGAAAGAAATATTGACCTTAACAATGGGCATTGAAATTGTCGAAAAATTAAATATTTAGGAATTATTATATCCCCTAGATATAGCACACTCAAGAAAGATAATTATGACCCACTTATTAAACAAATAAGGGAAGATCTAATAAGATGGGACAATTTAAAATTATCCTTTATGGGCAGGATAGCTACGATCAAAATGAATATATTACCAAAAATTCTATTTCTCTTTCAAAATGCTCCCATAAAATTAAAAAAACCCTTTTTTGATGAATTAAATAGACTGACATCAAATTTTATTTGGCAAAGAAGGAGACCAAGGATAAAATTAAAATTATTACAAGATGCAACTGAAAGAGGGGGATTTGGTCTACCGGATTGGGAGCTGTATTATAGTGCTGCAATTATGACTTGGATAAAAGACTGGATAAATCATACAAATACAAGGATACTAACATTAGAAGGCTATAATCTCCAGACAGGATGGCACTCTTTTCTTAGACAAGATAGTTTAAAGGGACACAGCTATGTTTTGAAACACAAAGTAAGACAAACACTTCTACACACCTGGTTCAAAATTAAGAAACAAATGTATATTCAAATACCAATCTGGATATCAACATTAGAGGCTTTGATGCATCCACACTTGCTAAGACACGATAAAATCATTACTTATGAAGAACTGTTAGATGAAAAGGAGATTTGCAAACTAGACAGCAGTTGAATGAACAGGGAATAGAATTGGAATGGTGGGCCTATCTACAACTCCAAGCTAAACATGCAGAAGACAAAAAGGAATTGGGTATTAGTAAAACTAGGACGGAATTAGATGAAATCTTGTTAGGGCCAGATGTAAAAATGATTAAAAAACATATCAAGTATTACTACAAACTAAGTTGGAAGAAGAAATTGTTAAAGAAACAATGATACGCTGGATGAGAGATTTCGGTCATAGTATTGCCCTGAACGATTGGCAAAATATTTGGACCAGAAATAAAAAATAACTCTTGCAATTCCATTTAAAGAAAACCTGTATAAATTATTTTACAGATGGCATATAACACCAGCAAGACTATCTAAAATGAACAATAAATTTTCCTCTCTTTGCTGGAAGTGCAATAAGGAAAGAGGTACATACTATCACATATGGTGGAGTTGTGGAAAGGCCCAAGTATTGGAAAGGAATACATCAATGCTTACGAGAAATTTGTGATGTAGAGTTTAATTTTAAACCAGAATTTTTTTACTGGGAATCACCAATGAGACATACCGAAGGAAATCTTTTATTTAATGATTCATATTATCACAGCGGCAAGGATGGCCTTTGCACAGAAGTGGAAAAACACTGAAACTCCAACAGAAGCGGAACTTATAAAGAAAATAATGGAGTGCAGAAATGGACAAATTGACATTGGAAATTAAAAACAAGGAAGAAACGGACTATTACAGAACTTGGAATAACTTCTATGGATGGTTAGACAAGAAAAAGACTTAACTGACTTTTGAATTGGACTAAATGATGGACAAAGAATGTCATGAGCCTAGCCGTACTGGGTTCGACTATAATATATGTTTTACGTTTTGTTTATGTCAGTGTTTATTTGTTTGGTTATGTGTAATTACTAAATAAAATCAATTAAAAATTTAAAAAAAAAAAAAATAAGAATGCATTAGAGCGGATTGAGTTCTGTGGCATCTGCTAACTCAAACCATTTGTAGTGTTATGATTGGCTCAACCTCTTTGCTCATTCATTTTTCCATGGTGAATGCATTAAATTACAATCCTGAAATCTCCCAGACATGGTCAATGGGGATTATAAAAAGTGTGGTCCACTGTATCTGAAATACATAGGCTGGGGGAGGCTGATTCTTGCAATTCATCTTTCAACCTGAAATTAAAAGATTTCAGGATGAATGAACAGAACAAAAGATTTGCTCAAACATGCCCATGAAAAAACACTGCACAGTCTTTTGTTCACAATATACCTTTGCTAAAATCATTTTGGCAATGACATCTCTGGCATGCACATCAATAGTACAAATGGTCATAATCTTCATTCTGTCCCCTGGAGATAAGTTCCCAATCAGCAGCGTAATTAAGGTGTTCAACTGGTTTATCTGTGAAGAAGAAAACCAAAGGGATGAAAGGGTTTTCTGATCTCTTTCAGAATGAGCTGTGGAAACGTGTCTGATATAAGTGTACACACACACACACACACACACACACACACACACACACATGTTCTATCATTGCACACAACAATGTTTTGTAGTCAGGTAAACTGAGAGACCTCTATTCACCTGTTTCTTATTGTAATCTTTAATTGCATTTTCATAGCCTTCTTCCAGTCGTGAAAAGGCAATGCCAACTTCTGTAGTCCACCAGATCTGGGTACATGTTAAAGCAATCTGCCACAGACAAAAAAATGAAATGTTGCAGTCCTGTGAATCACCCACAAACATTGCCCCTCATGCAGGTATGGGTGATCAGACTTTAAGTTTAAACTCACGAAAAATGCTTCTTGTCTACCTTTGTATTTTGCTAGAATTTCAACCACTCTGGAGTAATGGCTGAGGTGTTGAGTGAGAAATCAGGACTGTGACTTTGGGCTGGAAGTTCTTAGGCCTGGAAGATCACTGGGTGATTTTGGGCCAGTCCCTCTCTCTTAGCCCAAGCCAACTCACTCATAGAGTTGTTGTTGTGGGGAAAACAGGAGATGGAAGAATTAGGTGTGTATGCTGCCTAGAGAGGACCAAAATTTTAGATGGAATAAAAATAAATGAACTTGTTTTGGTTCCTGCCTCTCTTTTTTGAGCCATAGTGCTTTTTGCTTACCTGGGCTGGGTAATCAAATATCCATTGTTCTCTCGGCTTTTCCTCATAAGTCACTACAGCTTCAGCTATTAGCTGGCGCAAGGTGCTCTGCATTCTCTCCATCACTCGGTTTAACCAAACTTCAACCTGGGTGTAGACTTTCCAAATTAATTGGGCATGTTTTGGTGCCTTGATATACATTCTCCTAAATGTCCGTATTCTAATTTTCTTTCCTCACCAGATTGTATTACAAAATACAGGTGTGTATAATTTTTACTCATTTGTATCATCTACCTATTTGCAGAATGGTGCGGTGATGATTATGATGACACAAAAATCAGTATGCTACTGTAAGGTTGCTGCACTTTGTTGTAAAAAAAGGTAATTTTTGCTAGGTATCCTGATGTTATCCTACAGTATTTATTGGCCTCCTCTTATTCATGAATTGACAAGATAGCTTCTGTTGATATGATTTAATAGTAAAATAAAAAAGGCTGAAATTGTCATCTAATAGAATTCCCTCTAACTTGGCATTTACACTTGCCTGGAAAAAGTCCAGTGTAACTATTTTTTAAAGGGTCTGATGGGATTAATTGAAGATCAGTAAGTATTGGCTAAACTTGTGGAAAATATGGTTGTATAACCAACCCTGCAGTAGAAAAATTACTGCTGAAGAGCTAGCCTGGTAGCCATAATGTTATTCTTATATCACTAGCCTTCTACATTTTTTGAGACCGACTTTGCAAATGTGGATAAAAGAGATCTAAATCATCTTGTATATTTGGATTTTCAGGAAGCTCCTCACTAAAACCTTGTAAGTAAACTCAACTGCCATTAATCTCATTGATTAATAATTAATTAGAGAACAGCATGTAGGAATTAAGAATAAATGGATTTCTTTTTTACAAATAAATGTAGCTTTTATGCCAAGGGTCTTTTAAACTTTACAACTGATCTGGAATTAGAGGTGCCACATTTGCTGATGACATCCAGTTATTTAAAGCACACAATAGAAAAGAGATGGTGAAAATTTAGCATCACTTGGAGGAAATTTCTGCTAGTAGAAGTCCTGCTAGTATAAATCACCTGGTGTTCCTTGCTTCTGGGTTGAACTGTCCTTTCATGACATGTCCCAGACAGCATGGTTTTATTATTTTTCATAGGGTACATCCTTATATTCCAGCAACTGCAGTGTGAAATCACTTCAGTCACTATTTTCAAAGGATATACTTTCAAGCTATCTCCTTCAGCTCAAAGTAGAGCAGCTTAGCTTATATTCAGCTTTAGTTATTCTGGTGCTAAAGTAGTGTTCTGCCTTTTCTTCCAGCATGAGCTTTGCCATAGAAATAATCTACAATGTCTCATTATGATGATGGTGAGAATACAGTCAAAGGATTAGGTCTGTTCAACTCTTGCTGGCCACTGAAGATATTGCAGACATGATACCTCTTCATTGCCCTCTGTGGCTATTTTTACTTGGGTTGGAAGAGACACTCAATACTTGGCTTTTGCAAAGGAATGTGCCTGTATTAGTGGTGGGATTCCAAAAATTACTGCCAGTTTTGTGGGCGTGGCTTGGTGGGCGTGGCGGGCACGGCTTGGTGGGCGTGACAGGGGAAGGATATTATAAACTTCCCATTCCTTCCCTACTCCTGGGGGAAGTTTACTGCAAAATCCCATTCCCTCCCCACTAACCTGCTTTCCAGCTCCGTTTCTCCTGTGCAGGGCAACAAAAGAAGACCCAGCCAATCAGCTGGGACTCAGGAGGCAGAGAATAGAAGGGGGTGGGGCCAGTCAGAGGTAGTATTTGCCAGTTCTCTGAACTACTCAAAATTTCTGCTACCAGTTCTCCAGAACTGGTCAGAACCTGCTGAATACCACCTCCGGCCTGTATAATGTCCAACTGGTGTTTCGGGAAGCATAATTCAAAAATTATGTAGATACCCCATATATACAGGTGTTGGTCCCTTCTGTAAGAACTGTAGACTTGCCTGTTAAAAAATGGACCTAAGCTTAAAAAACAGGAGATAGAGTCAGTTTTTGCCAATTGAATGCTGCTGATTCTGCAATCAATGGTCTGCAACATCTGCCTAAATATAGAGGGTTTGTCTGGCCATATTTCTTAGTTTCATAATTCTTTTGTCAGTGAGGATATACTTTTGCTGCTTGTCACTCATGGTTAGTGTTATGTATGCAGGTTTAAAGTCATTGGTTTAGTTTGAACTGTTCTTGTAAAATGTAAGAAATGATTGGTTTAAAAGTCGGAAAACCCTGCACTCTGATTGGCTGGCAACTGCAGCTGCTGGCTATAAGTAGCAGCCGCAGCCCAGCCAAAGTGGGTTCGTTCTGAGCTGTAGTCACTAATAAACAAAGAGCTTGAAGCACTCCGCGTCTGTCTCTTCATGCAAACTTAACAGTTAGCTATTCCCTGGCAGCACTACTTTATTTGGGATTTATGGCAGCAGGGTTGAGATAGCAGGCAAGTGTTCTCCTATTTTCCCCAAGGTAAAAAACCCAAACAAACCAGGTGCAGCAGAGAGGTGAGAATCAAGGAGGAGCACAGGCTTAGCATTCTTCCAGAAAAATGCTAGACATCTGTTCAAAGATAGTGAGTGACACTGCTGTGGAAGTTCTTTGAGGGCCAGTAACCTGCCAAGGTGGCAACTTGAATTAACTAAGACTGCTGGTGAGAACTGTGATTGGTGATTATTTTTTCCCATCAGCGGGTAATGCTACTTTGAGAGGAAAATCATTCAGGGGAATCCACCCTTCAGTGCTTTTCAATTGCCCCACATTGAGACTGTAAGGTCAATATGCTCAGTAGCCTAATACTTGAGCACAACATTGTCTGGGAGTGGAATTGGCACTGGGATATTTTTCTGCTGCTTTAAGGTCTACAGGAATACCACATTTAAAATGATTTATAACTAACCTGTCCAGAGCAGTCGCAGTCCTTGTCAAAATCAACATACTCATCTTCTTTGCTGTACATTCCCACACCAATCTTCAGAGGATGTCCTTCTGCATCTAGTCTGAATTTCAACTTTGCCATGCTGTCAAACAATTTGGACAAATGGCGGGACACCTTCAAGAATTACAACACAGAGGACGAGATGGTAGTATTAGAGGTCTGATGAAGACATTGGCAGGTCATTAAACTGACCACCACTGTTGAAACCTTGAAGTAAATATGCACTGATCAATTGAACAGAAGTGTCTAATTTGAAAACATCAGCCAAATCTGTGCAAGTGATCCATTCATATATTTTCTTCTCTTACTGTTTGAACCCAGTGAGACGAAGGTCTTTTTATCAGGTATTAAGTGAAATCCTCTTTTAAATTGGATTATCAAAATTTAAACCATAGGCTACACTGACCTACATCCCTTTTTCGCCAATTGTTATCAAATATCACAGAAATCCTGTTCAGTTTTATTTAGTCTGTGAAATTTGTATTGGATACATTAATTTTTATGTGGGAAAGAGAACTTAGCCAAACTCATGACATTCTATTACAAATTCCATTATACGTTCCAACCAACCCCCCAAATCACAAGACATTCCATCCTACCTCTACGGGGTCATTGCCATTGGACAAAATATCCAGCAGGTCAGCAGAGGATACAAAATAAAATCGAGGGAAAGCCAATCTTTTGGTTTCCAAATATTCAGCCAGGGCTTTTTCACAGAGTGCCAAACTAAAAAGTAAGTGAAAGATAGTACTAACACCACTCTTTTTGCTCTAAGAATATCATTATTCATCACTATAGATGTACATTGATGTAAACTTTAAAGCGGAGGTTTAATTTCCTCAATGTCAATACTAGAAGTGGAATTGGAGTCTCCCAAACATCTGATCCATTTAAACATATCTGTCTTCTGGGCATTCATATTTTCCCACTCCCCCCCCCCCCATTTATTTCATTGTACTTCCTCTTTTTGGCCTACACAGCATCCTCTTTCTTTGCTAGGCATTATAACTGGCTTCATCCCTACTTTAGTTTTTCTTGGGAAGGTGGGGGCTGGGAGCATTTTAGACTGACAATATGGCCTTCAATTGGGTGCCATTTTACTTCTTCAGGACGTCTTGGGTCCTTTTGAGGACTAATAATAATCAGAGGGGCAAAGGGCAGGCTTGGAGCACTTCCAGGCAACTGATTATTTTTTAAAAATCATCATTTTTAAACCTCAGCCCACTTCCAGGGAAACTGAGGCAGATGTGGGAGCACTGGGCCATTGGAGCATCATCTGGTTTCCATTTACTGCTTGAAGTGGGATGAGGTAACCAAACGCAAAAGTGGCTTCTGTCCCAAGCAGCTTTCAGCCTAAATGGTAGCTTCTGGAAACCCAGGGAAACAGGGGAATCTCCACCATGACAAGAACCCTCATTTTGTTTGATGTCAACACGATCATTAATGCTTTTGATGGAGGTGGTTCAAAAATTACTCAAAAGGGACAAGACTGTTAAGAAATAGGCATGCATATCTCACCAACCTCAGGTAAGATGGGTGGTGTAGAAATTTAATAAATAAAATAAAATAAATAAAGTATAGGAATAGTACCTAATTTACAAACAAAAGGTTACTTGCAAATATGTCCCAAATGTCATATCAGAGGTTGTGATAAATTTGGTGCTCAGGTTATGCTTTGTATACTATATACTACTGTTCAGTAAAGAAATAATAAAATAACCTTTATTGCCTTCACTGCCAATACTTCTAGTTTGAGACAACCTATGCATTAGTGTGCTGGGACAACTACTGATATACATTATCCATAGCCACTGAAACATAACTATCCCTTGTTATCATTATGACAGACCATTATTTCCAAAACAAGACCAGGTAGAAAAAGCTTCTGTCTCCAAGTCCTAGTGGAAGAATTTTAGTTATTCAGAGGGGGGGAGCTAGCATCATTTAATGCTGCCATTAAGAAACAAACAGAAATTATAAATAGAAATTGGCACTGATGAAATGGTGCTGTTTTTTTTTTTCTTTTTTCTTTTGGCGAAAAGGTGGACTGGCAACAACTGTCACCCCAAGATTTGCTTCTGCTGCAAAAAAAAATAATTCTCTCTACTCTATTTTACATTAATTTTGACAAAATTAACCTCCTGACCTTTGTTGCAAGGCCTCTAGTTTGTCATAGAGACCTGGTTTATTTGTTGCCTCAACCACATTTGGAGTTTTTACTGCATCAGCCATTAATTCCTTTAAAGAGAAGAAAGATTTGTTACCTGTTGAAGTAGTATTTTTGCAATAGTAATGTAACAGAATCAGTGCTTAAAAGGAAGTTTGCTTACTTTAAAGTCTCTGTCAATGATATCGAAACGCTTTGAATCTTCAGGAAGCTGATTTCGAATGTCTTCTGAGCCAATGAAAATGCTCTCCAGGTGACTCCACGTTCTCTGGACCTCAAACCAAATGGATATCACAGAGTCAGCAGTGGATAGTTTCTGCTGCCAGCCGGAGACCTCCTGTAGGAAGTGGGACAGATACTTAGAAGTCATCAGAGTCTGGAGCTGCACTTGGTTCTCTTCAAGGGTTTCTACTAGTGCTTCATCTGCCTTCAGCATCATTGTTCCCGTCCTGTGGTGAGGCTCATGTTCAAACTGCATGGTTGACCAGGTACTGTCAAGCGCCTTCAACACCTTTAGACAATAATAAAAAGGGAGAAACATTTTTAAAATTGATATATTGCACATGCAGATGGATCTCTTCTATTTTGCTAAAGCAAACCAAAGCAAGGCAACAATGTGAGAAATCCCCCTCTCTTGCTTAATGTTATCCTAATCTGTTGAATTTACATATTCATAACACATCAACTACCTTGGCCCAAAACTATGCTTGTTGGAATTAAGAGAACTGAAGCCAATGGGATCCTTTATACACTATTTTCTTACTCATGAATAAGGGATTTTTAAAAGGAAGACAAACATTAAAGAAGGCAGCTCCATTTCCGGTCCCAGTTGTATACAGTACCAGCTAATGAGGAACATAATTTGACAAACACAGCAAACTGTTCCAGACTTACACAGCAGGGTTATGGATTCGTTTGAACTTATTTTATACATTGTATACTCTGTGTTCCAGAACAGTTTCCAATAAAAGAACAATGAAATGTTGCACAACAAATTACTCTGAGAAAGCCAGCATGGAAACAGCAGTTACAATAGATTGAGACAGCAAACTTCAAAGCTCTGCAAAGAATAAACATGTATCTCCTTGGTGCCAAAAGGACAAGAAAACACAAGGTCGCTTGTGGCTTTTCTAGGAAAGTGTTCCATTAGTGAGAAGAAGGAACCTCTGTTTCTCATCCTTTCAGCCAGAGAAAAGCATTATGACCCGAAGACAAATTGATGTGCAACAGAGGATCTTTCTGATCCCAAGATATGAAGGGCTTTAAATGTTGCTCAGAAAAATTACTGGGCTCCTATGTATGACTTCAAGCCCTGTCCTGGTGCACCACTGATTAATCTGATAATGAGCACACATGTTATAATAATGTAATAATGAGCACTTCTATCTCAAAGTGCTATATAAGATAAGAATAATTAGAATAGAATAATAGAATGCAATATAATGGAATGAAGCTTGATTTGGTCATTTGACCATATCAAAAATATAAATCAAATACAAATGGACATATACACCCCCTCCAAAAAAAGCACTATGGAACATGTTCATAGTAAATTGTGATCACCCCTACAGCTAATCCCAATCTGATTTAATTATTCCATCCTCTTTGAAATGGCCTTTGGAAAAAAAAATGCTGCAGTCTTACTAGTGATGTGCAGGTTAAAGTAAGACAATTTCTCCTGGATGCCTGGGTATTTTTTAGTTTTTAGTTTTTTACAAGGGCCTTGGTGGTGCAGGCTGTTAAATGCCTAGCACTTAAGTTCCAGCTGCCTACAACTGCTGCAGGCTCGAATCCCACCAGGCTCAAGGTTGACTCAGCCTTCCATCCTCTCGGGATAGGTAAATTGAGGACCCAAGATTGTTGGGGGCAATAAGCTGACTTTGTAAAAAATGCCGCTTAGTAATAAGCAGGCATATACAATGGAATGAAGGCTATTGCTGAGCGCATTGGGCTGTATCCCAAAAATTGTAAGCCGCCCTGAGTCTTCGGAGAAGGGCGGCATATAAATAAAAAAAAAGAATGTAAATAAGAAGCCCTTTCTGCGGAGTACAATCAAGAAGAATATGTCCAATGTCTTCAACAGTTGGTTATCCTCAAATTCACAGTCCTTCTTCAATTGGGACTCCATGAAACCTCCCATATCCTCCTACCATGGAGTCTAGTTGTTCAAAACAAACTCTAGAAAAAGCTCATCTGAGATGTTAAGGTATATAAGTTGTTAAACATTTTTCCAGCTGGGCGGCTGATTTGTGTAGAGAAAACCACTTCAAAGACTTAACATATTTAAGTGCTGCTATATTGTCTTGGATAGATATATCAGTGACTTTCATTTGAAAGTTTTCTTGGATTTTAGATCCAATTGGACTGGGAACTTAATGGAGAATCCATATTGTGAGATGATAATAATTATAATACATATTTGCAATTACACAATATTAAAAAAAACATTTAAACAGAGGGTGCAAAGGTTTATGTGCAAAAGCAAACATTTGATCTTAATCAGTAGAATTGATAGGATTATTTTAACTTTAGTTTCCAAAAAGGCTTAACACCAATGCTGTCCAAAACTGCTTTTTCAAGAGGCAGCTGGACTTTCTGGTTTTTCTTTGTAAACATTTCATTTCTCACCTAAGAAGCTTTTTCAGCTCACTTTCAAAGAAAAACCAAGAAAGTCCAGTTGCCCCTTGAAAAAGCATCTTTGGGACAACCATGACCTGGATGATTGAGAATCTCCATAGACTGTATAATGTTTGCTTGCTTGCTCCCTAGCACGCAAGGCCTCGGTCAGATTTTGTTCTCAGAGATTCTGAAACATCAAACAGATCCCATGGTAAAGATTTGCCCACATAATGAAGGAAGGAATGAGAATCACAACTCAGTTCAATGTCATTTCGAACTGTTCTGTACCTAAGAAGGAGTAATTAATGGCCATGGCATGGGGCAAACAGTACCTTTTCCATCCCAGATTCTTTCACAGCCTTGTCTACAATGCTGCGAACCTCATCTTCAAAGTTGTGAAGATTCAGCTGAAGCAGGTCTGCCAGGGTTGTTTCATCAGACATGGTAAACTTCACCTGGTGCAAAAGACGTGTTAGGAAGGACAGTCAGTCAGAGCTGAACACTCACCTGTAGTCTTCCTATTCTACTATGCAATTCTGCAATAATTGCAGCTTCATTTTATATTCAGTTTAACAACAAATCAGAAGAACCAATGTTTGGATCTAATAATTTTATGACTTTTACTTTACTTATAATATATTTATTCATTCATTTATTTAAAAGACTTATATAGCTATTTGTCTTATGTTCCATAACTCTAGGCAGCTCACAGTATAACAATAAAAACATTAAAAACCATATAGGTTTTTTATATATATTATTTTTTATATTTCACTTTATTGCAAGGGTCTTCAAACTTGGCAAGTTTAGGACTTGTGGACTTCAACTCCCAGAATTCTGAGCTAACATGACTGGAGGAGGAATTCTGGGAGTTGAAGTCCACAAGTCTTAAAGCTGTCAAGTTTGAAGACCCCCGGATTATTGGAACACTTCAAATTTGTTGGTGGAAGATCAAAAATTAGAAAGATGATGAGGATGACAATGAGGATGCTCACCAGCTGTGTGGGCCTTTGTTTTAGCCTACATTATATTACCTGGGTGGCCTGCATGAGTTCTTTCCAATGCCTATCTCGGATAGCTGGATTCTGAAGTTCACTGACAGCTCGAAGAGATGTGATCATGTTTTTAACTGTATTATCCAGTCCTATAAAAGCATCCCATGGTCTCATTTCCTTGTCCAAAGTTCTCACATCCTTAGCAAATTTCTTGCAATCAAGATCCATTTGTTCAACATTAATATCTGTCCACTTGGTTGTCTTCCAATCGTTAATGCTTTCATTTACCTAGACGGAAATGTATGTATGTGAGCAATCTTTTCTGTGGTAAAACAGTCTATTATAAAACTTATATGGAATCACTTTGAAGGCTTCAACAGATTTTACAACTCAAATGAGAAAACATTTATTGTAAGGAGATATCTATTTTAATCCTTTATTATCATTCATCCCTATGCAATGCAAACAATGTGCTATTCAAACCTATTTCTCAGTAGCCCAAATGATCCATTTTCCTGCATTAGAAACAGAAAGTACAGAGCTTTCAATGATTTGCTATTTAATGGGTGCATAGGCAAGTTGTTCTTGGGTGCTCTAGAGGCAGATAGTCAATATCTCCAGAAATAAGGATAGAAAAATACCCCAATGCCAAGAAGTTGGGAAATAGTCATAAGTGTCTGTAACAAGCCACAATGATATCAACGTGATGGCTCAAGGGTGTGATGTCATTATGCAAGTGACAAAATTTTGTAAGGATTTTATGGTGTCTGACACAAACATATAAAACGTGAATTTTACATGACAATGTCATCAGCCTGGTATTGTCATTTTCCTCTTCTGCCTGCCTTATGGATACACACATAAATAACACTTTGGGTTGTTATGAAAAAATGAACAGACTTGCTTATATCAACAGGTCACAGGAGGACGCAAATGAGCGATGCGGCATGGCACCTGCTGTTCCCCTTCGGATCCTAGAGACAACCCAAGTTCTTCTCCGGCACAGTTCTCTCATCCTTCACAAGAGCCTATCAATTGCAACAACTTCTCCTACTTTCCTACACATAGAAGATCATGTTATAACCATTAAAGAAATAATATTCTGTTTGTCAAAGAACCTGGCAACACTTCCATTTCCAAATAAAAGGATAGTGACAGAGTCACTCAAAAAAATCAACTAGCAGATTGTCAACGAAACAAACAAACAAACAAACAAGCAAGCAAGCAAACAAACAAACAAAAAATGTGGGTTACAGGAGAAGCAACATTGATCTGACTTGGGACTTTCTTCCCTCAGTAATTCATTTTTTCTGCTTTTTGATATAGCAAGACTGTCATTTTGGTTTAGAGTTTAGCACTGGTCCCATTCCACAAATCACACTTACCAAGACTATCATGTCCCAGAGCTCCTTGAGCAAGCGCACTTCCTTATGGCATGCTTTTAGCTGCTTGTAGTCTGGAACAGATACTTCAAACAAGCCTGCTGATTTGGATAGGGCTTCCATCTCTTTTTCCATACCAGTAATCATTTTTTGTTGCTGGAGGCACACAATGAAAAAGCATTGGTTTCCATTTGCTGAGTACAGAGGTTAGACCTTTGCAGTCTTTCTATCTTCTCAGTAGCACTAAAGCAAGGAACATTACGATAAATACCCAGGCCATCCTTCAAGACCTTGCTGAGGTTTTCTTGAGGCACGGTTGATAGAGCATATGACAATTATTATTAACAATACACATAACTCAATAAAGGGAAACAACAGAGCTCAATCGCTCTGGGAATTGTATTATGGCACTAAAAGTGCTGCACATGTATTAGAGCAGTTCTTTGAAATCCATACAATATTACCTACATAGACATTTCCACATCTTAGTATGGCTCTTCCCAAACTTTTTCCTTCATTACCAAACATCGCTTATCAGAAAGTTTTATCAAACTTTGATGACCAGTTTTAAGCCCCTTCCTTCAGCACTGTTTTAACTTCAAATGATTAGTGAATCTAGGACTACCAGTATTATAAAGACAATTATATATATATATAATTCACACTTATATGCCGCCCTTCTCCGGAGACTCAGGACAGCTTACAATCTATGGAGCACAACCCAATGTGCTCAGCAATAGCCTTCATTCCATTGTATATGCCTGCTTATTACTAGGGCTTTTTGCCCCACCCCACAAGCGGCATTTTTACGAAGTCAGCTATTGCCCCCAACAATCTTGGGTCCTCAATTTACCTACCCCGAGAGGATGGAAGGCTGAGTCAACCTTGAGCCTGGTGGGATTCAAGCCTGCACTAATTGCAGGCAGCTGGAGCTAAGTGCTAGGTGTTTAACAGCCTGCACCACCAAGGCTTATAAGATTTATAATCTTATGTCATTTCAACAAATAACCATTGGTAATTTCATTGGTTTTCATCTTAATAAAAATACTTTGGGAGATTTTTGAGCATATTTTAGTACATGTGGCAGTCTTTAAGTCAATGTAAATGTCTGGTTAACAGGCTTGTATGTTCTTACACCACCAACCACCCAAATAAACACTTTTACTCTACTTGGGGTAGTTTGCCCCAGGTTTGGGAAGCACTGTCTTAGTAGATTTTACCTTGCTTAGGGATTTATATGGGTCTGGATCAACAAAAGAGAAAGGTGCATCGACTCGGAATTTCTCTCTGAACTCATGTTGTTTAATCTGAACGAAAAAAGAGAAAGGAAATTTTGAGCAGGAAAGTAATAATGGCTAAAATACAACACTGGAACACTTAAGGACCTCCTCCTCCTTCAACCAGAATTGGCCTGTTGGATATTTATTTTTATTTATTTTATTGGACTTATATGCCGCCCCATCTCCGAAGACTTGGGGCAGCTCACAGCTAAAACATACAAATATAATAAATAATTAAAAAGAATTAAACAAATATAAAGTCCAATAAGACCAGATTAAAATAATTTAAAACTATCCCATACCCACCGTGAGGTAGTCACAGCCCAGCTTGGTCAAATAGCCAGGTCTTCAAATTGCGGCGGAAGGTGCGGAGGTCAGGGGCCAGATGGAGGTCTAGAGGCAGCTGGTTCCATAAGTCGGGGACCGCCACAGAATAGGCTTGCCGGTGGGGGACCGCCAGCCGACATTGGCTTGCCGACGGGACCCTGAGGAGCCCCTGCCTGTGTGCCCGTACAGGGCGGTTGGCACTCGATATCGGCAGGAGACGCTCCCTTAAATATTGTGGACCCATGTTGTGTAGGACTTTGAATGTTAAAGCCAAAACCTTGAATCTCACCCGGAGTGCAACCGGCAACCAATGCAGGTCGCGCAGGAGGGGGGTAATATGGAAGAATCAGGTAACTCCCATCACCACCTGCGCGGCCGCATTCTGCACCAGCTGCAATCTCCGGATGGTATGCAAGGGCAGTCCTAAATAGAGGGCGTTGCAGTAGTCGAAGTCGAAGTAACAAGGGCATGAGTGACTGTACGCAGGGCATCTCGGTCCAGAAACGGGCGAAGCTGGTGAACCAGCCGGACCTGGGCAAAGGCCCCCCTGGCGACAGCCCCCACCTGCTCCTCCAACTGGAGCCGTGCATCCAGGAGGACCCCCAGGTTCCGCGCCCTATCCACAGGGGGCAACACCACTCCCCCTATGGTCAACGATGGACATTCCTGACTGGACCGAGATGCCGGTATGTACAGCCACTCAGTCTTGGCTGGGTTGAGCCGAAGCATGTTTCCGTCCATCCAGATCCGTACCGCATCCAGACAATGAGTCATCATGGAGAGGGCATCACTGATCTGGTTTGGGGTGGAGTTGTATAGCTGGGTATCATCAGCGTACTGGTGATACCTCACCCAAAACCATGAATGATCTCACCCAGCGGTTTCATGTAGATATTAAATAAAAGGGGGGAGAGGACCGACCCCTGAGGGACCCCACAAGTGAGCCTCAGGGCCACCTCTGTCCCCCTGTCAACACCGATGCACCGCCCGAGAGGTGGGAGGAGAGCCACTGAAGAACAGTGCCCCCCACTCCCAGCCCCTTGAGGCGTCGCAAAAGGATACCATGGTCGATGGTATCAAAAGCCGCTGAGAGGTCTAATAGGACCAGGACAGAGGAAAAGCCCCTGTCCTGGGCCCTCCAGAGATCATCCATCAGTGCAACCAATGCTGAAACCAGGCAGGAAGCCCGATTGGTACGGATATGAAAAATTTGCTGTCAGTCCCCCACTACCATCAGAACAGAAGGACTGGAGCTAAGAGCAGATGCTTCCCCGTTATGACTACATGCTGAGGAATAGTTCATCACTGGAGATTAACTGCCTTAACCAGGTTGGCCTTCTGAAAGAATGAGAGACGGGGCTTTTCTGGAGGGCCTTTTTAAGATAGTAAGATAACCCTTAAGAATTGTTTCAATGTTACACTTTTCACAACACACTTGTGAAAAATTCTTTTTATGATTACACTTTTGATCATGGTGATAATGATTTATTTATTTGATTTGTCAATCGCTTACAAGGTAATAGGTATAAGGGTAAACATAGTTATGAATACATGAAATGGATACATATAAGAAAAATAAAAGAAACAATAGGACAGGGACGGTAGGCACATTGGTGCGCTTATGCATGACCCCTACAGAGCTCTTAGGAAAGGGGTGAGGTCAATGGTAGACAGTCTAAGGTTAAAGTTTTTGGGGCTTGGGGAAGAAACCACAGAGTCAGGTAGAGTATTCCAGACATTGATCTTTTAATGTCTGGAATACTCTGTTATTATTGTATTATGTTATTGTATTATGTATTTCTTATATGCCACCAAGAGTTGCATGGCTGCAGCAGTCCAAAATTGTGATGAACGAATATCGGCTGCCACCGATTCAGAATGAAAGTGAACTTGGATTATGACATTAAACTAATAGCAATCAGGGCAAAGCTGGTGAGAGACCATCACTCTTTGAAACAGTCCACTCTACCAGCCTGACACAACCTAATGTGTTGGGAGGGCAACTCCCAGAATCTACTCTCTCCTGTAGGGTAAGCATTATTAATGTAACAATAGTGACTTCCCTGCAGCCGATGGCAGCCTCAGTTGTCCAACTGTCATTACAAAAAAAAAACTACAAATCTTGCCATGGTCAGCTGCAGGGCTGGCTTATGCATGTACAGGGTTCAATCGGTGGTGTGTTTCCCCGAAAATAAGACACTGTCTTATATTTTTTGGCTCCCAAAACACACTAGGTCTTATTTTCGGGGTAGGTCTTATATATATATATATATATATATATATATATATATATATATATTTGTAGGTTTGGTGTATTCGGGTATTGTCCCGTGTAAGATTGAGAATACCTTGGCAACGTTTCGAAATCTCATCCGTCATCTTCAGGCTGGTGTCTTCAGCTTCGTTCTCCTGGGAGAACGTGACCTATATATAAATCATATATATATATATATATATATATATTATTATTATTTTCAGATATTTTTCAGATGGTGGTGAGGTCTGGGTGTGTCTTGCCGTGTAAGATGGAATATTGAGACGTTTGAGAATTCATCCGTCACGCTGGTGTCTTGCTTCCCAGGAGAACGAGCTGAAGACACCAGGATGAAGATGACGGATGAGATTTCGTCGCCAAGGTATTCTCAATCTTACACGGACAAGACCCGAATACACCAAGACCTACATATATATATATATATATATATATATATATATATATATATATATATATATATATAAATGAAAAAACACTTACCATATTCATGTAGAACAATGTACATTTATTCATGTACGAAACCACGAACAAATCGCATACCGTGTTTCCCCTAACATAAGACACTGTCTTATATTTTTTTTGGCTCCCAAAAACACACTAGGTCTTATTTTCGGGGTAGTTCTTATTTTCGGGGTAGGTCTTATTTTTGGGGTGGGTCTTATTTTCAGGGTAGGTCTTATTTTCGGGGAAACACGGTAAGTAGGGCAACCAATGGACAGCAGCAAAGGAATGCAGGTAGTCCTCGATGTATGACCACAATTGAGCCCAAAATTTCTGTTGTTAAGTGAGACATTGGTTAAGTGAATCTTGTCCCATTTTATCATCTTTCCTGTCTCAGCTGTTAAGCAAATTACTGCAGTTGATAAATTAATAACTGGTTGTTAATCTGGAATCAGGCTTCCCCATTGGCTTTGCTTGTCAGAAGGTTGCAAAAGATGATCACATGACCTTGGGACACAGGTCAACATGGTGAAAAACAGTCATAAGTCACTTTTTTCAGTGCTGTTGTAACTTTGAACAGTCACTAAGTGAACTATTGTAAGTCAAGGACTACTTGTATTGAAAAGTCTCGTTTTTTTTAATTGTCTTGATTTTTGCAGCCTGGATCTGAATCTCTTATGCTGATGCAATCTGGTGGTCCCAAATTGTGGTTGTTTCCTTTTCTTCCCAAGAATTTTATGAGTGGAAATCCCAAACCCCAGAAGTGTTGGAAAATTTAATTTAATTTAATAATGGGATTTATATGCCGCCCTATTTCCCGAAGGACTCAGGGTGGCTCACAACAGTAAAAACATACAATACAAAAGTTTAAAATTTAAAAAATATTAAACAAGAATCCCAATAATTATAATTAAAACCGACAGTAACCAATAAACACCATTAAAACCCCCCTTCAGTCCAGGTCGACCTGTTGGAAGAGCCATGTCTTCAGGTTGCAATGGAAGGATCAAAGGTCAGGAGCCATCCGCAACTTCAAGGGCAGCTGATTCCACAGGGTGGATGCTCCCACAGAGAAGGCTCTCCCCCTGGGGGTCGCCAGCCGACACTGTCTGGCTGACGGCACCCTGAGGAGGCCCTGTCTGTGGGAGCACACAGGGCGCTGGGAAGTTGTTGCTGGCAGTAGATGGTCCTGCAAATACTCCGGCCCTAAGCCATGTAGAGCTTTATAGGTGATTACCAGCACCTTGAATCTCACCCGGAGGGCAACCAGCAACCAATGCAACTCACGCAGGACGGGTGTAATATGGGAGTATCAGAAATGATGTGTCGGAAAAGAGGCCCTCTCATGGAATGGGACCTTGCTGCCAAGCGGAGAGTGGGTATCCATCTTAAGCCTCTTTCCTTCCCTAATATGCTTAACCTGTGTTGTACTTGAGGAAGTTTGAGCAAAATTGGACCTTAATCATAAAACATACCTCAAATTGTTGGCATTTCCTTCGGATGATTGTAACTTCATTGGCCTGCAGGGGAGCCACATTTTGTTTGACTTGGAAGGACAACTTTTTGGTGTTGTTCCATTGCTCTGGCAATTCCTAAAAGCCATATATATATATATGTATATATACATATATTTTAAAAAAATAAAAGTAGACATTTTGTCCATGCAGGTATGAGAGACCTTTGGACGAGGGAAATAAATACAGACTATTATAGGTAATATGAGGAGAAAAAAGAAAGAAGTCAAATAACTAAATAAGAGGATAAACAAATTTGTTGGGGACTTACTCTATTCATATTTGTGACTTTTCTAGCACCAATTTTAGCAGAGTGAACAGTAAAGAAATGTGTATACAATGCAACATCTATGGCAGATCACATTGGATACCAGAGAGTTGAAACAAAATTATAGAATAAATACCTGCAGATTGTGTAAATTTAGCATTTAATTAGGTATTTACTTTCCTAAATTATTTTTTTTCTAAATGTTCTGTACTTCTCTCTATTCCAACATATAGGAACTATAAAAACATTTGATGCTTGGGATTGTTTATATTGTACAAAAGGAATTGTATTATTTTATACTATATCCAATGACTTCTTTTTTTTAAAAAAAGATTAACTAATAGCTAATTGTTTCTAGTGAAAATTACTGCTGGCATACTTACATGCAACTGCATGTGGATCTCTTCAGGCATTTCTTCTCCATACAATTTTAGTAATTCAATAGTCTGCTTTAGAGGCTCAAACATATTGTCTGTAGCTACTTGTCTTTCTTTGACTTTCATCAAATGTGCCATCACTTCAACAAGCCCGTCGTAGTCACCCTCTTTCACTGGTTTAGTTAAGCCTGCATTTGCCTCTTTCATGAAAGCAGCAAGCTCCTGAAGGCTATAAAGGGCAGAAAAGTGATATTTTGGCTTTCTTCAATTCAGAAATAAGATTGATTTGAATTTTAGAGGAGTAGCTGTGTTAGCCTATTTTACATCAAATATAAAAAGTGGTTTTATATAAAAACCAATAAACTTACATCCTCAGCTTCCATAGTCAGTAGTGTTTCTTTTTGTCATACAAAACAATGACACCCTGTGAGACAGAGTATTTTTTTTAATCTGAGAGGCAATATGCTGTCTCATCTTCTTAGCCTAGCCTGCTGAGAGAAGACAGCTGGGGGAGGAAGAACTTTCTTATCAGAGATCTAACTTTTAATCCCAACACCTGGAATCATCCAGTGATAGTTGGAGATTCAGGATAGGGAAAAAAAAGGAAGTGTTTCTTTACAAGGCACATAATTAAATTTGGTGCTCCCTCCCACAACATGTGGAAGTGGCCACCTACTCAGATACCTTTAAAACTAGATTAGACAAATTGACAAAGGATAAGGCCATCAGAGATTCCTAGCTGTCAGCTTGTATGACATTTTCACAATCAGAGTCAGTGTGTTTGTTCGGTAAGGTTGACAGCTAATTCAAGTGGGAAAGGTATTATTACACCCAGGTTCTACTTGTGGGATTCTTAATTACAAATAGCAAGTTTCTGAAGGTAATCACTGTGATTGCTTGAACGCATAATACAACCCAAGAAGGGTTGTATTATCGGATGTTTGAAAATTGTCAAAATCTTCCCATCCTACCTATTAGTGACATGATTGATGAGGTGCTGCTTGAACATTAAGCTCCAGCGTTTGATGGTGTTCAGGAGTGCTTGCTTGAAGGGCCGACAGTCACTTTGCAGCCAACCATTGAACACTTTGTTATTATCAAACTTGGATACTTCTTCATATAGTTTTTCGTACGTATCAATCTAGGAAATAAAACAAAACAAAAAAGTTCAGGGAAAAAAATGGACCTAGCAGAGTTAGGATTTTTACAAAAACCTTTGTGCTGTCTATCTTTTCTAAGAAAAAACTCTTTCACTGTTGGAGAAAATATAGGTGACTGGAGGATAAATGTGTGTTTTACAAATTCTGCAGGAGCCAACTTCCATTACTGCCACAGAATTGGAAAAGTGTGTGTGTGTGTGTGTGTGTGTGAGAGAGAGAGAGAGAGAGAGAGAGCGCTATCTTTTCTAGGGACAGAGCACCCTCTTCTGGTTGTGGATGATTAGCAAAAATACTTTATAAAAGATGAAGAAAAGAAAGCACAGGTATTCAGGACCAAACAATTTTCAGGTTAAAAACACTCGCCATTGGGCGTTCGTATAATTTATGTGGTGGCCATTATTAAAATGTAGAAATTAGAAAAGACACCAGGTGCACATTCCTATTCAAATCAATCTTTCAGATCGAAGATAGGAATGAGACAATATTCTAAGAATCAAATTTGGGGCATTATAACAGAAATAGGGCTGAACAGAGAGGTAGAAAGAGAATGAAGCCACTGAAAGAAGACAGATGATGTACTATTACACACCCTCATTAGCAGTGATGTGGCTATTATGGGCTTAAGGAAACGGGGTAGGAGATATCCCCATAATATTGCACTCTATGGTTTAGGGCTTTAGCCAGATAAAGAATGGGAGTCTCCCTTGACCCATCCACCCCCTCCTCTTCTAACCTGTAGCTGGAATTGCTCAAGAGTGGGTGCAACATGTGGCAAATACTCCTCCGCGTGAGATTCAAGCTCTTCCTGTGTGAGAGCATGGCCAAAAGTCAGGAAGCGCTGCATGAATTCCTGGGGATCATCCATCCAAAGGTAGGAGTATTTTTCGAAGGAGTCTTGATATTCCTCGCCCTGCTTCATGGCATTCACCACAATGTTGGCCACTTCCTCCCGCATCTCTATTAGTTCTCCCATATCTTCCAAGTCAGTCTGCAAACATCAAGGACAATACTGGCATCAGGCAATTATATAAGGCTAGTTGCCTCCTGTAAAAAGTGTCATGTCTTGTATTAAATGAACCTTTATGTATTTGTACTTAATAATTAGAGTATTCCGGGGTTCTAAATGATAGTTGCTTCTTTGCTATCTTCTGAGAAGGAGCTTGTGTTACTTCTTTCTTTCATAGTGCCTGTCTATTCCCACATTTTTGTTTTAACCATAGGATAAATTTGTTCTGGGAACAAAAGTTATAAATCAAATAAGTATGATAGGTGGGGGAAAGCTCCCTTGGGGCACCAACGGGCCTTACTTGAAAATGTTGCAAAGGGTAATATGTTTTTAATAGTAAAATGATTTTTTCCCCAAGATAGCTACTGTAAGATACCATTGAAGTTGTTGAAGTGGGGCAGGGAAGGCCTACATTCAGGTTCTCACTCAATCTTGGAGCTCACTGCATCACTCTTCACTCATTGCTATTTCTTACCCCAGCACAATTATTTTGAGGGCTGAATGAAGAATGCCTACAATACTACCTTCCCACAGGAAATCATCACCACTACTACCATCATCATGATGATGGCTAGTGAGCTGTCCTTTGACTTAACCCTCCTTAAAAAAAAAGAGTAAAAAAAAAAGGACATCACAATGAGCAACACCAGTCCATTAATAATAATTTACAATGTTCATGATTTGAGAACTGTTGCTGGGCCTGCTCGTTGTTGTGCCCATTAATTGGGTGCTCAATTAGAGATTGCCTAAAGAGACATTGTAGGGTCATGGGCTACAATTTTCATTTTCAACCCTAGATATATTACTGCATGGTTCTGTTCTCAGGCATGTAGAAATCAGGAGCCACAATTAACTGTTCTTTGAAATATAAATATTCACTGACCTTCCTTTGCCCCCTTATCATAAACTATCAGTACGTTGTGTAAAGCCAGGTGGACCTAGTTTGATGCCCTCAAGGCACTTTGAACCAAAACAATAATCAACTCTTGTCCGAATGATTATCAGTTGTTCTGGATTTATTCAGGTGAAAAAAAGATCCATAGATTGGGACTAACCTTATAGCCGAGTTTCCCTTTTGCCAGTCGGGGTATAAGTTTTGCTGTATCATAGATATCATTCATTAAATTTTCTACCATTTCCAAAAAACCGTGTTCTGCTCCCACTTCCAGTGATGGACGATACCGTAAGTCATCTTTATACAACTCCATCCGTACTTCAAATAACGGGGCAACATTGGCCTGAAAGCACATTGGCGCAGTTTTCATTTGCCAGTTTTCAGTCTCGTGGTCAAAATATGAACTTTCTACAAGCTCCCTGGATACTTAGTCCTATTATCGTTATTGTTATGGACCATTGTTATGGTCCTATTTTCCAAGGATAAAGCAGACTTGCTTTCACTGAAACAGTATTAAATCATTTTAAGTATCTGACAATTTAATCAGCAGGTACATAAAGAAACCAGTATGTTTATGGATTTGAAAAAAAATAATCTCTCTTTTTATATCACTTTTCTTTATTTGTATTTTGAATCATTCTGATTTCTGTTATTCAGTTTGCTGGAGGATGGTAATAACAATCTGCAGAACAATGGTAAAATGAGGGAAGAGAAGTAGGGGGGAGCAGCAGGACACACAGTACTCCCCACCTCCACAGTTTTCAAAAGAATAGTTCCCATAGGTTTCAGTGGGAGGGGAATATGCATGCAACTGCCTGGAGGAGATAAGAACTTTGGGCCACATAGAAGAGAAGAGCTTTCAATCCATTAAATCCAAAATTGCTCTTGCACCAGTGTGCCAGAGAACTGTTAAACAGCAATTGTGTTTGAGCATGTCTGTGTGCATGTGCACACGCAACAGCACATCTCTTCAAAGTTGGGAACAGAACACTACTGAACCCATGTAACACTTCAGAGAATGCCACCTCAAAAGGTTTAGATTGCTCTGTTGGCACATTACAAAATATGTGGGCACATCAGAGGTGGTATTCAGCAGGTTCTGACCAGTTCTGGAGAACCGGTAGTGGAAAATTTGAGTAGTTCGGAGAACTGGCCAATGCCACCTCTGACTGGCTCTGCCTCCTGAGTCCCAGCTGATCAGCTGGATCTTCTTTTGTTGCCCTGCATATGAGATCAGAGGTGGAAAGCAGGTTAGTGGGATGGAGAGAGAATGGGATTTTGCAGTAATCTTCCCCTGCCACACCCACCAAGCCACGCCCACTGAGCCATGCCACACCCGCCAAGCCACATCATGCCTACCAAGCCACATCCACAGAACCGGTAATAAAAAAAATTGAATCCTACCACTGGGGCACATCTTGCTTAATTATTTTTACAGGTAGTCCTCAACAGTTACAACAGTTCATTTAGTGACTGTTCAAAGTTACAATGGCACTGAAAAAAGTGATAGTTTTCACATTTATGACCGTTGCAGCATCCCCATGATCAAAATTCAGGCGCTTGGCAGCTGACTCATATTTATGACAGTTGCAATGTCCCAGACTCATGTGATCACTTTTTATGACCGCCTGACAAGTAAAATCAATGGGGAAGCCAGATTCACTTAACAACCATGTCACTAACTTAATAACTGTAGTGACTCACTTAACAACTATAGCAAGAAAAGTTGTAAAATGGGGCAAAATTCAGTTAACAAATGTCTCAGCAATATAAATTTTGGGCTATATTCTGGTCGTAAGTTGAGGATAACCTATACTAAAAAAGTGTCTCTGAACACAGTTTTAATTTATTGAGGCAAACATCTTCAAATTAGTATGCAAGATTGCGCCCATTAATATTTTTGTGTTTCAAAGGTAGTATCAAAGGAAAAAAATACTTCTGAAACTCCATTTACTTACATCGGCTGCCATATTGCTGAGTAGAAAATGCAGTGATTTGCGTATAAACTTAAAGTAACCATCTAAGATTATTTCATCTATATATTCTACATAATGAGACCATATTGCAGTTGACTTGTCAGCCTTGAACAAGTCTGCATTTTCCTGGAGATAGAAAAAAAGATATTTCAGAGAAGCAGTGAATCAGGTTTAATCAGATCCTTTCTGTCAATAGTAATTGCTTTAATGGTCATAAAAAGAGTCAGTCAGCAATACTTTGGTGACTAGAATTTACCCATACACGCATGATATCATTTCCAATATGTATTCAGTAAAGAGAAACTATGGAAGAGAACTAAGAGATTAAAAATATGCTCACTTTAAGCATATCAAATCACATATAGCTCTGCATCCACAATGATGGCATAACACTGAATAAATTGCAGGTAGTCCTCGGCTTACAACAGTTCATTTAGTGACCGTTCAAAGTTATAGCAGCATGGAAAAAAGTGACCTATGACTGTTTTTCACAGTTACAACCTTTGCAGCATTCCCATGATCATGTGATCAAAATTGGCAACTGGTTCATCTTTGGTTCATATTTATGACCATTGTTATGTCCCAAAGCCTTCTGATTATCTTTTGTGACACCTGACAAGCACAGTCAATGGGGAAGCCAGATGCACTTAACAAATGAGTTACTAACTTATCAACTGCAGTGATTCACTTAACGACTAGGCAAGAAAGGTCGTAAAATGGGGCAAAACTCACTTTAAAAATGTAACAATAGAAATTTTGGGCTCAATTGTGGTCGTAAGTCAAGGACTACCTGTATAACAAATTACCATGTAGTGCATTTGGGGCATTGTTTCTTCCCTCCTAGACAGGAGCTCCTTCTGTAACGTTCCTGTTTTTAAAATTGAGCATGCTCCCCTCAGGGCATTATCTATATTTTTTAACTTGGAGGGCGGGAAAGAGGAGGAAATGCTGTCAGCTGTACATTGATTTGCAAGACAGATTAGAAATCTGAGGTAAATACCATAATATGAACATGCTTGGGATAAAACCAGACTTTCATTGCATTTCTGGCAGATTGACCAAAATATGCTATAAGAGAGTGCAGCATGTGGTACCGGTGTGACCAATTTAATTGTTTATGATGAAAAATTTGAGAGTATTAATGAAGAATAAAAGGATACAACGGGTTAGAATGTGTCAGATCTCTCTCTCTCCCTCCATCCCTTCTCTCCCTCCCTCTCCTTGGTAACGTCAGTTGTGGATCTTGGACAAAAAATGATCCTGGAAGAAAAGAAAGGAGAGGAATTCAAATGTCCGCAGAAGGAGACAAGATTAGAAAATATTAGTAACAAATCTCCAAGCAGGATGAATGAATGATGGGCAGAGAAAAGGAGAAAAGCTCTGTGGAGAAAAAAAGGAAATACCACAGCAATACAAAAAAAAGAAACCAACTGGAATGATGAAGTGAAAATCTTCCATGCATAGGAATGGTGGCTTCAAAAGAAAAATGAGAATGAGAGAAAGACATTGTTTGGAGAGAAAAAGGTGCAAAGAACTTTATCAAGTAAAGTGGAGAATGTTTAAAAAAATAAAAGAAGCCACGAAAAAAACAGCAACGTTGATGGAAAACAAAAATTATTTTTGAAATAGACTAAGAGGGGCAAAAATGGAGCCTGCAGCAAAGTGGATGGAATTAAAAATGAAGGGAGGAAACGATTCAGGATGATAATAAGTAAGGGAAAAGGAATATTTAGACATTCACATGGGAATAATAGTGATATGTTGAAAAGTAGACTTGAAATGAATTTGATAAGTGCTAGAAGAAGAAAAAATGAATAAAAAGGAAATAATACACGTTGCAAGAACATTGAAAA
This sequence comes from Naja naja, assembly GCA_009733165.1. Taxonomy (NCBI): domain Eukaryota; kingdom Metazoa; phylum Chordata; class Lepidosauria; order Squamata; family Elapidae; genus Naja; species Naja naja. The sequence continues at coordinate 139,475,187 of CM019149.1, forward strand.
ATTACCTGGCTGCCGGTGTAGACAGGGTAACTGCAAGAATATTAAAATATAAAAATGATTGGCTTGTGGAATGACTATGTAGTTTATGCAAAATATAGCATCTATGCCTGGCAATGGGTAGTGTGAATTATTGCAAAGGATGTTTGTTCAAGGAAGCAAAAACAGCTGTATATACAACTGCATTTTGTCTGCTTTCCTATAGGGAAGAGTTGGGATGTCAGGAGAAAGTAAGTTGAATGCTGTGAAAATAGAAATTTAAAATCAGTGTGGTAAAACAAGAAGAGCTAAGTCAAGACTGAATGGATGTTACACGAACTTGGATTGAATTAAAAAAGAATGATCGGTACAAAAGAAGTATGTTTAGGCAGTTCTGCCATTAAACAGGGAAGGGATTATATATTTTTTGTCTTTTAATGTCCCCATAATCCCTTGAGTAACATGGCTCTGATCTGGCTTCATGTGAGCCGAAAGAATGTGATCAAGAAAAGAGAAGTTCCAAATCTGTATTGTGAACGTTCTTTCTACTACAATCACTTTTACAACGTCACTTCAGGAACAGAGCTAGAATGCAAATAACAGCCCCAGTTGTTAGTGCTACTTGCTACATGGACAACTGATGATGAAATACATCTATTCACAAAGGCCCACTTATAGAAAACCCAGAAAATATTATGCCTCTCTGATGCCATTAATGAAACTGAATGGCCCATAAATAAATAAATGATCCTGTTTGCTATTTATCGTGTTCCTTTCATTCATGGATGCACGTATTTATATGGAAGGTTACAGATTCAACTGGTGGAAATCTGAGGTGGAACAAAAATTATTTGGCAGAGAAATGTTACTTATGTGAAAAAACAGATTAAAATCCACATTACCTTTTTAACTTGAACCTCCTGTGAGTGTGAACTCAATGTTATTCAAGGATTTACTTTGCAGTGCAATTAGCAAAATAACAGCTATTCAATAGTCTGGACCACTTTTATTGTTTAAACACACTTTACAGCTACTTGAATATTTTAAAATTATTTTGTAAATTGCCTTATGAATCTTCAAAATGAAGAAAGGAAGAAATGCTCTAAATCAATGACTTAAAACATTGTGGTATCTCAGCTTGGTACTTCACACATTACTAGGAGTACACACATCTCAGGCTAACATCCTCCACTGAGTAAAAACCTCCAAAAGTAGCTAGTAATGATATAGTTTCAAAAATAGACATTCATAACATATTATAAAGTACGCAATTGTAGCCACATAGGGTGTAAAGGAAGAGCTGGAGCTCAAGAACAATGCACATACTTTATATGTGCAAAAAATCTTGATTTTAATCCTTGGTGTATTGAAGTAAGGTTCATAAAGATTAAGCAATGTAGGCAATATTATGGTCAACAGCCTTGGTGGCTCAGGCTGTTAATTGCCTGCACTTAAGTTCCAGCTGCCTACAACTGCTGTAGGCTCGAATCCCACCAGGCTCAAGGTTGACTCAGCCTTCCATCCTCTCGAGGTAGGTAAACTGAGGACCCAAGATTGTTGGGGCAATTAGCTGACCTTGTAAAAATGCCGCTTAGTAATAAGCAGGCATATACAATGGAAGGAAGGCTATTGCTGAGCACACTGGGTTGCATCCCAAAAATTGTAAGCCGCCCTGAGTCTCCGGAGAAGGGCGGGATATAAATGTAATTAAAAAAAAAAAACTGAAAGAGATGAAGTCATAATCTGATATGATAAAACAATTTCCTATGTTCCTGAAGGTGTATAAAAACTAGTACTGTTGACAAACATAATATTCAACAATCGATTCACAATACTGTGAAAACTATCTTTCTCTCACTCCTTCTTACCTCCACCATGCTCTGGATCTTCTGCCCAGCATCTTTGATTGCTGCATAGCGTTTGTTTATATTTGTTTGTCTTCCATCTAGATCAAGAAAGGCTGTCTCTTTGTTGTCTTTCCTTTCAAACAAAGGACTAGCTGACCATTCCTGTAAGAAGAAACAGGATAAGAAGAAACTCCTTTAGTGCAGCTGTCACAAATAAATCCATAGCCAATGCAATCAATGCAATCAATGCAATTATTGTAGGCTCGAGTCCCACCAGGCTCAAGGTTGACTCAGCCTTCCATCCTCTCGGGGTAGGTAAATTGAGGACCCAAGATTGTTGGGGGCAATTAGCTGACCTTGTAAAAATGCCACTTAGTAATAAGCAGGCATATACAATGGAATGAAGGCTATTGCTGAGCACACTGGGTTGTATCCCAGAAATTGTAAGCCTGCCCTGAGTCTTCGGAGAAGGGCGGCATATAAATCTAATTAAAATAAATAAAATAAATTAATTAATTAATAGAGGGATAGAATCAAGATCACGTGAAGTATTAGTACAACCTTATAAAGACTTAGTAAGATCAGTGCCGTCTTATTAACGTCTTATAAAGTGGCCACCATATTATAAAAAAAGATGTAGAGACTCTTTGGAAAGAGTGCAGAATAGAACAACAAAGATGATTAGGGAGCTGGAGGTTAAAACATATTTATTTATTTATTATTTTATTATTTGGTCTTATATGCCACCCTCTCTCCCGAGGGACTCAGGGCGGCTCACATAAAAACAGCCATACAAATTACAAAAGTTAAAAAGGAATTAAACCAAATTCGACCAAATAATCATTAAAACCCACTAACAAATATGAAGAATGGTTGCAGGAATTGGGTTTATCTAGTCTAGTAAAAAGGTGACATGATAGCAATGTTCCAATATTTGAGGGGCTGCCACAAAGAAGAGAGGGTCAACCTATTATCCAAAGCACTAGAAGGCAAGGCAAGAAACAATGGATAGAAACTGATCAAGAAGGAGAAGCAACCTAGAACTAAGGAGAAATTTCCCAACAGTGAAAACTACTAACCAGTGAAATGGCTTGCCTTCAGAAGTTGTGGGTGCTCTATCATTGGAGGCTTTTAAGAAGAGACTGGGCAGCCCCTTGTCTAAAATGGGTATAGGAGGTTGGATTAGAGGACTTCCAAGGCACCTTCCAACTCTGTTATTCTATTATTCTATTCTGAAAGCTAAAAATCAAGGAGCCTCCTTTTTTTAAAGAAACAGGATGGGAAGTTCTTGTATAGCAGTAGCAGTGGCAGTGGTGGGATTCAAGTTTTTTTACTATTGGTTCTGTGGGCGTGGCTTGGTGGGCGTGGCTTGGTGGGCATGGCAGGGGAAGGACACTGTAAAATCCCCATTCCCTCCCCACCCCACTAACCTACTTTCCAGCTCTGTTCTCCTGTGCAGGGCAACAAAAGAAGACCCAGCCAATCAGCTGAGACTCGGGAGGCAGAGAATAGAAGGGGGTGGGGCCAGTCAGAGGTGGTATTTACCGGTGCTCCGAAAGACTCAAAATTTCCACTACCAGTTCTCCAGAACTGGTCAGAACCTGCTGAATATACCACCTCTGAGCAGTGGTCAAAAATACATCTGTCGCAGAACAAACTTAAAACTAAAATCAAAGAATCTCCCTTTTTAAAGTGTCCGGTAGCAATGCTTTACTCACTTGCATAAGCTGTCCGATATTCTCCACATTTAATTTGGTTTTTTGAATTCTTGTCTCTAAATCATATAAAACATTTCGCATTTCTTGAATATATTCCATAACATCTGGATAGGCAATGGAAGGTAAACTTAATTAGTAGCAAGTCTATCATTTCTCATCGACTTAATTTCCAGTTCCCATACTTTTATCACTGAAATATACCTGATATCATGGCACTAGAAACAAAGGGCCATAAGAACGTAAGAAGGGCATTGCTGGCCCTTCTAAGCAAATCGGATGTCTCTGCCTGTCCTTGCTAGAGAGAGACACAAAAATATTCCTCTCCTGCCATTGCTTCCTGCAACTGATATTTGGAAGTGCACTCCCCCCCCCCAGTTTCAAAATAAAGAGTTGCAAGGCAGATCCCAGCTTGTAATAGATAAATGTACCTTCATTACTCCAAAACAGATTGGTCTCAGCTTTTTCTAGGCCAACATCAATTTCTTCCAACTCAGTCTTCACCAGAGGAAGTTCTACTGGTAAAATTGTTCTCTTGATCTAAAAATAGGCAGTTTGTTTCAGGATGCATTCTTAGCTCATTTTGTAGATATATGGTATTGTCTTAATAGGGGCATGTTTTGTTTTAGTCCTCATTTTAGTCCTTATTCTAAACCAGGGTCCCCAAACTTGACAACTTTAAGACTTGTGGACTTCAACTCCTAGAATTCGCCAGCCAGCATAGCATAGCTGGAGAATTCTGGAAGTTGAAGTCCACAAGTCTTAAAGTTGCTAAATTTGGAGACCTCTGTTCTAAACATTCAGCAAGTTCAAGAAAACATGCAAAGTTTGCAGACTTATATTATATATATACAGATAGATAGATAGATAGATAGATAGATAGATAGATAGATAGATAGATAGATATATTTATTATATTATAAGAGCTGTGGTGGCACAGTGGTTAGAATGCGCTACTGCAGTCTACTTTTGCTGACTGCCAGCTGGCTGCAGTTTGGCACTTTGATCCTGACTGGGGCATGGTTGACTCAGCCTTCCATCCTTCTATGGTGGGTAAAATGAGGACCCAGATTGTTGGGGGCAATATGCTGACTCTGTAAACCACTTAGAAAGGGCTGTAAAGCACTGTGAAGCGGTATATAAGCCTAAGTGCTATTGCTATTGCTTATATGCAGTACAAGTTTTTATTTGCAGGGCTGAATTGTGTGTGTGTGTGTGTGTGTGGAAACAAGATGCTGCTTTCTAATAATACCTTCCAATTTATTCACATAATGAATGGATGGATACATGAAATTGTTCCTCATTGTTTCCTGACAAAGAAAGATGTGTTATGCCTCTTTATAACTTAATGGAGTTAAGGGAGGGAGGGATTTGTCTTAAAGGGGGACAGAGGAAGAAAATGGGAAGCTGCTAAGATTATAACAGAAAGAAAGAAGAAAATATGACACTAGGAGACAGTTTCAACAGGGTTTGATTACTCTCACCATCTTGTAGTTCAGAAAGCCTAGATAAGAATTCTCTGAATTGAGTACTTTATTGCTGAATGCCAAGTCAGGGCATTGAAAAATAGCCACTCAGGTCTGGATTCTGAATATATATATTTATTAGATTTATATCCTGCCTCACTTCCCCCAAAGGGGAACTCGAGGTGGCATACAAAAGGATAAAAACAATTTCTATACAATATAAAAACAAGAAACTCATTCATACCAATCCGAAACATACACAGGGGAAAAACAAAATCTCAAGATCTCAATACCATGCCCTCCAACAAAGCCAGGTCTTAATGGCTTTGCGGAAGGCAAGTAGATTTGGGATGGTTCTAATCTCCGTGGGGAGCATATTCCAGAGGGACGGCGCTGCTACAGAGAAGGCCCTAGCCTGTGGACCCACCAGCTGACGTTGCCTGGCCGACGGTATCCAGAGCAAGCCCTCCCTGTGAGATCTAACTGGGCGCTGGGAGGCATAAGGTCTCAGAAGGCGATCTCGCAGGTATCCCGCTTCTAAGCCATGAAGGGCTTTAAAAGTTGTCACTAGCACCTTGAATTGCACCCGGAAGACCACTGGTAACCAGTGCAGCTCACGGAGGATAGATGTTATATGGGCACATCTAGGTGCACCCATAATCACTCGCGTGGCCGCATTTTGCACCAGCTGAAGTCTCCAAGTGCTCTTCAAGGGCAGCCCCATGTAGAGCGCATTGCAGTAGTCCAATCGAGAGGTGATAAGGGCATGAGCAACCATGTGAAGAGCCCCACAGTCCAGGAAGGGTCGCAACTGGCATAACAGGCGAACCTGTGCAAAGGTCCCTCTGGTCACAGCTGTAAGATGGTGGTCAAATTGTAGCTGTGGATCCAGAAGGACTCCCAAGTTGCGAACTTGTTCTGAGGGGAGCAATTTCTCTCCCCCCAGTACTAAAGTTGGATAATCAACTGAACCCCTAGGGGGCAAAACCCATAGCCACTCGGTCTTGTCAAGTTTGAGTCTGAGCCAATTAGCCCCCATCCAGATCCTCACATCCTCCAGGCACCGGGACATCACCTCAACGGCCTCACTTGATTGACCAGGGACAGAGATGTACAACTGGGTATCATCAGCGTACTGGTGATACCCAACCCCATGTCGACAGATGATCTCACCCAGCGGTTTCATGTAGATATTAAAGAGGAGGGGAGAGGATGGAGCCCTGAGGAACCCCGCATGGCAGGGCCCTAGGGCTCGATCTCTGCCCCCCCCAACACTGACTGAGTCTGGTCAGACAGGTAGGAGGAGAACCACTGTAAAACAGTGCCCCCACTCCCAACCCCTGAGCCGGCTCAGAAGGATACCATGATCGATGGTATCGAAAGCTGCTGAGAGGTCAAGAAGCACCAGAATGGAGGAAGACCCCCCATCCCGGGCCCGCCAGAGATCATCCACTAGTGCAATCAAGGCCGTCTCTGTGCTGTACCCGGGCCTGAAACCAGACTGCAAAGGATCCAGATAATCCACTTCATTCAAGGCCCAAAGGAGCTGGAGCGCCACCACCTTCTCAACAACCTTCCCCCAAAAGGGAAGGTTGGAGACAGAGACAGGGTAGGTGACATTTGAAGAAACAATTTCTTCAAGCTTAGCCTGATGGAAGGCAGATGTCCAATGATCTGTTGTGATCTTTTCCATCATTCTGTGTGTGCTTGGTACAGATATTATGTTCAGCCTCCCTTCACAACTATCTGAATGTGTACTCTGAGAAATAGACTTGTTATTTGGGGGTAGATTTAGCATTTGTTCTGACTATTTGAAACTACAGTGTAAGATGAGAACCAGGATTATGTCCAAATTAGCATCTGGAACTATTTATCAATCAAAGCATACTTGATTCCGGTTTTCTGTGTTTGGTGGCATAAAATTTAGGTTTAATAATTCTGTTGTGATGGACTGATCATTATCTAAGGAATGAATCATTATTCAGACCATCACTTACTATGACTCAGAGCTTCCACAGATTAGCAACTAATGAAATTGGTTGAACTCAGAAAGATGGGTTTGAATGATTCTGTTAGATTCCAGACACAACTCAAAGATGGTTTATGAACTATTAAACATCTTGAGGCCTAACTGAAGAACTTACTTAGTTTCTAAGATCCTTGGGACCTTTTCTTGAACCTCTCATCCATAGAGGGGCCTTTCTCAGTGGTTACTGTTATGTATGCAGGTTTGAATGTCATTGGTTAAGTTTGAACTGTTCTTGTAAAATGTCAGAAATGATTGGTTTAAAAAGTGCGGGAAAACCCTGCACTCCGATTGGCTGGCAACTGCGGCTGCTGGCTATAAGTAGCAGCCGCAGCCCAGCCAAATCGGGTCTGTTATGAGCTGTAGTCACTAATAAACTCTTCACTGAAGCACTTCGCGTCTGACTCTTCATGCAAATATAACAGTTGCTAAATCAAGAATGAACTGCTAGGGAAGATCGTTACTATTCCACTGATGGGCAACCACGTTTTGATTAAGACAAGCTATTTGACCTTAAATTGGCAAGCTGTTGAAAAAAGATTGGTGTGTGTGCTACAATTAATGTCTAACTGGTGCCCTTTTTCTTTGAATCTTTATGAATCTTTATGCTTTAGTTCCAACTTTATTTTATCTCCGTTTTATTGTTAGCCATACTGATCTCTATTTCTAGTAAAGGACTGTGATTTATAATCAGGTAGATGATAAATAAATACCTTATTGTACCAGCCAACAATGAGATCTAAGTTGTCCACAAACTTCCTGAAAGTTCCACTCTGAGAGAAGAGGCTGCCAGCACTGTCTGGAATTTCTTTTTGCTGCTGAAAGTTCAGGTACTTGACTTCACGGAGGACAGCTACGAGCTGTATAGGAATGCAGCAGTGAGAAATAAGTGCTTTTACAAATATAGAAAACAAAATTGAACTAAAAATATAATGGGCCGTTGGCTGGATATGCTTGTAATACAACAGGAAGTATGTAAATGAACAGGGATGAACCAATCTAGTTTTATCCATTCCTATAATGTTCAAATATGTTCAATTCCGTTTTCCACATAAAGATGTATGTAGCTAATATTTAAGTCTAATCTCTATTCATGTTGCTGAGGAAGCTTCCCTTTCAATGCAAAGAACAACTATAAGGATCCAAATTTGGGGATGATAGTAACTAAGGCCCATTTCCTTCCATCCCGAGGTTTCAGCCTGTATAAGTAACCCTTACAGGTTTTACTGAGTAGCAAAAGGATCTGGATATTCAGTAATCAAATAAATAACATATTGTCTGATGTACCAATACAATCAAGGTACTGTAAAGCTTGAAAGCTCATAAACAAATCTAATTGATGTCATCTAAACAGAATTAATTTCAAAATCCTGTAAGGTTATTCTTTCTGCTATATAACAGACTATCATTTTGAGAAAGATTCTACTAGGATCAGTCATTGCATACTAAAGAAGCCTCATACATAGATATTGGATTATACCCATCATTCCCAGACAGAAAAGTCAATGCTGACTGAGGATCAGGGGAACTGACAGTCCTATACATCTACAGTCTGCCATTTTGGAGAAGGCTAAAAACTTGCAATCAAGCTGACCATTGAAGTGAAATGAAGCTAGCATGCTTCTGCTTTCTTTACCAACCTCTTTGCTGAAGTTGACACTAATAAGTCTTGTTTCTGGATCTCTTTGGATCAGTGGTTGCTCCAGATTAAACTGGCAGTCTCTGTCAACTCTGGCAATCCACTCTGCATAAATTCTTTCACGGTAACCTTTCAGCAAACGTATCATCTCATCATATTTTCCATATATCAGTTTGGCTTCAGAACTGACCATTACCCTACAAAGAGGAAAGAAATCCCTCAGTTCCAGAACGGAAATAGAATTTAATTAACATTAGCTTGAACAAAGCTAATAGCTTGCAATTCTACTCCAGGGAAAATATTACTAAAGACTGGACAGTCGGTAGAATGACAGATTGTTACTTACGGATGATCAATGGCATGCAATTCTTTCCTTGGGATCTGCAATCGTTCCTGGAGTTCTAAAGCCCATTTCAGTTGCCCAGCAACAGGTGGCATATTTTTGCTAATGGGAGGCACATGATCTCCAGTTTGAGTAGCTTCTATCTGGGCATCATACAAAATCTTTGCATTGTCCAATTCAACATCAAACATCTCCAAAAGTGTAGCATAGTGGGGAGCGGCATCTGCTTTGATCAATGGTCGTTCCAACAGAGATGAAAACATATGGATTTGCTGGAGAAGAAAAGTGATACAAATAAGTGTGTATGTGTAAGTGTGGGTGTATATATGTATACATATAGGGAATATATCCCTTAACTTTCAATATACATCTGCAGAAACTTTTTGAGTCCTTTAAGAAGTTATTCCTAGCCATACTTCTTGGTATGCTATTTGATCCCCAATATTGTTTTGTTTTCAAATGATGCTATTCTGTGACTACTAAGTATGTTCAGATCTGTATTGAACAGTGCCAGTAAAATTGCTGAGATAAACAACAGTAATTAAGAAAATTACCATGCATATTTATGTGTGTGTATGAGGAAGTAAGCACTAATGATATCAGTGGCAGTAACCTACATACTAAATGGATAAATAGGATTGGAATCTTAAAGATAACAAAAAGAACCAACTGCCTGCACAAAATAACATTGGTTCCATTGTGTTCTTTTGGGCTGTAGTAAGATTTGCAAGTTATTGAAGACATACAAGAAAGTCTGAACCAAGGTAACCATGGAAGAGATGCAAGGAATGCAACAGCACAAATAACAATGCCTCCATTGTGCTATATTCAGAGTGAAAGTTACTGTCTCTTTCCTTGCGCTGCTCGGCCTTTAGGAATCTACTTCCTACACAAAGAAACTGGGACACAATATGGGATGTGTGCAGCATGAATCAAACTGTTCTTTAAAATATATTTTCCCCATTCATGGTAATAATGTTTTATTGCTATCTTATGGTTTTAGAAATTCTAAAATTTTGTAGCTATCATAAAAACAATCAGAGCTTAGCCAGGCAATTCCCTTAAAAAAAAAGGTTCAGCATCATTTTACAAAATTTGTCTCTATTCCAAGTACAGTACTAACTCTTTTTGCAACAATTCATTATTTCCTTTGTTGTCTACCAATGTAATAGGGATAAAAATGCTCATAGGAGTATGGGTCAACTGATATTTTTGTGCATGTAAACCCTGCATTATTTTTCACTGTTTTCCTTACATCAGTGTTTTTCAAACTGCTAATCAGACAAGAGAGATTTTAAACGTAACAAAAGAACAGCCCATTTCTTGAAACTGTATTTTACTGATGATGATAGTAATGGAATATGCTATGAACATGTTTACATACATTTCAAATCTGTATTATCTTCTGATAAATCTTTTAAAATCCTAATTATAATTAGTTTGAAGCAGTGAGATTTCATTTACCCATTTCTTGGTCCCAAGATTTTGATTTTGATTGTTAATTAAAATCCATAAAGTTCATTATTCTATGTGAAAGAAATCTGGTGCTTCCCATTGCAGACATTATAAAAGAGAACCATGTTAGTCTATGGTAGACAACAACAAAAATTCTGATAGTAACTTTTCTGCCTAACAAATTTGCTTAATAGCCAAAACTTTCATGGATTACAGTTGGCATGTGATGAGTGATGAATAGTTCATAAAAGTTATGTTCCTTAATCAAATTTATTACTCTGAAAAGTGCTCTTAGAATTCTTCTGATTTGTGAAATGAATAATTCTGGAAATACTTCCAGTCTGTTGTCAAGTCAGTAAAGTCTTCTCTATTCTCTGAAAAACAGACAATGGTGGGACTGGTCTACCCAATCTCTGGAGGGCTAGGGTGGAGTTAAATATATTGGTGGGGATTGATCTTGGGAGCTGATTAATGCTGAAAGAGTCACAGTGATGCTATTCCATATTGACCACAGATTAGAAAAACAATTTTTGTTCTTCAGATCAAGGATAGAACTGGAAAATCTTCCAGGTTAGCTGGTCATAAAAAGAGGGTTTTTTTAGGTAAGAACAGAAACAGCTGCTTGTCCTACTACCAGGTGTTAGATAAGAAACAGGTAAAGCTTCACAGGAATATGGGTACCTTGACAGCTGATTCAAAACTGGAACAATCAATAAATCCTTGATAGAAAATGGTGCCCAATCGCCTATCCAAATCCTGGATTTTGATCTCAAACTGTCCATAATCTTCATCAAATTGCTTTAAATAACAAAAGTAATAGACTAAATTAGATCAGGCAATATCTATATATCTGGACTTGCAGAGGTTATTAATTCTCACTACCAATCAGAGAAACATTTGGACCAATTTATATTACAAGAAATTGCATGTGTTCTCTAACAATTATAAACACCAGGATTTCCTGGATTATACCAAGTGAACAATCAATCAATTTTTATTAGTACATCTGTTTTTTGTCATAAAAGGACCAACCTCATCTGCTGGATCTAATGGATCATATTTGCATTCTGCAAAAACTTTCACATGTTCAAGAACCTCTTCATAAATTTGGAACACCAAACTCCCTAGGATGTTGCCTCTTACACCAGCCAGTTCAATTTTCTCCAATTTGAGAAATTCAATTGCAGTCATGTAAAGTTCCTTAAAAAGACATAACCATGTTATTCACAGATTTTTAAAAAATGTTTATTTTTAAAAGTGCTATTGTTCACAAAATGATTTTCTCTAATTTCAGAATTTTAAAAAATGGAGTAGGATTTAAAAGTTTATATTTTTATAACTACTGATATGTTATATAAATAATCTGCTTTTTTCTAGAAGAATATATAACTTTATGCTAATTATTATTGCAGTCCTTTCCCATTTTATAGCAGCTACTTCATTCCTACCTCTATGGTCTTCAATCTGTGAAAAAATAAATTCATTCTTGTAAAGACAAGAGTAGAGGGAAATTCCCAGAACTGAGGTTCTTTATCCTGAAAACATAAATAAAAATATTTTATTTATTTATTAAATTCATTTATTGCCCATTTTGCTGCAATACCTAATATCAGGTCTAAAAAAAAAACAGGAAATGTTTGCAAGAACTTGTCTTCTTATATTCTTTCCAATTTATGCTATTGGTGCCCATATATGGCCTCTTTAATGAAATAATGTGATTTGTGTGACTGCTCTTTCTTTCCAAGGTTACACATGGATGATAGAAAGATGATCCAATCATGGTAGATGAATATATGTTGCCTCTATATATTGTGTTTCAGCAGTTTAGCTGTCCCATATCCTAATACCTTTTCTCTTTGAATTAATCTGGTTAAAATTTTTGTGAGAATCTTGCTTTTTGATTGTAAAAAGTTGGTGAGGGCTAAATTCTGGCAACAGGATACATTTGCCAATTTATCTCTAAGTTCATTAGGGCAGATATTTCCTGACAAAGGAAGTACATGCCGATATTTTATAGAGGTAGTCTTCCATTAATCACCAATTGTTCAGCAACTATTTGAAGTTAATGAGGAAATTTATGGCTGGTCCTCCAAGTTGCAGCTATTGCAGGGTCTCCCCAGTTGCATGATGACAATTTGGGCATTTGGCAATTGGCACACAATTCCAACATTTGCAGCATTTATGACCTTCACCATTGGCTTTTGAGAAGAAAATCATTGGGGAAGCCAGCAGGACATCACAAATTGTGGTCATATGACATAATGCTTAACAACTGGAATTACTAGCACTGCCATCATAGGTTGGCACAATCATGTGGTTTTTTTTCACTTTGTGAGCACATCACTTAGCATCGGAGTTTCCAGCGCCAATTATAGTTGTTAAATAAGGACTTCCTATGTGATATTAATACTTTGCAAACCACCCTCTTCTTTCCCATGCTCTGAGAAGCTTACAGTAATATTCCCTCCAAGATTCATTAGGGTCTGCTGCTCTTGCTGTTGAAGCTAACCTTAAAAAAAGAAGGCATCATATCGGCGGAGCAAAGGTCATAGGTCTTGTAGAGTTTCTCAATCACAGCAATGGCCACCTTGATTCCAGATAAGACCTCCTCAATTTCGCCTTGCAAGCCTTTCAGCACTTCCTCAGGACTCAAAAAGTTACGTGTCTAAATAGGAAGAGAGGCAAACAAAGATGAACAAGGCTTATAAAACGAGACCTTGTAACTGAAATGTCATTAACATCTTGGCAATCAATGATGTTGTGCTTGAAGGGTTGTTTCAGTATCATAGTTACCAGATGAACGTCTCCTTTGTTTGTGCTGGTATTTAAGTCTTTTCAAGATGAATTGGAGTATCTGGTAGAAATGTTTCAGATTGGGTTATGGAATAGCAGTGGCAAAGAGTAGAAAGCAGAGTTTATGAGAGAAGGCCCAGAGTTGTTGACAGGGTAAAGAGTCCCCATCCTGGATCTACCTAGTTTATTCCCTTCTCTGGATGAAATGTTCAGACATCATCTGGAATGCTTCTCTCACAGTGCTTCTTTACTGGCAAATTACCCGGGTTGATTTGCACAGTCCCTCAATCTCTAAAATCTGTATTTAGTATGAGGACAAATTGTTTTCAAATCTCATATAAACTGGAGCCAACACCCTGAATGCACAAGGGGCTGTAATGGCATATCAATCATATGCAAGGTTGTCTTTCATCTTTAACACTGCAGATCAAGGAAGCTTGCTCCTTCATTTTTTTCCTTTGATTGGTCAAAAAAAATTGCTGGACAACATTAATTCAGCAAACTTGAATTAACTGAAATAATTTCTGAAAACCTATATTGAACCATTACACTAAATTGTGAGAAGAATTAAAAACAGTCACAGCATTTTTTGGATATGTCAAATCCGAATGACTTAGTATTATTGTCCTGGTTCATGAGACCCATTCTTTCTCTTGAATGCCCAATGCAAGGGAGGTGTTGTAAAGAAAGTGGGTGAGAGTGATGATATTTCCTTAATTCTGCACCACTCTTTAGTTACCTGATCTATCAACACTAAGAGAAATATGCTGCATTTATAGTTGAGATTTTCTTGGAAGCCTTAAAAAACTTAAAAGGAATGGACAAGGAATTAGAAAAATTTCATTTGAAATTATTTGCATTATAAAACTCCTTTTCAATCTATTTCAGCAGGCAAGCAAGCAAGATTATAAAAGTAATCTGTCAGTGGTAGTACATTCTACTAGGTTTATATTACATAAATTGCAGCACTTTAAATTGATTCTAGGAGTTGTAAAGAAATCAATGTCATCTTTGAAATCATCTTTGGTGACAGTGCCTGGCTAGACAGTGCTTTTGTTTGAAAGTTTTTGAGGTAACTGAGAAAACTGCTCATAATTTTTTTATAGTCCTGAATTTGGTTTGCTGTCTATACCTCCTAATGCGCATAAACTAACTCATCACAAGAAATTGGTTCACTTATTGTCAGATAGATTTATAATTCAAAGTATTGGGAAACTAAAATGCATTTTTTACTGAATCCTACTTAAAGCTGTAGAAAATTGCCTAGGCTGAAAAAAAATAATAGAACGATAACAGTCTTGGAAAATTTTTAGTGATAAACGAATTCAATCAAATTTGTCACCAGATTACTTAACTATATCCACAAATCTTTTCAGAATAAATTATGTACATGTCATGATTTTAGATTGAAATTTTGTTTTACATTTTTGTTCTTCATTTCTTTTGAAAAAATAATATAATGTAACTATATTTAAAGAATAATAAGAGAGGCTTGGTTTCATTATTTCTTTTTCATCGTCTCTGTGGATAAACCCTTACAGTGGTCATAAACATCACAGTGATAAGGAAAACCTCTTCTCAATTAAGAATTTTTACTTTCCATAGTAAAATACCATTTCAATGAAGAGATTACAAATCTCCTGCAAAATGACAATGACCCGGGATGGAATGTTGTAATATTCAGAATTAGCCCAGATCAAGCATACTGTGTACATGATGCTACTGATGTGCGAAGATACCTGTATGGAAACAGCAGAATAGAAGCTTCAGGAAGGTGAAATAAACATTTTAATATTATTGCATGTTTTTATGGTGTGCTGATCAAGATCATCTTTGCTAATCTGAAAATCCTATTCACACTTCCGAATGTGTGAACAATGTTCCGCAGGCTAGGAAAAAGAACTATAGTTGGGCAACTATAAACTATAAACAAGCACAGCTTATCCTTAAATGTCTATGGAGATTCTCAATCATCCAGGTTATGGTTGTCCCAAAGGTGCTTTTTTGAAGAGACAACTGGACTTTTTGACTTTTCTTGGATGAGAAGCGAAACGTCTTAAAGAAAAAAAGAAAAACCAGAAAGTCCAGCTATCTCTTGAAAAAGCACCTTAGGGAAAGCTTATCCTTAATTTTGCACGTACCCAAAGCATTCTCATTCCCAGAACCTCAGGAAAACATTAAGAAATAGAAGCGACTAACATCCAGCATAATGAATCAGTTTACCCTCCTTCTCATTTTAATAATCACATGGAGGATTGTGCTTGCATGCTAAGTCAGGGCAAGGAGATTCTCTAAGACCAGTGTTGGCTGCGGAATTCTAGGAGTTGAAGTCCACACCTCTTAAAGTTACTGAGGTTGAGAAACCCTGCTCTAGACAGCGTAGCACTCTATGGGCAAAAGTTGACAGTTGCATAGAATGTCCCCTGAATGGCTTTTCCTACTCCCTACTCTCTTCATGATGAATGAAGAGAACTTAGAATGTGTTGTGAGAAGATTCTCCCCAGTTTAAAACATTCTGGGAATATAGAGGCATAAGAGGAGGACAAGAATGAAGTTTTACTGATAAAGTCGTACACTTCAATCTGTGTGTAGGAGGGCCTTCAATGGAACCATACATGACCCCTTATATTTCAGTAGATTTGTGCAGGTTGATCATAATAAACGTAAGTGTTGCCAAGCCACATTTTCTGCTTATGGTCCCTATTTACAAGTCATGATTGCCTTTCTAAAATATTTGGATTTTGTGAGGACTAGTCATTGTTTGTGCAGGAAGTGGCAATAGCTTGTTTCCAGTCATTCTGGAATCAGCCATTCCCCCCTCCCCCTCCAGGCCTTCATGATTGAATTTAGTCTGACTTTCAAGTTTTAGTTTAATCCCAAACAGTGTAGTCAGGATCTTTACTTGATCTTTGTGTGATAGTATCTTCCAGAGAATTCTCTCATGCTACTATCACATACAGCTCCTCACCCAGCCTAGTGCTCTTCAATGTTTGGACTTCATTGCCCAGAGAAGCAGATGGTAGGCTATTTCTACTTGTGAAATCCCACACAGCTGAAAAGGTCAGTATGGTCTTTAAAAGTGATTTAGTGGCCGTAAGCTTCCACATACTGGGTCTCAAAACATTATTTCTTTATTTTTGACATACCTGTTGATAGTCAGCTTGTTCCACTTCCTCAAGTGTAACTTTTAGAGGCTGCAAATACAGGTTAATATCATCGGCTTCTTTCAATCCTGAATAAAAGGAATGCTTGAGAGTAAGTGAATTAAGAAGAGAAGGAGAACTGATTAATTTTTTAAATATAATTTTTTCATAATAATGTTCAGATGGGCTGGACTTGGAACCTGCAAATGCAGGAATCTGAAAGAGGGGGGAAAGGAATAGGTAATAGGGAGAGCAATAGGCCCTGGAAATCCTCTGTTAAAAAAAATATGGTTATAAAATACAGTGTATTATATTACGTTGGTTGCTACTCCTTTGATTTCTAGTATCGCATGAAACACCTACTTACATAGGTTATGCACAGAGGTGGTACTCAGCAGGTTCTGACCAGTTCTGGAGAACCGATAGCAGAAATTTTGAGTAGTTTGGAGAACCGGCAAATACCATCTCTGACTGGCCCCACCCCCATCTATTCTCTGCCTTCCGAGTCCCAGCTGATCGGCTGGGTCTTCTTTTGTTGCCCTGCACAGGAGAATGGAGCTGGAAAGCAGGTTAGCCCACCAAGCCACGCCCACCAAGCCATGCCCACAGAACCGGTAGTAAAAAATTTTGAATCCCACCACTGGTTACGCAAGTAGATTTTCTAGAAAATAGTTTACCTGCAGATACATCCCTGAAGACATTCTTAAGTGCTGGCCAATAGCAGCTTTTTGCTCGCTCTAAAATGTCAGCAATCATTTTGACTTGAGGCGCATAAAGCTGAGGGGGAAAAGCAAAAGCCAGATCAGAAAACATGTCAGTCTTCAGTACCATAGGCTGATGTCCTTGCAAATCTGAAAGCAGCCCTTTAGCCTACCTGCTCATTTATGCATTGCAGATTGACCTGCCTACTGAACCAGAAATCAAATTCTACTCTGGGTAATGGGTTTAAACCATCCAAGAGAGGCTGGGCAGAATCCTTACTCAAGATATCTCGGATCTGATGAGACCAGTCAATAATTATTGTTTCGATGGAGTGTAGCAGGGAACTGTCCACAGTAGCAGGTAGGCTGGGAAAAAAAGTACAGAGAAAACTTAATAACGTGTTTCCCCGAAAATAAGACACTGTCTTATATTTTTTTTGGCTCCCAAAAACACACTAGGTCTTATTTTCGGGGTAGGTCTTATATATATATATTTTTTTAATGAAAAAAAAAACACTTACCATATTCATGTAGAACAATGTACATTTATTCATGTACGAAACCACGAACAAATCGCATACCATGTTTCCCCGAAAATAAGACACTGTCTTATATTTTTTTGGCTCCCAAAAACACACTAGGTCTTATTTTTGGGGTAGGTCTTATTTTCAGGGTAGGTCTTATTTTCGGGGAAACACGGTAGTAAAGTGGAAATAATCTTAGCATTTGATTCAATACTTAACAGATCATATGTATAGCCTAAATAACACATCATAGAGTGGGAAGTAGACTCCTCTGTCCAATATATTTTCTGTTGCAGAACATCACATACTAAAGAACCAAATTCCTTGTGTGTCCAACCACACTTGGCCAATAAAGTATTCTATTCTATTCTATTCTATTCTATTCTATTCTATTCTATTCTATTCTATTCTATGTAAATAAAAAGCCAAAACTTTCCCTAATGAAGATCCAGATTATGGGATTGGGTTCAATCTTGTAAATTGGAGTCTGCATATTTATTTATTTATTTATTTATTATTTGGACTTGTATGCCGCCCCATCTCCGAAGACTCGGGCTCTCACAACTAAAACAACAACAACAATAAATAATTAAAAAAGAATTAAACAGATCACAAGCCCAATAATAGCTAAACTAAGGTTTAAAATTTAAAATAAGTTAAGAACTACCACCCCCCTCCCGGGAAAGAGTCACAGCCCGGATTGGTCAAACAGCCAGGTCTTCAGGTCGTGGCGGAAGGTGCGAAGGTCAGGGGCCAGGCGGAGCCCCAGGGGTAGCTGGTTCCAAAGGTCAGGGACCACCACAGAATAGGCTCGTTGCCGGGGGACCGCCAGCCAGCATTGGCTTGCCGATGGGACCCCAAGAAGCCCTTGCCTGTGAGCTCGCACAGGGCAATTGGCACTCGATATCGGCAGGAGTCGCGCCCTTAAATATTGCGGAGCACACTCAAATAGAAAGACACATTATATAAACTTAATGAAAACTTTGGAATCTTTTGATGGTAGCTGGACAAGAAATGAATAAAAAGTGAAGAATGAATGGACAATGTGTGATTTCCTGAATAAGAGAAGGGAACAAGGTGCTATGTGAGCCTGACATAAGGGCTCACTGAATATACCCACATATCATTTAGGTGATTATAACAATTGCCATTTAATAGTATATGCGTCTATTTATTTGTAAGGTCTATCCTCTCTCACACCCCACAAATTTACAGAAGGTGGCAGACATAACTGAATGGCATCCACCTGTCAAAGACTTCTGAGACACTGTCCAGAGCAGTCATGTTCTCTGGTAAAGGGAGCAGGGTTTTTCCTTTGATCTTTCCTCCCATCACAAACATCTCATTTTTCAGCCGGTGAGCCTGCCGAATCACATCGTCAGCTACTACTCGAGGCCATCCGCTTAGGTTTACACTTTTCATGAACAAGGAGTAGGTCACCTATAGGAAAAGGATTTTATTAGAACATATACTACTGACTTAAAACACTTTTGAATTCTAAATTATTTTGGATTTGGAAAAAAACAATTTTTGAGCACAAAATAATAGTTTCAGGTATGAAATAATTTCATATTAGAAACACATTGTTATTTTGGAAGCCTTGAATTTGAAGCAATTCTGTTTCAAGTTAAAAAGAAAACTCGGAACTCAAAAGTCTTCTGGGATTACCATGACACCCAGTTTTGAAAACAAAGCAACATTTTGGAGTGAAATGACTGTTTTGAACTTAAACATGGTTTTGAATTTGAAATTATTACTTTATATCCTCCTAACAAATACCCTTTTTTCAATCATAACAGATCACAGTATCTAATCAAACTCTTCTGGAAAAATCCATTCTATTTTAAAACATTCATATCTGGAATTTTCTTACACAATAACAGTATTTGTGTAATGGCACTATTCTTGTAGCTGCTACATAAGAGCTATGTCAGTGATATACTAGTAATATGCACAATGCTGGCTTAATAATAATGCTATGTGAGCACCAAACCTTTTTCTCTCACTCAGTGGTGGGATTCAAATAATTTAACAACCAGTTCTCTGCCCTAATGATTTCTTCCAACAACCAGTTCACCAAACTGCTCAGAAAGTTAACAACCAGTTCTTCCAAACTGGTGAGAACTGGCTGAATCCCACCACTGGCTTCATCTATAATATTGTAGCATTTTTCCTTCCATTTTCATGCAATACTGAATACTGGTACAGTTCAAATGGTTTGGATTAACCAATATTCTGTGAGTTATCCATCTTGTTGAAGCCAGTCCTACTGTCAAAACAACTGTCTTTCTATATATATATATATTTGCTAAAAATGGAAGCATTCTGTAGTGAGCCACAAACCAAAACTGGAAGCCTACCTCTTCCACAACTCCCATCATCTGCTCTACTGGGGAAGGACTGATATCTCCAACAAGGAGTGCCTCCAGGAAGTTATCTTTGGTAATGTTTTCATGCCTCTTTTTCACAAAATAAACTCCTTTATTTTTCAGTATTGATGGGAAACCAAGGCAGGGGACTAGTTGTCCAGTAGGATTGAGGGTGATCACCAACGTTGTCACATCCTGCTTCTCATAGAACTCATTGAGCATGGTATGAGTCTCTTCGCTGGTTGCAAACTTGGACCATTTGTCAGGCTTAACATGAAGAGAAAGAGTGCAATAATTCTCTATGAAATCCAGTCGTTTATCAGCCACTGTTGTCATGTTGATTCCTCCTTAGCTAACCACAGAATGAACACAGCTGAGCAGATAACAAACTGGAAAGTCTCCTCTCCCAATGTTATTTCCTGTCTTGGGAAGAAAACACCTGTTAAAGACTGGATGGGGAGCAATGGGTTGAAACTGAACTCTGGCTCTGGCTTTGGAGTTCTTTGGCCCATGGAGAATTGCCAGCTTTGGTCTTCGATGTGGTTGCACTGCCGCCAACAGACCCAGTGCATAATCTGGGGGTTCTCATGGACTCACAACTCCTGCTCAGTGCAGGTTGTGTGCCAGTGATGCCTTTTCCTGGATCAACAATCCCTACTCATGGCCACTCATGCCCTAGTCACTTCCCATCTTGACTGGTCTACATGGAGCTGCACTTGAAAAGTATCTGGAAGCTCCAGTTGGTTCAAAGTGTGGCAGCCCCACATGGTTTTATGCAGACTTCGGTGTGCATATGCATCACCTCTCCTGAAAGAACTACAGTACATTGATTGCTGACTTGTTTCCAGGTGCAATTCAAGATGCTGGTTATCACCTTTAAAGCCCTTGGGACCAGGTTATCCGAGGGACTGTCTCTTACTGATCACATCCACCTGACCCACTAGAGTAGGGTGGCAATGAATGTTGCAGGTCCCGTCCCCTAAGGAGGTATATCTGGTGGGACCCAGAAGAAGAGCCTTCTCTATGATGGCTCCTTCCCTTTGGAATATCATCCCTCCAAAAATGAGACTGACCTCCACTTTGGCACTCTTTTGGAAGGCCCTGAAGACTTGGTTTTGCCAGCGGCTCTGGGGAATCCATAGTGGGATGGAGTCCATCAAATGATTTATTTGACCATGTGTTGTCACCAGAGGTGGGTGGGGCTATTGTTTTTTTTCCTATATTGTGTTTTTATTATTTGTAAGCCGTCTAGAGTCACTGTGAGTGAGTAGGTGGCTATATAAATTTTCTAAATAAATAAAATAAATAAGAAAGTAAAGCCTGAACAATAGGCAGTGGTTGAATTCCCATTAGTCCTACCTACCTAGCATGGCCAATAAGTGAGAAGATTAAGCATTGCCTTGTTTAGAGGGCTACATATTGCCAAAGAGTCCCTTGCTTTAGGGGAATCAACATACTCACAAAAGGCTCCTCACATCCATAGGCAAACAGAGCTAAAGATTTTACAATGTTTTCCCTTACCTAATAGACCTGGAGGCATCCAGCTAAAACCTCCAACTGCCAAGGAATATTGCTTCCAAAGAGAAGTCTAGTGACATCATTTATCAACGGTCACACCTGCTAGAACCTTCTTCCACCTACATTCCCTCACTGGCCCTGAAGGTGGTAAAATAGAAATTTCCCCTTTTCCTAGAATAATCTCTTCACCTGTTATGATCTGATCAAAACACAATGAGCTTTGATATACTTTTGCATTTAGAATTCATTTTGTGGGAATCAACAGCTGTCCTGCAGGTGTCCATTGTCAGTATTAAATGCCATGCTGAGATGATATCTTACTGCTTCCTAAAGCCCCAAACAATGTTCACAAATAACATATTGCCATGTTGCCTAGAAACTCAGGGATCAGGATTGTAGCTGAAGATCCTATTTTCTAAATGTAGGAGAGAAAACAATTTTACTTTTGCAAAGGGTTTTTTTTTAAGTGCACTCCAAAATATAACTCACTAAGGCACAGCAGAAAGCTTTTGTTAAGGGGAGTTAAAGTCTTTTTATAAGGTACAGAAACATACATTCAGTATATGTGATGCATCAGAAAGCAAAAATCAAATTACAAGGCAGTAATTAGACATAAGAATTAAAAATAGGAAGCACCAATCCTAGATAACATTCCATAAGTGGCAAATTCATAGCTTATGTCACCCCTTTCCCAGTTGAGTTTTGTCTGTCTTAATATACTTGCAAGTGCACTCAAGAACTCCCAGAATATGTTATGGGTGCTCCATCAGTAGTTTTCAAGAAGAGATTGGACAACCATTTGTTTGAAACAGTATAGGGCCATGATGGCGAACCTATGACATGCGTGCCAGAGGTGGCATGCAGTTCCCTCTCTGCAGGCATGCGAGCCGTTGGCCCAGCTCAGCTCTGCCGTGCATGTGCGTGTGCCTCCTGCTTGCCAGCTGGTCTTTGGGTCTCTGCCTCACATGTACAGGGGGTGGGGTGCATGCAGAGGACGTGCATGTATGTGTGGGGGGCCGGGCGCATGCATGGGGCACATGCATGCATGCGCAGGGGACAGGGGGCATGCAGGGGGGGTGGGGGCATGCACAGGGGATGTGCACGCATTGCATTTTGGGGGGTTGCATGCACACTTTGGGTACTTGGTGCCGAAAGTTAGCCATCACTGGTAATAGGATCTAGAAGACTTCCAAGATCTCTTCCAGCTTTTTACTCTGTTATTCTGCTCCCTATTGTTTAATTGCTGAAAAGGTTAGCTCTTGCTATCAAAAAAAATGGTTTTGATTAAAATAAAAATGTAATTTCCTGAACTTCAAAGAAGATAT
Source organism: Naja naja (assembly GCA_009733165.1). Lineage (NCBI taxonomy): Eukaryota > Metazoa > Chordata > Lepidosauria > Squamata > Elapidae > Naja > Naja naja. Next base: position 139,498,027 of record CM019149.1, read on the forward strand.
GGATGGCTTGCTCAAATGCTAATATCACCATTATTAAAATGCTAATAACGAAGCCTAAAATTCCAGGTAACAGATGAAAAGCTTTTTTCCCCTTCTTTCTTCACTTTGTTCCCAGACTATATAGCTTCTATATCTCTTTTTGCAATGAAGCAAAACAAACACATAACCTACATTTTCTTATTTAACATTAATTTTTGGAAACGTTAACCAAGGCATCACTCCATCTATTCAGCGTTCATTATTATTCTGGCTGCTATTGACAAATCAGAAGTTTCCCAACAAACATAGAGTGTATAAGAGCCACAGGGTGCTTCATTTATTCCCTCGTGATCCATCACTTCTCTTTTCTTCATTCTGCCGATGACATTAATGTGTAAACAGAAGAGAGAGGTTTGAAGTTTATTGATAAAGTCAAGTTTACTTTTAATATAGCCCTCTGGTTTTTACCTGACCAGTTGCTAGCAAAGGGCAACATTTACTGACGTTTGTATTTGTAGTTTGTAATTTATGTATTGTGCACCAGTGATAGTTCATCCATAGCCTGACAGGATACTCCACTAACATAAGAAATTAAACTCCTCTTTCAGATACTGTTGGCCAAGCAGTCTTGGACTTTAAAAAAATTTTTTAAAGCTGACCGCAAAATTTCTGGCAATGTAAAGCATCCTGGGAGGAAACACTCATGTCCCAGATTATGTTCTGTGACAGCAGCTGCATGTTTCACATAAGTATGATGGAATTGTAGCTTTTGGATGAACATCTAGAATGACAACTATGTTTGCCTCATTCAACGTTTCTGGGTGCATGTCACCATTAACAACATAAACACACACACAACATTCAAGCAGTCTACATGGTATGGATTCTTTTGTGTTCCTTCTTGCTATCTGATGACTTCATATAGGTTATAATTAGACACAATGGGTGCAAAATGCCAGCCAGCTAATAAACCAACAGCTGCTATTGAAGTAGGAGTGTTCTGAAATTCTTTTAGGTTCTGTATTCCTTATTTGTGAAGGAAATAGAAATGGAAGAATAGAATTGTATTCTTCAATTATTATGTTCCTGTGCCTGTCTCTTACCTTCTAGATAAATGCCACTACAGTCTACATCTTCATCAAACAGAAACCTTCGCCTATCAAATATTACTACATTTTCACCTTTTTTTCAAAGACACCAAATTGTGGATGACACTTCTTTTTAAAAATATTTAATGACTGTCACATTTTTGTCTCTCTCATATTGACGAGACATTGCGTTGTTGATCAGGCCAGGAACTGAGTCATGTGTTGCAGTATCTGTGCAGCATTGAAGAAGTGATAAGAGGATCTAGCATTTAAAAGAGTGTGTTATGCCCCTGTCAGAGTCTGAATCTGAGGAGGAAGACGAACAGCTGACAGGGAGTGTGAGTGTGGCTCCGTTGGCTATGGAGGAGGCTAGGGAAGGGCAAAGTCTGGCTGGGCTGAGCAGGAGAGAGGTAGAACAAGGGAGAGGGAGTTCAGAGGAAGGCCCAGGACCACCCCCTCTTCATCCTAGGGCATGCAGGAGGAACGGAGAAGAGAGCAACATGGGTTGCATGGCTTACGGGGAAGGAAAGGGCCCTCATTCCTTTCATTAGCCACAGTTGGGAAGAGAGTTTAAAAGAAATGCATGCTGAGTGCAGCAGCTGCTGGGAGCAAACATGAGTTTATCTTGTGTTGACTTTGCTTATCTGTGTTCCTGGTAGCTTCCCAACCATGTTGAGTTATTGCCGTGCTTTCACCTCTGGAATTCTTGCTAATTACCTCATTTTGCCTTGATTGGACTTATAGCTACGGTTTTTGTAGACCACATTTTGGACTTGATTCTCTGCAGGCAAAGGCTATTCCTGGGAGAGTTTTTCTCCAGCCAGAAGATAACCAGGACATTGGGGGCAAAGTTGGAGCTAATAAAGGGACTCTTACTGATTATCCGACTGTGTTGCCTTTGTGCCATACCCCAGGTCATCACATAGTGTTTATAGTCAAGGGTATATCCACATAAGGCTTCTCATCACAGAACTATTAATTTACTCAATTGTAGCACTTTTTTTCTATGGCAATACTGCCATACTTTATATGCTTTGTAATCAGATTCCCAGTTTCAGTTCTCAACATCTTGAATGATAAAGCAACAGCAGGCAAGAGATGCCTGAAAAGCAAGAGGCCTGGTGCCTATTGGGGCTGATGAACAAGAGACTGGCTGATATAAGAAGCTTTTTCAATCAACCTAGCTTAAATGAATGCCACCAAATATGTCCTATACAACACACTATTCATTAGGGGGAGGTGCGGGTGAAAAATCATATCTCAAAAGGCATGATTTCTGGAAAGGAGTGATTCAAGGAAGAGTTGAAACTCTCAGAGTCAGGCAAGCTGAGTAGGTCATTGATTTCTGGGAAAAGTGTGTCTTATTTGTTATGGCAGAGTTTCCCAAACTGTAAGGTGTTCCTCATTTGGGGATATGCAGATGGAATCCAGGGGAGGGTGAAGAACAGAGGTGGTATTCAGCAGGTTCTGACCAGTTCTGGAGAACCGGTAGCGGAAATTTTGAGTAGTTTGGAGAACCAGCAAATACCACCTCTGATGAGAGATTGTACAGTATCCTCCCCCTGCCATGCCCACCAAGCCACGCCCATAGAACCAATAGTAAAAAAAATTGAGTTCATCTTTCCTAAACTTTAATTGTATTGTTTTCATTGTTAATGTGTGTTCATTCTGGTGGCTAGATTTTTAGGAGAAGTGAAGACCTCAAGGGTACACTAAAGTGAGGTGTGATGGCAAAATGTTTAGGAACCCCTCTGTTATGGACTGTGTCCCTGGGACTTTAAAAAAACAAAGAACCACACCTATACCACAGGAAGATAAAAGGGCAATTCTACTATGGTGGATTTTTCTGGACTCTATAAAACATCAGTCTCTTTCATATTTAGGATTATAAATGTTCATTTCTCTCTGCAGAAAGTGGTTGTTTATAAGGCAGAAATGAAAAATCCATTAAAGGGATGGCGAAGCGACTGATTGATTGTAGCATCAAATCATTTTAACTTCCAATGGCTTACAGGATGAAATATCATTAAACAAACTTTTTTTAAAAATTGAGATAAACATTCCAGTTTCATAAAAGTTACTATTTCAATTCCCCTGAAAGATGAGGCTACAAACGCATACACTTTCTGGATTAAAGCTGTAGGAATATTAGTTCTGAATGCATAATATTAAGGAAATGGGGCAGTGGTGGGATTCAAACTTTTTTACTACCGGTTCTGTGGGCGTGGCTTGGTGGGTGTAAAATCTCCAGTCAGAGGTGGTATTTGCCAGTTCTCCGAACTACTCAAAATTTCTGCTACTGGTTTTCCAAAACTGGTCAGAACCTGCTGAATACCACCTCTGGAATGGGGTAAAAGGAAGATTCAGACTTCACTACTGGATTCAGAAGACTAGATTTCAGTAATGGAAGGTGGGTCTGATATAATGACTTGAAATCCAGAAGGAGATAAGCAGGGGTGGGATTCTACCAGTTCACACCTATTCGCTAGAACCGGTTGTTAACATTCTAAGCAGTTCAGAGAGCCGGTTTTAAAAAGAAATTACTGGCCTAATCCTGTAAGGAAGGCAGGAAGGAAACATTCTGGTGTTGATCACAGAAACTGCCTCTCCATTAACCCTTATTACATTCTTGGCAGGACTAGACTTTCTGTCTCAGGAACTTCTCTGGAGTTTTTTCCCCTCTTTTGCTGGTACTTTGCTTGTGTGGAGTGACCATTCAAAGTTACAATGGCACTGAAAAAAGTGACTTATGACCATTCTTCACACCTACAACTGTTGCAGCATCCCCACAGTCATGAGAGGCCAGGCGAGGAGATGCGTGCCTCGATGTGAGTGATATTGAGTTAGCCACGCCCAGCCAATAACATGACCACCAAGCCATGCCCACCAACTAAGCCACGCCCACAGAACCAGTTGTTAAAAAATTTGAATCCCACCCCTGGAGATAAGAATCCAGGAAAGATAGGAAATCCTGCAAAACAGGACACTGTAGTGAAAGCTTCTTACAAGGTAAAAGAGCCTCACCCTTCCAAATGAGCAACACCAGCACTAAAGAAGACAGGTGAGCATAAGGCTTTCCATTGGTTATAACTGTTGGTTTACTCAAATTCTGTGTGCCTTGATTCCTGATATGAAACCTCATGATTTGGATTCTGGGCTTGGATTTGCTGAGGAACTTTCTAGAACATCTGGACCCTTGGCCTTTGCTTGACTACTCTTATGCTCACTGTTTTGGAGTATGACACTTTTAAGGCAAGCTGGCTGAAATTTTGGGGACCTATTTCTCTACTCTGTGTGCAAGTGCATCTGCATGCATATTTCCTTAGTTTATTTACAAATCTTATCAGTAAAGTTTGCAACTGTCTCTCTGTGTGCTTATGTGTGTTTGTCTCGGAATAGAACAGATGAATAAAGCTTGAGAAATCTGGGCTAAATAATACAAATGTTAGATGAATTCATCATTAGTTGAATAACCACATACAGAGGGTACTTAGAGCTTAGAGAATAGTATTAAGTGCAGAGCTACAGGATTCTGTGCTATTCAATATTTTTATTAATGACTATGAAGCTCTTGGCAATAGGAAATGAGATTTTCATAGTATTCTTCAATCAGATGTATTGGAAGAGAGAAGGAAGTAACATTACCACAATCTTGACAACTGGGTACTTTCAATTTAGAATCCATTTTCTCTCCAAGGCAGGGAATTCTTAATTTTCTTTACAATGGCTGCTTGATGGATAGGGAAGGTAGTTTTGCTGATAGTGGAGGAATATTTTGTGAAACTTTACTTTCTCAAGGTCTGAGAAAGTCCATAACAATTATCTAATTAGAGGAGTTGAAAGGACTATCAAACTCAAGATGATGCAAAATGGATTATCACTTCAGTAGCCACAGAAAGGAGTCTGAAGGATCTAGACACATTTGGCTAAGGTGCTGAAATGAATGGATTGAAATTAATGAGGGTGAAATATAAAGTCCTAAATCTAAGGAGGGAAAAAAAATGAAAGGCACTAAAATAGGGCAACCTATATTGGTAATTGTAGCAAGGATCTGACTTAAAAAGATCTGAGTGTTCTAATAGATCATAACTTGAACATAAGCCAACAGTGTGATGCAGCTTCTAAAATGGTAAATCTGTTTTAATAGGAGCATAGAGTTTTGATTACAGACAGTAATATTTTGCCTTGATCAGCCCCACATGAAATAAAACAGCTGGTGGCCTAAGGGTGAAGATGCTCACCTCCCACTTTCCAAAGTTTTCAGTCCTCATGCAACCTACAGCTACCTCCAGTAGGCATTTTGAAAAATTACAATTATGTATGTATGTATGAATTTATTTATTTATTAAATAATGTTTAAATAATTTTATTTCATGTATTATTCATTGTTATGAATTGTTTTATAACAACAGAGGTGGAGGTGGAAAGGTGTCATGCCAGCAGAGTCAAAGTAGGCATTTCCTAAATGCTCACTCTCTGAGCTAGAATGGAGGCTACAAAATGAAAAAGGAACTGCAAATAAAGGCCAGCAATGAACATGTTTAGCAGTGGTGGGATTCAAAATTTTTTTACTACCAGTTCTGTGGGCGTGGCTTGGTGGGCGTGGTGTGATGTGGAGTGGCTTGGTGGGCGTGGCAGGGGAAGGTTACTGCAAAATCCCATTCCCTCCCCATCCCACTAACCTTCATTCCAGCTCTGTTCTCCTGCGCAAGGAAACAAAAAAAAAAGACCCAGCCAATCAGCTGGGACATGGGAGGCAGAGAATAGATGAGGGCGGGGCCAGTCAGAAGTAGTATTTGCCAGTTCTCTGAACTACTCAAAATTTCTGCTACCGATTTTCCAGAAATGGTCAGAACCTGATGAATACCACCACTGATGTTTAGCCTGTAAAAGGGAAAACTGAGGGGAGATAAAATACCTAAATATTTTCAAAGGAGGAGATGGACTTATTCTCTGTTATCCAACAGGGAAGTGAATATTAGGAGACATTTCCTGCTACTAAGCAACTCTTGTACTGGTATATTCCCATCCTTAGGAGGCTGAATAGCCATTTGTCTAAAATGCTTTAGCTAACCTTGCATAGAGCAGTGGAATGAACTTATGACCTCTGGGTCCTTTTCAATTCTATGATTCTTTGAATAGCTGTTTAAAGATAGCAATAAAGACATAACTGACAGTGCAATATATTTTACTTGGAAGCAATATCCACTAATTTCAGTGAAACCTATTTCTAGGAAGATAAGAAGGCTGCAATTGTAACTAGATTTCTCTGGTGATAAGCCTCATGAAACTCTTCTGAGTAAATATACTTAAACCACATTGTCCTGATTACCTCAGGATATGTCTAGATAACTTGAACTGCTTAGAAGCATGAGTTACCAAGGTCTGCTTGAAACCAGATATTAAGACACTGCTTAGTGGCTCTTCCTACATCTCCTGAAACAACCCCTGTGTATGAAAAGTAGAAAAACAAAAGTAGTGAGATTAAACCAGGAGGTTTGCAACTGAAAAGAGAGCAACAAATAGTGGTATGTAAGAATGACCTTGGGAGACAAGGGGAGGAGCCGGACGCAGAGGAATGGTTTGGATAAGAGGCAACTGAGTCCATACAGGGAACATGACATAGCAAATGTCTCAGAAGGAGACCCTGCCTAGTTTCTTAGGCTGTAAAGGTGAGGGAGGGGTAGACATGTAGATATAGATATCAAATTTGCAAGGTTCTATTAAAGTAACCTTACAATAAAATTGAATTAGTTCATCTGGCTGTACTTCTTGTCTGGACTACCTCGCAAGGCTGACAGATTCTGTGAATAAAGCAGACTTATTTTACAATATAAGCATTATCTGGAACCACATCAAGTCACTTTCTCTCAAATGGTTTCTCACTCTTTCTGGCAATATCCCTATAATCACTGGGTTTAAAAGATGACCGATTTATGGCATGATACATTCTTTAATTAATAGAAATCTCTGTGCTGCTAATTCCAACCATAGCCCATATTCCACTTGTACATTTGATCCTTGCAAGTGAAATACATCCCAACAATCATGTCTTCATGGTCAAGGACTGCATGGTTTGTAGGTTTCTCATCCTTGGGCAGGTTCTATAAAATAATTCTCATCTTGTCCAGGGGTGGGCTTCAAAAATTTTAGTAAAGGGTTCTCTGCTGGTTGCTGGGTGGGCATGGCCATGGTGGGCATGGCCTAGTTGGCCTCCTGCACCATGGTGGGGTGGGTAGTGGTTTTTGTTAAGTTTGCATGAAGAGTCAGACGTGAAGAGCTTCAGTGAAGAGTTTATTAGTGACTACAGCTCAAATGGACCCGTCTTGGCTGGGCTATGGCTGCTACTTATAGCCAGCAGCCACAGTTGCCAGCCAATCAGAGTGCAGGGTTTTCCCGCACTTTTCAAACCAATCATATTTGACATTTTACAAGAACAATTCAAACAACCAATAACATTCAAACCTACATACATAACAGTTTTGCTCTCCCTGGGCTCCGGAGGTTTTCCTTGAGCCTCTGGGAGGGTGAAAATGGTCTCCCTGGGCCCTGAGGGCTTTCTGGAAGCTGGAAACGGGCCCATGTCCAGCCTTCCCAAACTTCCGGGAGGCCTATTTTCCACCCTCCCTGAGCCTCCGTGTGCACCCTGCACTTACCTGAATCCAAAACAGGCCGTGTGGGGACTCCTGGGAGGGGTGGGAGGGGGTGGGAGGGGCCAGCCAGGAGTTGGATTTGGGGGTTCTTTGAACTGCACAGAATCTTAGCTAGGGGCTTTCCTGAACCCCCAGCAGCCCACCCCTGGTCTTGTCCAGAAGTATAACGGATTCTGCACTTGCACAGACTTTTTGAATTTTTTTTTTAGTTTAAACTAATAGCAGAGTTCAACAGCTGCTATACTGTCCAGTTGTTGACTCTGAAGCACTCTTTTGGCTCTTTCCTTTGGAGCCCTATATGTACAAGGAGTGACAGGAATGGCTCTGAGACTTGCAGATAATGAAACCAATTGTTGCCTAATTTAGATAATAGCTATAGCACTTAGCACTTATATACAGCTCTACAGTGCTTTACAGCCCTCTCTGAGTGGTTTACAGAGTCAGCCTATTGCTCCCTACAATCTGAGTCCTCATTTTACTGACCTTGGAAGAATGGAAGGCTGGGACAGCCTTGAGCCAGTCAGCATCAAACACCTGGCAGTCAACAGAATCAGCCTGTCATACTGCATTCTAACCACTGCACCACTATGCCTCTTTATGCAAGGTCCTTTTTTAGCAACATGGATGCAATAACTCATATTATAATCTGCCTGCATTACATCTTTTTTGCCACAGTTCCAGATGTGGTTCTGACCAGTTCTGACCAGTTCTGGAGAACCGGTGGCAGAAATTTTGAGTAGTTCAGAGAACCAGCAAATATCACCTCTGACTGGAGATTTTACAGTATCCTTCCCTTGCCACACCTACCAAGCCATGACCACAGAACCAGTAGTAAAAATTTTTGAATCCCATCACTGCACAGTTCAGTAATGCAGGGCAGATTCTAACATTGAGTTTTAACATCTGCTGTTAAAAAAATACCTTGCATAATCTGCTGCCACATCAACCTCTCAAGATATCAAATGGAATCTGAAGATGTCATTTTTCCAAGATGGCACAGAAGCATAACAGAAAAAGAGCCTGCTTTACTAAACAGCATTTATTCATAATTTTTAAGTGTATGCAACATGTACCGTAGCTATAGATATTTTAGTTACTGAAAGAGAAAATGGCCGTGCTATTATTTAAACCGCCTGCTTAAAATAAACACTATTTTCTTTATATGGGCTGAAGATCTTCCATGTGGGACTGAGGATTTACTGGCTCCAGCTTGGCTGCAATAACAGGGTGGGAGAACCTTTTGTGACAAGATGCCAATGAGGGATGCTTGACATAGTGCAAGTGTAACACCCATGCAATGCTATTAGCTATTTGATTCATTCTTATTCCTGTAACCAGACATTTTCATTGATCATTATTACCATAATGTCTGTATTCATCAACTACGTATATTACTTCCCGCACAATTGTATTTAAGTTCTTTAAAGAATGAACGAGCGAAAGATCATTGGAAAAGTGCCTGTGAGCTGCCAAGGCAATCAAAATAGGCACAGTAAGATCCCTGGGGAGATGAGCTGTAAACCATTGCTTTTCCAACGATCTGTTTTCCGCCTATGAATTTGTTGAAAGTTCCTAAAATCGAATGGTATGTGCAACAGCTGGGGGGAAAAACCCCTAGGAAGGCTAAACCGACACTAAACGAAAATTTGAGTTTAAAAGATTCCACCAAAGCGTTGATCTCCGAAAACGTATTTGACACACTCCAAATAAACACATGTGATTGTGGGGTTTTATGTGTGTTCTTTTTCTTTTCTTTTCTTTTTTTTGTAGTCTAAATTATTCCTTGCACTTTTTGTTGTGTTATTGTTGCTGGTGTGGCTGTCTACTACAGAATTTTAGGCTGCAGAACCCAGGATCTTGATGGCGATGTCACCTTAGTTGGCACCATTGATATAATCAACTGTGGAAGTCCGTTTGCTAAGTATATGGAAAAGCTCTTTCTTGCTGGCTGTTTCTAAGTCTTTGGTGCCCAACCCAGGGAGGCTGGGCTAGATTCCTCTCCTAATCCCTTCCACCTGAAAGGAAATAGGTATTGTCCCAATAGGCTTTTCACACTCAATGTGTTGCTAAAATATTTTTTAATTTGTAGGGTTCATATTCTTTTTTTAAACTGATGCATTTTAATTATGAGCCTTGGTGGTGGCAGGCTGTTAAATGCCTAGCACTTAGTTCCAGCTGCCTGCAATTAGTGCAGGCTCGAATACCACCAGGCTCAAGGTTGACTCAGCCGTCCATCCTCTTGGGGTAGGTAAATTAAGGACCCAAAATTGTTGGGGGCCATAAGCTGGCTTTGTAAACATGCCACTTAGTAATAAGCAGGCATATACAATGGAATGAAGGCTATTGCTGACTGCATTGGGTTGCACTCCAAAAATTGTAAGCTGCCCTGAGTCTCCGGGGAAGGGCGAGATATAAATATGAATTTTTAAAAAAAATTAATTTGCTTTTATAACATTAATTACATTTTTGCACCTCATCTTAAAGTTATTTGCTATAGGACATTTAATGTCTGTAATGAATAAAAAATGTGTGTGCAAATATAACCATTTTGTCACAATAATAATAGCTTTATGACCATAATGCATAATACAAGACGCTGAATTCAGACGTTTGCCTGGTATTTATTTTCCAATGTTTCTCTATCCTTATGAGATTGATAATCGTTACAAAATCTACACCTGCAATTTAGCTGCTTCCCATTGGCTTGCATGGCTTCCTAATCTTCTATTGCCCTCAATCTTTCCCAGCTCTTCTCCAGTGAGTCCTTCCTTCTCATTAGGTGGCCAAAGTATATAGAAGTAATTTATTTATATTCCCAATCCCCACTCTTCCATCTACAGTTCCATTTTCTCTATCTGGGAGATCTTTAGATAGACAGGTGTCTTGTTAACTCCTTTAGGAAGACCACTGAAAGGATTGTTGGAAGAAATATCCTTCTGGGTTCAGTTCCAAGTGGGGAAAAAGACACTGAAAACATGGAGGCTGTTTGGAAAGATGGTGTAATGGTAGACAGGACCACATGGCTTGGAGCAGTGATGGGATTCAAAAATTTTACTACCAGTTCTGTGGGTGTGGCTTGGTGGGCGTGGCAGGGAAGGATACTGTAAAATCTCCAGTCAGAGGTGGTATTTGCCAGTTCTCTGAACTACTCAAAATTTCTGCTACCGGTTCTCCAGAACTGGTCAGAACCTGCTGAATACCACCTCTGGCTTGGAGCTCCAAAGAAGGAAGGATGATCACATGCTTCAAGATGTTGGGTGAAGAAAAAAGAGAAGGGGCTGAGATGCTGAAAATTTTATACCCTCTGTTTTGGGATTTGAATTTGAGCTTGTATTCTGATTGGTTGTCTGAATCCCATGGGGCCATGCAGGGGCAACTCTGTAGGCTGTCCTGAGTCCCAGGCTTGGTTGAGCCTTGCTGGATGATGATGTAATGAAAGGGCTTGGGGCAATTCCTATAGCTCTACCTGGAGATCTTTGTTATGTAAATAGGCTGGTCTAGGCCAGAGTAATGGCCCGTTAGCAAAGGTGGGGGGGGTGTGAATTTCTGCTTCTGAGTTTCTATTCTTTTTAGGGGGAATATTCTGCATTTTTAATATTTCCTAGGATATTTCATTTTTCTAGGAGAGGGGTGGGTGATAGCTTCCTACAGGGTAATTCAGGAAAGGAAGGAAGGAGGGAGGGAGGGGAAGGGAAGAGGGGAGAAGGAACGAGGAAGGAGGGAGCATCTTTAAAAAGCATCAGTGCATTTAAAGGCAACATATTGCTTCTTTAATAACACAGGAAGAGCATTCTTATCTTCTTTTTAAAAAGACATATATTTCATAGCAGCTCTCATTTCAACAGGTTGCCTTTAAAATTAACCTGACCTTCCATAATAGAAAAGAAAGTGGTTTAAGTGCTTTTCAAATGTATTTAAAGGAATTGCCTCATTGTCTTCATCTGCTAAATGTATAAATATTTCATGGATTTATTTTTTTAACTTAGCTCTGCATGTTGTTTTGCTCCTATCTTATCATTCTTTTTAATATAACTAAATAGTCACCAGAGAATGTTATGTATTTATCTTAGCTGAAACTTCTGGGTTTTTTTTCCTCTTATGAAGTACAATGGATAATTCAGTAATCAACCAAATATTATGGTACTAGATGAACTCTTACTGCTTGGGAGCTCATTTAACTATTTTTATGAGTGTAAATTGTTTTCACCTTCTGCAGTCGATAAGCTCTCTTTTTCCTGATCTAGAGCAGAAATGTATCCTGGAATTAGATCACCAATAAAGTGGCTGATGATTCTACATATATTTTGGCAGGGATTACATAATACAAAGAACATAAAAGCAGATTTCATCACCCATTATTCAAGTACTCCCTTCTTCAATATTTTTAAATAAATACAATATTATTTGCACTAAAGCAGCTCAACAGTTAGATTTGCCCTATTACAATTCATTATTTTCATTGCTTTTTTACTTTTGCTTAATTGGCTGTATCTTTCTGAGCTTTCACCTATTCAGAGGACTTAATAATTACCAAATGAGGCCTTTAAAGATAAGTCTTAATGTGCATCAACAGTCATTTATAGAAATATGTCTTTTAAGAAATCATTTCTGGGGAAGAAAGCACTTTAAGGCTAAACTTAGTGGCAATACTTCAAGATTAAGCCTAATGATTCAGACTTTTGAGTGTACCATACTAATTCCTAATTTTGTAGAATTAACATAGAAGTTGTTGCTGTTGTTAGTTGCGAAGTCGTGTCCGACCCATCGCAATCCCATGGACAACATTCCTCCAAGCCTTCCTGTCCTCTACCATCCCCAAGAGTCCATTTAAACTCACACCGACTGCTTCAGTGACTCCATCCAGCCACCTCATTCTCTGTCATCCTGTTCTTCTATTGCCCTCAATCTTTCCCAGCATTAGGCTCTTCTCCAGTGAGTCCTTCCTTCTCATTAGGTGGACAAAGTATATAGAAGTAATTTATTTATATTCCCAATCCCCACAGTTCCATTTTCTATATCTGAGAGATCTTTAGACAGACAAGTTATTATATCAAAAACTTGAAGAGAGGATGTAAGGAAGGAATTTTTTTTCTCCCAACCCAAGCTTTCCCCCAACTTTTTTAAATTATATTTTTCATCCCACTTATTTTAATGAAAGGGAACTGAACATATCAGAACTAGGAGTGATATCCCTTTGTTGTTTGCTGGAGGGAATACTTGAGGACTGGAAAACGGTGAATTCCAATGTTCCACAGTTTCTGATCTCCCTTCTTCCCTCTTTCCCATCATCAGAGTTCTAATCTTGAAGAATATTCTGATGATTTGAGGCAGCTGGGAAAAAGCTTCTAAGCTCAAGGCTTCTCTACTTTATATGATGCACTTAATGAAAGATTGGCTTTTAAGAGTTGCCATCTGCTCCTGTGGTACAATGCTCTTGAGAAGATAATTTTTTAAAAATTGTTTGTTTTTACTTGTTAGTCTGTTTTAACAGGGTAAAAGGAATCAATTTTTCACAACACCAAATGTCTTCCCTGTGACCACAAAATAACTTTTTAAAAAGAAATGGAAATGAAAATATTTGCTAATTACTAACTTTCATGCTAAAATTAATCCAGACATCAGTTACTGAAACATGGAGTGTATTGTCAAAACTATGGTTCCCCAACAACAAGAATTTGGGAGTAGAATTCCATATCCCTATTTTACTAATAAATCACAAAGGGCAAGGTTGTTGATACATCTATAGCCTGTTTGTATGTATTTGTTTGCAGGGAATGGTTTTGGGATGATAATATGAAGTGTTGTAAGATAAATTAATTTAAAAATATGGAACATTTTACCTTCTGGAGAAGGGGAGGGGGGGACAGAACATGAAAGTATACAAAAACAATTAATAGATGAGAATGGAAAAGATGTACAAAAAGAGCTTTAACCTACCGGCACATCATATGTTTTTTCTGTGTATGTTTGTTTAAAAATAATAAAATTTTCTTCAAAAAAAAAAAAGCCCGCTGACATTTTTTTCCTTTCTTGAAGAGGTTAAAAAAAAAGAGAGAAATGGAGAAGTTGTGATCACTGAACTTTTGCATAACTTCATCATTGTAATAGCTATGTGTAATTTCTGCTAAACAGAAGAACATTAGTAAGGAGTATGAAGAAAGCTTGCATTTCCCACATTTTAAAAAGGCTTTGATCGAAAAAGTAAAGGAAGAATAATAGCTACAATTGGTCCACATGTTTTTAATTGATCTTGGGCCTCCTACAAAGTAAATGTTTTCTTGGTAAAATATTGCATTTTGAACTACCTTTATGAGATTTTGAATGATGCCATTCCAATAGATTCCAATCCATCTAAATGCAATTTGTCTCCTTACATTGGATTTCTTTTAAAAAATAAAGGAGGTTTTTAAATTTATTTTTCCCTTCAGGAAAATAGATTGCTGATTTCTGTTACACAGATTATTGATTGCCCTGCAAAGAGTTTGGACATTTACAGTGGATAATTTTCAGTTTAATTTGTACCTAGCACACTACTATTCAATCTCTACATTCACATCAAAATAAGTACCAGGCCACTCACTTCAGCTAATGAAAATGGAGCTTGATGCTCATTTAATAAACATCAGCAAACATCATTACATTAACTGGCAACAATGGGACAAAAAGAAGATAGACATTATCCAACAAGCAAAAGATACTCATTATTTATCTCTCAAAAGAGAGTTTCCAGGGCCACTGAAAACAATACTATAAGTAATTAGTATGGACAGTCCCAAACAGAGTGGCTTTTGTTCATTCAGCCTCAACCCATTTAGGTACATAATGGCAGCAGAATATTAATAAAAAGAAGGACAGCAGATGTTCCTTCTTCTAAAGGTGAAGCCCTTTTGTGCCGGAAAATTAGCTATGACAATTTTCGTTTTGCCAGCAAGCAAAATAAGGCTATAATTTTGTAGTTTACTAGATGTTCTTGTTTCAACTTCTGGTTTATTGGCAAATGATAAAAGACTGACTTCTCATTTTCTGGAAAATGTAAGCAATAAATATTTGATCCCAATCTTTCCATAATATATTATATCATTTTGTAATATTATTGCATTGGAGTGGCAAAAAAGATTACCTTTTCAAACAAAAAAATGGATAAATTACATATCTCCTGGATCCAATTCCTTATACCTGGAATGATATTTTTCCAATTCCTCAAAATAATTCTCTTGGCATTTCTCCATCACAATATAATTAAAGTTCTTCAAATATAGTGAAAGTCTTCATTTTTGGAATGTAATTCAATATGTTAATATCTTTAACATAATTTTTCCCATGATTTTTTTTCCCAAAAAGAAGTGAAGAATTCACAAAACCAAATTAGCTGAGACAATGATACCTCAAAACTTTCACTCACCAGCAAAAAAAAATCTGGTTTTTTTTCAAATACATTATTGGGGGTGAGGGTCCACAAAGCAAAAGAGTTGTAACTTGAAAACAACTCCATTTTACAGATTATGATGAAAGCTAAACATATCTTCCTCCTCCTCCTCCTCTTCCTCCTCCTCCTCCTAAGATATGACAAGAAGGGGCATCAACCCTTCGCACAGGGTTGGATTAACACCACCACTAAAAGGGTATATGCATACAGAATATAAATGAATATTTGTTTGATTCGATGCATGGTTCTATGCATTTATTGGCTGCCCAATGCCAGTGGACACCAGTGATTTGTCTTATATTGAGAAATACCTCTTTCTAGTGGCCACATG
Organism: Naja naja; assembly: GCA_009733165.1. NCBI lineage: Eukaryota > Metazoa > Chordata > Lepidosauria > Squamata > Elapidae > Naja > Naja naja. Next base: position 139,513,504 of record CM019149.1, read on the forward strand.
AACCAGCATATACCTCGTTCTAATAGCCTCCCCATATTTTGGACTATATTTCCCATAAACATTTGCCATTTGTTAAATTACAGGAAGCTGACTGGATATCAGCGAAGCGTGTGTGCATAGAACCATGCATCGAATCGGTAGGAAACAATTTGGAACCCCACCACTGGTCTATATTTTCATATATACTGTATATTTACACGGTATTACTTACTATTTTGGAAACAAAAATTCCTATGTCTTTTATCAACTTTGAAAGGGGGATTTCAAAATTTGAGAAGAAAGTTTAAAAAAACCTTCTTGTACCTGTTCTGATCCCATCCACAATCAGCCCATCTCACACTTTATATTCTTAAAACCAGCAGGTTATATGTATTTAAAGGTATCTTAAGTAATACCGTAGTTATTTTGATTTAGCCTTCTGCATATATTCAACACTATAGCTCTCAAATTTGCTGTAGTTTGGCAATGAATTCAATTATTCAATATTTTAAAAACCCCATGATATCATATTAATTACATATTGCTTTGATAATATGATTGACTCTAAAAAGCTGGCTTCTCTTAGACATTTCTTGCCTAAAAAATAATTTTTCAGTATTCCTTCCCCCCCACACACACACTCCCTCTTTTCAAGTGAGACTTTGGGCAGATAGGGGAAGTAATATATTCACTTCTGAACTGTGATGTATGTGTGGTGAATGCTCAGCTTTTGGTGACTATAGGACATATCCATATAGGGTTTTTTGTTTTTGGCAACAGAAAAAAAATGATTTGCTGGTCTTCCTTTGGTTGTTTGATTGGTTTTGTCTTCCCAGGCACCTCACAACCATGAAATTCCCTTTGTGTCTTCTGTCCAAGATCTAGCCAGACCTCACAATGCTTAGTTTCTAAGCCTAGATGAGGACAGACATATACTGCCACCTGCTGAGATTTCCAGTGAAAAGGAGTAATAGAAAGAAAGAATAAACAGTGCGAAAAAAGAAAAGAAAAGAAAGTTTAAAAGAAAAAATATTTAAAGAAGTGATTTCTGATCTTCATCACAAGTATAAAAAACTTATGTCTTCACTCCCTGTAGGTTGGGGGTGAAATATCTCTTTTTCCCACACCTTCTGCAAATCCATAAATCATCAACTTTTCAGTCCTGGTGTCAGCATGAAGTCCATAAGTACCAGAGCGTTATAGAAACATGTCTGACTTTAACCTTTAAGCAAATTATCATTTTTTGGTATATTCACCATCCTCTTTGACTGCAGAGGAAACAAATTTGTATTACAAATGTCAAAGATAAACATCGAGATTTCCAATTAAATGGCAGCCTCAAGGCACTTGTTTTGCCCTTTGAAGTCTCCACGTTTGCTGCATTCACAGAAAGGACATAAATATGGTAATCCTGGATTTCATTAGTTTAGCAATAATGCTCCCTGAGACCTTGAGAGGCTGGAAAAAGTGAGTGTGTATAGCATCTGGCCATAGGCAAAGTACTATCTTCTGGTTTGTGACTTAGAATAATATATGGATCCAGCCAACTGTGACTGATTGAAACAAAAAACTGTAACGAGATGCTCACAGCAACATTTGAGCCCAGTCTGACTATTAAAATACAGTCCATGAAGGAAAGTAGTGACAATATTTCTAAGTCGCATTGACTGGAAATGGACTTGAGCTGGCTCACCAGATGAATCCTATGTGATAAGAGAATACTAAACTACAAATGTTTCTATACTTCCCCCTCTCCAATACAAGAGATTACTTTTCTTTTTCTTTGTTCTTTACATGCTTTATCATTCTTTGTGAATTTCTTTTGGTGCTGTTTTTTAAGCCACTGTACTCCTGCAATGTGGTAAAGGTTGCTATTGCTGTAATACATCACTCAACTGACTTCCCAGCTGGACAGATTCAGAGAAGTGCCTCAGGTCTAAGGCTGAAGGAAGTTAAGATCAGAGTGCCTGAAATAGGATGCATATGCAGAGATCATGCAGTCATGTTGGGTGCAGATAAAGCAAGGCAGACTTACAGTATCCTCAATGGATGTCTGCAATGAAGATTCTCAGTCATCCAGGTAGAGTTGTCTGGAAGTTAACTGAACTTCCATTATCCTCAATGGAATGTATGTATGTATGTATGTATGTATGTATGTATGGGTATTCAGCTTTGTTCGGGTATTTTCCCACGTCCTTATAGTTGTGCTTTTAAAGTTGTAGCGACATTTTGGCAGAATCTCATCTGCCATCATCAGGCTTGTGTATTGGGTTCATCTGTGTGTTGGGCTTTCACAACCGTTTCTGTTTTAAATTTAGTGCTAGCCTTGTGTTGTGTTAGAATGGTTTTTTCTTCATCCTGATTGGTTGGGAGTCTTGGTCTGTGTTTATTGGTCTTGGAGTTTGCTGTGTTCTGCTTGATTGGTGTTTCTAATATCTTTTGTCTGTTTTGTAGCATTTTTTTTGTCTTGATTGGCTGGCAACATTGTGTTTCCTGTATTGGGGGTTTTTAGTGTGGCTTGGCTTCGGGTGAATGGCCGGCTATCATTTATTAGGAAGCTAGGTTTCATCTGGGTGGCTGGTTGGGGTGTGTTTGAGCTGGAGGTATCGGGGGGGGTCTGTTTGTGCCCAGGGGTTTCCTTGGCTTGTGTTGTGGAGAATTTTGTTTGTTTGTGAGTGCATGCTTCCAGATAGTTGACAGTCTGGTGAAGTCATCTCTTCTATTCATGCTCTCAGGTCTTTATTCAATCTCTATGGCTTCTCTGATAATTCTGTAGCTGGGGTTTTCTATAGTGGCTAGGGTTTTGGTCCCATTGAAGTTAATGCTATGACCTGTGGCTTTTGTGTGTTGGACTAGTGAGGAGAAGTGTGTTCCAGCTTTTTTACTGCATTTTTGTGTTCATCCAGGTGGGTACTTATTCTTCTATTGGTCTGTCCGATGTATGTGGCAGCGCATGATGCGCAGGGGACTTCATATATGCCTTGGTTTTCCAGGTCAATTTTATCTTTGGGGTTTCTTAGGATGGCTGCTATTTTTCTGTCTGTTTTGAAGGCAGTCTTTTTTTTTTAATTACATTTATATGCCGCCCTTCGCCAAGACTCAGGGCTGCTTACAATTTTGGGATACAACCCAGTGTGCTCAGCAATAGCCTTCATTCCATTGTATATGCCTGCTTATTACTAAGCGGCATTTTTACAAAGTCAGCTTATTGCCCCCAACAATCTTGGGTCCTCAATTTACCTACCCCGAGAGGATGGAAGGCTGAGTCAACCTTGAGCCTGGTGGGATTCGAGCCTACACTAATAGTAGGCAGCTGGAACTTAAATGCAGGCATTTAACAGCCTGAGCCACCAAGGCCCTTGATGAGCCACCAAAGTCTTGATGTGATGCCTGTGTAGTATCTTACTGATTTTGTTTGTAGTACCTCTTATGTAGGGCAGGACAGCTGTTCCATAGGACTGTTCATCTTCTAGGTCTCTATTATGTCTCAGTGTGTTATTGTGGATCAGGCCTGTGATTTTGCTTTTGTGGAAGCCATTGGCTGTTAGTACTTTGGTCAGGGTGCATAGTTTAGTCTTTATGTGGGTCTTGTCTGCCAGGCGTTTGGTTCTAACAATTAGTGTTTTGGCCATCTGTGCTGGGTGGTGGTGGGATTGAGGTTGGTGTGTGTTTTCTTTTGGTATATGGTGTCTCCTAGTGTGCCATCTGTTTTTTTGTAGATTAGTACATTAGGAATGGAAGTTGTTTTTTCTGTTTCCATGGTGAATATAAGCTGCTCAAAAAAAATAAAGGGAACACTTAAACAACACAATGTACAGTAATTGAATGTGCTGATAACAAAATCACACAAAACTTAACAATGGAAATCAAATTCATCAACCCATGGAGGTCTGGATTTGGAGGTACACTCAAAACTAAAGTGGAAGAAAACACTACAGGCTGATCCAACTGTGATGTAATGTCCTTAACACAAGTCAAAATGAGCCTCAGTAGTGTGTGTGGCCTCCATGTGCCTGTATGACCTCCCTACAATGCCTGGGCATGCTCCTGATGAGGTGGCGGATGGTCTCCTGAGGGATCTCCTCCCACACCTGGACTGAAGCATCCCCCAACTCCTGGACAGTCTGTGGTGCAATGTGGCGTTGGTGGATGGAGCGGGGCATGATGTCCCAGATGTGCTCAATTGGATTCAGGTCTGCGGAATGGGCGGGCCAGTCCATAGCATCAATGCCTTCATCTTGCAGGAACTGCTGACACACTCCAGCCACATGAGGTCTAGATTGTTGTGCATTAGGAGGAACCCAGGGCCAACCACATCAGCATATGGTCTCACAAGGGGTCTGAGGATCTCATCTCGGTACCTAATGGCAGTCAGGCTACCTCTGGCAAGCACATGGAGGGCTGTGTGGCCCTCCAAAGAAATGCCACCCCACACCATTACTGACCCACTGCCAAACCGGTCATGCTGGAGGATGTTGCAGGCAGCAGAATGTTCTCCATGGCATCTCCAGACCCTGTCACGTCTGTCATATGTGCTCAGTGTGAACCTGCTTTCATCTGTGAACAGCACAGGGCGCCAGTGGCAAATTTGCCAATCTTGGTGTTCTCTGGCAAATGCCAAACGTCCTGCACGGTGTTGGGCTGTAAGCACAACCCCCACCTGTGGATGTTGGGCCCTCATACCACCCTCATGGAGTCTGTTTATGACCATTTGAGCAAACACATGCACATTTGTTGCCCGCTGGAGGTCATTGTGCAGGGCTTTGGCAGTGCTCTTCCTGTTCCTCCTTGCACAAAGGCGGAGGTAGCGGTCCTGTTGCTGGGTTGTTGCCCTCCTATGGCCTCCTCCACGTCTCCTGATGTACTGGCCTGTCTCCTGGTAGCACCTCCATGCTCTGGACACTACGCTGACAGACACAGCAAACCTTCTTGCCACAGCTTGCATTGATGTGCCATCCCGGATGAGCTGTACTACCTGAGCCACTTGTGTGCATTGTAGACTCCGTCTCATGCTACCACTAGAGTGAACACACCGCCAGCATTCAAAAGTGACCAAACCATCAGCCAGAAAGCATAGGAACTGAGAAGTGGTCTGTGGTCAGCACCTGCAGAACCACACCTTTATTGGGGATGTCTTGCTAATTGGCTATAATTTCCACCTGTTGTCTCTTCCATTTGCACAACAGCATGTGGAATTGATTGTTAATCAGTGTTGCTACCTAAGTGGACAGTTTGATTTCACAGAAGTGGGATTGGCTTGGAGTTACATTGTGTTGTTTAAGTGTTCCCTTTATTTTTTTGAGCAGTGTATATATATTTACTCCATTTTCCAATCATATTCTTTTTTACTAGAATGGTGCCATGTTGTACAGTACAGTTATCAGTAGTTATCTTTACTTTGTTTACCATTCTGCACAGAACATTTTTAATTTGGCAATTAAAAATAATTTGATCTAAAATTATTTTTGTAAATCTCATTAAAAGAGTTGCAACAGCTATTGGTTCTCCCACTGGTCTGAAATTTGTCTGTCTTCTATGTGTTTTAGGCAAGATAAATAATAAATATTGTCCCAATCAAAGCAATGTTTGCATGTTGTTCTGTACTTTGACTTCAAAAATGCTGTACAGAGCGTATCGTCTAATGATGCAAAGAATGTAATATTAGCATTTTAGATTACTCTCCACCCCCTAAGGTTACTCTCTCCGCCTAGGTTCCTTCAAAACCCTAGATAGAAGCTAATTTTGGCATGGCATAAATGGCATGAAAAATATTTATGATCCAGAATTCTTGTTGATGTGCCTACAAGCACTTCCTTTTTTGTTTCCCTGCCCTGGAGGATTGTTTAAATTTTTCAGAGGCCAGCATGTGGCAAACCGTAACATCAATCTTTCATAAGTCTCAGCCCTTCAGGGTATCCAGACCAGAGGCATTATACCATGAGTACTAAGGTTACCCTTATTGTAAAGTTACTGTGAGTTGCAAATCTAAAAGCACTTTTCTTCTTCATTTTTATGTTGAAAAACAAGGAAAGATCCCTTTTGAGACTTTTCTCATGCTCATTTTCCTTCTGCTGGCTGAGATGTCTTCAGCATGATGACTGCCTGGTACAGTGTTGGTGAACCTTTTGGCACTGACTGCCAAAATGGGAGTACGCACACACTCATGCAGGGAGCTCTGCAAACTGAAAGAGCAGATCCTCAGTGCACATGCACACACCGGGAAGCTGAGCGTTCGGTTTCCAGCACATGCACGCTGGCCAGCTGGTCTTTCTGTGTGCATGCGTGCCAGAAACTAGAAGACCAGCTGGCTGGCGCCCATGCATGCACCGGAACCCAGAAGAGCAATGGGCGATGGCTGGCATGCCCAGAGAAAGGGCTCTGCGTGCCCACTTCTGGCACGCGTGCCATAGGTTCGCCATCATGGGCCTAGTAGCTTTTCCTCCTGTCTCAAGATCATTTTCACATATCATCACAAAAAGCATCCTTATTGCCAGGAGTGCCTCTGGTCTCCAAATGGGCCCACATAAGCTTTCTTAGAAAGTGAACATGAAGAGCTACAGGCCATGCTTTGGAAGTATGCTCAATCTGCCGAGAAATGGATTAAAGGAAACATGGATTTAGGAAACATGTGAGAAACAAGGACTTGAGCAGTACCATTCTACTAAGTAGTTCCTTTGTTACTGGAATGTCCCTCATGACAAGGAATCTGTGAATGAGCATATCCCTGCTCAGCTTTTTTTTTTTTTGCATGGTCCCAACATATTCTCAAAATTCCATATTTGCCTACTGATCCCCAAAGATTCAGAACCTAGGACATAACATATAAAAATGGACACAATTATTTTTCTTTTTGTACCTAGAGAGATTTAAGCCCTATGGATATCTGCATGTATTTCTGTGCTCTTTCTTTATCTTTCCATTTTGAACCTTCTTTTCATTAATTTCACAATTTGTACCACATTCCAGACTGTGCAATAAATCTCATTTTAAGCCTATCTTCACAGCTTTGAGAATAACATCCTTCACTTCCCTTTTACAGCTGGCTGAATATCAGGAAAAGAGTGATCATGTGTATGTTGGTGACTTTTTTCTAGGCTTCTCCAAATGTTGGTCCTGTTTCTTACTTTCCAACAAGAGAAGAAAAACTCCTAATTATGCTTGCAATTAGACTTGTCCCCCAGGATGTTGGGTTCTCTTGTATAATGTCCCTCAGGTTCAGCCCTCTGGAGTGGCACATATAAGCAGAAGTGGAATATTTGGTCTGACACTCCTTTTGAAAATCACTCCATGGTAGTTTTGAGGTGAGGAATAAGGCACGTAGATCTCTCCCACCCATTTGCCTGAAAAGGAAATCCAGGATCCTTCTAAGAAAGGAGGAGGAACCACACACAGCTCCAACTGTCTACTGAGGCATGAACCTTCTGTTCCACCTCTTTTTCATCCATGCGCCCCCTGTTTATCCAATGGACCAGAAGGCTTTGGAGGATTATATGAACCTTCCTGACCCTCATTACAGTTATACCCTTGTTTCTAAAGAGGAGCACCATGACTCCACTGTCTATACCATCAATATGACCTCACTGAAGTGGTTGGATGGTAAGTAGCCCTCTGAAAGTGGTGACTTGGGACTTGTTTCCTTGTTGCTCTTGCTGGAGAGGAAACTTAACCCTTCTCAGGGAAGAAATTAATTAAAAAGGCAGGAGATGTTTTGACAAGTTGGTAAAAATGTCCTTCTTCATAAAGCATGATGGGACATAGATGCTCCCTCCCCTCCAAATCCTCTTTTCTATTATATTCCACCTGTAGTTTGAATATAGATTCTTGCTTTACTTACCTAAATCTGTGTAGAAGTGAAAGGTAGAGTAAGCTGCACAATGCTATTGTCACTGGAAGCGACAGGAAACATTCAGCTGGAACCACCCACCAGCCTTCCAAAAGTTATGGTAACATGAGGCTCCTGTGCTGATCATCAAAAGACTCATATTCCTTTGATTTGTTTCCAATGATTGGAACAAAGCATAACTCAGTTATTGCGCTTTTTGAAGAAATACAGTGGAATTTTATTTATAGATGAAATTGTATGAATAGTATTAAAGTTGACCTAGTGAAACACTTTTCAGAATAAATAATTTGTGGGTGTCCAACAAATTCGGCAAAGAGGTTATTTAATTAGGGTATGTTTTCCCATCCTCTCTCTTGCCAGTCATCCTGTGTCTTGAGAATGTTATGTTGAAGTTAATGCAAATTATCAACTTTAAAGCAAGTCTTTCTATCAGAAGGGGGTTTTAGAAGCCATTTTGTTCCTGACCCCTATTCAGTAAGTGCAAAGATTTTACTTCCTGTTTTTAATTTTTAATTTTGCTACCTGGGTGAAGTATAACTGTACAGATTTACAACCAGATTTACACAACTATAAGGATAATTTTATGCAACTGTAACTACAAAGCTCCATGAACAAAATCTTGTTATCTGGCATTTGTTCAGTGTCTCTCTCACCCATGCGAACTGCTTCCTTGAAGGGCAATGCTTTTTCAGATAGAGAACATATGTTCTTTCAAGCACTCCCAGCTTTTCTCTCAGTTAGGCTGTTCAGCCATGGCAGCCTTGCAAACCAGTCTCATTTCTCATGGCTTGCACTCTCTTGAGCCAGGTAGAATCCTTGCTGATCCAAATGCAGGTTGGGCTATTCATAGACTTTGCCAGTCTTGATTCTCTGTACCAGCCATCACAAACTGGACACCTCTCACTCTTTCTCTTTCCACAGATACATGGGATGCATCTCTTCATGGGTTGATCCACACACCCCCTGAACTTAGCTGCAAGCAGGCACATCTAGCAGACATGCTTCCCTAAATGGGACAATTTCTTCCTTATTTCTCTTTTGTCTTCTTAAGTTGTCTCATGAGTAACCGCACTCTCCCTTTAAATTTTCCCCCTTTCCACTCTTATTCTGGAGTAAACTTTCTCCCTCATGGCTCAACTTGACTCAGCCTTCCATCTTTCCAAGGTGGGTAAAATGAGGACCTAGACTGTTGTTGGGGGCAATATGCTGACTCTGTAAACCGCTTACAGAGGGCTGTAAAGCACTGTAAAGTGGTATTTATATAAGTCTGTTATTGCTATTGTAAATCTGTGTTTCCTTTTGTATCTCCTTTGATTACCTAAGTCATCCAATTACTTATCTTTTTCCTGGCCATTTCTTCCACCCTTTGAATCAAGCCTGCTAATACTGAGTTCCCTCACAACCTAACACTTTTATATTTTTTATAAATTATCAGTTCCTTTCATTCATTACCTTATCCAGATTACCTCTCAGGCTCCCATTGGTCTTCCCAGAAGCCGCCCTCCTCACCCTGTGCTCTAATTACCTTATCTATTCATCCATAAGTTCTGTTTCCTACATCCTGCAAATGTTGAGCCCTCGTCACCCTCAGTTTTTTTACCCTCAGATTCTTCTCTTCCTTCTCATAGCAGACCTCTGTCATATAGTTGAGTAGGGGCAATCCTTGACTTACGATCACAACTGAGCCCAAAATTTTGGTTGCTAAGTGAGACAGTTATTGAGTTTTACAGTTTATTATCTTTCTTGCCATACTTGTTAAATGCATGGCTCTGGTTGTTAAGTTAGTAACACAGGTGTTAAGTTAATCTGGCTCCTCCATTGACTTTGCTTGTCAGAAGGTTGCAAAAGATGATCACATGAACCCAGGATGCTGCAATTGTCATAAATGTGAACCAGTTGCCAACCATCCAAATTTTGATCACATGACCATGAGGATGGTGCAACAGTCGCAACTGTGAAAAATGGTCATAAATCACTTTTTTTCAATGGCGTTGTATCTTCGAACAGTCACTAGACAAATGGTTGTAAATTGAGTTCTACCTGTAACTGTCTGGTAGGGGCATGGCATAATGCCATGGGCACATCCTTCTGCCTATCCAAGCATGGGAGGAATATATATTAGTGCAGTTGTCTGGTGGAATCCTGAAAGAAGGATCTGGAGTAGCTCTCTCTTTCTTCACTCAGATTTATTTGACTTCATTTCTAAAAATGTACCATATCAATCACTCTACAGCCGATAGTTTTCAGGGGGATTGTTCTGCTTTACGCTCTAGATGGGTATAAAGCAGACAGAGCAACTTCACAAAGCATCTAAACAAAGTCTTTTTTATTGGTTCATCAGGCATCCTGTCAACTCACAGTTATGATGGGGTTCTTCTTAATGTCCAATCCTCTGCATATCTGAATCGTGGTGTAGAAAGATATTAAACTCTCACCTTATGATTATGATTCTTATGATCCTTATGAACATGCTTCGGCTCAATTCGGCCAAGACAGAGTGGTTGTGCATACAGACATCTCAGTCCAGTCAGGAGATTCCATCTTTGGTCATGGGGGGAGAGGTGTTGCCCCCCGTGGAGAGGGCACAGAATCTGGGGGTCCTCCTGGACTCATGGCTCAGGTTGAAGGAGCAGGAGGGAGCCGTGGCCAGGGGGGCTTTTGCCCAGGTCTGGCTGGTTTGCCAGTTACGCCCATACCTGGACCAAGATGCCCTGCACACAGTCACTCAGGCACTTGTCACCTCTCGGCTCGACTACTGCAACGCTCTCTATGTAGGACTGCCCTTGCATACCATCCGGAGGCTTCAGCTGGTGCAGAATGCGGCTGCGCAGGTTGTGATGGGAGTCTCCCAGTATTCCCATGTTACATCCCTCCTGCGTGGCCTGCATTGGCTACTGGTTGCCCTCTGAATGAGATTCAAGGTTTTGGTTTTGACATTCAAAGTCCTACGAGACATGGGTCCAGGTTATTTACGGGAGCGTCTACTGCTGGCATCGAATACCAACCACCCTGTACGAGCACACAGGCAGGGACTCCTCGGTGTGCCGTCTGCGACCCAGTGTCATTTGGCAGTATTGTGGGGGAGGGCCTACTCTGTGGTGGCTCCCACTCTGTGGAACCAACTACCTCTGGGGCTCCGTCTGGCCCCTGACCTCTGCACCTTCCGCCACGATTTAAAAACCTGGTTGTTTGAATAGGCTGTGCTGTGCTGACTCCTCGGGGGGGGGGGGTTGATTTTATCACATAAATTATAAATGGGTTTTAGTCTAATTTGGCTTGGTTAATTTAATTCTATTTTAGATAATTAATTTATTGTGTTGGTTTTAGTTGTGAGCTGCCCCGAGTCCTTTTTGGAGAGGGGGCGGCATACAAGTCAAAATAATAATAATAATAATAATAATAATAATAATAATAATAATAGTCATAGAGGCAGGCGATATAGCTGCTACTATGAGGCTGTGTGTTCAGGCAAGAGAGAGGAAACCTCCCCCAACCCACCAAGGGTCAATTCAGTGACCAATCAGGGTTACAGATGTGACCACATGACATGGACTACATTTCCCAGGATACCTTAACTACATTTCCCAGGATGCATTCCCTTAAGGGGACAGCTCTCAAATCCTAACTAACTATCCCATTAACTCTAAACTGGCTGGACAGCACAGGGATAATCAACTAAAATAAATGAAATCCACATACGAATGCAATATGATAGTATAAATAGTAAAATGAAACAGTGGAGAGCAGCAAAAATAGTTCCTGGATTCAGTAGAGCAAATCTGCATATTTGCCTTATGTGGAACACACAAGACTGTTGTAGGCTATTGTATACTCTGGGCCCTTTACAAAATCATAAAAACAGATAAAGCTTGAACTAAAATAACCTTAAAAGAAACACAAATTGAACAAAACAGCCCCCCTCCCATAATAATACAGTACATTAACCCAGGCCAGAGTCCAAAAGCAAGTTTCACTACTGGCATTTCATCTCCTTGAAATCCAAGGAGCATCCTGTAATTGGCACATAGGGAGAGGCCACGTAAGAGCAATCTTGTCCAAGGCCTTTGTCACATGCCTATTAAAGGCTATAGCCCCATGATGGTGAACCTATGGCATGCGTGCCAGAAGTGGAGGTTGCCTGGAAGAGCGCCTGGAAGAGAGGTCACCTGGAAGAGCGCCATTGCGCATGCGTGTGTGTGCTGCCACCTGACAGCTGATAGTCAGGTATCTGGCATGCATGCATGGGGGGTGCACAGGAGACATGCATGCACACGCAGAGATGCATGGGGCATGCGGGGGATCGCACATGCATGCACAGGGGTTGGGGGGCAGCGCGCATTGCCTTCACGGGAGCTGGAAAAGGTTAGCCACCACTGCTATAGCCAGTGACTTGGCTAAACTGCCTGATAGATCTAGTCCCACGCTGTCTCTGGATCTCAACAGGATCCATCAGCTTCCTGGGGCAGACCAACTTAACAGGCTCTTTTGCCCCACAGAGGTGGGTGGCCCGAGCGATTCCCAGCAAGTACTTTATGGTGTGATAACATATCGTTGTTAGAGTTTGTGTCTGGTTGCATCGGTGTGGGGCTTGGGAGTCTTATCATTACTATATCTGTCTTTTCATCCTCAGATTCTGAAGTGGATAAAACAATCTGGTGGCATATGGTGACCATCACTACACCCAAAGTATATAAGAATGCCCAGATAAAGAAATCGTGTTTCCTTTTGCTTGCTGGTGGAAGAAATGACGGTCTAGAAGAATCTGCTGAATACTCTGCTGATCAGATTAGAACTCTAGCAGTCACAACTGTATCGTACATAAAGTTTTCCTTAAGGAGGGGTAATGACAGGAATTCAACAACTTCTTAGGAAAAGTTCTCAATGGTTTCCATAAGTATCAGGAGCCATGGTGGCACAATGCTGTATTGCAGGCTAATTCTACTGACTGCCAGGGGGTTGATCCTCACTGGCTCAAAGTTGACTCAGCCTTTCATCCTTCCGAGGTTGGTAAAATGAGGACCCAGGTTGTTGAGGGGGATATGCTGAATCTATAAACTGCTTAGAGAGGGCTGTAAACCACTGTGAAGTGATATATAAGTCTAAGAGCTATTGCTATCACCAATCCTACAGGAATTAGGAACCTGAAGGCAGGAAGATATGCTGTAGAAAGCAACAACTGAATATGTATCAACTGTACATCTACTGTATCTCTAGTTATTTTATGTTTTCTTTGTCTCATATAAGCTTAGGATTTAAAACCTAATAATAAACAATAGGGGGAGGAAAGTGGAATAGAAGTAGGATTAAACAGGGATGTAACTCCATCTTCCTAGATTAAGAATTAATAAAGTAGGAGATTGATTGTTATTGGTACTTATTTGGACTTCTTGAATACACTCTTCCAGAAGTTTTGATCACAGCATATTCTCCAATCCCTGTTTCTTTATTTCATCTGATCAACCAATTGGTCCATCATGTGTCTTTTTGTAGATTCTCCTATGAGCCTCCTAAAAACCATATAAAAGAATTAAGATAGATGGCTCAGCACAAAGGCTCCAGAAGGTAGTTTGAAATATTAAGGGCAGCAAAGGAGAAAGAACATTAATTTTTGAGGGAGGAAAAAGCTGGCAAAGGAAGAAGTGGAACAGCAATAACTGCAAACTTTATCGAAACAAAAGGCAAAGCAATCAGAGGGGGGAAGACTGAAGGAGGAATTCAGCTATTTGCATAATCATGATTTATAGTATCATCATATATTGCTCTGGAAATTTAAAACATCTCTTCATTGCTGTTATATCAGCATATTGGTGTCTGGAGATGCTTGAAGATGCTATAAATCACTACTGTAGAAATAATTTGGGGGTGGGAAAGGAAAACCAAGGAAAGAGAACAGAGTAGATACCCCAAAATGCACTTACTTTTGGTAACTTCACACAGAAAGACTTATCCTATGTTACCCTTGTAACTATTGTGTGGGGTAAATTGGCTAGTGACCTTCATAACTGAGTTAGATTTGAACTTTGACATCTCAAGTCATTATTTAATTTCATATCACATGGACTCACAATGTCACCGAGGACACTTTCACACTAGTTGCATTAAAACAAATGTCTTGTTGTTCCTTGGGGAGCCAGGTTGTGCCTGTGTGTGTTTCTCTGTGTGTGTGTTTCTGTGTGTGTGTGTTTCTCTTTGTGTGTGTGTGGGGGGTCTTAGTGTCTTGGTAATCTAGCAAGCAGTAGAATTATTCAATAAATTATGGTGTAAGATAGTGTGTGAAGGTACTCTCATGCCCACATCAACATTCACGTCATTTGGGAAAATATACAGTACTGTCCTATAAAAGATGTTCTTCCTCATACTAACTTTAGTATAATGCTGTCTGTAAAGGTAATTTGAAAACTAGACCTAAAGTCTAACAAGGATACTTTATCTCATGATGCTGCAGCCACATTCAGCCAGTTATGGAATGTACTATATACATGCATACACACATACACACACTTTTTATTTTAACTTTTAAACAAAAAGACAAAAGGTAACACAAACTAAGGAAGGGAAAAAAGGAAAGAAATAAAAGAAAAAGCAATAAGTGTAAGAAAAGAAAAATATTGGAAAAATATACGTATACATTACACACACACACACACACACACACACACAACTTTACCTTCATGTTCCACATCGTCTCCGGTTACTCCTGGTACTTCTCCAGTTTCTCATATTCTATATATAAAGACCAAAGTTGTCCCAGTGATGATAGAACCGCTTAGGGCTGTGATTTCTAAGCTGGGCAAGTGGCTCCAACAGATACCAGGACCAATAACAGAGCTCTCTGTACAGAAGAGTGCAGTCCAAGGAACAGCTGAGATACTGCACAGAAAACTCCCAGGCCTCTGGTAGAGGAGGACCCAAGATTTAGGAAGATATATACCACACATAAGCACAACAAGGGAATTTTTATATAAAGAGAAAATACAGTACTGTACATACATACACACATCTCTCTTTCTCTAAAGTTACATCATAGTGCTCTTCTTTCTATAATCTACCCTGTCTAATCATGAAAACTAATTGAGGACCCAAGATTGTTGGGGGCAATTAGCTGACCTTGTAAAAATGCCGCTTAGTAATAAGCAGGCATATACAATGGAATGAAGGCTATTGCTGAGCACACTGGGTTGTATCCCAAAAATTGTAAGCCGCCCTGAGTCTTCGGAGAAGGGCGGCATATAAATGTAATTAAAAAAAACCATAAATTGCAATTTCATGCTTTTCACTTTTCTACAAAAAATCCAAAAGAGGCTTCCAGTCACCAATAAAAATATGTTTTTTCTCTAATTAAACAAGTTATATTTAATCCTAATATTTTTCTTCCAAATATACATTTTTGCCATTGTTTAAATGGCCACATCTGATGTCAAAACACGTATATTGTCTGAAGCAAAAATATCATTTTGGGGGAATCATTTGATTACAGATATTCTCTCCAACAGTGACAGTTTTAATTTGTCCCATCTTAATCTGTCATTCTTAATTTCAGTCCTTATCTTAACATAATTATTTTGAAATAGCATACGATTTATATTTGTCACAGTAACACTCAAATGTTTTACTTTTTTCTCACTCTTAAAACACATTTCTCCATCAGTTCTAATTAATCTTATACTTTCATGTCTCTGTTAATATTTTTGTCATCTGTTTATTAATCTTAAATCTGCTAATATACAAAATTCCTTTGATTTTCCCATTAGTGCTTTTACTCCCTCTAGTGGATCTTCTAAAATTAACATCAGGACATTCACAAATGATCTTAATTTATCAATTTCAAACTACATTAATATTCTTAGGTGCAGAGAAGGCCCTTTGATGATTTGTATTTTGTTGTTGTTTAGTTGTTTAAAGTTCTGGAACATACAAACTTTATTAAATAGGTAAAGTTGGTTTATACTTCTCAGAAAGCACAAATAATTGTTAATGGAAAAATAACAAAACCTTGTTAGGGACAAGACAGTATGTCCACTATCTGCTATTTTGTTTATTTTGGTTCTTGGAAGTATTGAATAGAGATACAGGTAGTCCTTGACTTATGATCACAACTGAGTTCAAAATTTCTGTTGCTAAGCATAATAATAAACGAGTTTGTCTCATTTTACAACCTTTCTTGTCATAGTTGTTAAGTAGGTCACTGCAATTGTTAAGTTAGTAACACAATTATAAAGTGAATCTGACTTTGCTTGCCAGAAGGTCGCAATAACTGATCACATTACCCCTGGACATTGCAATTGTCATACATATGAACCAATTGCCAAGGGTCTGAATTTTGATCATGTGATTATGGAGCTTTTGCAATGGTCATAAGTGTGAAAAACAGTCATATGTCGCTTTTTTCAGTGCCGCTGTAACTTTGAACAGTCACTAAATGAATGACTTTAAGTTGAGGATTACCTGTATATGACAAGGTCAGAAAATTATGGGGGTTATGATTAAAAAAGAAACCTATAAGTTATGAGTGTATTTTCTAAATATAGTGTAATAATTATTTGAATACCCTCTCCAAGGCTGCACTTATGTGCCATTAAGATTTTTTAAATGAAGACTTTGAACCCCTGTAAAATTCAAATCCACACTGTGCTGTCCAACCAGTTTAGAGTTAATGGGATTTGGGATAGGTAGTTAGGAATTGAGAGCTGTCCCTTAAGGGAATGCATCCTGGGAAATGTAGTTAAGGTATCCTGGGAAATGTAGTCCATGTCATGTGGTCACATCTGTAACCCTGATTGGTCACTGAATTGGTAGGTAGCAGCTAGTAGCAGCTATCTATGACTATACAATCATAATCATAAGGATGAGACTTTAGTATCTTTCTACACCATGATTCAGATATGCAAAGGATTGGTCATTAAGAAGAACCTCATCATAACTGTGAGTTGACAGGATGCCTGATGAACCAATAAAAAAGACTTTGTATAGATGCCTTGTGGAGTTGCTCTGTCTGCTTTATACCCATCTAGAGTGTAAAGCAGAACACACACTAATCCATTATTTTCTTATATTGTGATACTATATTAGACTTGGATCAAATGGAATAAGCCTAATGTTATTCATCTGAAAAGCAGAATGATTCTCAATGTCACACAGCTAGAGACATTGAGTACATGAGCAAGGACCATGAATTTTGGAGCAAACCGATTGCATTGCATTGAGCTGTGATGGGGCAGTACTGCAGGCTACTTCTGTTGACTGCCAGCTGCCTGCAGTTCGATACCTTGATTCTGACTGGCTCACAGTTGACTCCGCCTTCCATCCTTAAAATGAGGACCCAGATTGTTGGGGGCAATAGGCTGACTCTGTAAACTGCTTAGAGAAGGCTGTAAATCACTGTGAAGGGGTATATAAATCTAAGTGCTATTGCTATTGCTATTACTATTACAGGACCCTTCACTACTAAACAGCAAACATAACCCCATTCTCTGCTTTTCAGCCACATCTAAAAATCAGAGTTTTGCTACAGCTGATAAATACAAATTAAAAGGATTAAAATTAAATTAAATTGAATTAAATTAAATTATTAGGATCAAATTAAAGGAGTTGTTCATAAAGTGCAACATAATCCATTCCCATTCGTTCCAATTGGAAGTCAGATCTTTGCCTGGCACATATGGATTTGGGGGTGGTGAGGGTGGAGAGACAAAAGTGGTGGAAAAATGCTCCCACAATTGCAGAGCTCAGATTTATTGTTTTTCTAATGAGTGGGTGGGATTACAAATGGATGTTTATGTACGGTTTGATTTCCATTTTGTTGAAATGAAAAGCTTGGGCCCTTTCAATTGTTACCTTTTGTTTAGAATAGTGCAATTGTCTTAACTCAACAACTAGCCACAGATACTTCCAGCCCTGTGACAGCTGGGGACTCATGGGGTCATAAAAAGGGGTTGAAAGCAGGGGTGGGATTTTTTTTTTAACAACCGGTTCTGTGGGTGTGGCTTAGTTGGTGGCGTGGCTTGGTGGTCATGTTATTGGCTGGGCGTGGCCAACTCAATATCACTCATATTGAGGCACGCATCTCCTCGCCTGGCCTCTCATGACTGTGGGGATGCTGCAACAGTCGTAAGTGTGAAAAATGGTCATAAGTCACTTTTTTCAGTGCCATTGTATCTTTGAATGGTCACTCCACACAAGCAAAGTACCAGCAAAGGAGGGGAAAAAACTCCAGAGACGTTCCTGAGACAGGAAGTCTAGTCCTGCCAAGACTGTAATAAGGGTTAATAGAGAGGCAGTTTCTGTAAGCAACACCGGAATCTTTCCTTCCTGCCTTCCTGGATGGGAATGACATGGATGGGGAATTTATGGATGTTTAAATATTGCTATTACAGTTCCCAACATCTCTCACTATTGAGAGTCTAGCTGAACAGATCCTTCATCTGTCATCTCTGAAGAAGGTTAGCATATTGTAACTCATTAGATAGAGTGGCTATCCAAATCTCACTTTGGGCCAGCTGTTTGGTTGTCCTATCTGGCCAATTTCAAATGTAGTAAAATATTTGGTTTTTATCTGCTTTGCCTTCCTTTATCAAAATATGTTTCAGCCCCCCAGACTGTACATTCAGGATCAATCTGTTCAAAACTAACAAAAACTCAAAAAAGCCATTATTCATCTCTGTAAATAATACTTATTCAGATACATCAGAGGTTTGATATCTTGTTTCCTTATGAATGATTTCAACTTTCTAAACAGTAACCAGCTATTTCTTGTCTTTTTCTTTCTTGGAAAGAGCACACATGTTTAGAAGAAAGAAATCAAATATCCAGACAAAGGATGGACAGGATTCTTCATTGAGGTAAATATTGAGTTTTGAAGATATCATTTTCATTGGGGGTGGGGGTGGGGGCAGACAGCCAAGGTTAAAGACTGGTCTTCCTCCACTTCTGGATATCCAAGACTTCTTTGCTGAGTAATCAGCTTTTATAAAGCTGGGCTTGAGGTAGGGTGAGCAAGGACGGACTACATGACTTTAAAGTAGGTTGCATCCCTGCCCCTGCATGCAAGAATTGTTTCACACTTGCAAAAGAAGCGTGCTTTAATTAGGATCCCAGGTATTCTAATTTTTGAAAGGGGAGAGGACAGATGGGCTTGAGACCTGAAGAGGCAGAAGGGGCAAATGATGAAATGGACAATCCATCAATCTTTCAAAGGAGGAATAAACAAGGGGAAATGAAAGATAGAACCAATGTGAGAAGGGGACAGCCACATATTTGGGGGTATGGGAGGAACAAGTGATGATAGGCTAGCCCTATGCACTGATATGGGGTCTGTCTTCTACCCTCACTTGATATTTTTTTCTTATGAAAGCAGCTGTAGGTTCCATTGCCTTTAGATGCTTCCATTTTAAATTAGCTGTTTCCCACTGCTCCTGACATGGTTGTTGCCATTGATGTGATCTAGCAAGTTTCAGTGATCGTGTGTGGTTGATGGACAGGGTCAGGGGCTGGGACCTACTTAGCCGATCTTGGCAACTTGGTTCTTTCAAACTGGCCTTCCTCAAGGATCAACCTGATGCAGATGTTGCAGTGGAGCGATGCAGTAAGGCAGAGATGCACAGTGAAGCTAGAGAGAGAGAAATAGTAGCAGAGGTGGCATTCAGCCAGTTTGGACCGGTTCTAGCATAGCAGTAGCAGAAATTTTGAGTAGTTCAGGGAACTGGCAAATACCACTTCTGGCTGGCCCCGTCCACCCACCTACGCCCGCCCTTTCCTGTGCTATATTCCCTTGTTTTTTTAGCTCAGCTAAAAAGTGTGCTCTCATAGAACCTGTAGGAAAAAATGTGGAATCCCACCACTGAATAGTAGCTTTCATCCCTTCTATTTGACGGTGCAGTCCCCCTCCATGTTTGTCTAGGATTCATTTTACTACAAACGCAAACCTGTTGGGTCATCGTTTCAGAGACATTTCCTTACCAGATTCCTTAATGAATGGCTTCAACAGTGGTGGGGATTCTTAAAAATTCAGAGAACTATTCAGATATGTATCTACCTTGAAAGTAGTCCATGTTGAACTGTATGGTATGGTCAAACATCAGCAGCTGACTTACAGGAAATGTTTTATGGCATCTTGTATTATGTCATAAAATGCCTTATGATAATTTTATGTCATGTTTCATAAAATTTGCCAAATTTCAGTTCCACAGGAGTCGTGGGTCCCAGGATTTGGACACATTCTCTAAGTTAGCCCACTTGAAGTATCTTGGTAGAAAAAGTGTTGATCTACGATGTACCATTTCATCCAGTTAAACGTCACAGATATGAGAGTTTGAGAAGCACAGGGACCCAGATCATGGGGGGCAATATGCTGACTCTGTAAACCGCTTAGAGACGGCTGTAAAGCTCTATGAAGCAGTATATAAGTCTAAGTGCTATTGCTACTACGTACTTGTCAGAGAAAGTTTGCTCTTTAGCTGCCAGGTCTGATCACGTTTTGGAAATCTGGCTGGAATGATTCCTCCTCCTTTTGCTGATACTTCTGAAATTAGAGTCTTCATTGGTAAGGAGCTGCCTCTCTTGAACCATCAATATTTGTTAATCAGCTCTGCCAAATTCCCATTTAACCAAGCAATCCCCCTGTTCTTAAAGGTACGGTTTGGGCTACTTCAGGCTCTTTTAGAAAAGTGTTAAAACCTGTGTTTAAAAATAACTTGAAATACAACTGTTGGGCAATGGCTGTGGAGTGGGAGCAACCACACTTGCAGCCAGCTGTTTGTTGGGCTACTTTATTGTGCACACTTGATCTTAGCCGTGCTAAGTCCATGTCCAGAAGCAGCCAGAACATGGGTTTAGCGTTGGTTTAGAAGAACACTAAACTTGTATTTAACAGTACAGAGAAATACACCTTACAGGCATTAGCAACTTGACTCCTGCTGCCACACCTTGTAACTTGACTGCTAGGGCTGGAAGATGGCAGGAGAATCTGAGAGTCTTGTCCCTTTACTTCCTAGATGTAGGAAGACCTTTGGCTGATCTATGGAATTTCTCCTGCTTTACCAGGTGATCCTTGTTCAGCTCCTACATCAGCATCCTCAGTAACAGAATGTAGATACCTGCCCATCATCTATCAAAAATAAATTCCTGCCCTAGAGGGAACCCACCTTAGAATGAGGAATTACCGTACTTAATCATTCTTTAGAATTAGTCATTCTTACACTAAAGTGAGAGCCAGTTTGATCTAGAAAGCAGGCTAGAAAGCAGGAGTCAATGAGTTCTAGCCCCACCTTAGCCATGAAAGCCAACTGAGTGACGTTGGGCCAGTCACTCTCTGTGCAAACCATCTTGCAGAATTGTTCTTGTGGCATAAATAAGAGGAAAGGGCGTAGGATATGTTCACCACCACCTTGCGTTACTTGTATAAATAATAAAGGCAGGATTCAAATAAATAAATAAATGAAGTTACCTGGAAGGTAATACTCAGCGGAAAAATCAATTTGCTTAATTTGTGCTGTGATAAATCTATAAGGGCAGTACTACTTTCCAACCAGAAGAGCATAGGGCATCCTTCCCTACCAACTCAAAAATGGACAGACCACTTGTTAATATAGCTGCCCAGCTATGCCCTTTTAATGCCTCCTTGCTATCTTCATGAGCAATGTAAATTCAAAGATCCATCTCATCCTGGGAACCCCTTTTTTTGAACTATTACCATCTGGCAGATGGTACAGAATAATAAAAATAAGGACAAATAGGCTGAAAAACAGCTTCTGTCCCAGGGCAGTAGCTCTTTTGAATTCTGCTGTATAGTGCAGTGTTGGTGTGGTGTCGGGGGTTTCCGGTTCAATGTGTGAAGGGTGAAGGATGTGTGTTTGTGTTTGTTGTCATGGTCATGATGTACACTGCAGATGGTGTTTGATTTCATTGTACAAGGTGCAATGACAATAAAGTAAAGTAAAGTAAACTAAACTGGGGGATAAGGAACTGTTTGGCACAGCATTCTTTTGCACCTTTTCTGAAGCAGGGCTTTAAAGAATATGATTCCATTACAGGCTACATATTCCGGCTTTGAGGATTCCAGCGAAAAATTAATAATAACATCCGAACTTCATATAATCCCAGAAACTTTTCCATGCGAGGACTGAGTCAGAGAAGGGTGCTACAGCAAACTGGTCTGAGAAGGTTCAACTAAAATGGAAGATGCTTTTGAATGATCAATAAGAAGACTCGGGAAAGGGGGAATCATCCAATTGCTGGAATCACTTAGAAGAGGGAATAGGGCAGTGTGTCCTTTCAGATACTGCTGGGTCAGTAATCTTCAGCAATCTCTAGAACGCGGCTTCCCCATCTTTAGCATAGGTGGTCTGACTCACATATTTTGCAATAAATAAAGCAAGCTATTGTCAAGGAGTTGTCTGTGAATCAGAGTGGTAACAAACATTAATGAGTAGATATAGTTGCCTTCTAATTATTATTATTATTTTGGTTATGGCTTCTCCACAATTTTCTACTCTTACTTAATAAAATCGTACTCTGCATCACATCTGTCTAATTGGAATTAATGTATATTTAATATATGTTTGGGATGACAAAGGGTTTGAGGTTCTGCAAAATGTTTGGTAACCTGAAAGAAAAAAGCTTGGGTTGATTTCTAGCTCTGTGTGAAGAATCTTTGAGAACAGGGCAAAATTGAGGCACTCGCTTCCTTTGTTATATGTCACAGAGGAACTGTGATAAACATGTCACATTTTATATACAAAGGAAGTGTGCAGCATTAATTCTTAAATCACATTTAAGAGCAGTTGGAGAAAAACGGACTCGGGAATACTCCCAACAATCTTCAGAATGCTTTTGCATTTATCAACAGGTTCTCCTGAAACTGTTGTCCAATGTATCAGTGCCACCACTACTTAGTAAATGCCATCCATTCAGTAGTTAGTAGTTAGTACCTGCACCAACATATTGCACCTGCAAACAATTAAAGGTGGCAGATATTTCTAGTTCCCAGATGACAGAAATCTATCATCATTCTAACCATTCTTCAGAGGAAAGCTGGAAGATGCAAGAATCTCAAATAAAAATATAAAAACAGGTTATAGCACTTTTATCTTTACAAGGAGCTATAATATATCCCCAAACTTGTTGGGGGAAGAGAGAAGGGAGACAGCCTGAACACTTTACAGAGACATAATAGCATGAAGTCTCTGAAGTTTCCTGGATACCATCCCAACTTTAATTCTTCCCTTGCAAGTTACTTATAATAAGCTGTCTGCTCCGTCTTCTAAGTTTCCATTGTGCCAGTTGATAAGAAGCTTTGCAGCTGCAGTCATACATTCACACAATCTGCTCAATGTTGATTTATTTAGAAGTTTATTATTGCAGATCAAACTTCAGCTCTGAATCTGTCACAAAGGGGCCCCCTGGTGATCAAATATGGTCATCACTGAAGGATGATTGTGGAAAGATCCAATGAAGGATGATTGTGGAAAGATCCAATGGACCCTTCTGAGTTTTGGTGAGGGGTGGAAAAAAGATCACTTCTGAAATCATGCATTTATTTATTTATTTTTGCTTTGGTGGGTAATCTGTGCTCTCATCATCTCTTCTTGTATTCCCAGGATGTTAGGCTATTAGATAAACAGATGCCATGCCAACATTAAAACCGCTTTGAGAGAGCTGTAAAGCACTATAAAGCGGTATATAAGTCTAAGTGCTATTGCTATTAAGAATTTGGAAGGCAGGGGATGCTTGAGCACAGAAATAGAAGCTATTAATTTTTTGTGGAGATAAGGGTAGAAACCTGGAGGTTTTCAAGAAAAGATTAGACATCCATTTGTATGGGATGGTACAGGAATTCCTGCCTTGGGCAGGGGGTTGGATTGGTAGACCTTCAAGGTCCCTTCCAGCCTTGATTCTATGATCTGAAGGAAACAGAGTTTTTCATATACAGAAGAACCTTTGCATATAGGTATCAAGTGAGGTGCTGTACCGCATGATTCAACACAGCACTCCTCCTGCCCCAGTTGTCAAATTACCCTTTCTAGACATGATTTGTGAATACTGAAGGCCATTTCACAAAAATACTGAATTCCAGGTAAGCAATTCTTATTTTAAACAGGGTCTGCAATAGTAGAGTGACAATTCAAAAATCACACTTTGCTGCCATCTCCAGGTAATCAACCAGGCAGCATGATTTTCAAAAAGCACATTTAAGGAAATACACACGCACTCATTTCCTGAGTGTCTTTAATAAACATAGGCCTGTAACTTGAATCAAGTAGCTACAAAACTAAGCAGCTTCAAGTTCTGACTGGCAGTGACGGTAAAAGGGAGCTAATCACCACCAGACATTTCTTTTCCATTTTGCCAGTGGAAATAATAAAGTGAATGTAATTTACCTGTGTGCTTGCAAGAGAAACCAGAAATAGGGCTGTAGTGATTCACACACCCTTGTATGCATCATAGGCAATGAATGAGAGGTTTGGGTTTTGGTGAAGAGTAAAAAAAAAAATTCACTCCCAAAACCACACAACAGACCTGTTCGTTTTGGTGGGTCTGCTTAGCGCTAGAGTCAGTATCTGAGATTTCATTCCTGGCCAACTCCTGCATGCCAAGTGGTATAGCATTGGCTACTCAACTTTCTAGGTCAGAGGTGTCAAACTCAATTTCATTGAAGGCTGCATCAGGGCTGTGATTGAC
The DNA here is from genome assembly GCA_009733165.1 of Naja naja. Lineage (NCBI taxonomy): Eukaryota > Metazoa > Chordata > Lepidosauria > Squamata > Elapidae > Naja > Naja naja. The sequence continues at coordinate 139,538,000 of CM019149.1, forward strand.
TTTGGGGAGGGCAGTTGGGTGTGGCTGACTGGGTGGGCATGGCCAACTTGACGCCACTCACTTGGCGTGGCAACTGGGTGGGCGTGGCCATCTTGGTGCCACTTCCCAAACTGCTGGCATGTTTACTCTTCGCTTTGGGTAGACCGGGATGAAGCGATGCGGGCTAGCCCCTTACATTTTCCAGGACAGCCCCAGGCCAGATCAGACTACATCATGGGCCAGATCCAGTCCACGGGCCTTGTGTTTGACAACCCCGGTTCTAGGTAGATTACATTACAATACTGTAATGCTTCACAATTTATTCTTTAGAACCCAACCATGTGTTCAATAGATGCGTTGGACTAAGACACCTAGCATTCCCAGACAGCACTGCTGACTCCTTTGCCTGATTCCTTGTAGAACTTCAGCTGCTCTAAATGCTCATCTCATTTCAGCATCTATTCTGAAAGGCATCCAGGGTGGGCTTAATTTAAGATTAGGTCACATCTGCATGCAAAGCATCATCAACAGCCACTTAGCTGCAATGTTCTGGAAGGCAAATCTTCTCTTTGGGCAGCCTGCTCTCCCTGGTGCCCCAGCCAAAAGTCCATGCCTTCTGCCTTAGGCTGGTGAAATCTACTTTTTTCCTCTCTACAACCCAAAAGGGGTCAGCAAGTAAAATTTTGAATGTGGAAACAGGACATGCCAACAAACATCCATTCGTAACTACCTTTCTACTCTTCCCCACTTTTTAATTTCAGCATCCTAATTTAGTGGGCTGTTGTGAAATGCTTGGGAGTCAGAAACTCTTGCTGATTTATTTCCAATTACCCAAAGATGGTCTAGCTAGCACATTAGTTTCCTGTTTGCCTGCTCCAAGGATAAACACTGCATTTGTTAGCTCTAAAGGGACCTGGTTATTTTATTTTCTTGGCTGAGTGGGAAACTTCCTGCCTCCATCTTCCAACTCTGTCTTTTATTTTAGTTAAATTACATAGAGCAGCATGGAAATGTTTTAAGACTTCCAACAATTATCTTAGTTTTTATATACAAGATGGCAAGCAATATATAACTCCCATCATCAGACAAGCCTGCACATGTTGAAAAACTCATCATTTCTGTATCAGTGGGTATACCATATTTTTAATCTTACATAATTATTTAAAGAAAATAGATCTCTCTCAGTACAAGGTGCAAATCAGGAAGAGTTATGTCCACCAATGGACTCCAATTCATCCTGTCAACATCTTCCAAAGCCATTAAGAATTGCTTAGACCCATCTCAATGTACTATGTTTCCCCAACAACAGGCAAACCTAGGATTGGCTGGCAATAACCTCATACAAAAACATTGCGGCTAGGATTCCAAATTAATTCAATCTCATTATCCCTGTTTACCCAGCTACAAGAAGACCTTCATATGATTTTGCGAATTCAAAGAGGCTGCTCAAATTATCTGGCCCCTAACCAGCAAGAGCCGGATTCTTTCTTTTTTCCCCTCCTTTTTTTTTGGTGCAAGACAATCCTCAGAACACCAAATTTGCTTAATTGTCAGCAGAGGAACACAAGCAGACAAAGATGAATGTGAGCCAGATGCGAGTTCAATGTTTATTTGCTGCAGGTGCTCTGTGCTAAATCACAAAGTTGTGGCAAATAAAAGTTCCAAACCAGCCCTGAAAAACAGATTCAAAACCAAAATCTATAACTTGTAATAGCTTTCACTCTCCCCATTTTCCCCTTGTGCTACAGCAATAGGCAGGACTCCTGTCGTGTTTCATAAAAACAATCTTTTAAAACAAATACAAAATAATCTCAAGGAGAAAGAAATCTGTACAGAGGATATCTACATCTCAGATAAATAGACTGATACAGAGGTGGGTTTAGAGGCTTGGAGAGAACTGAGGGAGGTATCCAGAGTTCCCCCAAAACTTTGCAAGGGAAGGCAGTCTTCTTTGTGGCTCTCGTCCCCACTCCCACAAACCTAGTTGCAAACATTAGCTGGCAAAGCCACCCCGCTCCAAATCCCTAATCTCCAACTGCTTACTTGTGCTTCACTCAGGGTCAAGGACTACTGCTTCCACTGGCCCAGGGCAACCTCAGCTGAACTCACCCGGCCCCACCCCTGCCAAAAAAGAACTGCAACAGGACTGATCAGAAAGACAACACTCCGGGGGGGGTGTGTGCTTTACCCTTCCTTATTATCGGAAGTTTCCCCACCACCACCTTCTTCCTGAAACTCTGCTATTCTGAGCCATTATTCAATGCTAAATAAAACAGAAGGTGGAGATTTCCCAGCCAACAGCTGAGTGGGGCATTTCCTCACAAATTGTTGGCAAAAAAAAATCTTCCTGCAAAGCATCAACGCTAATCACACAATCCGCCTGCCCCACTTCTGCAAGCCTGTGAACTGGCTCCCAGCAATAACAAGAACCACCTACAGTAGGTGCCCTCTAGAACGAGGACAGTGGAAATCCTGGAGATTGGCAGCCTTGCCCTAGGCCCCTAATCCAGGTGTTGGAGCAGACATCTTGATCGCTCCATACTCCTAATGGTTAATTATTAAAAAGTGAAAGAGGATCCCAGCTACTTATGCCTAACAGACCACATGGCTGAATCGCTTTGGGAACGGAAGCCACCAATCTTGCTTGACTGACAAATAAAAAAATAAAGGCAATAGGAGGTGTCTCTGGAATTTCTAGGCTTCAAAGCTAACATGTCTTGCTCTATAGATCAATGTATACCTTTAAAGGTCCATGGTCCACTCCTGGTGCTTGGGCTTTAGAGGGTAGCAACTGCAACTTAAAATAAGAGTTACATCCCCTTAGGGGTGCATACTGCGTGATGTGCTCTACCTCTCCATTAGCTCACACAATGAACGAATCAACTAGGATAGCCCCAAAGACTCCAACCGCTTTCTCTCTTCTGGTCACCTGGACTGCAGAAGATGCAGTGGGATTCAGGTTGCCAAGATAAGAAGCTGGCATTCTTCCTAAGAAAGAAGTTAGTGAGTTGGTGGCTGCCATCCGCTTAATGCCCCCATCCCCTTCTTCCTGCTCCCAAACAGGAAAAGAATAGCGAAAGCTGAAGCTGGTCTCCTGAAGGCAGCAACAGAGAGCAGGTGATCTAGGGCAGCCCCTCGTTCCCCCACCCTCAGGAGATGGAGAGGCATCCCCTGCCAAGGTCACCACCGCAGAGTTAGGCGAGGGGACTAATGCCGCTTGGTGGAGGAAACCTTCTTCTTGCGTGCAGCAAGCATCTCGTAGAAGGGGTCCCGGCTGATTGCAGCTCTGAAGAGAGAAAAATGGGGCAGGGGAAGAAAAAAGAGATAATTAAACTCTTAGGAGGCTTCCCAGCAGGACTTAAACAACAGGGGCTCGGAATGGCTTCAACTTCTTTCCTGACTCTTTAAGGGAAAGCCTTCCTTCACCAGCTGTTGTCCCACCTAACAAGGAGATCCCCAGATCACTTTTTTAGGTTACAAAAAAGCCAAACGTTTTATTATGATTTTGTTAGGGATTGCCCCACCTCTTCTCCTCTTAATCGGAGCATTACAGGTAGTCCTCGAATTACAATCACAATTGGGGCTTGAATTTCCATCATAGATCATTGCACTTGTAAATCATTGCAAGACAGGATCCGATTTTACGACCATTTTTAATGCAGTAGTAAGCCGAGTCACATGGTCATTTGATATTGGGAGGAGGATATTATTATTATTATTATTATTATTATTATTAACAATAATAATAATAATAATAATCAAGAGACTGGGGATACCAATAAAGGAGAAAATTTGTAGCTCCGGGTACATTTTGAACTTGGTTGTTTTCTTGCAGACATTTCATTACCCAAGCTAGTAGCATCATCAGTGCTGTTGCTGTTATTTTGGGTAATGAAACATCTGCAAGAAAACAACCAAGCTCAGACAGTACCAAGGATCCTTGGCTGCAGGATGCTGCAACCAGCCATAAATGTAAGTCGGTTGCCCAAACTGAGATCATGTGACCGCAGGGATAGGGTAATGGCCATAAGTGTTAATTTAAGCCATAACCAACTTTTTTTGGGGGGTGGGGCTGTCATTAATTCAAAATGCCATTAAGCAAACAGCCATAAGTCAAGGACTACCTATATCCCTACAAGCCTATTTACAAAGATTAGCAAAAGTCTAATGCTGCTCTTCTCTCTCCCCAATTTCAAGTTCTTCTTTGGCAAGAGATTTATACTTCCTCTTTCTGCTTCCCTATCAAAAATTTGAATTATGCACAAAGTTCTAGCAAATTCCCACATTGCGTCAAACCCTGGCCCTTCTTCCCTTCTTCCATCTCACTTGATGCATTTGATCCACTCGTCCTTCTCTTCCGTAGTGGGTGCCGAGATGCGGTACACAGTGTGGTTTCCTTCAACCACACGTCCATCTGCCTCAGTCTTGCATGCCTTGATGACCTGGTCCTTGTTGTCAGGGATATACAGTTCAAAGCAGTTCTGCAAGAAAAACAGGTCAAAAAGACAAAGTCAGAGGCGTCAACCCACAGAATTCAGTTGACAGAAAAGTCACAAGTTTTCTGCAGCAAATATCAGTTCCATAAACCACTTCTCTGTTAACTGAAGTAGGAAGATACTAATTCAACATAGTTTCCAATGTCATCCAAAATGATAAATTATGATTACCAATTAAACCATCAATATTAATCTTGAATCAATCACTAAGTGGCTTATTCCAAAACTGGTCGTATTAATTTCCAAATTCAGTTGAAACAGGAAATTGTTCCTCCATTGGAGGCCTGAACAAAAGAAAATTGGTACGCATTGTCAAGAAGTGTCTTCATCTCTTCTTTTATTAAGCCAAAGTCAGGTTATAGCAATTTAGAGAAATGCTAACGTGGTATCTACATACTAGCTCAGATACTACAAAGTTAATCTTCATTGGGCAACCGTTTCAGAATAGCGCATATCAGTTGTCAGAAATCATCTGGAACATGAGCAGATCACCTCCTTAAGGCAACTACATATTTTTTTCAGGCTACTGAGCCCACCTGGAAAAGGTACAACTATATTAAAGAAGTGATGCTCCCTTTATTTATTTATTCACATTTTTGAACTGCCCAATCTCCCTCTGAGAGGGACCCCTTTTTAGAAACAGTGTTAAGCTATTAAAATAGCTTTTACTTGCTGGGATGAAGGAGGAAGTTACTTATTTTTTCTTTCTCTTTCCCTTTTTCTACATACCCCATTTTTCTTTTCTTTGTTTTTGTTTTTAATTTGCATGGGTGTTTATCTTTCATATGTATAATTCTTAATGATGTAATTTGTATTAAAGAAGTATTGCTCCCTTGTATTAAAAAAGTACTGTGCCCTCATGATTCAAAACACCTCTTCCAAATCACTTCTGAAGTATGGACAGCCTCAGTAAATGATTTGTGCACTAAAATAAAATATTCTAAAAAAAGAAACTATCACCTTAAGAAATCATCTGATCAAGATCTATTGTAAATTAGATCAAAGGCAGCCAAGGTAGGGCTTGAAAATGTTGTGGGCCAATTCTCAAGACAACCTTTTTTTTTCCTCCGTAGGATTTCCCTGAGCACAGTGCTTTCAGGGTGTCATGCGTAATTTTCCTTCCCTCACTGAGTAATAGAAACAGAACCAGTTCTACAATGTGGGTAAGTCTGCTTAATAACTCATATTTCAGGGTTACTACCTCTTTTCTTGAATTCTCTCTCGTTTTCTTTTAAAGCATACAGAATGGCAACAAATGAGGGCTTGGGGGAGTTTTCTGGGGGATTTTTTTTTAAAAAATAATGATCTCCCACCTTGGTGCATATAGTAGAATTTTCATTTTGCTTCTCCCAAGAAACTATGCTTTCAACTTTAATAACCATAGTAAAACAAAAACAAAAAGGAACGAAAGACCGCAAAAAGGTGGCCTCACCCTATTTCACAACTGTCTCCCGGCTTAGTATTACTCACCGGCTTCTTAGAATCTTCCACTTCACGGATACTTAGATTCTCCAATGGAATAATGCCCCTCGGTTCCTTGTCCTACAAGATGGCCAGATTTGAATCCATAAATTATCTTCTCAGTTGTAACACATGTTACAAATGTTCATTCACCACAAAGCTAAGTGGGGGAAAACCTCCTCTCTTAGACAAATATATCCAGGCAGATGCTTTAAAGACAAAACTTTCAGTGAGGAGGCCAAAGGCATATATCATAATAAAGTAAGGAGAAAATGTCATGAAAAAGGACAACAAATATATTGGGGCACAACCTTTTCTGGTTTTTGGCGTGGTATTTGTGCTCCCCCCCCTCCATTCCAGTAATGAAGATTTCAGGATAAGAGTTTATGCTAAATACTCCCATCTTATGTTAAAATAAGACTTCACACCGAGGTCCACCATTTAGAGTAGCACTTGGGTTGTACTTGGGAGCATCTGCACAAGTGTTAACAACCGGAAACACTCACCGTGGTGTACTCGAAGTAGTAAAGGCAGTTGTCTGTCAAGATGAACCAGCGTCGCTTCCACGTCTTCACTCGGCCACCTGCACAAGGGAGAAGCAAGCTTGACAATGCGTGCCCAGGCCAAAAAGCTGGCTCTGGACACAAGAGCAGCTAAAGGCAAAGGCAGAGCCACAGCCTATGAGCACAACACACAGTAGCCGAGCACACGGTTGTCAAGAGCGCAAGCAGAGCCAGCCGCACACCAGAGCAGCAGGTGGCTTCCAGCTGAGCACAACAGCTTGGGGAAGTAGAAAAGGTTGCATTGATCAACCCTACTATACGCTACCGAACAAGCCTGCGTCTGCTCAGCACAAGGATGGAGAAGAGGCAACAGATTTCCACTAAGATAGACTTCCTATGAGTAAAGTCTATGCTTTAGCCAGATCCTCAGATGAAAGTGCTCGTGAGGGTTCCACCTGAGTTCTAGGAAGCCCAATCTACACCACCCTCTCACCTCTTACTTCATAAACAATCCTTTTTATTACAGGTGAAAAGAAGAGGGAATTATTTACACTCCATGATAATTTGGCAGCCAGGAATCATCCTTTTTGATCTTGATGCTCTCAGCCCGACCTGATCATGAGACACTATTGTATTTTAGGCTAAGGGAAAAGTCCTTGATCAAAATAGGTGACAGGAATAGCTATTCCCACCCCACTTGCCTTGTGAAACATTACTTGTGCCCCATGCAGGAAAAAGGAAGCAAGCTAAAGGGTCTGGTGTTGGAATTTGGTCTTAGCTTCTTTCAACTCCATGCCTTCCAGATGTCTTAAATTACTATCTCAGACCTATGATTCCCATTTTCACAGCCTAAGACAACAGTCCAAATCACCCAAAGGGTATCAGATGAACAAACATTATCCCATGTAAACAGGTTATTTTTCAAATGAGATTTTCCCCAATAGACGGGGGATATGTCTACAAGGGGGTTGGCTCAAATTAACACCTATTAGGGATATGTATATAGAGATCTCCTTTCCTAATACTAAGTTCCTCACAGCTAAATCAACCTGGCTTTGCCAGTTGCTAAACAACCTGTTCACTCCCAGTGTGTTTCAGACATTTATCCTTTACCAAGGAACACTCCAAAACAGAGGCTCCGTGGAAAAGACATAAATCCTGTCAGTTTATTTCATAGCAATGCACTGGTTCTTTCTGGTTCCCACACACCCCCTTTTCCCCAACTAAACTGTGCCCACAATTAGCCAATGGCTTTTTCCTGAAAGTCAAGTCAATGTCAATAGGAAGATTCCGATTCAGGGAAGCATGTTACTTTTGGCAAACTGTGGCAAACATTTAAAAAAACCTGACCTCAGGTTTTATCCGATTCAGAAACTCTGAAAGAATTAGTACAAACAAGTACTATTCTGAACAGTTACTTCCCAGAAAGACCACCAAGGTAACTTCCATCCACAACTGCCTGCCTTCACTCCTTAAAGGACAGAAGTTTGCACAGCCTCCTTGGTCTGGTCTAGTCAGTTTATGCAAGGGGGCTACTGTGGTTCCAGGAGGCAGAACAAAGTTGAGAAGTGAAGAGGCAAAATCAGCTCAATCAGCATTGGCTAATCTGGCAAATCCAGAATAGCAGAGTTGAGCTAACCAGAGATTACCAGGAGCAAAAATGTAAATACCCACTCAGGGAGATTTTTACCACCACGTATAGGCACAGACAAACAACAAGACTTCATTCAAGCAACATAAAAACAGAAACAGAAAGAAAGGGACAATGGTGGGTGGAAGAAGCCAATTGCTCCAGATAATGCCTGCTACAGTCCCCAAGGAACCTGGTAAGCTTCAACTGTTGTGAGTCCCTCTTATCATGGAATGACTGACTTTGTCACAAGTCAATATATTAAATAAAGACAAAGAAAACAAAACCTCCAGCAATTCTCCAGTTATATCCTCACAAGTATTTGGCAGTAGTGTTTTGCCCATTTCCTTTCACTGTAGACAAAACTCAGCTAAGTGGACAAACAACCTGTGCCAGCAGAAGACAACTTCCAGAAGAGCCCACCAGAAAAGAATGTGGTCAGATTGCTTCTAAGGAACAATAGGCCAGCCACCTTTAAACTGAGGCTTTCATTAAACAGGAAAAAAAATTGTCCATGATGATATTAAAACTAAGACCAACAATAGAGGATCAGGGCCTTGGATGAAGAATATAATGATTAAAGGTTTTTGTGTATTTGCCCTTAACTGTGAACTGAAAAGCAATACATGAAAAAGATCTGCCACATGGAAATCGGTAGGACATTGTGAAATAAATGGAAAAGAGATTTGTGATTCATCTTACAATGATTTAAGTTGCATCAGCTGCATGATGTAGGTCTGAAGGTTCATGATGGCACTGCAATCATCAAGACTGAACTACAGCATCTAGGAAAAGTCTCTTGAAGCAACTACATTGCTGTGAACTGCCCATTACCTAAGACTGGAATGGTATAACAATTGTGTGAAATACATAATTTATTAATCTGTGGTATACGAAGTGTAGCTGAAATACAACTCCCAGCATCCTTCAAACTTAATGAGAAATGTTTTTTTTTTCCTGTAATATCTATCCCAGAACAGGTCAAACAACATTTTGGGTTGGAAGTCATACTTTATTTTTAATTATTATTTTTTTCAGCCTGTGAGCACCATAGGGAAAATTTTCAGTAATACTAGGGGCAAGGTGGGGAAAAAGAGAGAAGCTAACAATTCTGAGCTCTCCCCACTTTTTTTATGGGGTTGGAGATATTTAAACTTGCTCTCATTGCTTCAATTCTTTGCTTCTTTTTCAAGTATTACTTAAACTTACTTAGTATTACTGAAAATATTATGGATATATCTATATTCTCTGTCATCCAACTTTAACCTTGAATACTTCCAATGGGATGTGGGCGTCCTCAAGCAAGGGCAAGCATCCTATTCCACAGGAGGAATAAGGTTGTTGTTTTCCCCCCGAGCCCTATCATGCCCTTCCTAGCTCCTGCCCCTCCTGAAGCCCAAACCCACATCCAGGCCTAGTTCTGACAACAGGAAGTACTTCGGGACTTTATAACCTGCCATACTCTCATAGAAGACATCCAACAAAGACAATGTGGATTTTAGAACAGCAAGATGAAGAGGATAGCTACCTGATTCACAGTTTGGGAAAGTCACTGCTTTCTCTTCTCTCTCCTTTGGGTGCCCAGCAGAACACAAGCACTCCCTCTCCCCACCTCTGCCCCTCCCCACCCCACGTCTCCCCACCCCAGTTCCCCAGGGACTGTGCAGCCAATTAGCAATGGTGGCAACAATAGCAATACGAGTAACATCAGCAGCGAGTAAAAATAAAAGAGAACAGAAAAACAAGCAAGCACTGTAGCACGGCCTCGGCCCCAGCAAAGCTAGCAAGGAGATATGGGGGTACGTACCTCCTGAAGTTTGGGGGCAGGGAAAGGCAGAGCCAAAATCATGGAAACATACAAATGAGGGAAAAAGAAAATTAAAAAACAAAGGACTAAAATTTGCCCTTCGTGCACATTTCAATTGCAGTCAGCAGTGGGCACTGCCCAAGCTAAACATTTTTGAGTAAAAGGGAAAAGGAGGGAGGAAGAGCTCTCCTTAAAGGGAGTCAACATATCTCCTACCTTAATACAAAAAAAGGGGGGGGCTGATACATTTCTGGGGCTACCAGCATGCCAAGGCCTTTAATGCAGCAGCCGCTGGGATACTTGATAGAAAAGTTCACCTCTCCTGATTAATTCTCGCCATTGGCCATATCATGAATGTGTTTGCCACACAAACAGTTGACTGAGGCGTTAGTGATTTTAGTACCAAGGCAGTGGTGGGGGTGTTAAAACGGCCTGGAGCCAGGAGACCTCTAGGAGTGGGATGGGAAGGGCAGCATGCATCATCAAGGGCCAAAGGGTTCAGCCAAAGAACAGCCATATGTGGAGAAAACCAGGGTTATGTCCCACACAGTCAAGGCCAGTGGTCCTACCTGATCCACCTTGGTTCTCACGTTAACACCACCTCCTTCAACCCCACCCCTGGAACACAGCCAAGAGGCCTTGTGTCTCCCTCAGAGCAACTAACGGAAACCTCCTCCCACTTCTCTGTCTCTACAGGGTAAGCCTCAGTTTCCCCTTCTTTGCTGTGCTCTTAGCCACATTTTCCTGAATTGCACAATGTTGCAGTTCTCCTTTTTTAAAATGACGTCAGTGAATAGACGTCATCATGACAGTTCTAAAAAGATTTGGCATATGATGACGGGGATCATCCCCACTGTGGCTGTCTATTGAACATGGGACCTTGCTATTTGGGCAAGTCTTCAGGCTGTGCTGTTCACTCCACTCAGAAAAACAGTCATATCTTCTAGATAAATAAATCAGGAGCATTTATTCCACTCTCTTTTGTTAACCCTGAGAAAAGTTAACAGAGGAAATATCCACACCAGGAGGCACTGCACAATTGGGTTTCAAGTACAATGTTGGGGCTCTTGGCATTAATATCATCACAATTTGAAACTCATTTTGAAAACAGTTGCCACAGAAGTTGAAATGCAAATAACAAAATATTCTGTCTTTGGAACTGAACTAAATTTGGAGGTTGTTTCCTGAAATGGAATATTAAATGTTGGAATTTGCATTTCACTTCTAAATCCTCATTTCTTTTGTTTCAATCAACGTCTCTTGCTAAATGGCAAGAATCTACCCTAAACCATGGCCACTTCTATATCTAAGGGGAGGCCGACAAACAACAACACTAATAACAGGCATTATCTCATTCTCATAGTCAATTTGGCTATAATTTTATGGCTTTATCAAATTTTTATAGCCACCAGTGGTGGGATTCAAAAATTTTTACTACTGGTTCTGTGGGTATGGCTTGGTGGGCGTGGCAGGGGAAGGATAGTGTAAGATCTCCAGTCAGAGGTGGTATTTGCCAGTTGTCCAAACTACTCAAAATTTCTGCTACCGGTTCTCCAGAACTGGTCAGAACCTGCTGAATACCACCTCTGCACCCATCTCACACAGAAGTTGTGCTGTTTCTCAGTTACCTCTACTTGCTTAATCTCTTCAATGTGAAGAATCTCTTCAGAGCTGTGTCCAGCATGTAGCCAACCAAGCAGTCTTCAATTTTTACACTGAGCCATAAGAAATTCTAGTTCTACTGCATATGCAGCTTAATAATTCTGCCCAAATACTGCAGCTATTCTTGAATTTGCCACGCGAGCTAAATATGTTTGCTCAGAAGGTACTTAAATTCCTTTTGTGCAGCTACTCAAAGTCCAGTGAAATATTTTTCAATAAATTTTTAGGAATTGTAAAACTGAAATTGGAAGATAACTCAATTTTTTGGTGTTCGCTATGTAATTGAAAGCCACCAGATTTTCAACTAGGTAACTATTTAAATGCAATGCCTATTACTCATTGAGCAGACATGATACAGATAGACTACAGCTCCATCATCCCATGGCTATCAAGGCTAGTTAGGGGAAAAGAAAATTTGAATCTAACTCCTAAAGTGCCATAGCTTTCCTATTCCCATCACAGAGAATGGAAAGTCTGGTCAGTTGCTACCAAGCTAAGAGAAACTTTATCACGGGGAACTGTAATATGTATTAATCTTATATTATGATTATATGGGGAAATGTGGTTATGTGCACTTGTAGTAGTACACAACTGTATTACTATGGTACAGCTATATTACTGACACACTTATCAGCCTATCCTCAAGACTATGTGAGGAAAGATCCAGGTTCCATAATAGCATTAGCAAACCTACATTAGTTCTGTCATAAAACAAGATACTGTGATCCTTGGTCATTTTTTGCATGCCTTGATTGAAAGAAACAGAAGAAGAGGGATAGAAAAAAGCGGGGACTTAGAATCAGATCTTATTTTGGACATCAAAGCTAGATAAGTGTATGTCTTCTCTTTGGCTCAAAGCAAAGTATGAAAAGTTACGTATGTAGAATAATTTCATTAATTTAATTCAGTTCAGATTCAGCAATTGACTATTTAGGAGATTTCCAATTTCAGATTCGATTTTCAGATTACAGGTGATTTAATATTCCTACAAGAGAGAGGGGAAAAAAAACTAGGCAAACACCCATTCCTCAAACAAGCCCAGAAGACTTTTTGAGCCAAATCCTGGCAACTGGGGGTGGGGGTGGGGGAACAGCTTTGAGTAAATGAAGAGGGAGCCAAGAGCTGCACAAGGAGAGCTGGTGAATGCATCCTAGTTGACCTGTTAACACTGTCAGTGAGCGCGGGAGCTGCTATGCGTGAGGTGATGCCACAGACTAGTCTGAAAAATGAAAGTGAGAAGCAAGGGACCATAGATAAGTCTTCAGCTTCTCTGTAGGTGGCTGTGGGTGCACATTTTGGAGCTAGATTCACCTGAGATTCCTGGGACCCAACTAACCTGCCTTTTTTCTTCCTAAGTACATCCCTTTGCCCAATTTAGGTAAGAATTGGCTGGCCAAGCCCAACTTAAGAGGGCCATAGGGAGTTACTGAGCACTGCAACCAAGACCCTCCCTCACTGGGTACGCTGTTCAAGAAAAGATAATGAGAAGCTTTCAAGGTCGTACAGCTGGTCTTTTGTGCTGGACTGTGGCCACCGAGCCCCATGCAAAGAGACTCCTGCTGAGCTCCATGCTCCCTGCAGCCCATGCCACACCATCAGCAGCCCTGTTCCTTGTTGGTCAGGCCTTGCCTCGTGCAGACACACACTCACCAAGCTTCAGAAGCCAGCCTTCACGGTCCGGATTAAAGAAGGTGTGCGTCAAGTCATTGCCATCATCCTCGGGGATTTTGAAGGGCTCATTTTTTATGCTCTCATAGAGATTCTGGTGTGAGGGAGGAGAAACATGTGGTGGATCACTAATTCCATGGAAAGGTCCTGCACCCCCTTTTCAGTATTGTACAGGTGCAGTTTCTACTTCCCAAGAACGATGAACGCCTTTTGGAAGCTCAGTATTTGAGCAGGAGATACTGGGAAGACCAAGGTAGGCTCAACCCTGACCTATTCCTCGGTTCTTGGTGAGCCTGCCAGGCAGATAGATAGACAGTAGGCCTCTGTTCCAGTAATTCACCACACCCACCGGAGTTCTCCATTATGGCCTAGTCACAGAATTCCAGTCTGTTCTCTTCCCACAAAACTCACCCTGAGTAATTCCTCAGGTAGGTCCCCACCATCATTGATACCACGGTTCATAGCGATGAAGCGCTCCACAGTGGGCTTGTCCTTCACGTTGGGATTATGCAAACTGGTATTCAGCATGATTATGGCAAAGGAAAGCACGTAACAGGTATCTGGGACAGAAAGAAAAGGGAACAGGGGGTTCAAGCCAATTTGGGAACATAGTTTGGATTATACAGTATCAAAGCACAAGATCAAATCCAAATTACAGCCTACAGGTAGTCTTCGGCCTATGACCGAATTGGGGGCTAGAATTTCCATTGCTAAGCAAGTCAGTTGTTAAGTGAGTCACACCCAATTTTACAACCTTTCTTGCCATGGGCATTATATGATCGTTAAGCAAATCTGACTTTCCCCATTGGTTTTGCTTGCCAGAAACCGGCTGGAAAGATTGCAAATGACAATCATGTGACCCCAGGACACTGCAGCCCATTGCCAAGCGCCCTGGTTTTGATCACGTGACCATGGGGATGCTGCAATGGTTGTAAATGGGACTGCTTGTAACTCACTTTTTTCAGTGCTGTTTCAAGTTCCAATGGACATTAAAGGAATGGTTCTAAGTTGAGGATTACTTCTGGAGCCCAACTTGACCTTTAAAATCTTTTGAAACTCTAAGCCAACTGGGGTCACTTTACCCGAAATACTGCTACCATATTTATTTATTTATATCCTGCATTCAATGTTTTTATAAGTAACACAAGGTGGTGAACATGTATAATGTTCCTTCCTCCTCCGATTTTCTCCACAACCACCCCGTGAAGTGGGTTGGGTTGAGAGAGAGTGTTGACTGGCCCAAATACTCATCTGGCTTTCACAGCTAAGGTGGGGCTAGAAAAGTGTCCTGGGATCTAATCTGGTGCTTTCACCATTAGACTAAACTGGCTCTCACGTAAGACTTACTCATTTCTTCAAAGGCTATGTGTGCCTACAGAATAAATAAGTAGCTAGTAAGGGAGGGCTGTTGAGGAATGGCATGCTTAAGAAATAGCTTTCCCAGAAATATGCATGAGTACCATCTTTATGGTCCTTCTAGTGTCAATGAAGACTGGAGGTTGGGTGCCCACCACCTTTTAAATAAGTCAGCTAAGATCTGTTTTTGCTTGACATCAAGGTTTTTTTTTATTTTGTCTACTACATCATAAATTATAATTTCATGCTTAATTTTTGAATCTATTTATTAAATTTGCTGTCCATCTGACCACCAGGCAACTCCATTGCTTAGTTGTTATAAATTACTCTGTGATATTTTGTTATACGAAGGCATGTAAGCAAAAACATCAACAGAAACTAAGAAGCAGAACTGAGCTCTGTGTTTCAAATTCTGGAATTCCAGGATCATTCACAAGTATTACCACTACTTTAAAAAACAGAGGGGAGGGGGCATTATTCTCCCAATCCAGTTAGAACAGAAATAAGGAATGAGAACATTTTTAGTTCTTTGGTTCCCTCTTCATTCGTTTCAGTGTTGAATCTTCTCCACTTTCATCAATGAACTTGAAGGTTTGTTCAGCACTGCGCATGCGCATGCTTCCCAGCTGATTTTTGGCTTGTTTGAGGCCGTTTTTGCCCTCCCAGAGGCTCGTGAGAAGACTCTGCAACCTCAGGAGGCTGAAAAACAGGCCTTTCGGAAATACCGGATGTGACAAAACGGGCCCATTTTTCGGCCTCCCAAGGCCGCAGAGGCTTTTGTTGAGCCTCCGGGAGGGCAAAAATAATCTCAAACAGGCAGAAAATCAGCTGGGAGGTGTGCACATGCGCAGTGCAGGTAGGGGTGTGGGGCGGGGTGTTTCATGTGCATGTGCGGGGGGGGCAGGACACATTGCATTGTGGGTGTCGGCACATGCATGCGCTTACTTTTGGCACACCACAACAAAAAGGCTCGCCATCACTGCCCTATATCATTTCAGACAAATTGTTGTCCAATCTCATCTTACAAACCTCGTGTTGGAGCACCCACAACTTCTGGAAGTAGCTGTTCACTTACCTGTTGATTGGAACACGCCAGGGTTGCATTGACAGTACCGTTGTGCAAATGCTTCCATCATCCGGTCAATTTTTTGCGCTTCACCTGGCAACCGAAAGCTCCAAAGGAATTGCCTGTGAGGGTAATGAAAATTAAGCCCATGTCCATTTCTGTGCTGTGCAGTTGTGAGGAAAGATGTAGCATAAATAACATTCTGTGCATCTTTCCCCTGGCAAATACAACTGTTGGGAATACAACTCTTAGAATGTCTTGCCTACATAATCAACCAGCTGCGAATTCCTACAAACCCAGCATATCTGATTGAGGCTAGCTTGACAAAGAAAGTGTTGTGAAAAATAAGGCTGATTCAAGGCAGGAATGCTTCAGAATTGTCAACGAAGCATTGGCATACTTCTGGTAAGATCAGAAAAACCTGTTTTGAGGCTGAAATAGGATGCAAAACTTTTAACACACCTCTACCCATAGGCCACATCAAGAACAAAGCAGGTCTGGATTTTCAAGTGCTACCAGACCCTCAGTAACTCCCACAACCCCAACCAACATGCTGTATAATCATGGATTCTGATTTGTGTGTGTATATATGTGTGTGTGTGCCTTTGAGTCAGTTTTTCAGTCATTGTGATGTGGTTTGCCATTCCCTCAGTTTTAGGATTAGGAGTGTCAGGAGTAAACAACAGATCCATTAATGAAGGGTCCAAGTCAGCAACTTTATTGTGTTCCACCTGTAATACAGGAATCTCTCCAGACTACTTGCCTTCTCTTGGGAATAATAATAATAATAATAATAATAATAATAATAATAATTATTATTATTTATTCGACTTGTATGCCGCCCTTCTCCCTAAGGACTCAGGGCGGCGAACATTAAAAATATCATAGAATTAAAATAAAAGTAAATTAAACACATACAAGTCTAAACAATCAATTAAAAAATTAAAACAGTTAAAAAACCCCATCCCCCGGGTCAATCCAGACTGGCCTGTTGAAACAGCCAGGTCTTCAGGTCCCGGCGGAAGGAGCGGAGATCAGGGGCCAAACGGAGATCCACGGGGAGCTGATTCCAGAGGGCGGGCACTCCCACAGAAAAAGCCCTAGCCCTGGGGACCGCCAGCCAACAATGCCTAACCGACGGTATTCCCAGGAGGCCCCTCCTGTGGGAGCGCATGGGGCGATCGGAGTGTGATGCTGGCAGGAGGCGTTCCCGCAAGTACTCTGGACCCAAGCCATTTAGGGCTTTATAAGTTGTTACCAGCACCTTGAAACTAACCTGGAAGGCAACTGGCAACCAATGCAAGTAGCGCAGGAGGGGTGTAACATGGGAGTATCGGGACACCCCCATCACAGCCTGCGCGGCCGCATTCTGCACCAGTTGCAACCTCCGGGTGGTCTGCAAGGGCAGCCCCATGTAGAGAGTGTTGCAGTAGTCGATTCTGGAGGTGACGAGTGCATAAGTGACTATTCGAAGGGCATCTCGGCTCAGGTAAGGGCGAAGCTGGCGAACCAGCCGAACCTGGGCAAAGGCCCCCCTTTGCCAGATAAGGCAGATAAGGTTCCAGATAACCAGATAACCAGATAAGGTTCCATGAAATTGAGGGTCATGAGTCAGGCTTATGCCTCTGGCAGCTATCCAAAGACCCAAGGCTAGTTCTCCACCAGACCCCTCCATCCTGCCTGGCTGGGAGCTTCCCAACATTGAGAGGTTGACAGGCTCCAAATCACATAGCTGGTCTTGTGCCTAAGGTAGGTCTAGAACTCATGGTCTCCAAGCCTCTAGCCTGGTGCCTTTAACCACTACACCAAACTAGTTGTCTACAGTCATGGAAGAGGCTAGTTAATCTAGTTAATCCAAATCCAGGGGAAAGAAAACACAATCTACACCTACATAGACATGCATCTGTCTAATAATATAATCC
This sequence comes from Naja naja, assembly GCA_009733165.1. Lineage (NCBI taxonomy): Eukaryota > Metazoa > Chordata > Lepidosauria > Squamata > Elapidae > Naja > Naja naja. The sequence goes on from CM019149.1 coordinate 139,555,550, forward strand.
CTTCCTCTGTCACTCACCGCAGTGCCTGTACGAGGTTGAGATCTGTAAACTCATGCAGCTCCACAAAAGAATGTAATACTTGGATATTGAACTCATCTCTGAGGGAAGGAAACAGAATACATTGAAATTCTGGACCGAGCAATTTATCACTTGTAATAGATTACATCATATACAGGTGTCAGAGCTTGACTGTAGTTCAGGAGTGTTTTCTCCTCCCACCTAATAATTATATGCTGAATCCATGTAACTTAGAGTTGTTAGTCTGATGGTCCCTGAAACAGAAGAATCTTCCCATTTCCTCCTTTCTGAGTACAGCCTTTTTAAAAAAATTCATATTTATATGCCGCTGTTCTCCGGAGACTCAGGGCAGCTTACAATGTTTGGAGCACAACCCAATGCGCTCAGCAATAGTCTTCATTCCATTGTATATGCCTGCTTATTACTAAGCGGCATTTTTACAAAGTCAGCTTATTGCCCTCAACAATTTGGGTCCTCAATTTACCTAACTGGAGAGGATGGAAGGCTGAGTCAACCTTGAGCCTGGTGGGATTCGAGCCTGCACTAATTGCAGGCAGCTGGAACTAAGTGCTAGGCGTTTAATAGCCTGCACCACCAAGGCTCTTATGCATAGGCCTATGCATAGGTAGTCCTTAACTTACAACTGAGCCCAAAATTTCACTTCAGTTGTTAAGTTAGTAACATGGTTGTAAAGTGAATCTGTCTTTCCTACTGGCTCTCCTTGTCAGGTGGTCACAAAAGAGGAACAGGTGATCCTGCAACTGCATAATTTTGAGCCAGTTGCCAGGTGTCTGAATTTTGGATCACATGACCATGGAGATGCGGCAATGGTTGTTAAGTGTGAAAAATGCTCATAAGTCACTTTTTTAAGTGTTGTAACTTCAAACAGTCACTAAACAAATGGTTGTAACCCAAGGACTACCCATACTCTATTGCTGAGTTTGGTCCTTTCTCTAACGTTAAGAAGAACAGTGTGTGAAGATTAACATGCATTCCATTCTCTAGGAGGGCCTGGTTAGTTACCTTTCACCCAGGTAGTCACCAATGGCAGTCTTGTTGAGTCCTTCCCCCTTGTAGAGGAACTGGGCAATGTCCTCACAAGTATTCTTCAAAAGGTCATTCTCTATGAGGAACTGAATCCCCTGCAAGTCCGGGAAAGAAGAAAAAAAAGGAAGTTCTTCAAACATTTGCTGTGCGAGGGCACAGAAATAAGAACTCGTAACCTCTGCCAGGCTATTCCATGTGAATTTTAAATTATCCTAATTGATTACTTCTATTTCAAGCACAAGGGACTGCAGGGAGTTGGACGAGTCTGCAATCAATATTACAATAACTTGCTTAAACTCACTTAATGAATTCTGCAGCTGAAATTAGCTTGAAATTATTTCCTGACACATGGATTTAGCCCAAATGCCACACTTTCGCCATGTTCATGAGAAGGCCTAACTAACTGAACCCCCGGCTGTGTTGGGGGTTGTGTTAAGCTGCGTTAAAATCTGCTTTTAAGGAACAGCCTCACCCTGGATGGGAAAGGGAAATTACAGACCTTATTGCTTATTTCCAAAAAAATCCTTGGGAGAGGAATTGTTCAGAGAGATAATTTGGGGAAAGAGGGAAAAACAGAGATGAATAAAAGTAAGGCCCAAACTGATAGCAGCCAATTTGGGATCACACCCTTTAATCCTGTTGATATTGCAGGATGTTGTCTGATGTATGGTTGCTATTAATACCACACCAAGTATGCAGCATCATTTACCTTCTTAGGATCCATGTTAAATTTCTTCCTGCCCATTGCCACCTGCTTGTTTCTCTGCATGTTTTTCCTAGGTAACACAAAAAGATTGCTTAGTCTCCTTTGCTACAAACCAGCCTGTGGACACTACTTCTGTAACAATCTTTGCTTGCAATACAGCAGGGCTGTCAAACTCCTGGCCCAGGGCTGGATGCTTCACGTGCTAGCCACGCCCATGCCCGGTTTAGAGAAAGGGAAAGAAGTCGTGATATGTCATGTAATGATGCCGTGATGAGGCAAGTTTGACACCCCTGCAGTACAGTTAACCTTTTCCTCCATCTTCCATTCTAACTCAAACCTTAACAAACACATTCTCATCCCATGCTGTTCAATAGTTGATACTGTGCATCTAATGCCCCTGAAAGGCCTTATGGCCCAACCTAAAATATCTAAACACAAGCAAATTCCTAATTTCTATAACAAGATGATCATTCACTCTTAAACATATTAGGGAATCTAGGTAACAAGATTCATTTCTCAGAAAATTGAAATCAGCAAAAGTCTCAGTAATACGTCATTGAATATTTTCATGAGAAAATCTCCAATGTTGGCTTTTTTAACGTAAACACTAACGTGCTGCATATATAGAATGGCATGTTTGTTATTTGGATTAAAAATCAGACACTGAATTCCTAGAAAATTGAATGTTTTCATTCAGTAGGCAAGGCACTTTTGGTTTTATTTATGAAGGATTTATTGTATTGTTCTAATTGCCTGCTATTAGTCACCCTAGTTCTTGTGTAAGATAGGGCAGCCATTTTAAATTTCTAAATAATAATCCTGAATACCCACTAACATCAGGATTTATTTTCAACAGATTAGAGATTTTGGTGGAGTGATTACTTCTTTCTTTCCAATATTCATTCCAAAAATAGTGAAATGTCACCGAATTTCATCTTTCCACTTCTCCATCAGGACTTACCTCTCTTCTGTGGAGCCCAGATTCTCAATTTCATTTGTGACCTCTGCTATCTCATCTTTCAGACGCTGTATAGAAGAACAAGGGGTAAGTCATGAAATGAGTAATGAAGTGACACTTTTGATCAACTTGGAGCAGGAGGAAGTTGTGTTTATTTTTAACCTCAGAATGGAGAACAATTTTTATTACACCAGCCTGGGCTGAACTCTTTTTTTATACCAGCTTCACTTTTTCAAATTTCTAATTCAGATCTGGGAATGTTTAGTGGAGGGGCAGGGGGAAGAGAAGAAAAGGTTACACTGACAGAATATAGAAAAGAAGAACCAAATTCATGCTACCACTAAAAGTCAAGAGTATAATAAGTTGAGATTTAGAAGCATCCAATATCCCAGTTGCAGCTACAGAACTAACAATCCAGTGGTGGGATTCATTTTTTTTTTACTACCGGTTCTGTGGGCGTGGCTTGGTGGGCATGGCAAGGGAAGGATACTGCAAAATCTCCATTCCCTCCCCAGTCCTGGGGGAAGGTTACTACAAAATCCCCATTCTCTCCCCACCCCACTAACCTGCTTTCCAGCTCCGTTCTCCTGTGCAGGGCAACCAAAGAAGACCCAGCCGATCAGCTGGGACTCAGGAGGCAGAGAATAGATGGGGTTGGGTCCAGTCAGAGGTGGTATTTGCCGGTTCTCCGAACTACTCAAAATTTCCACTACCAGTTCTCCAGAGCTGGTCAGAACCTGCTGAATACCACCTGTGTAACAATCTAATCCCTGTGGCTCGTTTAAAATCAAGGGACATTGTTCCTTCACTGCCCATCTTCTGCAGACAAAGCTTAGGCTAGGGTAGCCAAAATGAAGCAAATCTCTCTGTCTTGGCTCTGAGACCAACTAAACCACCAGCATGCTGGCCTCTCAGCGGAAGGAAGAAGAAGAATCCCTAGGGCTAACACAATTACTGGACTAATCCCATTAGCAAGTGCCCAACACATGGCAGTGATTAGCCCCTGCTGCTGTTTTATTTATTGCTGATGGGCTTGATGAGCATCCGTGCCAAGCAAAGCTCCAAGGAGCAAGTTGCTGCAGGGAACAGGCGGCCCTGCCAGAGCCAAAATCAGATCTGTCTGGCTAGTGGATAATGCAATGAGTGGCAGGGGATGCAATAAAGCCACCTTTGAAAATGTACAATTTCTTGAGGGAAAATTGCAAATTAAAAAAGAAAGGCTCTATCTTGGTTTGATAGGGAAAGAAGAGAAAGCTGAAGTACAGGGGACAGGAGTGAAGCGGGATAATAAAATCAGATAACTCCACATCCTCCTCACTTCTTTGACAGATCTCACGGGCCAGAATGGAGATTGAAGTTGTGGGGATAACTTGGGAGCTGTGCTGTGCAATTGGATCTCCTGGCCATTTTGCACCTCAGATGTGTGAACAGTCATGGCTGCCCACACATCTGCAATATTACAGCTCAAGACCCTCAACTGTACAGACTCTCAGGACCACCTACAGAGAAAATCCTTTGGGAAATTGAAATCACCCATTTTTAATTTTTTAAAAAGGAAAACTTACCCAAAGATGGAACCACTGGCTCTAATCTACAATTACCAAGAGTCTGGCTATAGTTACTCAGGGGCAAGGTAAAGAAAGAGGCATGGGAAGGGAAACCTGCACATCTTTAAATTTAGCTTATTTTAGCACTGAGTAACAACACAGCAAACAATTAAGTCCCAAAGGGAATATGGGATGAGAAGCCAGAACTAAAGTGCCAGGGATTCAGAGTGAGAGACCTGTATCCCAAAACAGGGATTAACTCATCTTGGAAGAAGAATGTGAACATGTAAAAAAAAGTGCTACCTTATGTCAAAAATGGGGCACACCAAAACCTATTAATTTCACTACTGCTTCATCTCTTCTGCAGAAAGCTGTTTATGTGAAACCAAACTATTGCCACCCTCCATATTATCGTAACTGTCAGCAACTCTTAAATATTTCAGGCAGGTGCTCCAGAGACATGGGCTTTAACCCATGCCATGGCCTATCTGAATTGAACTTCTATTCCCCTGCCCTTTCCATACACACCTGTATGTCAGCCAGCAGTTCCTGTTTCCGCCGACGGATATTCTCCAATTCTTGACACTCCTCAGGGGTCAGGTCGCTTGGTACTGCAAGGTGAAACAGAAAGAGTTATGCTCTAGGTTTGGAGTTGGTCTGGGTTGTCTTACAGGTTCCCTCTGTAACTGTAAAATATGAGGTAAAGACTTCTATGAATTCAGCAGTTGCCTCTGTATCAAAGGGATGTAGAAAATAAAGAACTGGAAAGTACAAAGACTATCAAGAATGTGTAAGTGAAGGGTGGAGATTGCTGAATATTTTTTTCTCACTAGACTAGACCAAGGGCAGGTGTGTGTGTGTGTGTGGTGTATACACCCACTATCACAGAAATGTTCTCCCATGGCCAAGGATGCTAAATTCTGGGTTAAACATTGGCACCCCCAAAACTTCTCATTTAAAAGACATATACTTAACATTTACTCAGGTTCAGTGAGAGAACACAAATATTACAGTTAGTTTATTTTCTAATATAGATTTTCTAACATCCCAGGATTGCTGATAGCCTCCCAAAGCCATGGATCCCAGCAAGGCCATCCAAAGCAGGGGTCGCCAACCTTTTGGACCTCAGGGACCACCAAACTCATAATTTTAAATCCCAGGGACCACTAACCGGTTCTGTGGGCATGGCCTAATTTGTGGGTGTGGCTTGGTGGTCATGTCTTGCTGGGCATGGCTTCTATGTAAATACTATAAATATTTATATAAATATTGAATTTTTTATACCCAAAATCAGGCAAAGCAGGCAGGCAGATTGAGTTGCTCACAGTGATCTATCTATCTGCCATCGGCTAGGTTAGTCTATCATATAAAATTTGCTTGCCATGAGTCTGCACTGAATAATAGAATCTTCAGTCCTAAGGGAAGTTCAGCTGTGCTTAAAAGCAGAGCCAAAGATCTAAAGATCAGCTAGAAAGCAAGAAATCCAATCATTTCCTGCTTCCTAGCTAATCTAAATCTCCCGGCACAGCAGAACAGCTGATGGTCAGAAACAGGAAAAATAGCAATTTAGCAGGCATGTTTGCTGGGTAAGGGGTGAATGGGTGGGGAGGGTTCCCACGGGCCATGTGGGCAGCGCAGCCTTGTTTCTGCACAGCCTGGATTAATTGCTTTGGGGGGGGTGCTCTGGGGGTGAGATTTCTCTGCGGCCCACCAAAATTTTCTCACGGCCCACCGGTTGGCGACCACTGGTCCAAAGCATACCACCAAAGGGAAAAAGATTCCTAAATACTGTGCATGGAGTTTCTTTACATGGATATTTAATTAATGTAATTTAAAATAAAAAGAACATACATTTAATTTTTATTCTGGCCCCATTCCTTGCTTGAGTAGGACTCTCTGAGTGCCCCGTGAACACTTAAGGTTAGATTTCTGTCCACAAAGGCTGTCCATTTTTGATCAATGTAATGACCCAATCTGTTCTGTGAGAAATGACAAGTCCCTGACATTACAGGCAGCACAGCTTTCTATCACCAGATGATGCTATAAAACTTTGGGGTTTACTGCATATGCCTTCTTGCACACATTCTAGCCATTTTACTTATGTTTCAGCCTTGAGCTTATAAAGTTCCCAGACACATCTGGCTGGTCCCATTAAATGCAAAAATGCTGAACTAGAGAGACTCTTTATCTGATCAAGCAAAAATAACATTTTCAGAAAATGAGAAGTGGATCCTGGACTTACAACACAAAATGCCAAGAATATTTATTGTAAATCTGATTTCTTTCTGATCAACATGCTTCCTTACCGTATTACCTTCTGGGCACAATCTGTTTTTAACAATAAAGATTCTTAAAACTTAGCACTACAGCATATATTTGCACTTTGGAAGGAATGTTTTAATGTTTCTTTTGGGATGCGGAAAAATCTTAATGGTGATTTGATATGCAAGGAAAATGTTATTTGGTTTTACCAGCCAGCAGAATCAAACTCTCTTAGGCTGTGATTTTTCTTCTCGTTGCAAACATAAAATGACGAATGTATCTTTTCTTTTATGTATACAGAGAGCATTTGCACCAAGACAAATTCCTTGTGTGTCCAATCACACTTGGCCAATAAAGAATTCTATTCTATTCTATTCTATTCTATTCTATTCTATTCTATTCTAAAATGGCAATATCAGATTGTGCATATTAAGTTAGAGAAGCCTGCATTAGATCACAAGTTCTAAGTCCACACCTTGAACACAGCACAAATGCTACAAATCTGGGATTTGTGATTCCTGGGACAAGAATTAGAAGGCATTACTGTATTTTCTAAGAAGGAAAAAAACATATAAAACCATGTAACATTCACTGAAAATGTAGAAGTCTCAAGATACATTCAACATTCCTAGGAGAATGACATGGTCAAGATTTCAAATGAGAATGCGTGTTTTTCTATAATGCTTTGCAGAATGGATTTCACCATTTCACAACATGGAGAATTTCATTGTATGAAATTTCTGCCTTTAAGACAAGGCAGTTGCAGAAAAGTTAATACTCCCTGAGATATATGCTATTCTATTCTTACAAAGTGCATGAGCTTTTCTCAGTTCTAACTCTTTTACGAAGCATGCCAGCCTAACATTAGCTTCTGCATCACTGTCTCTTTTCAAAAATCTAGATTTATACCAGCAGGTTTAGAAAGCTAATCCCAGGAAGAATGGCTGATGGATCTGTTTCATATAAACCAGGTTGCTGGCAATGGGTCGGTATTGCAAATGACCCAAGTCTGCTCCAATTACAAATCATAGAGAACATCTATCCTATTATTCAGAAAAATCCTAGAACAGCTTCAAGTTTTCGGAGTGAATTAAGATGTGCAGATGTGCATCAGGTGGTGAACAACAATCATATGCACACAGCTGTGTCCTATCTTCAGAAGCAGCTTGAGAATCCCACTACAAACTCTTTAATTACATTTATATGCCGCCCTTCTCCGAAGACTCAGGGCGGCTTACAATTTTTGGGGATACAACCCAGTGTGCTCAGCAATAGCCTTCATTCCATTGTATATGCCTGCTTATTACTAAGCGGCATTTTTACAAAGTCAGCTTATTGCCCCCAACAATCTTGGGTCCTCAATTTACCTACCCTGAGAGGATGGAAGGCTGAGTCAACCTTGAGCCTGGTGGGATTCGAGCCTACAGTAACTGTAGGCAGCTGGAACTTAAATACAGGCATTTAACAGCCTGAGCCACCAAGGCCCATAGTTAATCTGGTTGACCATAGAAGCAATAAGTAGAGTTAGGCACAAGGGCTCAGTGTAGAAAAGCTTTGCATCTACTGGTTTTATGCCATCTGCAAGGACATGTGAAAGAGATATTTATCTTTCTTACATGCACGAGTCCAGGAAATGAAGGAGGCATGGTGCCTCGGGATTCCTAGGAAAAATCAGAACTTTGTTGAGCATCCTATCTATCAAAGATACCCTATATGGAAGAGGCAGAACGTGATAACTGAAAGAGCCAGTTCATTCTAGAACTCTGCCCTACATCTGCACAGTGGCATACACAGACTTTTGCATATGCAGCCAGCATCGTAAGACCGCCTGCAAATGCCACTAGAGGAGTTCAAGCACATTCTCTTCATTACAGATGCAAGATGGCTTGACTCGGGATTTTTGCTGATTAAGTTGGCTTGAAATAAGAGTCAAGGTGAAATTCCTATTAGAATATCAGATGGGGAAGACCAACCGTGGGTATAGCCAATCAGGAAATACGTTGTTGGTTTATTGGTCTACCTGGCAAAATGCTCATAGTATTTTGGGGGGGGGAGGGAATATAGAAAGCAATGGGGACCATGTCCTAATGGGACTACAGATTTCCAATTAGGAGTGGGAAGTCAAATCTCTCTAGTTAAAGCCAATTCAGAGAGCAGAGTTCCTGACACAACAAGGCTTCATTGTGTGACTGCTGGAACAGAGAAGCCGAACAAGGAAAGTGCCTCTTTCTTTGCTTTGTAGTTGGACATGAGGATAGCAGCCTAAAGCCAAGCTTCCTGCAGCCACAGAATACAAAGGAGGATGGTCTTAAAGAGGCAGCATCTTCTCTTTCCATCATAAGGGTAAGAGATAGAGCTTTGATGTTTAGCTTAAGTAATTCATGTAATTCAGATACTATTGTAAGACTGACAGCATTCATCTTCAAAATTGATTGAGAGCTTTATAAGATTAAATGAGAAATAATGTGAAGTCTACTCTTCCCTATAACTTTGATCTCATTCCTGGGCATTACATCAGTCTTTTTACAATAAAGTTTCTCAACCTGTTTGTAAACCCTCAGAAGAAAGGCAAAGTGTCTTTCCAAGAATGTGGAAAACATTTTTCTTTTGTGAAAAGAATATTTCTTTTAGCTGAGGAAGGTGAAAACAGATTCTATACCTTGCTTAATCTTGTCCTTCTTGAATATCAATGTTTCCCACTGACAAACTGGAGAGGTGATCATCAAATCAATAGAAAGGGAAAAGTTAAGGGTCTACTCTGAAGTTAATAACTGGTTTGCATCACATATAAATGAACACAGAAACATGATGTTGTGCCCTATAAAAGTAAAGCCAGATGCTTCTGTGGTCCTCTTATTAAAGAGCATAACGGTATGGAACAGGATAACTGTGCACACATCTGGTTTGTAGTAATATAAATGTCTCCTCCCGGTCAAATGGGCAATCCTAGATCAACAACATTACAACCTCAATGACTCAAAACAGGTTCCTTAAAAAGACAAGGTAGAACTTTAAGGAGATGGTATAATCTTGGAGGAGACCTTAGAGCAGGGGTGTCAAACTCAAGGCCTGTGGGCCAGATCCGGCCTGTGGGGTGCTTAGATCTGGTCTGCGGGGCTGCCCTGGAAACAACAAAGGACCGGCCTGCAGCGCCTCTGCCAGCAAAAGCGGGCTCCCAATCTCCGTTTTCGGCTGGGACAGCCTCCTGTAACCCTCTGCCAGTGAAAACGGAGCTCAGGAGGGCCACATGAGGCCCACCCCAGCTCCGTTTTCTCTGGCAGAGGTTGCAGAAGGTTGTCCCAGCCGAAAACGGAGATTGGAAGCCCGCTGTTGTTGGTAGAGCATTCAGGCTGCCACAGGTGCCCCTGACATGAGTGATGTTAAGCTGGCCACACCTACCTTAGCCACGCTCCTCCCTCCCAGGTCAAACATAACCCTGATGCAGCCCTCAATGCAATCGAGTTTGACACCCCTGCCTTAGAGTTTATCTTATCCAGTCTGCTACCCAATGCAACAATCCTCTATTAGATGATCTCTGAGAGATCACCATCTGGTCTCTGTTTAATCGCCACCAGTAAAAAGGGGATCCACTGTGACAGGTGGTAGTCAATACAGCACCATTGTTGAACAGTTCTTAGTTTTCCCTGATTCTAACTAAAATCTATCGGATTTCTTATAATTCCCACCTCCAAATATTTTTGGAGCAAGAGAGCAAACCCAAGCAAATTTGAAATCTGACTTCCCTGTTCTATTCTACACTGACATCTAAACTTACATATTTGCATACAGCTCTACTAGTCCAGAAACAGCAAATGAGTCAAATTCTGTATAGATCAGCAAAGTATATACATAAACTTTCCAATCAGTTGAGGTTCAGAGAGTGGATTATAGTATTTCTCAAGAAGTAATATTGGTTTTTCTAAAATTCTTCAGCAGCACGAAACTCTCAGCATCTCATTTTCTCTTCTCTTTCAATATAGCTGCTAATAAAGTAAATTCATGCATTTCTAAAACTATTCATTTCCCCCACTTCCAAATAAGTTGCTTATGTTACGGTTAGCCTTATTACCCAATATTGCCTTAGACTATAATAAAGACATCTTTCTATAGATTAAATGCATCTGTGCCTAATTCAAATGAAAGCATCCTATGGGTACTCTTTCCTGCTTTACTTTGTGCCGGTATTAAACCAATAATTTTTACAGAAGTGCAGTCTGGGTCTGCAAGAATGGAGCAATCAAGTTCCCATAGATGACAACAGCTATACTGAGTGTTTAATCTTAAAGTTTGTCCTCTACACTGAGTCACATGGGTGATTGTATGAAACGCTCCATTTTAAGTTTGAAACAGTTCCAATACACTCTAAAAAGTCTGGGGAGAAGCGGGAGAGTGTTATCATTATGGCAGCAACATTATGTTCAAAACAGGATAAATTCAAAATGGTCCAAATTTCCAATATCTTGCCTACCTTTAATTGGTTCCAACCTTTGCTCCAAAAAAAGGAAATTCTTTTGCTCTTGGTGATATAATGTCCATCATCCCAGAAGTTTAAACTCTCGACAAACAGCAAGTAACACTGCCATAGACTATTAACTAATGCTTCTTTAGAAAAATCTTACATCCAAGTTTCTATCTGATTACCGGTCAAACTAGCAGTCACAGCCTTTAACTCAGGTATCTACCCCTGTAATTCCAAACCAGTATACAATCTGTCCAGAGCACATCCTAGACACAAACTGTATCATTTTTCACTTGGGAACATTAAGGAACACTAAGGCTCATCTAGGTATGGACACTCTACTTGCATCAGGGAAAATCCAGTTCCTGAATGCACATTTGACAGAATGATGAACATCTGAGATCAGAAGACAAGAGAGACGCTCATAAATAAGCTTGCAAAATCCTTAGAACTATTACCCTGCTGGCCTCTACGCTAAATCCTTCAAAGGAGCTATTTCTTCCATCCCAACACTAAGGAAAACATTAGCATAATACCCTCTATGCCAAAAAATAAGCTATTGGGAAACTACAGTTACAGACAGTAGGCAGATGTGGAAAGCAAAACCCGCCGATGGCTGGACATAAAGATATGTCACACCAAGCATGCCTATGACAGAAAGAACAAGCACATGGGACTCCCGTGAATAAGACCCAGACCCAGCACACTACATGTAATTGTGACAGATGGACCAGCACACAGAAAGAGTGCCAAGCAATTGCAGCTTTTCCTAAAGCAGAGACAATTTCCCATTTGCACACCCATGCACACGCTTACCCCAGTCAGCTGCCTTGCTTTTTTCTGCCTGCTATATATGCAAGTCTTGTGACAAGGCATCAGGACACTGGCAGTCCATGTGTTGGGGGAGTCCAGCCTTGTCAAGGCAAAGGGGTTGTTTCTCATTGGGCCCTCATTCTACTCCACTGTGCTTCCCGGTCTGCCTTCCAGAGAGACTGATGGCTTTGGGACCACCCACCTGCCACTGCACAGAGCCCAGGCATTAACTCCTGCCTGCCTGAACCGCAGCTAGGACGGCACAAAATGTAGTGGAGCTCTTGGCTCTTGGCAAGACAACCCTTTCTCTTTCAGAAGCAGCCCCAGCCTTAAGTCAGTCTTAAATCAGGAATACAAGCCACTTCTACCAAAATGGCTTCTCTTCTTTGCTGCTTGCTAGTTCAATACCAGTAAAATCTTTCCAGAATGAAGAGAAAGCTGAGCTACATTATTTAGCTTAATAGAATACTATTCAGTAAACACTACTGCATCTTGTTAAATACGTAAGTTTAAGGCACACACATCTCAGAATTCTGTTTTTATCCAAATGGATTGGCAACATTTCCACATTGCTATAAAGCCACACATGGACTGTTCTTCTTCTTGTTAAGCAAACCCACAGTTGTGATTGTTCTTTTTATTCAAAGCTCACATCAATTTGGCAAATGTTGATTTCCCCTCTGTTTTCTGAATGCTCATGGAGATACCCCAGCTAACTGAAATATCCTTTTCCCTCCTTTACCTTTGACTTCAGGCTGTATGCTCTCGACCAACATAAAGATTTTCTTCCTCTGTATGCTGTCTCTTCTGCAACAGACTTTTAAAGAGATTTCGGAAAGCTTCCTCTTTTCCTTCCTTGCCTTTTAACTGGCTTAAAAGGAGTCACACTGAAGCGATTATTGGTTATTGGTATTTGCTATAAATGCTGGTAGTTAAAAAGAGAAGTATTTGTGTGCCATCATCCTTTGCAGCAAAGAAAGGCAGTCTTCCACAACAGGATTGTCCTGATTAAGTCCTACATGCTAAGTGATAGCAATAGCACTTACTTATATACCACTTTACAATGCTTTACAGCCCTAAGTGGTTTACAGAGTCAGCATATTTCCCCACAACAATCTGGGTCCTCCTTTTACCCACCATAAAAGGATGGAAGGCTGAGTCAATCTTGAGCCTGGTGAGATTTGAGCTGCCAAATTGCAGGCAGTTGGCAGTCAGCAGAAGTAGCCTGCAGTACTGCACTCTAACCACTGCACCACTGTGTGATACTACATGTTCCATGAATCTATCTACTTCTTAAGAAAGCTTCATGGACAAGAATCAAAAGGAATATTTGTGGCATGTTGGGCTGGGGAGAAATATAGGAAATAAAGAGGGAAGAGCCTTATCTTTGGCAAAAGTAGGATAAAACAAAGCAGCACTCCAGTTAATAGTTTCTAAACGCTTTTTGAATAGGAAATATTTGAACAGGAAATATTTAATTTCATTAAATTCATTAAATTAAATTTCATTTTATTTTAATCTAACTCATCTATCTCATTTAAATCCTATTTATTTTTGCCATTTGCCTCTTAACAAACTATTAAAATGCAATATTGTATAACTCTTCCTGGTCGGACTGTTCTAGGCCTTCTGTCAATATACTTATTGAGTTCTTTATATAAAGAAAGTAAAAAGTCTGAAATCCTGTTCAGTCCTGAACAACCCTGAAATCCTGAAAAAGATGTTATGCTTTGTTTAGAAATAAGATTCCAACAGAGATTATTTTTTTATACTCATTCAGGAAATGTGATTTAGACCTCATCAAAATTAATTTAAAAACAGGGATTTGAAAACATTGTAGTGCTGACAAATCAGGTGTAAAGAACTTCACGCTCCAAAAGTATTCTTATTCTAGGCTGGATGTTTTTTATGTGATTATTTGTTCTTGTTTTTAGCTTCTGTAGTCTTAAGCTTTATGAATTAAAAATCCTAGAGAAACTTATATCTTCCTCACATGATTTTCATTATGGGAAAATGTAATTAGAAATAAGTATCCAAGTCATATTTTTACTTTGGGTTTCTATTTCCTTAACAATGTTGAGATATATTCTCTACACCAGCTCTCTAGATAAGCTTTGTAAATTTCAAACCCTCTTTATGTCTGAGTTTTATATATCTTATTATTTGGCCTTGTTTGATACTTAGATCTAAAGGTCCATAATATTCAAATTCACTGTAATGGGACAAACCTATTCGTGATTGCTCAGAAGTAACACCTATTGATTTTATAAAGGATTAGTATGATACAGAGGATGGAAACCTAAAAGCATCTCAATGAAATTGTTGAAAATTATTTCCCCTCCTATGTGCCTTAAATAATCTTCACAATATGCTGGACAGTCAGGAGCTGCTGTCTTCCATCTTGTACATCATCAGATATGTTTACATAGAGATGGCCTGTTCCTGCTTGAGGCCTCACCGATTTTTTTTTCTAATCCTTAATTGCAGATTCAGGTTCAATACTTCCATACATTTTTAGTCGTTTACTTCTACCCAAGCCACACAGCAAATACAGCTTAACATCGGGGTTTAAAATAAAGAACCACCACCATCAGGTCTTCACCATTTGTGTTTTACAGTATGTCTAATAAATCAGGAAACCCTTTGCTTCATTTGTTCACAGTGAAAGATGACAGCAAATGCTTGGATGGCATTCACTCTTAAATCAGTGCTTCCTTAATATATCTTGGCTAACACATCCCAGCTGCATCTCCAAAGAATCCTTGTCGGGATTAATTTTGTCATGGTAGCTACCCACAAGATAGCAGTAGTTGCCATAAGCCAACAACAGGAACCAACTATCAGTTTGAATGATCAGTGAACGTGGAGACATCCTGCATTTTGGCTGCCACACAGAGCCTTCCTACAACATGATAAATCTGTTGAAAAACAATTCATCAGCAAAGCCGCAGTGTGGAGAAGCTGATTTAAACACACCTGTTCTTGCTTGCAAGTTGTAAGGCTCAAGATTCATCTGTGTCGACCTTCTGAACTCAAATAATCCAGTAGCAGGAGCAGCAAACCTAGATTGGGCATCTTTAAGCAAAGCATTTCTTTAAAGCCTTCAAAGATCATCTGGAATCTCTTCCTCTTTGCTAAGAGTTTCCTTATAGCAGTTAATGTCTAAGACCGGACTCATCTCAGGTTCATTTCTGATTTGTTACTTGCCCATCAAGTGGTATCTATCATTTCTTCCTGACATGTATTGCTCTTTTGTGAATCCTTATATGATTCACCAGGGTACCATAATTCTGTATTGCACTGCTTTTCAGGATATGATATGAACAACTTTAGACATTGCCATATAGGGAAGCACTTAGAAGAAACATTCACCCTGTAAGGAAGTCTGATAAAGTGCCTCATGGGGAGGTTAAGAGAACAAAAATATGAAGAGGGAAAACTGCCTTTAGTATATATTAGTTCAAAGGAAAGACTATTCGCAGGACTTGTTCAAGGTTTTGCTGCTACCAGCATTCCAACGGGTCTTAAATGCTTAGCGCAAAGGAGAATATCACAAGGAAAAGAAGGGAAAGGCAAAATAAGAGATAAGTATACCAGTACTGGGATTCAAATTTTTTTACTACCAATTCTGTGGGCATGGCTTGTGGGTGTGCCATTGCTTGGTGGGCACTGCTTGGTAGGCATGGCAGAAAAGGATACTGTAAAATTTCCATTCCCTCCCCACCCCATTAACCTGCTTTCTAGATCTGTTCTCCTGTGCAGGGCAACAAAAGAAGACCCAGCCAATCAGCTGGGACTTGGGAGGCAGAAAATAGATGGGGCGGTGCCAGTCAGGGGTGGTATTTGCCAGTTCTCCAAACTACTCAAAATTTCCACTACCGGTTCTCCGAACTACTCAAAATTTCTGCTAATAGTTCTCCGAACTACTCAAAATTTCTGCTACTGGTTCTCTAGAACTGGTCAGAACCTGCTGAATACCACCTCTGGAATACACCTACAATCAAGATTGCTTAGCCATTATGTTCAGATGGTGGCATCTGAAATATAGCAATTACTTCAAAATATTTCTGCTACTTGAGAGGCAGTTTGGTTAATAGTTAAGGCACCAAGCTAGAAACTGGGAGTCTGAGTTCTGGTCTTGCCTTAAGCACAAAGCCAACTGGGTGACCTTAAGCCAACCAATCTCTTCAGTCCTAGGAAGGAGACAATGGCAAATCATTTCTAAAAAACCTTGCCAATAAAACTGCAGGACTTTGTCCAGGAGGTCACCAAGAGTCAATACTGACCCAAAGACATAAATAAATAAAATAAAATATATTTTGAAAGTTTAGGTTCAAGCAGTTGATTCGCATGCCTGATCAGTCCAAAAAATATAACCAAGTCTTAACCATCATTAGCTTTTCCTTATTTATGTCTGCCTCCTCTTTCCACTGTTTTCTTTAAATCAAATTATAGATTATGCATTTCATCCTGGTTCCGTTCTTGTATTCTTTAAAGCAGCATGCAGGTTTGTAGCATTCTTACCAACAGATAGTAATATATTGTGTACACCTCCTAACAACACACTTAGGCATAAACAAGTCGAGAGGAGGCCTTGCACCACACAGATGAGAGGGAAGAAAAATTCTACAAGAAGACATCTACACATTAAGTTTTAAAAACACAGGCAGTAGTAGTGATTGAAGTTTAGAAAGCAATGGGGAAGATAAATTCCAGATTTACTCAGCTTCCTGTGTACGTGTGTGAGGCATATAAGGGCAGTAGACAGCCTAATTATGAAATCATTTGATGCTTGAAGCAGCAGCAGGGCTCCTGGACACATTTGTTTCTCCCCTTCCCTTTACTTGGGTTCCCTCAAAAGAATTGCTTTTGACACAAGTTCACAATATTTACATTAAATATTCTCATATTACAACTGCAGACAAAGGCAGAGTGGCAGGACAAAAAAACTTGTTTGTACATTACATCACCCATACCCAACATTCATTGCAAGAACCAAGGCTTGTAACTTCCTTAAATCTGCGTGATCTTCCTTGCGAAAATTTTGAGAGGATGTAAGAACTGCAAGGCCACAAGCCATGGAAACAAGCTCCTCAAACAAGGGTCCCAAGGGACACACTTGCTAGGTCAATGGCCTGCCTTCAAAGCACAGTCTTGGTGGAGGTTCTACATCCAGATTATGTTATCAAACTCATTAATTACAGTGGGGTAATCAGAGGTGGGTATTCAGCAGGTTCTGACCAGTTCTGGAGAACCGGTAGTGGAAATTTGGAGTAGTTCGGAGAACCGGCAAATACCTTCTCTGACTGGAGATTGTACAGTATCCTTCCCCTGCCATGCCCACCAAGCCACGCCCACAGAACCAGTAGTAAAAAAAATTGAATCCCACTGGCGGGGTAAACATACCTACAATGTTGGAGGAGAGAGCAAATAACACATTTTTTTTCCTAGAGAGTGGGACAATCTTTAGCTTCTGCCAGTACATTTGTTCACAAACCAATTATTTATTCATTAACAATTCTCACACAATTCTCCTGATGCAACGGGCATCAGAAAGAGGAAAGAGGAGGAAGGATAATTTATTCGAGAGTGGAGGAAGGTGTTATGTACACTAAACACCATGATACATATCAAATTCTAGCACATCCTAAGACAAAATATGCTTCATTTTCCTCTTGGCTTTCAGTGTTGATAAATGGCTGACAGATTCCACCCAAAGAAAGCCCATCACTGGAAAGGGAAGTTTAGGTTCCGCTCCTGTTGTTTGTTATCATTCAGCCCTCGATCCTCAGTTTCATAATACGTTACTCCCATCACAAGACCTCAGCTATTCATTTATCTGTTACTGATAGAGATTAAGGGAGAGCATTGAAGAGAGGGAAGGAGGAGCAAGTCCTGCCCACTATCACTTTGATGCAGCAGAATATTCCAGCTACAAAGAAATCAATGTTATACTTGGAGGCA
This sequence comes from Naja naja, assembly GCA_009733165.1. Lineage (NCBI taxonomy): Eukaryota > Metazoa > Chordata > Lepidosauria > Squamata > Elapidae > Naja > Naja naja. Next base: position 139,573,324 of record CM019149.1, read on the forward strand.
AGAATACTGCCCCCTATGTCATATGGGGTGCTCAGATGGATTCATTTCAATGCATGTGGGCATCCCCGCCCCAAATTCTCCTGAAAAAAATCACACTGCCACAAGCCTATGACTCACTTCCCTGTTGGGCCAGGGAAAACGCCTAGCACTTAGTTCCAGCTGCCTGCAATTATTGCAGGCTCGAATCCCACCAGGCTCAAGGTTGACTCAGCCTTCCATCCTCTCGGGGTAGGTAAATTGAGGACCCAAGATTGTTGGGGGCAGTTAGCTGACTTTGTAAAAATGCCGCTTGGTAATAAGCAGGCATATACAATGGAATGAAGGCTATTGCTGAGTGCATTGGGTTGTATCCCAAAAATTGTAAGCTGCCCTGAGTCTCCGGAGAAGGGTGGGATATAAATATGAATTTTAAAAAAATTGGGTTTGTTGAAACAACTATTCTTGGGGGTGGAAGTGGGGGCAGGGATGGAACTACGGCTAATTTTCAATTTATGACTACAATTGAGATTGTGATTTCAGCTATAAATCAGTGTGGTCATAAGTCAAGTCCCCACATGACCAGACCTGACCATTTTTTCCAGCAGTCGTGAAGCAAATTCAGCTATCCCAATGGACACCTTTTGCCTTGTTTTTGTTTTTGCAGGAAACCAGCAAAACAGGTTGCAAATCACAATCACATAAACTACAGGATGTTGCAACCAGTCATAAATGTGAACCAGCAGTCAAGCACCTGGACTGTGATCACCTGACCACAAGGGTGGTGCAATAGTTGTAAATGCAAGAACAGATCATAAAGCACTTTTTCCCCCAACTTTGAAATAGTGTTAAATCAATGGACTACCTGTATTAAAGTAGAAGGGAAACCCTTCTTTCCTTTTATGGGCATTTCTACCCAGCATCTCTAACATTCACAGGAGCCATAAGGAGGAAAACATTTTCTGTACAGGTAATCCTCAACTTATGACCAGAATTGAGCCTAAAATTTCCATTGCTAAGCAAGACTGTTATTAAGCAAATTTAGCCCCATTGTATGACCTTTCTTGCCACAGTTATTAAGAGAATCACTGCAGTTGTTATGTTAGTAACACAGTTGTTCAGTGAATCTGGCTTCCCCATTGACTTTGCTTGTCAGAAGGTTGCAAAAGGTGATCACACGACCCCAGAACCCTCCAACCGTCATAACTATGAATCAGCTGCCAAGCGTCTGAATTTTGATCACATGACCATGGGGAAGCTGTAATGGTCACAAGTGTGAAAAATGGTCATAAATCCATTTTTTTTCAGCGCTGTTGCTAATTTTGAATGGTCACTAAACCAACTGTTGTAAGTTGAGGACTACCTGTACTCAACTCCTGAGCAATAGTTGGCAAAATCAGATATGTCTACTATGAAATGATTCATAGTATTGTCAATGATGACTGCAAGTAAGAGCATTTTTTTTTGCACAGCTGTGGATCCCTATTGACATGTGCATCCACTCAGCCAAGGAGAGGCAATTCCCAAGATACAGATGTCAGAGTGAGTGCTAATTAGAAGTCCCTTTGTCTCTACCCTTGCATTAAAAATCTTTGGTCATATTGCTACCTGCCTATATTTGCATAATAAAGCAAGAGAACATGTACTTGCATTGCTTCACTCATTCTAGATTCAGCCTTCCCTCTTCTGGTGTCCTTCAGAAGTGTTGTGAGTAGAGCTCCTGGAATAATGCAGTCCTGTACATCTGGGCGGCATTAAATTCAATAGAAAGCTGCACTACACATGGTTACATATCAGAAATTCCAATGGTCAAATGTGAAGTTTCTCCTCCTTCACAAAACAGACCAAGCAAACAAATTCATGTTATGCTGTGTTTGCTAAAGACAATGGATGCAAATTGTTCTTTTAAATAATAGCTTTACTAGCTCACTAGCTCCCACCCCCCCAGCTCCCATTTTCCCAGGCACAAAAATGTAGCAGCCTCGAAGCTTCTAATAAAATATGCTTCCAAGGCTGACACTCACATTGTCTCTTATAGCAAAAAGTTGGCATTAAGGTATATTGGGTTTTTGTTTTTTTGTCCAGGATTTCAACATTCTTTGTGACCAGAGCAGAGGCCCCTTTACTAATCTTTTTTTTTTGCTGGAGTATGATTTCTACTGCGCCTGTTGTTTCAGGGCAAATGCACTGAACAAAAAAAAAATAGAGCCTTGATTCCATAGAACAGGGGTGTAAAACTCCATCTGAATCTGGCCCGTGGGGTACTTAGATCTGGCCCATGGGGCCGCCCTGGAAACAATAAAGTAACAGATAACAGTAACAGATAATGAGTTGGAAGGGACCTTATAGGTCATCTAGTCCAATGCCCCCCGCCCAAGTGGGAGACCCTACACCATTTCTGACAAATGGCAGTCCAATCTCTTCTTGAAAGTCTCAAGTGATGGCGCTTCCACAACTTCCGAGGGCAAGCTGTTCCATTGGTTGATTGTTCTCACTGTCAGAAAGTTCCTCCTTATTTCCAGGTTCAATCTCTCCTTGTTCAGTTTCCATCCATTATTCCTTGTCTGGCCTACAGGCCTTTTAGAAAACAGCTTGATACCCCCCCCCTCTGTGGCAGCCCCTCAAATATTGGAAGACTGCTATCATGTCCCCGCTGGCCCTTCTCTTCACTAGACTAGCCACGCCCAGTTTCTGTAACCGTTCTTCATATGCTTTAGTCTCCAGTCCCCTAATCATCCTGGTTGCTCTTCTCTGCACTTTTTATAGGGCCTCAACATCTTTTTTATAATGTGGGGACCAAAACTGGATGCAGTACTCTAGGTGTGGTCTAAAGGACCAGCCCATGGTGCCTCTGCCAGTGAAAACGTTTTTGCTGGCAGGGGGCTGTAGGACATTGAGCTAGCCATGCCCACTCAGCCCCCCTAATGTGGTCCTCAATGAAATCGAGTTTGACACCCCTGCCATATTGGGAACATGTCCCAACATATCTCTGGAAAAACCTTAAGCATCTAGCTATGGAGATGGAGATTTCAAGACAGAGGAAGTAAAGTTAATGCTAATGGCAACTCAAGAGGAGCAGCCTGTACAATCTTAAACCATAGATGGTTCCTAATTATGTCAAGTTCTAGAGTGCTTGGGCAGAGCACATACATTATAGAATTTAAGTTCAAAGAGAAATAGCAACCAAGATGTGCCATGCTCAGTGAACACAAGCAGTAAAGAAAGAATCTAAGCTTTAGTGAGAAAAACCCAGCCACTGTTCATACAGGCAGAAAAAAACAAAACCCCTGCCATCATTAGCAGATAGCAAGGTGAAAAATGTATGTGGCTACTGAGAAATGACATAAATCAATGTCCTGGTCATTTCATTTGCAAGTTTAGGCTGTACTAAAGCTGGCACAGTGCAGTGGAGAAGTAGCTCTTTATTTAGACCAAGAAACTGAACTAAACTACCTTTTGGATCCTACTCCTCTGCCAATTAAACAGTTCAATTTATGGCTAAGTAATTTTTTTATACAAGAAAAAAAGTTTCACTGTTTAAAACTACACAATTTCCCCAAAAGCTTGGTTGCTTATTTATCTATACATTGAATTCTGCAATTCACTATAGTCCACCAAAGACAAATGCTTTAAAAAGCTCAATACTGTTAAAATCAGATGATCAAACTAATTAATTATATAAAGCAGAAAATACCATATAATAACCACAGGCCCCCATCATATGTACATTAAAATTCACAAAGAGCTGCAGAAAAGCTGTTTTAATAGCTTTGCAAAAAGATGCTAAGGTCAGTGCTAATGGGTGTGGGGGGATGTGAGCTGTTCAGAGTGAATTGCTCAGAAGCCATGTTCAGGATGGGAAGGAAACCACAAAGTCAAGGCTGTGGAACACTGATAGCTTTGCAATAAGAGCAATGGGGTTAGCCCATAGCTACAAAGCAGCTTGGCTTCTTTGAAGGTTGACTTGCGTTAGAGTTCACCATTATATAGGCCAGGGGTCCCCAAACTTGGCAACTTTAAGACTTGTGGACTTCAACTCCCAGAATTCTCTGGGAGGGCAGACATAGCACCTCTTTCCAGGTTCACTCTCTTAGGTTAAGTTTACTCCTCAATTGCTCAGTTAGAACCAGGGATGACCTTGTTGACAGTCTATTAAAGCCAGAAGCAACAGAACCAGTAATCCAAGGCACTGGTCCACCCATTTCAATAATGTTTACACGGAGGGAAAACAGAAGAGAAATTGGCATAAAGTGCCAGACTTAGGGAAAACTCCACACAACAGAAAGAAATGAAAAACTTTCCTGTACCTTCCTGAAAAAATTGAAGAATCCAACAATAACATGCTCACACACAAAGAATCAAGAAAAATAGAAAATGTTAGGGAATGTCAAAAGGACAATCTTATGGGTTTATTTTGGAACGAGGAAATACATTTAAAACAAGGTTTTACACTCTCAAAATTAGTAGATAACTCTCTGGTCATCTGAACGTCCGGTCTCCAACCTTCGCTTTTTGGCGAAGGTTGTTGAGAGTGTGGTGGCTCAGCAGGTTCCGCTTTTCCTGGATGAAGCGGACTACCTGGATCCGTACCAATCGGGCTTCCGACCCGGTTACAGCACGGAGACGGCATTGGTCGCGCTGATGGATGATCTTTGGAGGGCCCGGGACAGAGGTTTTTCCTCTGTCCTGGTCCTATTGGATCTCTCGGCGGCTTTCGATACCATCGACCATGGTATCCTTTTGCGTCGCCTCCGGGGTTGGGAGTGGGGGCACTGTTCTTCAGTGGTTCTCCTCCTACCTCTCGGGCGATCGCAATCGGTGTTAGTGGGAGGGGTTCGGTCGACCCGAGGGCTCTCTCTGTGGGGTCCCGCAGGGGTCGGTCCTTTCCCTCTCTTATTTAATATCTACATGAAACCGCTGGGTGAGATCATCCGTGGCTTTGGGGTGAAATTCCATCAGTACGCTGATGACACTCAGCTGTACTTTTCCACCCTGGCCAGATCAGCGATGCCCTCTCCCTGATGTCCCGGTGCTTGGATGCGGTACGGACCTGGATGAGTAGGAACATGCTCCGACTCAACCCGCCAAGACTGAGTGGCTTTGCGTGTCGTCTCGGTCCAGCCAGGATTGTTTATCCTTGGCCATAGGGGGAGGTGTTACCCCCTGTGGATAGGGCACGGAATCTGGGGTCCTCCTGGATGTACGGCTCCGGTTGGAGGAGCAGGTGGGGGCCGTCGCCAGGGGCCTTTGCCCAGCTCCGTCTTGTTCGACAACTCGCCCTTTTCTGGATCGAGACGCCCTACGCACGGTTACTCATGCCCTTGTCACCTCGAGACTCGACTACTGCAACGCTCTCTATCTAGGACTGCCCTTGCATACCATCCGAGATTGCAGTTGGTGCAGAATGCGGCGCGGGTGGTGATGGGAGTTACCCGGTTCTCCCATGTTACCCCCTCCTCGTGGCCTGCATTGGTTGCCGATTGCGCCCGGGTGAGATTCAAGGTTTTAGTTTTAACATTCAAAGTCCTACATGGCATGGGTCCCCAATATCTGAGGGAGCGTCTTCTTCCAATAGCTAGCTCCGGCCGCCTGTGCGGGCTCATAGGCAAGGACTCCTCGGGTTCCATCGGCGGTTCAATGCCGGTTGGTACTTCCCCGACGACGAGCCTTCTCTGTTGCGCCCCGACCTCTGGAATCAACTGCCTCTGGAGCTCCGTCTGGCCCCTGATCTCCGTACCTTCCGCCAATTAAAAACTTGGTTGTTTGACCAACCTGGCTGTGACCCTCCTTTGGGGGGGATGGGTTTTTTTAATATATTTTATTGCATTGTTATGTCTTATATTTGGGCTTGTTAGTTTAATGTCTTTTTAAATATTTATTGTTCTGTGTTTTAGCTGTGAGCCGAGTCTTGGAGATGGGGCGGCATACAAGTTCAAATATAAATAAATAAATAAATAAACAGAGCATCTGCCTTGAAACGTAGCCTAGGAATAAATTACAGGATTCATGTTCATTTTCTCTGTTACATATAATGTAATGTTAGAATTTGTCTTTAACATTACAACTACATGAGGGTTTCCTTAAATACCCGCATTAGACTGTTCCAATAAAGACTGGGGGAAAACCAAAAGTCAATTGTTATAAATGAACTAAAGCTGTGTTCTTAATTCAGCTACTTGAAAACACATTTATAGGCTCAGCATGTATAGTAAAATACCTGTGCTTAATTTTATAATGCACAGAACCCCACCAAGCCACCATTTTGAGGCCCTTGACAAAAAAGAGATCCGTCAAGCCTAAAGCCAGCCCATTCCCAATTATAAGAACCAGCAGTATCTTTTCTCCCAACCTTGCAGAGAACTTCCTCAGACCTTGCTGGAACTGAGCTTCTACAGGCCAAGAAAGTCTTCTGCTAAGTCCCAGCCCACTTCCAACTAACATGAATACTGTCAGGTATTGCAGAAAAAAAAAACCCTGCTATTCAACAAAATGGTCTGCTAATAACTTGATCGGCATCTTTGGAAAACGATTTAAATTTTCAAAGAACTACAATCTGCATCATTAAGTGCATCTGTTCCTCTAAACTGCTGGCATATATGTGCAGTAGTGTTGGTTGCAGAGGACTAATTCTGCTAACCCTCAGGAAATTATTTAGTAATTTAAAAGTTAGCCAGTAAATTAGATGGGCTACACATTTAAAATGCTAGATTGATAAACAGCCATTACGTTCAAAGGGAGCACAATAAGTGAGGGCTTTTTTTCCTATCGTGAACATAAAATAATCATATTTTGCAGCTTGCCAAGGAGTGGGAGATATTTACTAGATCAAGTGTGCAGGGAAGGGAATTAAAAAAGCAAGATTCCATTGATGGATACATTGACTGTGATAGCTTTGGGCTTGCTGTTTAACACACACTCACACACAAAACCAGAAATGTTTGACCTTTGTAAGTTGTTAGAATTTTTAAATACCTAATTTTCATACTTGATTCGCACTTAGAATTAGCCTTTTAATAGCCCTTCCTTGAAGTACTGTGACAATATTTTAAATGATCTACTGAAAATGTATTTGTTGACAAATCAAGTGGCCTCCCATATTTTCCCTCTCTGCCAGCAAAACAATGACTACTGCATTTGCTCCTTTACAATGTGTCCCTCAACCACCAGTTCATCTGGACACTTGTGCACTCAGTGAAAATTACATCATTCAATGTGCATCTAAGCAAAAGAGAAACCTGCCCCAAATTTGGTTTCACCAAATCCATATGCTCTTCCCTCCCACAGCCTCCTTAAGTGCCCAAAGGCCAAGGTGGAACAGGCAGGAGAGCTCTTGTATCCAAGACATGCTGTGGCATGCCTTGTGTGCCGCATGCTCCAGAACTGCCAACAGAAAGTCTCCTTTTTGAAGTATAGAACCTTCTAACTCCTCCTATGGAAAAAGAAAAAAAATGGGGTGCTTCCATTTTCACAAGAACCCCTCAAATCTTTAGAGGCCAGCAATGTTCACAAGAACAAGGGTATGCACTACTGTTTTTATACAGACTTTGCACCCTATGCTGTCCTATATACCCTTGTAGAACTGTCCAACTTCAGACAAATAACTCATAAGCAGGAACCCAAGGTATACTTCTACTCTACTGGAGCTGAAACCTGGCAGAAGTTTTGACTACAGAAACATACCAGGTCATTTTTGGAAAAAACATTATCCCATAGTCTCCTAAATTGAAGAGATAGATAAAGATTTCCTTAATATATTCAGTCAAACTGACCCTAGGACAAGGTCCCTCAAACGAAATGATTTGGCTCAGCCACCCAGATGAGCTGGGAATACCCCACCACACGTGCTCACCGGTCTCCATCCTGAGCACCATGCTGCCAGCAGCAGAGACAGAGTACAGACCACGGCTGTTGTTCGATCCAAGATAGGTGCGGCACGGCAACTCGACGGGGTTGATACCTGCAACTGACTTGCTGCCTGCCTGTTGCTTCCTGGAATGAGTCAAATCTTGTTCCAGCTAGTGGGTGGCTCTTGCTTAGGACGGAATAGGCGTCACTGCCTTTCTGCCTGCAACTGAGATAACCAGTAACGCCCTGTTCCTGTGCTGATCCCTCAAGCTTTAGAAAACCATTAACCCCTCATGCTCTGCAGATCAGACAGAAACTTTAGCCTGAGAGATGGAAGTGAAAGAAAACCCACTAAAGGAGGTTCTCAGGAGCATATAGATCCTATATGGCAGAGGTCTCCAAACTCGGCAACCTTGAGACTTGTGGACTTCAGCTCCCAGACTTTGTAGCAAAAGTCTGAGGTCTCTCAGGTTCAATGCTAAGCTTTTTATGCATGTAAACAAGAAACTAGGAGCCAATGGTGTATAGGGGTTGGAGTGTTGGAATTAGGAATGAAAGAAATCAAGTTCAATCTATGATCTGCCTTGAAGCTCAGTGAGTGACCCTGGAATAATCAGTATGTCTGAAGGTTATTTTCAAAACAGCCCTGTGAAATTATTAAAATGGTCTACCTTCTGTTGAGAGAGAAAGGAAGGGGAAGAGGAGGGAGAGAGATGTTACATTACATCATGCCACTGAGTATGAGGAATTACATGACTTTTACCATCTTTCTTAAAGCAGTTGCTTAGTCAGCTGTAGAATGATGTGCATCTAAAAATGATTTCATGCCTACCATAGAACATCTGTTAAAACAAATGGCAGCTGGATGTTCTAAGGGAATTATTGAACTGCTAGATGCAATTCAGTGGTGGGATTCAAAATTTTTTACTACCGGTTCTGTGGGCGTGGCTTGATGGGCGTGGCTTGATGGGCATGGCAGAGGAAGGTTACTGCAAAATCCCATTCCTGCCCCACTAACCTGCTTTCCAGTTCCGTTCTCCTGTGCAGGGCAACAAAAGCCCAGCCGATCAGCTGGGGCTCGGGAGGCAGAGAATAGATGGAGGTGGGGCAAGTCAGAGATGGTATTTGCCAGTTTTCCGAACTACTCAAAATTTCCGCTACCGGTTCTCCAGAAATGGTCAGAACCTGCTGAATACCACCTCTGATGCAATTGGCTAAAAATATCAAATCTGAGATGCAAAAGTGTGGATAGCCACTAGGGGGCAGCAGCAGAGAGTGTCCCGCATCTGCATACTATTATCTTTCTGGCTATTTAGATTTATGCAACGCAGGCCTGGCAGCCTTAAGGCTACCTTTCTGCCCATTCATTCACCAGTAATGAAGCAGTGGTCTCTCATTATTGAAGACTTATGCAAACACATCACTCTGGAGAAGAAGAAACAGTTAATCCCAGATTTCACCTTATTTCTCTCTATAGGTCCTTTCTGAATCTTCCTAGTATTTCAAGAACTGACAAAGAACAAGAGGGACAATGGTAAAGACAGATTCGCGGGAGAAGTAGAAAAAAGCACCTCTGCCATCCATTCTAACTCAGTATTCTTTCTTTTGCCGCTTCACTTCTTCCAACTAAATGCTTTTAGGTATTTGTTTCATCCTGGAATGGAAGGATGGGACTTCTTCTGCATAGGATCTAAGTGTCAAGAGCACTCAGCTTACTGGGAAGAAGTTCCTCGACCTGGAAGGACCAAAACCTGGGGAGAATTTGGTTTCCTATAGCTTTAAAACCTCTGTAGAAAAAAAAATCAACAAGTGCACTAGGAAACCCTGCCATTTGCTCTTATTATTAATGTTCCAAGTAGCTCTGTTTACCTTTGCACCTCTACCTTCTGGCAAACATATTCAGAATACATGAAACATCAAGAAAGGAGTAGCAGCAGTTGATCTGCGTCATTGCTACTAGGGAAAGGCAAAGAGTAAAGGCTCATTTCCCTAATCACAAGGAAGACATGATTCCAGAAGGAGCTGGCACCAGCTCAGCTAAGGAGCAGCCATCCTGTTTTATTAGTAGCCATACGTAGCAGATTTATAATATCTTAGTGTTTTGTTTTTTAAGGACAATCCCTTACATCATTCAAGGCTGAGCCAAAAGTTGAAAAGTTGGGTCAGCGCTGCCCTCTGCTGATTGGAGAAGGACATTGGCTTTAACCCAGAAAACTAGGGGAGGAGGCAGCAGAGAAGGGAAAAAACCCCACACTTTTAGAAAGCTCTTTTACACTGGTACAATTCATCTTCCTGTCATCACTCCTATCTCAAGTTATTATATGCCGACCATAAAAGGAACCACACACATTAATGTGTCAGTAGCTATTTGTACAAGGCAGTCACTCTTTCTTCCTGCCCCCAACAACAGGACTTTTAGGAAGAGATGCTTGACTATCAATCTATAATTGCTCCACAATTCTTGCTAAACTAACACTTAATTTTTCTGTATGCATTGCAGCCTAGTAGCTTGACAAAAAATCTCATCAAACAGGAAAATATTTGTATCTCAGTGCTGTCCCATATTATGATTATGATTATGATTATTTATTGGATTTCTATGCCACCCCATCTCCCGAAGGACTCAGGGCGGCGTACAGTCATAAAAACAATATAAATACTATACAATTTTTAAAAAATTCATATTTATATCCCGCCCTTCTCCGAAGACTCAGGGCAGCTTACAATTTTTGGGATACAACCCAATGCGCTCAGCAATAGCCTTCATTCCATTGTATATGCCTGCTTATTACTAAGCGGCATTTTTACAAAGTCAACTTATTGCCCCCAACAATCTTGGGTTCTCAGTTTACCTACCCCGAGAGGATGGAAGGCTGAGTCAACCTTGAGCCTGGTGGGATTCGAGCCTGCAGTAATTGCAGGCAGCTGGAATTAAGTGCTAGGCTATTAACAGCCTGTACCACCAAGGCTCTTGAAACCCAATAATCCGAATTAAAATAGCACTATTCATAAAACCCCCATCCCCCTCCTCAGTCCAGGTCGGTGAGTTGGAACAACCATGTTTTCAGGCCCCGCCAGAAGGACCGGAGGTCGGGAGCCACCCGAAGCTCCAGGGGCAGCTGGTTCCATAGAGTGGGTGCTCCCACAGAGAAGGCCCTACTCCTGGCGGTCGCCAGCCAACATTGTCTGGCCGACAGCACCCCAAGGAGGCCCTGTCTGTGAGAGCGCACGGGACATTGGGAAGCCGTTATTGGCAGCTGTATCCCGGTCCTAAGCCTTCCTCATATATGTATGGATTGGTTCTATTAAACTTATCTCTTTTTTCTCTTCTCAGAATGCATTCAAGCCCTTATTAGATGAGGCTGGAGAGTCTGTAGGAAATCCACCTCTCCAAACTATGCAACAATTTCACTACTGATCAAATTGTGTTGAGAGAACAATTGGCTGCTCTTCAGCCATTCCTAGGAAGAAAAAGAAATGCAACATAAGTTAATAAATAAACCTGTAGTGCAGCCAAGCGTTAAGGACATAACGCAAATGTGCCTCTGCTCTTACCATTTCCAAGGTTCAGCTGATGTCTGGGGTAGATAAATGGAAAATACCCTAAATCAGTGTTATCTAAAATGCCCTTAAGCAGGAAATCCATTTGTATGACAAGTCAACTTTGAAAAATGGGACAATCTGTTTTAATTTAACAAAGGGGCCCTTTCTGGTTTAAATAATGCCAAACATATGCTAGGGATCCTACCTGCAGATTTTGCCAGACAGTGCAGAACTTCCTGCCCTCAGCTTCTGATGCTACCACATCCTGTTTTCCTGATGGCAAATACCTACTGCTTTAACATCAGAGCAAGAAACATTAACAGTGACAGAGAAAGTCCTAAGTTCAAGCCTGTGAGGCTTGCTTCTCAATCTTGAAGCTAAAATGAAGCCTACGCTATAAATCCACTCTGTTCATTCATACCTGAAATGGAACTCCAGCCACGCACTGTCTGGGATTTCTTTGGAGTGGAGGCTGGGTTTCCATGGACACCTCCTGGCTCTCATTCTCACACACCCCTTCCAAAGCAGATTCTCTTCTGCTGACTTTTACAAATGAATCTAACAGTCACCTGGTAAACAGCTGTCCCTAACATCTGTGAGAGCAGAAAGAATCGCACAGCCAATCTCCCTCTCTTCTCTGAGAAATGCAGTTGGGGTTTTTTTTTTTGTTCAGGTCACTGGGTATCATAGGATACCTTCTCCCAATCTGACACAAGACTGCAAAATTACAAATTTTCACTGTTACTACTAGACAACACAGATTACCAAAATGTGTTGCTGTGTTGGAAATAGATATAAGATACAGTAGATGGATAGACAGACACTGCACAAACAATTGGAAGATACTTTGGGGTTCACAGAATACTTTTGAAGGAGACAAACTGGATATCTTCTGGGAACTTTAGAACTATAACTGATATAATTTATCTTTCATTATCATAATGAGATTCAGGGGAATTGCAGACCCAAGCATCAGAAAAGTACCAGGTTATTTCAGAAGAAATTACGTGAAAAGGAAACAGCTAAGCCTCAGATTCTGTGGGTTTTGCCTCACATGCAGATAACTTGCAGATAACCAAAGCGCAAACCTGATTTAAAATTTCTCTGTCGGCTAAGGATGTGCATTTAACTTGGTTGCCTCCCTAAATGACTTTCTGAACAATCAAGTATTAACTTTAGTAACATAAAGAGTCAATCAGGTCTGAAACTTGCTGTGCTAATTATAAAAACAAATTAGTTCACCAATAGAATAAAACAATGTAATTAACTTTTAAGAATAATGATAAGTTAGTCACGGTAGAAAGGTAGAAACCTTTTACTTCATAATTATTTTGTCTTCCTCCCCTAAAATATTGATCACTCTATATATTGTAAATGGAAATTAAAATAATGATCTTTACATTTTTGGTAGCTGTTCTCTTCTTGTTTGGAGATGCTATCAACAGCACCAGGCATGAATTCTTGAAAATAATTTCCTCTGATCAAATATAATAGCTATCTTCTAAAAGCTATCCCTCCGTAAGACCGAACAAATACTGTTAGTTCTTAACAACCACAGTTCAACCCAAAATTTCCTTTGGCAAGCAAGACAGTTGTTAAGTGAGTTTTGCCCCATTTTACGACATTTCTTGCCACAGCTGTTGAGTGAATCGCTGCAGTTGTTAAGATAGTAACATGATCGTTAAGTAAATCTGCCTTCCTGATTGACTTTGCTGATCAGAAGGTTGCAAACAGTGATCACATGACCCTGGAACATTGCAACTGACATAACTACGCACCAGCTTCCAAGCAGTCGTAAGTGTGAAAAACTCTTATATGTCATTTTTTTCACTGCTGTTGTAACTCTGAATGGTCACTAAATGAATGGTTGTAATTTGAGGAGTATCTGTATCATCCCTACTGAATGAATGGAGCTCTTTTCTAAAATTACTTTCTTGCTGTGTAACAACTAGATGAGGACATTATTCTAATTCAACCACCATTTTTCAGACTATAAGACACTCCGGACTATAAGACGCACATTAGCTTTAGAGGAGGGGGTGGGGGGAAATCTGCCTCTGCCTCCCAGCAATTTGCCTCCTTGCAGCAAACGGCAAACAGCCTTGGTCAGCTTCAGCACAGCCTGAATTTGCACAAGCAGCTGACTGGTGGTTGGATCTGCCTCACGGAATACCACCCCTCAGCTGTTTCAGGCTGTGGTGATCACCACCACCCATCGCACCCATCGCCACGGACCCCATTTTTTGCCTCTGCGCATCCCGTTGTTGACCCGTTTCAGGCAGGGGCAATCTTTGCCACCTGGAACGGGCCAAAAATGGGACACATGGAGGCTGAAAACGGGGCGCGTCGAGGCTGAAAATGGGGTGCACGAAGCGGCAATAGGCAGAGGTAATGGGCAGCAATGGCCAATGGTGATCCCTGCAGCCTGGAACAGCTGATTGGTGGTATTCTGGGAGGCCGATGCAATGGTCAATCAGCTGCTTGTGCTAAATCAGGCTGTGCTAAAGCTGACCAGGCTGTTTGCTGCAAGGAGGCAAATTGCTGGGAGACAGTGGCCAAAGGGTGGGGGCTGGTGGGTAGGCGGGGCTTAGGCAACATTCACTCTATAAGACATTTCCACCGACTTTTGGGGTGGAGTGTGTATTATAGACTGAAAAATTTGTGATATTGGGGGTGGCTGTGGATGAGGTAGACTGATCTACTGTTCATCTGAAGGTAAGAAGCATTTCAAGCACAGAGAAAGATTTTCTACTATTGAAATGTCAAGCTATCTGGTTATCACACACAACCCCAAGTGTTGTTACTGTGTTTCCTGTCTTCTAATAAAAAATGTTATGAGGCAGAGGTGGAGCAAAGCTGAATGAGAAAGTTGCATATCTGTATTTCTTGAATACTACCCTGGTCAAGGAATTAAGGAGTCTACAGAGCAGACAGCTAAATGCTTTTGTATTGCAATGATTCTAATAAACAACAATTACTAAATGAAGATCTGTCAAATGGCAATTCTCCACATCAGGGTCCCCAACTCCCGGATTGCGAAGTAGTAGTAGTAGTAGTGGTCCGTGGCCTGTTGGGAACTGGTCTGTGCAAGTGAGCGAAGATTTAGCTGGTCACATGTGGGATCTAGGTTGCATGCATAAAACCATTCTCCCCGCCCTGCCCCACTGGTCCATGGAAGACAATTTTGCGTCCAAAGCCAGTCCCTGGAGCCAGAAAGCTTGGGGACCACTGTTATAGATGATGTCATAATCCAAAAAAAGAAAATGAAAATATTCTCCAATCCCACCCCATGCTTGTAATTTAACCAGTTCGGATCTTTTCCTGTGTAAGATTGAGAGTATCTTGGCGACGTTTCGATGAGGTCCCACTCGCCATCTTCAGGCTGGTGCTTTCGGCTTCGTGCTTGTGGGAGCATACCTGTACCCATGAAAATCTACAAAAACATATGTATGTATGTATGTATGTATGTATATGTATAAAACTTCATTAGTGAGGATCCAAATTGCCCTAAAAAAGGGCAATATTTAAATATATTTCTTTTCATATTTCATATGCCTCCAGGCAAATTCCAAATCGGTTGGTAAAACCTGTGACTACTCAGTTGTACATTTTCTTGTTCAGGAAGGTCAAGCAAAATATCCTAGCCACAAACTACCACTAATAGCCATCCTGCTCTGCACCAAGATGATC
Organism: Naja naja; assembly: GCA_009733165.1. NCBI lineage: Eukaryota > Metazoa > Chordata > Lepidosauria > Squamata > Elapidae > Naja > Naja naja. The sequence goes on from CM019149.1 coordinate 139,588,378, forward strand.
CATTATTGGAAAGATGTAATTACCAACCAAATATGTTATTAGATTTAATAATAATCGAATTATTTCCAAAGTCACTTGGTTTTTGTCTCCCTACACAAAGGTTCTTCTAGTGATCAAAAAACATAAATTATCTCTGCCCTGCTGTAATCAAACCAGAAGTCAGCTCTCCTTCCACCCAATCACTGAAAGTTAGACTGGTTTCCGAATCAAGAAATCAATGAAACAGTTCAGTAGGCAACTGAATTAACTTTGAGTGCACAAGCTCCAAGAAAGGTTACCTTTAAACTGAACATTAGTGTAATGATTCTTGTAAAAGAAAAGCTACAATAAACCCACTGAAGCTACAATCTACAGTGCAGCCTTCAGACTTGATGGTTAACAGAGGGATTCCCAACAAAGGATTCTATCGTGGCAGAGGAATAACTTAAACTCTCTGCATCCACCCTGCCTTTTGCTTCCCTCTTATCATAACACTAGCAAAATATTCCACAGCAGAAAAAGTTAAAACACCTACCTGGCTTGGTGTCCACCAAGATGGAAGGGCAGAGGAAAGCTTGGAAACTGGAAGCGCAGAGCTCACTGACCGTGCCCATAGTGGCAGCACAAGGTCATACCCGCCCAAGATTGGGTGGGAAAAGCTGCCCTTGGACAGCCAACAACAACCTGGCAAGTCAGAGTTGGCGAAGAGACCAAGGTGGAGAGCAGAGGTTAGAACTTAGAGAAGTCCAGCATCAAATGTTCAGCTGCACCTGCCACGCCAACAAGGCCAAGCAAGAGAGAAATACAATGCAAGGGATCCCCAGTCCGGCTGGAGCAGAAGGAACAGCAGAGGCTCCCACGCACTGAGCCTAGCCAATCCCAGCTCCCTGCCAGGAAACTATTCCTAGTACTGCAGTGTGCAGCTGACAAGACACACAAAATCATTCGGACGGCAGTTCGTTTTTGGAATTTTTTTCCAGATGCCCCTTCTGCTAGCTCCACCTCAGCCACTCCCTTGAACGGGTCTGGGAAGGTTTGGGCAGAGAGTATTTTTAGGGTGCTTTTATCCAGCTTCATCATTTGAGTTTTAAGCATCTAGCGAGCTGGGCTGTTGCATAGCAACTGTCACTGCATAAAGGAAAGGTGCATGAAAATATAGTATATATGGACACCAAACACATATGTGTAGATGGAAAGTGCAACATAGCAACTGGGTAGGAGTTATGAAGCAAGGAAACTGGCAGAATTTTTTGCCTCGGTCCCTGCAGTGCTATAAAGAAGACTCAGAAATAATTCCATGTGGTTAGTTCTGGTAGTTCAAATCTTTGTCGGGAAGTAAAAACCTTTTCCAAACAAGTTGGCTAGCATTTCTCTAATTGTACAAGTTTCAGAATGTATAAACTGCAGTTGCATACTATACTGAAGACCAAACAACTATGGATGTGTTTTCACTTGTTTTTTTTTAAAGTCACTAATCTTCATGAAGAGAGCAATGCCAGCTAAGGACAAACTGGTTTGTACTTCCTTTGACATAGCTTTTATTTTGCTGAGAAGCATATCAGGCCTGATGGTTACATTTGTCCCCCAGTTTCTTCTATATATTAACGGCTGCTCTTAAAAAGATAGGTTCTTATAAACAGGAAACCAACTTCTGGCAAAATGACTCATACAAAATATGTAAAATAGATATAAACACATGTATTGAGCAGCAGGAGGAGTGTGATAGTGGTCCTGTAAGAGAGCCAACCTGCATCCTATAGATGCTGTGGGTTGGCCCAGGGGTGGGATGCTACCAGTTCTGCCCGGCTCTGTAGAACCAGTAGCTCTGAAGAGCAGCAGACACAGAACCAGTTCTGTGTCTGCTGCTGTTTGGCCCACCCGCCCGCCCGGGCTGTTACTCGACCTTTATTTCCTTCTTTTTCAACCTTTATGCTTTGTGCAGCACAGCTGAGGTTGAAAAAGCAGTAAAAAAGACGTTTTTCAAGTGCTGCGTACCTGCGCACAGCACCTATCAGCTGTCTGGGAGGCACAGCTTTTGTTGTATTACACACATACGCGCAGGTTGCATCTGGTATGCGTGCGTGTGTGTGCTGCGTGTGAGCGCGCAAAACGTAAGTACCGAACCGGAGTAACACCAGTTGAATCCCACCCCTGGGTTGGCCATACGGGATGGTGGCCATTTTAGCCATCATCTTCATTATACAACATGACTCGAGATTAAGAGGAGTTAGAGTCTGCCTGAAAATATAGAACACTCTTGCTGTTCTTTTATAATTTTGTCTTTGAATGACTAAGTGGTGAATGGGACTGGACTGAACTAACAATCTCTTTACTGGAAGTGTTGGGGAGAAGACATGGAGTGAGCTGGAACTACTTACTCCTTTTCAGGTGAGAAACAGAGAGATATTCTATCTCTCCCTGGACGAATAAGATTTATAGGCGGTAACCAGGCCAGTTGACTAGGGTTTTTTTTTTTTTAATTACATTTATATGCCGCCCTTCTCCGGAGACTCAGGGCGGCTTACAATTTTTGGGATACAACCCAGTGTGCTCAGCAATAGCCTTCATTCCATTGTATATGCCTGCTTATTACTAAGCGGCATTTTTACAAGGTCAGCTAATTGCCCCCAACAATCTTGGGTCCTCAATTTACCTACCCCGAGAGGATGGAAGGCTGAGTCAACCTTGAGCCTGGTGGGATTCGAGCCTACAGCAGTTGTAGGCAGCTGGAACTTAAGTGCAGGCAATTAACAGCCTGAGCCACCAAGGCTCAGTGAATGCTCACAGAAATGCACTGGCATCCAGATCAATTGGTGGTTTTGCTGGTGTGTGTCCTTCAGGTGATGAATCAGATGATGACTGAATCAAATAAATATTTACTATTGTTATCTGAGGTGTGATGGGGTTTTTTGATGTGACGGAAGAAGACTAAGATCATGAGAAATGGGTATTGGGATGGGGGAGTAGCCGGGTAGTAATAAAAGAGGCAAGAGACAGAGAGTAGGTCAATCTTGGGGAAGATAGCCTGGATATTTGGTCCCAATGCCTACCCTCCACCACCTGTGTTTGGCCCTGAAGTCTGTTCACTGGAGTGTTGGTGGCCCCAGTCTCCATCTGCTGATACTTAATGCAATGTTGGGCTGTAACAAAGCTTGTAACAAAGCTTGTAACAAAGCTTGTCTCAACTATAATCATAAATGAGAGCTGACCTGATATGCATTACTGAAACCTGATTGGGCATGAGAGTGTAGGGGAGGTCCTCTCTTTGAAATATGCCCACCTCAGTTTTGGATGTGGCACTAGTTGTGATTCCAGAACAACGTGGGTGTGCAGCTATTGTCATCCAAGAAATTCTGGTGGCTGCTGGGTGTTGTTCCACAGATAGCCAGATGCAAAACCATATTTGTGGTGTTGGATCTTAAGGATGAGCTGGAGTTGATGGTAGTGAACCAATCTTCCTGCTGCACAGCTGCTTCCATCCTAAGCTGCTGAATTCTAAGGACAAGTTGGCTGTGAAGTTCCCCAAACTTATATATAGTTCTGAGGACTTCACTCTATTTTCTCTAGATCAGAGGGTGGCTTAGGAGTTCATGGCTGCCATAGTAATCATGGCCCTGATGCAGGTTATCAATGAGGGTTACATATTAGATCTGTTTTTTGTCTTGGGGCAGTGGCACCATGATCTGAAGTTGGGAGATATTCTCATTTATCCCTCATATATGGATCACTCCCTACTATAATACAATACAGTCTTTATTGATTAGCCCTTGGGCCATATCAAAGTGCAAAGTTCCAGCAATAAATTGTTGTTAAAATTTGATAAAAACAATTCAAAATGGAATTTAGTAAAATACAATTTATAATGGAATTGGATAAACACTCCCTACTAATTTCAGAGTATGCCTAGTTACACACACACACACACACACACACACACACACTAGCTGCAAGGAAGTAGGACATATTTGATTGGTCTGTCCCACGTTTTAGTTGGGATTCCAGAGGGTTTTAGGATTAGTCCCTGAAGCTCTATTGCATGGATTAATTAAAGCTTTAGTCATTGCTTGCTATGAGTGGGTGACAATTGCCTAGGATTTGATCATACCTGTGCAGATTTTTGTCCATGAACCTCTCAGACACAGCCCTGGTTTTCAAAGGAACTCTGGAAGATGAAATGACATAGCAAAGCCTAGAGCTTTGCTGGAGGATGGCAAAGTGCAAATCTGACCAAACACTAGGTAAGAGCCTTGGTTAAAAATTGCCTGTGCTGTTAAGAATGGCAAAACACTCATATTGTGTGTTGGCAAAACCCTCCACCATTATGTCCGCAGATAGACAATCACCCTATTACAGATGACTTGGTCCCTGCTGTACAAGGAGGAGCTGGGAAACACTGCAAAGTCATTATGAGGATTATTCTAGGTATTTTATTAGATTAAATTCTGCCCGTACAAGTATTATGGAAATGACAAAGGCAAAGCCTTGCTTGGTTATCTGGACAGGCTTTGAACATGTCAGTCCAGAGGCAACAGACAACCCTTAAGGCTCTGAATCCCATCACTTCTTTTTTTGAGCCATATTCTTTCTGGCTGGTCAAGGCCTCACAGGTAATGAAATGTTTTTGGATCAAGAGGTAGCAAATGTAGGAAGGGGCCATTCTGTCTGCTTTAAAGGAGATGGTGGTTCAACCTTTCCTTTAAAAGCCACACTTGGATCTGACAGTACTAGACAATTTTCATCCAGCTTTCAAGCTTTATGGGGTCCTTGATGCTTTCTGATCTTGGTTGTTTTCTTGTAGATATTTCATTAGGTAACATCATCGGTGCTAGGAGGCAGTTGAGTTGGATCTGAGAAAATGTTGAGTAATGAAATAACCAAGAAAATAACCAAGAACCCCACAATTCAACCTTGACCTACAAATACTCTTGTCTATCAGTAGTTTTCAGCTTAAGTTTAAAAGGACCACCAGAGGAAATAATTATTGAGAACTTTTTCAGTTAGTTTTCAGGCCAGATTTTTTTTTCTGTTTTTTTTTTTAATTACATTTATATGCCGCCCTTCTCCGAAGACTCAGGGCGGCTTACAATTTTTTGGAGCACAACCCAATGCACTCAGCAATAGCCTTCCTTCCATTGTATATGCCTGCTTATTACTAAGTGGCATTTTTACAAAGTCAGCTTATTGCCCCCAACAATCTTGGGTCCTCAGTTTACCTACCCCGAGAGGATGGAAGGCTGAGTCAACCTTGAGCCTGGTGGGATTCGAGCCTGCAGTAATTGCAGGCAGCTGGAATTAAGTGCTAGGCATTTAATAGCCTGAGCCACCAAGTTTTGTTTTGAGGCTAGGTTAGAGATGGCATGTTTATGCTTATGTTTGTACCTCTGGCAGACACAGGCAGGGGTTTCCCTGTCTTAACTCACTTGAGCTTTGGTGATTATCAATACCATCAATCATAGTATTCTTCTGGGCTAGCTTAGAGAATTGGGATGGAAGGCATTGTTTTACAATGGTTTTCCTCTTTCCTCCAAGGGCACTACCAGCTGGTCAGGGAGGGAGTAATCTAGCCCGAAGCTTTTGCTTTACAGGATGCCTCAAGGCTCAATTCACTCCTCCTTTCTATTTAACATCCACACAATGCTACTGGGTTAGGTCATTTATTAGCATGAGATTAACTATCCTTAGTATGGTGATGATATTCAGCTATACGTATCTGCCTGAAGCTGTCCAAGTGATTTCACAGAAGTATTTTCCCAAGGCCTGGAGGCTACGAGGGCCTGAATGTAGAAGGACAGGCTTTGATTCAACCCTAGTAAACCTGCATGTCTGAGGGCTATGTGGAGGCTTTGCATTGCTAACTTTGGAGGAAGCAGCACTCTATAGAGTTGGTTCACAATTTGAGGGTTTTCCTGGACTCACACCTTTTGCTCCAGTGATTCGACCTATCTCACCAGATTCAATACTGTCTACATATTTTGGGTCCTTTTTTTTGAAACAGTGCAATCTAACGGGACCTAGGAAGTATACCTTCTCTGTAATGGCATGTGACCTATGGAAGAGGTGTCCCTTGATTTTATCTTCACAGAAACCTTGTGAAGTAAGTGGGTTGAGAGGCAATGTCTAGCCCCGTGATGGCGAACCTATGGCATACATGCCACAAGTGACATACAGAGCCATTTGTGCTGGCACACGAGCCGCAGGCAAATTTACCTCACTGTGCATGCATGTGCCTCACAGCTGATTTTTTTTTCCAGTTGGTTTGAGGCCTTTTTCGGCCTCCCAGAGGCTTGGAAAAAGCCTCTGCAAGGCTTTTCAAGCCGAATTATAGGCCCGCTTCATCACAGCCTGTAATTCAGCCTGAAAAGCCTTGCAGAGGCCAAAAAAACCCCTCAAATCAGCAGAAAAATCAGCTGTGAGGCATAGTGCAGGTAAGGGGGTGGGGGTGGGGGATTGCGCGTGCATGTGCAGGGGATGTGGGGAGAGGGGGCGCACATTGCATTCTGGGTGCTGGCACGCAAGTGCATGTGCAATTTTTGGCACAGGAGCCCAAAAAGGTTAGCCACCACTGGTGTAGCCTAAAGTCTCCTAGGGAATTTCATGGTTAAACAGGAACTTCAACCTGGGCATGTCTGGTTTCAGCTTAGCAGCTTAACATGAATAAAAAATAGGAATGTGACAGATACTCCTCCTGTAACATGCAAACTCCTACCCTCATACGGTAGAAAAGTAATCCTTTCTGAGTTTGAATCTTCCAAGTATGGTTATATAACTTCCACAATTCCTACATAACATATACATACAGAGAACCAAGACAAAGTCATACATTAAGGATATAAGTATGGGACATGTGCCTGCTGGATATGCATAATGGCCAACTGGACAAATCATAGACTTGCTTATGAACAGTGGAGAATAACTTGCTTGAAAGATAGCCCAAAAAAGAATTCATCACAATATCCCCAAGTCTCCAATCCACACCTGGGTCTTCCTAAAAGGCTGTTAAAAAGGTTTAGACAATTAAGGTCTAAAAGGGTAGACAATTACATGTCTTAATATAGGCGTTTTCCTTATATGACCTGACTTCATTATTCTGTGCCAATTCTTCCTGCTTCTGATTAGAATATTTAGCCATTGTACTTGTTTTTTCACATCTGTAGAATATTTACTGCAATATTCCTACAAGCAGTTAAAAGCTAAAATGTTATAAAAAGGAGGTCTGAGGAAATCCTTTCAATTTTGTAATTTGATAAACTATGGGATAAGCTTGGGCAGGACAGTGAGGGAGCTCGTTAAATAAATTAAGCAAAAGACTAAGCCAAGACAGTTTTTATTTGGCTGTAATCTTGTTGCTTGTCAGTTAAAAAAAATGAAGAAAGTCAATGGTCCACACATTAATTTTGTTCAGTACACAAACCACAAGCACAAGTTTTTAAAAAATGGTTCCTTTTTTCCTCAAGCAATAGTTTATGCAATTTTTCATATTTATTACATAATCTATAGGCTACTGAATAGAAATAAAATAGTTTAGGAAGTTGGCAGAAAACCATGACGCTCAATTCAATAGCAAATATAAAAAACTAATTTACCAGAAAAGTTTTTGCTATAGGAGGGAGAACAGGAGAAAGAGAAAGAAGAGGGAGATGAATACACAGGCAATATAAGGAATGAAAAAGTCCAAAGGGAGGCTGTGCAAGAAATGGCAGCTCTTTTTCTTACAAATACACATGCACACGCATGTGGAGGTTGGCACGTCATTGAACACTTCACAGAAACTCTGAGGTTCAAATTCTCCTCAGCATTAATTTAAATCTTTACGATATCAGCCCATCAATTGTTTTGGAATCTACAGGTGATTAAATGCATTTTCTTAGGGATGCCCATAGATTTATTTCTACTTTCCCAGCAGCTGAAAACTCCTAGCAATCTCATTTATAGATTCATTTCCTCTTTTGAGAATGGAGTTGTAACAGGCCCGAAAAACCTTGGTTTTTTTCCCCTACAGTCACAAGATGTTTTTTTTTTTTTAATCACAAGATGTCATTTTTTTCCTTGCATCAGATCTCATGACTACAGTAGCTGAATTGCATCAACTGGCCAGAAGCTTTATGGCAGAAGCAGTTGAGCATTTACAATCTTTATTGTAAGCAACTATCTTCATTGTTAATTTCACACAGGATGAGTCTAAGTGCCCAGTGAATTTTACTTTTTGTGTAAGTCCATTTCTTAAATGCTTTTTGTAACTGAACTCTGATACTTTACTAGCAGTAATCTGGAATGTGTGGTGCAGAAAAAAGGGAGTATTTGCAGTATAAGCTTATCATGGGAAGGGTTAAACTTCTTCCCAATGCATAATCTGTTTTGCAAATTGGTTCCAGTTTCTCTTCCTGAGTTCATGTTATCTCACTATGCTCTAGTATAATTGTTTATGGTCATCATATCTCTTCCAATCACCCTTTTCAACTGTTAGTCAGATTAGGGATATCTAACTTATCACATCACTGAATTGCCATTTTCAATGCTCCTTTGGCAATAAGGACTCCTTTTAAGTAGGTATGGGATTAGTTTTCATGTCCAGGATTGAAATGCTCCAATAAATTAGTATCAGGCTCCTGGGGCTACTGATTGTAAAATTTGGTTCAGCTTTTTTATTTGTAGAATATTGTGTAGCTTTGGTGGCTTTAATAAATTACCTAGTTTGCAGGGTTATTGTGAGGTAGCCAAATATGAAGAGCCTTGGTGGTGCAGGCTGTTAAATGCCTAGCACTTAATTCCAGCTGCCTGCAATTACTGCAGGCTCGAATCCCACCAGGCTCAAGGTTGACTCAGCCTTCCATCCTCTCGGGGTAGGTAAACTGAGAACCCAAGATTGTTGGGGGCAATAAGCTGACTTTGTAAAAATGCCACTTAGTAATAAGCAGGCATATACAATGGAATGAAGGCTATTGCTGAGCACATTGGGTTGCGCTCCAAAAATTGTAAGCCGCCCTGAGTCTCCGGAGAAGGGCGGGATATAAATATGAATTTAAAAAAATATCCAAGTACAGAAAGCATTTCAAATATAAATTGCCTTTAGAATGGCAGTTTAGCATGGATTTTCTCATGCTACCACCTTTATTTCCACATAATGCTTCTTAGTAAGAAAGAGAATTAGAGTAAGGTGTCCAGGATTAGTCTTACATATGACATCCGCAATATGGATTAAGGACAGGACCAATTGGTTTTGGCATATTTTGTAGCACAGGAACTATCAAACCTGGGACCCTGTGAGAATTCTGTCCTGGGATGAAAGGTGGGATAAGATCCATTCAGTGCTAAACTGATAAGCAAACACTCACTATTGTAAAAGAGAAACTCATTCATTTTATTATCCACACCAGTCAAACAAATTCTTGTACCTTCCTTTTTCAGGAGACACAGCACTATAGCCTTCAAGAACCTACAGCATAGCTAGTGCGAGAATGTCTTTACGAAGAGAGGCAAAACTCAAACATGCAATCCTACGAGCTAAGGAAAACACATAGCAAACAGATGTAAATGCTCCAGGAAGCTAGAAGGTGACAACGCAGGCAAGTAGAAAGCATAAATACAGGACTCTTTTCCCAGGTCAATTAAAGCAGCAGCTTGAACTTTATAGTTTAAGCAGGTACAGTGCATGGAGGGGAGGTGGAATAGAAAACTTGCCCCAAGGATAAGCCTTTCTTTATTTGTACCAACAGCAGCTTAAATATGCCGGATCCACATCTTTTTTTTGCCATGTTCTCATGATGTCACTCTCATCTGGTCCTCAACCTATACCAGAAGAAGCCTTCAATTGTCTTTAGTTGTGCTGGCTTTGTGGTAGTGTTTTCCCCCCTTATTCCCAGAAAATGTTCGCTGTGAATGCTATCTGGCACTCTTAACTGATGATGCTGATGATGACGCAGTCAAGTGACTTCTACTGGTTGGGATCAACCCAACTGCATTGGCCATAATACACAATGTAGGCATGCCATCTCACTGTCTTAGATCCTGTTCTTCAGGACCATTTTGATTAAGGCAGCAAGATAATCCTGGTCTTTCAAGCTTTTTTACCTAGTTCAGGGTCTGGATCAGCCCAAACAGCAGCTGACTGGAGGGGGTGGGAGTGGTACAGAAAACAGAAAATAAAGATACTTCTCCTACTTTATGATGCACCCTCCTTTAAAAAAAATCTGCTTCTGAACATTAGTTTAATATTCTTCCAACATAGGGATACAAATGCTACTAGAAATATAGCGGATAGCAGATTACCAGTTGTGAGGATTAGCAGCTAAACTTACCAGGAACTATCTTCCTGGATATTGGAAGATGAATTTAACAGAAAAGCCATGTGTTTAATTAGCAATGTTGATTCATGAAGGAACCCAACAAGCTCAACAAGTGTCCAAATATTATATCAGTTCCCTGTGAAACATCTAAATTAAACACTTGTACAAACATGAGGAGAATTTAACAAATAGTTAGATCTACTGATCTAGGCTCTTGACATAACTCACTTTTTTCCTAGCACCATCTTACATTAAGAAGAAAGGGTGGTGGATATTTTTCCGCTGGCTGACAACATTTTTGGGGTGAGAGTGGAGACAGGTAACAAAGCCAAGGGAATAATCCACCATTTTTGGTCTTTAACGGACTTGCACGACATGCACAACATCAGTACCATTTGCCAGCATTGTGCCAGTAGCAGCATAGAGACTGTCAATAAGGGCTGCCAATGTTATGCCAGAATAGTTTTCTGCTGTCTCAAATAGTTAGAAAGCACATTAAGTCAGCCATGAGGAAGAGGCCTATGTGAGGGAAGCCAAGATAAAGAAACCACATTTGAAATACAAATGTGTTTTACGTACATACGATGATTGTAGAGTTCTTTGGATTGGAAAGAAGCAATCCATTCCAATGGTCTGGAAGTCCTCGGAGCTCTTCAAATAATGAGTGAGGAGAGGGTTGTTTGGCCTGGTGGGTAGGAATCAGGCCTAGGACCTGAGGAAGACCTGAGGAGAGTGGGAAAAAGGCCTGTGGGGACCCAAGGGATAGGGAGTAGAGCACAGGTGTCTCAGGAGATGTGGGAGGCCTTGGGAGCTAAGGCCCTCCCCCAAATCTGAATGATCCTGTGCTCCACTTAATGACTGGCATGTTCATTTAACAATTCATTGAGGAGAGCAGGGATGGGGTCATTAGATGAGATACTTCACTCAACGACCATTGTGACTAGCAACTATAATTTTCAGGTTCCATTATGGTTGTATCTCGAGGACTACCTGTTGCCTGAAAATTGATGGCTGGAAAGATTCTCTGCACTCTTTTAATGCTTAAAAGTCCAGTGTTTCATCATTAGAAATAAATATATTTATGACTCCATTTATTCAAGGACGGAAGACCCAATTTTTAATTATTTATCTAAATTTGTTACAGCCACCCAACTCAAATGGACTCTAGGCAGCATACGAAACAAAAAAACAAATCCATAAAACAAGTAAAACATAAACCACACAGACAGTCTGGACTAAAACAGTCATAAAAGCAAAACAAATCAAAGAAAAGAGGGGTCCCCAAATATAAAACATCAACCCCAGACCTGGGACCAAAGGCAGGTTTTCAGAGCTTTCAAGAACCCCAGAAGAGAAGGCGCCTTTTTTATCTCCAGGGTGATGCTGTAATAATTCCACAATGTTTAAAAGACAGGGTCTGGAGTGCACCCATTTTGCCAGAACGTAGTGCCACGGGCAGAAATGATTGGAGATCACTCATATATTCAGGTCCTATGCCATATGGTCCTTTATTGGACTATATTTATTTTATTACCATGTAGTTGCAATGACACACGGGCATACCAAAAGGCACCCATTACTGCTCACACTGCTTCATTTTGTACCAGCTGTAGCTACCAACCATTCTTCAAAAACAGCCCCATACAGAGCACATTGTAATAATTCAATTGTGAGGTGAGCAGGGCATGAATGACTGTCTGCAAGACTTCCCAATTGAGGGAAAGGTGGCACAACATGAACTTATGCAAAGGCCCTCCTGGCCACACCTGCTAGAAGGACCACAAACTGCACACCAGTCTTAAAATGAGGAAGTGCAGTCCCATCCAGGACCAACAATGGTAATATCCCTAATCCCAGTGCAATCCTAAAACCTAAAATGCAAAACCCAGTGCAATCCTAAAATCATAACATGCAATCCTAAAACCAGGATTGCATTCTGCCCCATCCACACCTACCCCACCTGACATATTGACCAGATATTGGATCAATACATCACCATAAAAACCAAACAGTCCCACCCAGCCTCAGATTCCATGTAAGATACATGCATCCTACAAACAAGATGCTTTCAGGTGAAGAGTACATACAGTATTTGTAATGAAAGATGACCATTATGAAAAACTTAATATGCATATTATCTACATAAGACATGAATGCGTATATAGGCTTTTTTCTTTTTCTTGTTCCTTTATTTGTTTTAATTAAAGCCCTTCACCATATTAAAAACAAAATCAATACTGCTCTTCCAAATTGTTTGACTTTTTTACTGTCAAATAAGGACTAGACTACAATTTTGCTATTAGCAAGATGAAGCTGTTTATCGCTAGGCAACACTTCTCTTAGATTTACTACCCTCTTTACATTTGGGTGTATTTCCCAATATCTTAGCAGTGGTTAGTAAGAAGAAACTGAATGTCTTCACCTTCCTCTAAAATGAGGCATAAGCAACACTCTGCCGGAATTGCAATCATCAACTAAATGTGAAGGTAAATTAACTATTTCTAAAGCATTGTTTTTCAAAGAAATTGAAGAGACTGGTTAATCCTCAGGAAATCTGCATTTTTCTAATTAATCTCTGACAAAGCAGAAAACGCACAGCGCAAAGTCAAATCAGTTACCCAATTCCTTTTTCTTACCACTGCAACCAGGAGATATATATTAAGATAGAATTTGTGTTCTCAGCAACATTGTTACATGTGAAAACAGATCAAAACTTATGCATCTCTAGAGCACAGCTGTCTGGAACAGTGCTGACTAAACAAACTGTCATGCTTCTGAAATGACTTACCACAAAACCACTGCTTCATTGCAAGCCACCATTTTCCCAGGTGCCCAGGATTGCCAAAGAGTGCAAGGCGCAAGTTTTTTATAGAAATGAATGAAACCAAGGCCAGGAATACCACACTGTGAGCCTGAAATAAGGGGCTGGGTTTTGTAAAAAAAAATAATTAAAAATCCACTTCCTAATTCTTAATACATTTGTGGCCTATCAATAAAAGATTCAGAATCAGAAATTCTGCAATCTAACACAAACAATAGTTCTTTGTTTTTTACCTGCACACAACATGTAACATTAGAATATAGGTGAAACTCGAAAAATTAGAATATCATGCAAAAGTTCATTTATTTCAGTAATGCAACTTAAAAGGTGAAACTAATATATGAGATAGACTCAATACATGCAAAGCAAGATAGTTCAAGCAGTGATTTGTCATAATTGTTTCACCTGTAGTGCTGTATCTGATCTAGCAGTGACCCATTAATCCCTTTTGTACTATCTCTGTTTTGATCAAAGAAAAATCAAGATCCATCAACCATGGCACCACAAATGCTTCTCATCCCCACTTTTCAAAATGCCAATTCTGTCCTGGAAAAGAGAGAGATACTTATGCTCTAAAATCATAACACTCTATGAAATAAAGCCTAGCGTTGGTACTCACTAGCATTCGATTCAGTGAGGCATAAATGCTAACTTAATAGTATGAAATTTCTGGAAAAGAGCCCCACCTTCTGGCAATAAAGATCAATCTCATAATTGTTGGGACATTCATTAAAGTGAGCTAGCCCTTTTTCATTTTAAGGGGTGTGTGTCAATTATGTAACTAAGTCTTCTCCAACTTGATGCCATCCAAATGGACTATACCTTTTATTCCATAATCCTTCACTTAATGATATCATAGCAAGTAAATAGAGAACAGTCCCTGATGCAGCCCAAAAGCATTCAGGGTATCAGCAAATAAAACCTATTGAATTTCCATAGTACCCCTGGAACTACTTTAACTACCCTCCCATTTAAAAGAGACATTTCAAGCCCAGAACAGAAGCAGCCATGTCTCTGGTTGCAGGCAGCTGTCAGTTGTTCCCTGACCCAGAGCAGCTGCCAGTGAATATATGCACATTTCTATAGCAATTTCATGTAACATGAGACCACATCTTATTCTGTTTGTATCCAGGATCTACAGCTTTTATTAGCTAGCCATTAGAACAGACATGGAAAATGCTATTAAATATAATCCGCAAAATGTTATGACTATATTCTAACAAAGCAGACAGCCAAGGACGCGGCTGCATTATTACAGAAGATAACCAAATTCAGGAAACAGCAATAAAAATGAAAGAATATGTAAAGAGATACAGGGAATAAAACCTGCAGTTGCCTAGCTCTATCCAACCACAAACACCAAGAATAGGACACACAATGAGATAACAAAGGGCCCTCTGAATCGATGACAAGTCACATTCAGGAGAGAACAGAATCAGAGAAAAGGGTCACATCTACATGATAACTCAAGAAGTGGAACTGAGATGTGGAGCAAGCACCCAGTTAGAAGGAACAATGTGCTACAGAGGATGTGGCATTCATTTCATGACTGCACACCAAAGCAATTTTTCTCCCCATTCTCAAACTTAAGTAAGATAAGACAAAAAAAACCTTACTAAGACTAAGGTCCCCCTGCACCAGGACATTGAACTAAGAGGCACTTTTATCTATGGTAGCCTAATGGGTCCCAATTCCCTGAGCAGACAAATTCCTTTTTCCTAGAATTTAGTGCAATGAATGAAATTGTATACTGACCATCCCATAATCATTGTCTTACAACCATTCATTTAGCGACTGTTCAAAGATACACGGGGCACTGACAAAAGTGTCTTACATCTCTGGCCCTTGCACTTACAACCACTGCAACATCCCATGGTCACATGATCAAAATTCAGGCACTTGGCAAAGGGGTCATGTGATCATCATTTGCGATCTTCCCAGCCAAGCCTCCGACAAGCAAAGTCAATGGGGAAAACTGGATTCGCTTAACAATGTCTGATTCACTTAGCTACAGTGATTTGCTTAGGAATCAGGGTTTTAAAAAAAAGGTTGTAAAATTGGACATGACTTGCTTAATAAATCACCTTGCTTAGAAATGGAAATTCTTGTCCCAATTGTGGTTGTAAATCAAGGACTATCTATTTTTTCTGGAGATGCTTACTATCATAATTGCAAGAAAACTGCATTCATTTAGAGAGTGCCCCCACTTCCTCTTTGGTTGAAACAAGAACCTGACAACACCCATGCAAATCTGGTTAAATTTAGCTTCCCCGTAAACAAAATAGGCCAGCTGAACCAATGATACGATTTCAGAATGTACTATAAGTGGTCAGAGATACAGTCAAGCCTGTTCTGAATTCCTCCTCCAAAATAATACTCAACAGTATTCCCTGGCCCAGATGGCAAGCAGGGAAAGAAACTCATTTTTCCTCTCTGCAATTTAATCCTACACAAGCAGCAACAAGACCCTTTTCCTCGTCTCACTTAACCTCTCTAGGTCAGGGATGTCAAACTCAAGGCTTGGGGGCCAGATCCGGTCCATGGGTGCTTAGATCTGGCCTGCGGGGCTGCCCTGGAAACAGTGGACGGCCCGTGGTGCCTCTGCCAGCTAAAATGGAGCTCACAAGGGCTGCGGGCAGTCCTCCTGAGCTTCGTTTTCACTGGCAGAGGGTTTCAGGAGGCCGTCCCAGAAGAAAATGGAGTTCACGAGCATATTTTCACTGGCAGAGCACTTGGACCACCCAACACGAGTGACATCATGCTGGCCACACCCACCCTGGCCATGCTTACCCCACCCCCCCAAGGTCAAACACAACCCTGATGCGCCCCTCCATGAAACTGAATTTGACACCCCTGCTCTAGGTCAATGTTCCTCCACCCCACCAACTTTTAAGGTATGTGGTCTTCAATTACTTTACTTTTATTGTCATTGCACCTCATACAATGAAATCAAACACCATCTTCAGTGCACATCATGAAAATAAACACAAACACACATCCTTCACCCTTCACACATTGAACCGAAAATCCCCGACACCACACCAACACTGCACTATACAGCAGAATTCAAAAGAGCTATTGCCCTGGGATAGAAGCTGTTTTTCAGCCTATTTGTCCTTGTTTTTATTATTCTGTACCATCTGCCAGATGGTAATAGTTCAAAAAAGGGTGCCCAGGATGAGATGGATCTTTGAGAATGTTTTGAACTTTCTTAAGGCAGTGGGAGCTGTAAAGCTCTTCCAAAGAGGGGAGAGGGCAACCAATGATCTTCTGGGCAATGACATTAACCCTCTGGAGTGCTTTCCTATCTGCCACTGTGCAATTGGCAAACCAAACCGTGCAATAAGTTGAGATACTCTCTATGGTGCAAGGTAGGTCACCAGCAGTTTTTCATTCACTTGTTTTCTGAGAAGTCTCAGGTAGTATAATCTCTACGGGGCCCATTTGACCAGGGTTGCAATGTGAGCACCCCAGGTCAGGTCCTCTTTTATGGTAATACCCAGAAACTTAAAACTGGTCACTTGCTCCACTCGGTCTCCATTGATAAGCAAAGGCTGGATGTCTGATCTGCTCCTTCTATAATTCACTATAAGCTCCTTGGTCTTATTGGTGTTGAGGACCAAGTTATTATCTCCACAATCCACAATTCTCACAATCCCCTAAGAAACATGGCTCTAGGTGAACAAAGCAAATTGTAAACTTTGTTCAGTCCATTAAGCAGGAAATTTCGGAGGTGTATCATTTCAACATTTCCCTCCTTCCCAGCTCTATTTGCTGCAATATTTTACATTTAAAGGGAAAATAAGTTGAATAAAATCATACCCAAGCTGGGAAAACCCCTACTGAAATACTTTAAAAATAATACTGCCATTCTAGAGTGGAACATTGCTGCACTCATGTTTGATTTTCAGAAAAATATATCAGAAGTAATTTCACAAAACTTATTATCAAACAGAAAATAATTAATCTAAATATGATCAACTGCACTAGCAATGAAACCTCAGCTTAAATTGAGCCTCACTTTGCAGGGCCTTGTTAGTCTAAGCCAAAAGGCTATTGATCATCTATCTACCCCTGGATCAGCCTTTGCCCCTAAATTACCTGTTGCCGAACGTACTCCATGTGACTGGGCAGCACATCCAGGTTGAAAATATAGCAGGTTGAGTGATATGTGAGCATAACTGTGCAGCCTGCCATTTGCCCAAATGGGAGATTATCTATTGCTGAACATCTAACACTTGCAATGCACGCTAGATGAGAAAACAGTTGTATAGGTTGTTTGACCATTACAGTACTTCTCTCTTACCAGATAAGTTCCCTAGAATAACAGCATGATGTCTGCAACACAGCTGGAATGTTCATGTACAGATCAATCAAGAACAAGTGTGCGGATGGCAGGGGCATATGTGCACACAGCTTGCCTCTCTAGCACCAGCTGCAGCTCCCATGTCTTTCATCTCCAGTCCAGCTCTCTAGAATTAAATGATGTGTCCAAACTGCTCTAAATCAAAGCCATTCAAAATTCAAAGCTGATTCCTGACGAAACCACAAATTCAACCCCATCCATATTAAAAGGAATTCTGATGTGAGCACCCACAATATTAACTCAATGTTTAAAGAAATTCCAGGTGTTGCTTCTGTGACAGAATATGCCAAATAAACGAAGCAGGCCTCTATCACTTCAGCAATGCAGAAATCTGAATGCCCAACTCCACTGGGGAAATCTGTAAGTCAGCTACTCACCCGTAACTGGGTCATACACACTGATTGGTGCAACAACACTGCAGAGATGCTCTCAACATTCAGAATGTCAGTGAATTTAGAGCCAACATGAATGAAATTAATTATAAAACAACGCTGAGGCAGTCCCTACTGTCACACACACCAGGTTGAGTAAGCGAAGGATCATAGTCTCTTTGAAGCAGACTGTACAACTGGGCTCATGCTTCATTTATAAGCCCAAAAGAAACACATGTATTTTTACTGCAAGATCTAAACCTTTTTTTCCCTTTAAGGCAGTCTGCCTATTCCAGTCTTTAGCTCTCTGGATGAAATGGATCGTAGCTTCTATCTTCCTAGCCTACATAAGATGCTGGAAATTTTATAACAATACATCTGAACACTACCAAAACCAGAAAGCAAATAAAACAGATAAATTACAGTTATTCCCACTCTCTTTCCAATATATATTCTGGATCACTATGTGAACTGCACATCTCTTTCCTAGGGCTATGCACACTTGTTATGAATGAGAAAGACTAACATGCTAACTTGGATGCCTGTTGTTGGACAGTGACAAGAGTTAAGCTATAAATACAGAAGAATGAAGGCTTGTTTCTCAATGCAAGACAGCTTTGCAGAAAATACATATATTGAAGTTTTAGCAACATTGATCACAGCATTGCTGAATCTATTCCAGTTCCTTATTTATTATGACAGCACAGTTAGGAAATGAGTCTTATCCATTTCTCTTTTTTTATGCAAAACATGTCAGAGTTTTGCATTGACAACAGTTTCAGAGCCTTCCAGGCCTGGATGTGTTTTGCTCCTTTGCCAGGATGAAGCCAGGGAAGCAGATTAGGGAGAAAAGGTACCCTGCTGCAGAGTTTCTGAGCATGGCCAAGCTGTGAGCTGCACACTCTTCTTACTGCCAGTTCAGAGAACCCATAACCTACTTAAAGCTTTACTTTGAGTTTGGTCAGAAAAGGGCTTGGCTAAGGTCCAAGGCCTCCCAGACATCACACAATAGGCTGAACAGCCAGAACTTAAACATGGAGCTCACACCACTTCCGTTCAGTACTCAGTCCACTGAGAGCTCACAAGAGTGGCATGACAGCAAAGGCTGGCAGCTGGGTACAGCAGTCAAGCAGCACTACCAAGGCCCAAAAGACGACAGCACTTTTCCTCTCCTGCAGTCCGAAGCCTGGTTGGCATAAGAGAGCAAGGCCGGCAGCGAAGGCAAGCAGCTGCCATCCACTGCAGCTGTTCCCCTGCTGTCATGCCCAACGCCCCTTCTCCGCTGGCCTCCCGTCTTCACAAACAGCCCAGCGGATAAACGCCCGCTCGGCGGTCAGTTGCTTCCTCCCATCCCCAATTTGCCGCGCTTCCAAGGGAGTCCTTGCCCAAAAGAGCCACACGCCATTTCCGCAACCCCATCGCTGCCAGCAACTCCACGCCGAACTTCTCGTCCCCGAGAAAGGACAGCTGTCTTTGCCCCGAGCCAGAGGGCACGACAGCTGCCGGTCGCGATCGGAAAGCCGCCCAGCCCAGCCCAGCTCAAGGCAGCTGCCCCGCAATTCGGGCACCGGCCCCGCCTCTCCCAACAACAAGGCAGCCTTGAGGCCCCCCACCCACCTGGTCCCCGGTCACTCGCCCAGCACGTTCCCGACGCCCCAGATGGTGGGGCTGATCTTCTTGTCACCGACCCCCCCCCCACCTTCCTTCCTGCCAATCCCTTCGCCCCTTTGAGCAACCAGCCCCATGGCTCTCGGCTCTTCTCTGCCCGACTGCCGCTTCGCCTCCTTGCGAACCACCGAAGGCGATCCCGCAAGCCAGGAGAAGCCGGAGAGGAAGGGCGGCGGGGCGGGGGATCACCGGATCCCAGCGCGGCGGATCCCAAGGACAGTTTGGCTGCGCTTATGAGGGCCACTCCCCCTTTACTGCCACCCGGAGACGAATGCTTCGTTTTCCCCGCCGCGATGCAGGGACGTCGAGAAGCGCTGCTCCCTCGCTCGCCCGCCCTTCATTCAGTCGCTCACCGAAACCGGCGGTCTCGTCTTCTTCCTCCATGTTACCAAGCGAAGCTGAACGGCTGCCGAGGAGGCAGTGCGAAGCCGCCGCCGATCCCCTCTGCAAGTTCCTTCTCAGCCTCCCGAAAAGAGGGGCGGCTTCGTTTGGGCCACGTGATAGAGGACGCGCTTCGCCAAGCCCCACCCAAGAGGCTGTGAGGGTGGGTCGGAGGTGCGTCTGCTGGAGGGAGAGAAGCTACCGCTTCTCGGCAGGCCGTTGAGACCGCGAGGGGACGGGGATTTCGGGGTTAGTACACGCCTTGGCTGCGGGAGGGCAGAGTGGACTGTGGGCTGATGTCCCAAGGCGACCAGAGATAGGCGGAGCCACTTACGTCCACACGCTATTTGCTTTGGGAATTAATTGTAATTCTAATTGTCATTCATTGTAATTGTAATTATTCATTCGGCTGTGTCGTAGCACCCTACTACGGCAACAGAGATTCAGAGAGTTGGGAACTAGCAAAACTTGCTCCTGCTCGGGAGCGGGGTCGACTTTGCCCCCCTCGAAGCCAAGCGCTCCGCCCTTCTGTTTCGCCATGTCGTTCTTCGATGAAACCCTCGAATCCAGAATTTTCCTAAGAATAGCTTTAAAGATCCCATTGTCATTAAAAAAAAAGGTTCCTCGCTTCCTATATTCGTGCGTCGGGCTCGGGTAGTTTTACAACGTAAGCGGGAATGCAGAAAGTGATCTTGTAAATTGTTACAGGAAGCTGTTTTTCTAGCTGAGTGGGTTTTTTTAAAAACCGCTTCAAGTAAAACTGCCCCAGAAGAAAGTGCATGAAGGGGGGAAACCTAAAGATTTAGTAGAGGAAAGAAGAAAATCATCTGCAACGTGAAGTAGAATTTTGAATGCTGGGATATCACCCATGGCACAGAAGATGCTGGTTTGGAGAAATTACCTTTCATGCAAGGATACCTTGTCATTTTTTAATATATCTAGAATAGAACAGAACAGAACAGAATTCTTTATTGGCCAAATGTTACTGGGCACACAAGGAATTTGTATTGGTGCAAATGTTCTCAGTCTACATAAAAGAAAAGATACATTCGTATCTATGATAGCAGTTCAACATGAATCCTGTTGTGTTGGAAAATCAAGAAAAAAAGTGGGAAGGAATAACAATGATCCTGCTTCTATTTTTCTGCAAAACCTTTCCAATAAATGCTAGTTCAGGTATTCTACATCTTTGAAATTTAAAAAAAACTCACTGTGGCTTAGTTGTGTCAGCTCAGTCGTTATCAGTGTGCAAATGTAGTCTACATCCCAGCTAGTATTTGAGCCCTATAATCAAACCTGATGCACTCAAACTAACCTTTTATGATGGAGAGGAAGGTGGACTAATCAGAGTCAGCTACAACAAACTTACAGCTGATGCAAGGCAGGTTGAGCTCTGCTGAAAGAATAATTAACTCCTCCCAAGGCTGAAAGGACTCTGGTTGATACTGCTCCCCTCAGAAGCCAACCTGCTCTGAACCCAGCAAAACCATGCCACATTTTTGGAAAGCTCTCCCTAGCTGTGGTTTTTCTCATGTACAGAAATTCTGCACAACCTCCTCTTTTCCCTGTTTGCTATTGGGGCGGGGGAAGTGTTGAGAATAGTCTGCAAGAGTGTGAGACCTCTTAACAGCAATAAAAATGCAGCCCTGCTCATTCATGACATATAAAAGCTGTTGATCCAGAATGCTACAGCTGATTGTTCACTGATCTATTTCAGCACCATACTTCACAACTGAAAAAGGTGCGTCACAGGTATGAGCCTGTGGGAATTCAGATAGCAGAGAATTTGCTGGGTAAATAATACAGTATGTCATTCCTATTGCTATATTAGAATGAAAAGGAAAATTTAGCAACAATTGCTGTGGAGTTTGGGGAATGAAATAAGAGACTGGTAGGTCTGCTTTGCCCCACTTCCTACCTAAAACTACCATCTTCCAATTATGTTGTTTTTCAGTTAAAAGATCATGTAAATGTCAAGTACTATCCAATCATATTCAGGTTTCTACATGTCCTCTAGGCTGAGGACAAATTGGGGGTCCTGCTGATAGACGGTCTACCCAGTAGCTTCTTGATCTGATCTCCAAGGCTGGTGATTGAATTCCCCAGAAATACGTTTCTTCCATGTTCTGGGGGTCAGATTGGGAGTAGCTTAGGAATTTTGTCCTTGCATAACAGCCATAACTTTGTCTTAAGTCATTATAAAACTCATATAGTTGTCCACGTATTAGATCTTTCTTTAAAAAACTCAGTACAGTTAATTCATGATTGGGAAATTGGGTGGGGGTGTGTTTGTTAATATCGTATCATACCAGATCACTTTCACTCGTGCTATTGATTTCTTTTAAGTGTGGAGGACCAATTAAAATATCCACCCCAGGTACCAAATGCCCAAGTCATGCCTATGATTGGAGCATTATATAATCTTATTACATTTTAAAAACATACTTTGACACTCATACGAGTCTCCCTTTAAATCTTATAAACAGCATGGAGATTGTAATGGAGAAAATCTACATAGACATCAAATGTTTACACCAATTTGATCATACATATTCTTGAATCAAGTTCATGTCTCATATCCATGTTTCTCCTAGCCAACTTCTTGTCTTTTGAGTAATGGACATCACACATGCCCATTACCTTATATCTGGCCCACTAAGTAGACCAGAATAGGAAATCCACTTCACAGGAAGATAAAAGTACTTTTATTGGGATAGACTATAATATCAGAATCTTAAAAGTCTGACTATGCTGTACCTCCTTCTTGTACTTCAGTGAATTGGGGGAGTGTCTGAATCACTTCTAAATAATTTCTGGATGTTTAAAAATGTTTAATCTCTTTTGTATCTGTGAAAGTTGTCTCTTACCCACTGCAACTTAGGATATACTACAATAATCTTTAAAAAAGTGTGGGAAGGCTTTTCTATAAATTACTGCCGAACAAAATATTCTCAACATTTCCTGTCCCAACATCAGCAGGCAAAATACCAACTTGTAATGTGTACAGTGTGGGAAGCTGTAAGGCATCCTTTTATAATGATGCACCATTAAGGCAAACCTCTACTGGATTGTTGTAAATCTTCTAATGGCTTTTCTTAAGCCATATTTGCTTTTTCTCTGAGAGCCTTTAGCTTTTGACAATGCTTTAGTTTTTGACAAAGTATACACTGCATTCCTAATTGGAATTGTAGTTCCTATGGGAATATAAGTATATTCCCTCATTATTGAGGAACAGATTAATCAGAAACAATAGTTCAACTAGATATTGCCTTTATATATCTTTAGCTAAATAATTTGGGTGTGTGGTGTTCTCTAAGCTTGATTGCTTGCAGACATTTCATTATTTAACTGGGTCACATCAGTACTAGCTAGTGTGAGGTTTCCCTATACAGTAACTTGTCCTGCCAGTGTTGGTGGGGGTATAGTTTTCTCCTTGGTAGTTCCTTGATTAGGGTATTGTTTTCTGTTGGTTTGTCTGGTGATCTGAGTGTTGGCTGCTGGAGGGGATGTGTTTGGGTCTTTTTGTTTCCTTCTTAGGTTTTTTTTGGGAGGGGAATGGTATGCAAGTATGGTCCATCTTTGATTCTGATCTCCGGAACAACCATTACTTACTATTACCATTACTGCTTCAATACCAGGTAGCTAAAGGACATACCCACAAGTGTCTTTTCTTAGAAAACAAACACATTTGTTATCCCTATTTAATTTCAAATGGGTTTTTTGTGAAAAACAAGTTTAAAAAAAACAGTGCAACAATTGCATTCTTAAGAGCAGATTATAATATTTTAGCAACCAGTTATGAATTCTACTACCTCTATTATTTTGTTTTATAATCCAAAATATTGCCTTGCTGCTAAAATATATAGAGGAAGTTGATGCAAAACAAACCAGGCCATTATTCCATCAAACTAGTATCATTGATAGGGTCTAGATACTAAATAAAGAGGTTATGTTACTTATTAAATTCATAAGGAAGAGAAGGATTAGGGGTAACAGCCATCTTCCAATAGTAGGACTGTCAGAGGGAAGGGGGTGTCAATTTATTCTCTATAACACCTGCGGGCAGAACAAGGTGTAATGGGTGGAAGCTTGTGAGAGGGAGATTCAACGGGGAAATAGGTATTTCCTGACAGTGAAAACAATTAATGGAACAGCTTGCCCCTAGAAATTGTGGGTGATCCATCATTGGAGATTTTAAAGAAGAAATTGGAAAACCATTTGTCTGGGATAGTATAAGGATTTCTGCGTTGGACAGGGGGTTGGACTAGACAACCTCCAAGGTCCCTTCCAGCCCTAACAATTCTATACACCCTCTTCCTTTAGAAGTTGAAGGAATAATCAAAACACTCCTCTTTCCAATGGTAGCCAGTTCTGAGAAAAGGTTACTGGGATGAAACCATCCAATGAGCTTCCATGGCTGGGATTGAATTTGAACTTCCTAGGTCTAGTGCAACTTGTGTGTGACACTGACAAAATCATAGTAATAAATAAATGTAATAAATAATGTTGCATGTATTTTAATAAAAATACATGTGACAGTGGGCACTGGTTCTCTAGGGTTTACACTGGAGGGTTTTTGCCCCCCATACATAACAAGATATCAAGGGGCCAAATTAAGTTCTCAGCTCATGAGCTAATTTTTCTGCCTGAAGTGATCTAATGTCTCCTAAACTGTATCACAGTTCTGCTGAATCCAATTCAAAAGCTGTTTCTAAACCTTCATTTTCTTCCATGTCTTTGGTAAGTAATTAATTTTACAAAAAAGAAAACCCTTCCATACAGTATATAATTTATCCAGCGTTTCTATCACAATTGCAAGTAGAGGGAGGAGTTAATAATATTCACATAATAGTAGTAATGCATTACATAAATTAAAGGGAATGAAAGTAACTCTCAGCTACTGCTTCTTGCTACTGACCCCCTGGAAGGGTATGTGTGTTTGTGGGGTCATTGTGAAATTTCAGCATAATGGATACCCTCAATATACACACAATACTTAAAAAACATGTGTTGGGTGTAGTAACACCCAGCTAAACTCTTCCACTTTAAAAAAGCTTTTTTTTGTCAATGTAACAACGGTTGTTTATCTCTTTGGTACTACTAGTAATCTCTGAAAACTGGGTGTCTAAGATCATTTCTTTTTAGACGTTCTTAATCTCTCATTCACCAGACACGATTAAAAAAGCCATTAAGAACCTGGCCCGACAGACTGAAAAAAACAGGACACATACATAAAACATTCCTTTATTGCACCATGAACCGTTGCTACAATGAGGGCTGTTAATATTAAACCCCAGTATGAGGTGCAAAGTGCCCATGTTCAGGGTATCTACATATTGGCAGAAGACTGTAAAACAGAAGACTCTGTTCCCCTCAGAGAAGTAAGAGGCCCAGAGTCCACTTCATCAGAGGAAAAACAGTCTTAATTGTGAGCCCAAAATAGATACAAGGGCCAAAATTGGTAACAGTTTTTGTGTGTTATGCAGTGGAAATAATTGTTTTCAAGCTTCACACCCCATCTGCGAATAGAGAAAACAGATGCCAATGCTAAAAAGGCTAATGGATGGAGAACAGAGATGCAGAATGGATGGAGTGCACATGGACTGCCCCTCAGAAATGACCGTGCAGTATTGGCATATGACAGATGAAATATGTCAGCCTTAGAGATAGCAGCAATTGTATTGGTAAACAACAGGTACAAAGGAATCCCTTTTTCTATCGGTGAAATATCCCATTAAAAAAATCTTGCAGGCAACTAGTATTCCTTTTAAATGGGCAAGAAGCAGATTCTGCCTTAGTGCTAAAGCAGCAATGATTCAGACAGCCTCTTTCTAACACTAAATCTGTTGCGTGAATCAGATCTTCTAGAAGACTCTGCTTCTGCCTATCAAACTGTGCAACAATGCCCACCAGAAATTAATTTGCACAAGGGCAGAAAGATGGAAAAAGAGCAAAGATAGATATGTACTTGAATATTCAGATGCCCTACTTCAGGAGTTCCCAGTTCAGGATATGCAATGTTGTTTTTTTTTAATATGAAAGGACCTTCAAAAGTTCAGTTTTCAGTTTATACACCCAAAATCATAAGAGTTCATCAATAAATAGTCTCCAAGCTCCTTCAGAATGTAACTAATTAAAATCATGTTTAATAAAGGCAGGCCAATCAGACCACCAGCTTTTCTTGCGGAACAGAACTCGGTTCCAAAGATCGTCTGCAACAAGAATAGGTGGTGGAAAATTCCTGAGGGAAAAAATGTTCATGATGGTGAGAATTTATGCTCATCTGAAAGGCTGAAACAAGGGACAGGTCATGCACAAGTAAAGAAAAGTCATACAAATTACACTCATAATGACAGCTGTAAGTGAGGAAAGGATAAGTGTCATCTCAGGCAATAATCTTAGAAACCAGGTGGAATTCTCAGTTTACTTCAAGTTCTCCTGGCAGGAAAGGCTGCTGAGGGTGTCACAGCTCATCAAGCCTAGATTTCTGGGTGTAGAGCAGCAGAAAGTTTCATTTCCAAGGGCTGACTGCCCTGTCCCCACTCTCCATCCACATCAAGTTACCCTGGGACAGTGGCTTTTTACTGGCATGGGATCTTGCAGAGCCCCTGAGATAGTAAGGTCAAGAACCTGTTTTCTCCAGAGGTTGTAGAGAAGCGATGCGACATCCTAGCACTCTGAATAGCAGCACCCTACTCAAGGCAAGAAGAGGCCCTTCTCCCCAGAAGTGGCAACTGGTGACTTGATTCTGGTCACTTGGAGCTCCACAGTTGTAGAAGTTGACCACTGCATTTCTTCAGCCAAGACTCATCTGTTAGGTGAAAATGGAAATGAAATGAATGACACAGAAAAGTCCACATCCTTGTGGAATCAGAAGGACATGATCCCAGCTTCAAACCCAGAAGGGGAAGGAATGGTAGAATTAGTATGAAGTGACTTTATCACTCGTGTTCCCTAACTTCAGAGCCAAAATGCATCTTCTACATCCAGGATAATGCAAAAAAAAAAAGTCACAACTGCAGTTTAACTATATCCAATCATATATATGTAAAAGCCAAGGGGGAAAAACCCAGAACAATAGTTATGCTGTGTAGCGCATACTTAAGTTATTTCTGCTTGGATTATTTATCAATGCTGCAGAGATCTCCACCTGAAGTAGACATGGGTGTGCAAGTAACATCTGTCAGGAAAGCATAAAACTAAATGCTTGTTTTCTCAGAATCATTTGTCAATTGTGAAGCATGGCTAAACAGGCCTGTGCATTCCTGCATGCTCCAAGCCATATTTTGCCACCTGAATACGAATTTCCACACAACCCAACAATGTAAAATATTCTTTTGAAGAATACATAGCATTTTTACCCATCATGGACACTAGTTACCTTTCGTTCCCTTATAACTGGCCATTTCCTACTCCATCTTAGCAATTCTATATAAAATAACTATCAGCAGTGGTTCTCAGCCTTTTCTTCACCATAGGCCCCCTTTAAATACCTTTTGTGGCATGGGCCATGGCCATGGGCCAACAAGACTTAAGTCAAGATAACATTTCTTCCAAGACTTTGCAGACCCCCCCTGTGATGACATCGCAGGCCCCCAGACCATAGGTTGAGAACCACTGCTGTCATCATCAATGCCACCCCATCTTTCTGCCAATAGGGTGTTCAACTTATTTACCTTTCAAAGCCGATAGCTCAAACTAGCTACTTTGGCTGGATGTGTCACAGCCCAGAAGTTACGCCTGCTTTGCAATTTTTGGAAGACATTGTAGTTTCTCCTCCGTTCACGCTTGAACTTCTTACTTTTTTTCACCTATGAAGAAGAAGACTGTGTTTTATAGTCTAATTCCTGATACTGCAACTGTGACATAGGAATTATCTTACAGAAATACAAAACACTGTAGAGTGGGCAATGCTTTTCTAGGAAAGCCTTGCTTTAAAACAAAAACTGAATTTGCTACAAGTATTTTCAAGCCTTTACTTCTTCCTAAAACCAGTGTTCTAGATCATCGATCAAGCATTCCAGGTTTTTCCAAGACTGCATTACTATATTTATTAATATTTACTAAATTAAAGAACAATGGGAAAAAGTGTTGTAGAAGCAGAAGCATCAGGATTTACTACTATGGGGTTCTAACTGAATCCAAGATCTAACATATCTACAGGCTATATTACTTTATCTTCCACTCTTACCCTGCATTCACCAACTACCTGAACTCTGTAGTATGTTCAGTGAAAATTATGCTTATTTTTCCACTGGATGAAGAAACACTTATTTCTAGACACAACAATGTCTGCTTTGCAAATGTAGGCCTGACCTTCCCATCACTCACATCAGAAGTGGAACTTATTCCTGAACAAATGTCCACAGAATGGAAACCATCAAATAAATGATGTTGCCAGCCTGACATGGGCAGAGGCAGAGAAAAATAAATTATCTCTCATATTAAAGCAGACTGTAACTTGGTATGCATAAAGGCCACATGATCAAAGTTTGGGTTATGTTCTTGGATTTACATTATTGTTTTGTGTATTTCCTGATTAAAATACATTACAATAGCAATTCTCCACATGCATGCATATTTACCAAAAGTATGAATTTCAAAACAGAAAATTTTAAAACAGAGTCCAAATAGTGGAGTTGTGGCACTGGTTAGGCTCACACAAAATGGCTGCGTACCTTTCCACCATCAAATTCTTCATCCCAATCATCAAGGATGGACTGCTTCTGGGACCATATAGCATCATGCATGGCATCCTGGCTGATAGCAGATGCTTCACCATTCCATGTTAAAACTGTGGATTAAAAGTAGAGCTCAGAGTGGCAGCATCCAACCTCTTTATTTCAGCTTACAATGGATTCCTTATTTCTGCCCTGAAGAATCAAGCAAGCAACTATTTTCAGAAGTACAGGCAGAGAAATAGGAGCACCTTATATTCACACATCACCTTCATAAACCTCAGGAGGCCATCACAAAATAACAGAACTATTTTTGCTTTTGTTCATTAAATGAAATATGAGTCCTTGATGATTTAGGATGGCAAAGACCATTGCAAACTTGGCACATTTCCAGTAGTTGAAGAATCAGAAATCAGATAGAATTTTTGCATGAATCATTCCCATATATTCTAAATCCTATTCCAAGGTCTTTTCTTAGCTCCCAAAGTTTCTACAATACAATTCTGATGGAAGAAGTTAGAAAGATGTTAGGTAGTAATTTTTCAGGTTATAATTTACTGCTAGATATCAAATTTGGCTAAAGAATTCAGAGCCTGCTAGGCCAACCGCTAGTTTGATCACATTTCATTATATTTTCCAAACTGTAACTTTCCTTATTTATGTAGATGATCCTCATTCAATGATCAGTTCCTCAGCAACTGTTCGAACTTATGACAGTGCTGAAAGAGTACTAGTTATGATCAGTCTTCATGCTTAGGTTAGTCAGTGTCCCCAGTCACATGATCATTATTGGTGACCTTTTTTGCCAGCTTCCTACAAGCAAAGTCACTGGGGAAGCCAGCAGGAGGTCACTAACGACAATCACATGGTGCCTTTGGTGATTTGCTTAACGTTGGCAATTGGAAGTGCAGGAATTTCTGCCCCTAATTGACGTGGTTGTTACTAACAAAAATTCCAATTGCCATCATTAATTACCTGTAAATGTGTTGTCCCGCTTTTCCCTTTATCTTAATTAGAAAGTGAAGTACAAGACATACAACAAAAATTGTATAGTAACGAGCATGCAGCAGTGTGACTCAGTAAAAACTTGGAAGAACATGCATGTTCCCAGTGAGAAAAGTTTCCAAAGTCCTCATGAAAGCTGTAACTGGAAAAGGAGGGAATTCCAAAAGTACTGAGTGTACCTTGCTTTCCATAAGCTTTATCCAAAGAATCCTTCAGTAGCTCCTGAACTACATCAACTGGTCCACATTCGTGCTGCATAATTTCCTTCTTTGGGCTCAGGACATTGAGGGAGAACTTGTCCCTATGTCTGAGCTGGTTGCCCCAAGTCAATGCTGTTGTGAGAAGAAAAAGGTGAAGAGCATATTAATGTAAGAGATGTACATGCAAATCTCCTCTTTCCTGCGGGATGAGCAAAAGACGTATATACCACTTCACAGTGCTTTACAGCCCTCTCTAAGTGGTTTACAGAGTCAGCTTATTGCCAACAATCTGGACATCCATAAATGTTCCTTTAGGGCAGTGCATTCTTAATGCAGTGGAATGAGAGGCAAATTTCTCACTTTTGAAGTGAGCACATATAAGACGTTAGCACATACTGAAGTATTTTAGTTCTGCCAATTATTCTTCATTGCACTAAATATCTCGTGAAATAGTATGTTGTAATTCAAGCATTTATAGCCAGAATCTGTCCTCCAAATCCATTCTTTTTCAGAATATTTTTGCATGTCTGTGTGCAGGGAAGAGAGGGGCTGTTTACATCTTTCAAACAAGGCTGATGAAAAGCTAGCAACGTGGCTTATCCAGGAACAGATGCCTAATCTGTGAAATCCCCAAATGAGGTCTGGGTATAAACACTAGCGACACAAAAGGATCTTGGCGAAAATATCTTGCAATTAATACAATACACTGGTGCTAACAGATGCTTCTGTTTTAATTTGGATGTACAGACATCCGCTCTTATTTCTGATGATGTAATAGATTTTTATTTACAATTCAGCTTGAATGCAGTAAGTGGAAGGTCACCTACACCACATACAGGAAGCCACAAAACTATTTTAGGTGGGGATGTGACCTAAATACATTCAGTATCCAGATTTTGACCTCCCTTGCTTCCCCCTACCCAATCAACTTTGATGCAGGTGTATTACCAACCTGGAGGGCCGTCTCTACCTACAGAAAGTCCATTCTCGTTTAGTTCTTCTTGGGGGCTACAGACTTCAGCCACACGAGAATGCAATATCTTTCTTTGCTTATCTTTGTGGTGCTCACTCTCTCCAGAAGAAGTGCTCTTGTCTGAACTGGGTGAAAGTAGTTGCTTCTTCTTCTTTTTCTTCTTCTTCTTTGTCCTACAGGAGCTGACTTCAGGTGGAGGAGAGCAGCTGCACATAACAGAGAAAAGGGTTTTTTTAAATTGTTGTCAGCTTTACCAGCAGACCAGATAAGAAACCTGACCAGAGAAGCTAATTCTTCTCCACTGTAAAGCTACTTTCAACAAAATCTTGCAAGTCTGAAAGTATGATCTTCATGCTATCTCCTTTAGAGCCTGAGAAACTAGGCAGGGTTCCTTCCAAGGCCCTTTGCCCAGCCCGGTATCAAGCTGTGGGCTATGCTATCTCTTATCATTCCTTAGGCAACAAGTGTCTGTCCTGCCTTCCAAGGTCTTCCCCACATACCATTACAACTGGTCAAGTAAAACTTTGACTTGAGACAACCAGCCAAGCACTTACCAGTTCACAGGGGACAACAAAGATGAGCAGTCTTCCTCCCTTTGCTGCAGCCTTTTCTTCTTCTTCTTCTTTTCTTCTTCTTCTTCTGGATGGAACTACTAGCTATTGCCCCGTCATCTCCAGCCCTTTCCTCTTCCTCCCCCTTCCTAGTCTTCACCAAGTTGGCTTCCTGTGCAGGGGAGCTCACAATGCTGCCATTTTTCTCAAATTGCCTCCTCTTGCTAGGGGGACTGGAGAGCCAAGTCCTCTCATCACGGAAATCTTTCATGTTTCGGCTCCCATGGTCATCCTGCTCTTCCACTGGGGAGCTATGCTTCCTTTTTTTCTTCTTACTGCTGACAACTGGTGGCTCTTTGCTGTTGTCTGGATAAGAGAGGTGTGGTGCCAAGGTGGGTACAACAGGTGATGGGAGACGGGTGGCAGCAGAGGGGCAGCATGATTTGAAGCTGGGTGAGGGCATGAAGTTGG
Organism: Naja naja; assembly: GCA_009733165.1. Classification (NCBI taxonomy): domain Eukaryota; kingdom Metazoa; phylum Chordata; class Lepidosauria; order Squamata; family Elapidae; genus Naja; species Naja naja. Next base: position 139,620,125 of record CM019149.1, read on the forward strand.
CAAAGGGACTGTTGGCTGTTTGTAGAGATACTGAAGATTTGGAAGCAGGTGAGAGCACCCTAGAGAACCACATAAACATACAATTAAGAAGACCCAGCAGATTCTGAAGCTTTGAAAATCTCTGGAAAAGTATCATTGCTGTCGCAATTCTCTAAGGGTCAGTGCCAACCATCTCACTAATTCCATGTACAAATAGAATGGCATTATCACATATCTGATGGCTTCCAGATGAAGATTAGAATTACATTTTTCCCTTTTTCAAAAGATACAAATCCAAATTATCCCAATTCCAGAACTGCAGCTGTCAAAGATTTCACACCACTTTAGTTCCCAACCAAAGAGAATCATATAGCTGGGCATAAAAGCAGGATTGTCAACTAACATACTTCCAAGCATGGAGATTTTCCAATTATAGAATTTCTATTTCCTTATTTCACTGCCAAATCTGGAGCCTCCATGTTATGTAACAATGGCTGGGTCACACATCATGCTGGATCTTTAAAGTGGCTTGCATGGTTACAACTTATGTATTATGTGCAAATTAGTTAACTGGGGCTTATTTCCCAAATCATTATAATAAATCAAGATTGATGTGAACACTAATTTGTTTTTCTCTTTGCAGATACATTTGAAGGTATTTTATAGTCCATAAGAATAGTGATGTCCCAAGGCAGGATGGGAATGAAATGTTGCTGTCCCATATTACTTCTACTTTATGTCTAAATGATTGGAAGGCATTTCTCTTCAATATTTCCATCATTCTATTAATCTAGTTGTGCCTTTTGTCCTAGAACTCCCCCTTTTTTCGTGGCAGGCATCTACTTCCTAAATTTAAAAAAAGCACATTCTATGTCCTTTTGCTAAATAAACTGACCTGCACCATTTGCTCAATTTACTTGAAAAAAATTAGTATGTGAAGCGTTTACCATTCAGCAGCAGGACTGCATTTTGTTTCCAGAGGTTGATCTTTTGCTACAAAGTACATTTATAATTAGAAATTATAGGTAAGCTGCTGATCAGTTCACAGGTCAATTACTGGATCCTAATAGCAATAACACTCAGACTTATATACTGCTTCACAGTGCTTTACAGCCCGCTCTAAGAGGTTTTATAGAGTCAGCCTATTACCCCCAATCTGGGTCCTCATTTTACCGACCTTGGAAGGATGGAAGGTTGAGTCAACCTTGAGCCGGTGAGGATCGAACTCCCGGCAGTTAGTTGAATTAGCATGCAATACTGCATTCTAACCACTGCACCACTACAGCTCTAATAAAAGCTTTCCAGGGGATGGAGGAAACAGAACTTAAGTTATGCAACTAGAAACCGTTCTCAGGCATCATCTCTAGCTGAGCAAATGATGCTTCACCTCTCTGGATGCAATTTTCGATTCCAGAACATGGATCCAAAAAGCACATGAACCAACCAGATTCCTCTGAGCTAGCCGGCTTTTAACCCAGAAATAATCCCCTGGAGGGATTTCAACAAAGACTTGAACTAACAAAAAGGCCTTATTGAGGTACCCATATTCCAATGGCACATGGGCCACTTATGAGGCAGACTGTCTCACCTTGAAGCCCTACTGGCCATAGCTTACCTGGATTGGACAGGTGCAGCAGCGCAGACGAATTGGGAGGTATATGTGGCAGCTGGGGGGGAATGGGGCGGTGCCTGATGCTCATTGCCGCTCACTTTCCGCAGGGTGTTGCTGCCCTGTAGTTATCGACATAAATAAAAACTTGGTGGTCTAAAAGGAGGTTTCCATGACCCCAGGGACAGCGGGTGGCGTAAGAAGAGAGGGTGGGCACAAAACAAAGAGAGGTAGGGGTGGAAGAGGGAGGGGAAGAAGAATCAGAAAAGTGTTTGTGGTTAGAAACAGAGGGAAAACAAGGAAGGACATGTCAAAAGACAGAAGACGTGTTAGAATAAATAACGGGCCACTGACACTTCCCCATTTCCCAGGACATGCTAGCTTTACCCCTGAAGGTAACACCCCTGCCAAGCTTGCTCTGTTCTGGCCCAACAAAGCAAAAGGGTCTCTCTCTCTCTCTCTTTCCAAGCAGATGCAGCAGGAGGGTGGACAGGCTGCGGTTCAGGGCCATGGGCTGCTCACAAAGACAAGAGGGCCTTCCTCAAAACCCCGCCCCAAGAGGGTTACCAACGCATGGCAATTCTCACCATGGCCAAAGAGGGAAATCTGTCACTTCTCAGTCAGTTAATATCATCTTAATTGTTCAATTCAACCCATTTTAGATTTTTTTTATTCATATTTATATGCCGCCCTTCTCCGGAGACTCAGGGCTTACAATTTTTGGAGACAACCCAGTGTGCTCAGCAATAGCCTTCATTCCATTGTATATGCCTGCTTATTACTAAGCGGCATTTTTACAGTCAGCTTATTGCCCCAACAATCTTGGGTCCTCAATTTACCTACCCCGAGAGGATGGAAGGCTGAGTCAACCTTGAGCCTGGTGGGATTCGAGCCTGCACTAGTTGCAGGCAGCTGGAGTTAAGTGCTAGGCGTTTAATAGCCTGCACCACCAAGGCAGGCTGTTTTTTGTCCTGGCCCTGTGCTCTTCTTGGAATGCAAGCCTGAGCATGCCATTCAAATGGCCTAGTATGGCTCTTGGTTCCCCCACACACACCCCGAAAAAGGTTCTCCATCTTACTCTTCATAGCCAGAGAGAGGAGGGGGAGGGAAGCAAACTCAACACGTTTCACCCCCAAGGCCGTGGGAAAACAATCTTGGCACAGAGACTGCAAGTATAAAGCATACTTCCCACAAATGCTGTCTATTGCACTGGGGCATCGCCAGCTTGTTAGATGAGGTATCATTTTGGTTACTGCCCGCATATACAGGTAGTCCTCAACTTACAATTCATTTAATGATCATTCAAAGCTACAACACCAAAAAAATTGACTTATTAGCATTTTTCAGAGTTACAAACTTTGCAGCGTCCCCATGACCATGTGATCGAAGTTCAGATGCTTGGCAACTGGTTCATATTTATGGCTGCTACTGCTGCATCCCAAAGCCATGTGATCACCTTCTGAGGCCTTCTGACAAATATGGTCAAAGGAGAAGCCAGATTCACTTAACAGCTAGGGATTAACTGATCAACTGCAGTAATTCACTTAACAATTGAGGCAAGAAAGGTCATACAATGGGGCAAAAGTCACTTAACAAATGTCTCACTTAACCACAAAAAATTTGGGCTCAATTCTGGACGTAAGTCAAGGACTACCTGTAAATGACTCTTGAGCATATTGCACCTCTACTGAGGGAAAGGCCATCTGGTTTTCCTTTATCAAGCTTTCCCCTTTCACACCACCACCTCTCTCCCCCTCCTCCCATCCCACCCCCAGAGAATGGTACGCTCCTTCCCCCAAACGCACCTTCCTGGCAGAAAGTGCCAGTTTCTTTGCAGGCGGGGGCGACATGGTGCTTCCCAACTCCAGATTGGCCAAATTAGCCAACAACGGGGATTTCAGCTTGGTAAACTTGGTGTCCTCAGAAGCATGTTTCCCAGACACACAGTCCGATTCCTGAGAGGAAGAGTAGCCATCAGCTCCTACCGTGGCCTGAGAAAGTCCCTTCATTGGCTTATGAGCTGGACTGGAGGAAGATGAGCTGCTAGAAGATGACGAAGACGTCAAGGAGGAGTCCTTGCTTGGTAGCTCCGTACTTTCCTCGTGCGCTTTGGCTTCAGAGGTTCCTCCAGAGCTGCCCGACAGCTGCAAAGATGCCACCAAGTTCTTACCTCCCCAGGAGCTCTGCTTGGCCAGCTCCAGTTTAGCACTGGCAGTCTGACCAAAGTCCTGAGAAGTTTTGAGAGACAAGGGTGGATGCTTCTTGGATCTTTTGCTCAAGTCATCGAAGAAATCAGGCTTACTGGAGAGTTTGGGAGATGAGAATCCAACAGCAGGTATGAGCTTGGGAAGAAGAGGAGGAAGTATCCCATTCTGAGTTTTGTTGTTGGAAACAAAAGTGTTGCGGGAAACAGGAACACCAGATTCCTCAGGGTCTGAAGCCTTCTTAACCTGGATTGCATCTTGTCTCTATGGAGAAGATAGACAGAAGTGCTGGATCAGTAAAAGTATCCACTGCACCACGATCTGCGTAACAGGCACATACACATGTACCTGAAAGGTGAAAAGCTGGCTATAACTCTGGTGGCTATATTATCCCACTCGCCATCTTCAGGCTGGTGTCTTCAGCTTTGTGCTTGTGCCAAAGCCGAAGACACCAGCCTGAAGATGGCAGATCTGTCAAACGTCAAGATAATCTCAATCTTACACAGGATAAGACCCGAATACACCAAGACCCAAATACCTATATATATATATATAATCTATATTAACCTAACCGTCTTAAGATTCAACCCCGCTTGATCAACTCAAATAAGTTAAATGGAATTACTACAGATTAGAGTGAAATTCTGCTATCTTGGCAGAAGTTCTCACAACAATAAAGCTGTACAGCTAGCAGCCAGATCTGAGAAATTAAAGGCAGAGCAAGATTTTTTATTGTCTGGGGGTGGAGCATTAATAGCTATACTATATGGATTCCTCTTCAGTGGCCCAAAATTGACTACTCAGAAGGCACATTTTCCCACCCGTGTTTTCTCTCCTAGGTTCAGACATATTAGACCAATTTTGGAGCGTGGCTCTGGGGTGCCACTCACTTTGCTTATCAGTGGTGAGGCAAGGGTACCATTAGTTGCACTTTTCTTCAAGTGATCGGAGGAGATGTTTGTTCGGCTGGGCATTGAGCAATTGCTTTTGGAGACAAGTCCTTCAGGATTCTTCTTAGTGCTTGGGATCCTTAAAGAAAATTATATTATTTCATTAACTTATTCAACAATTTGCCTGACCCTTTGCCTTTCACTAAAGGTTTTCCTGAAATACGCCTAGCAGCTAACCAGGAATGAGGGTTACTATTTGAACACCGGAAAGTTGGGAGCCGCTGTCCCAAGGGAGCATTTGGTTGCTATGTATTTTGTATACATTACTCCATGTAATAGAGTTCTGAAGACTATTAAAACCAAAAGGACATGGGATTGAGGATGTCAACAAAAACACTCCATGTCAATGCAGTGATGTAGTCTGACTCTGTACTGTCTACATCAGGTCTCCAAACTTGGCAACTTTTTTTTTTAATTACATTTATATGCCACCCTTCTCCGAAGACTCAGGGTGGCTTACAATTTTTGGAGCACAACCCAATGCGCTCAGCAATAGCCTTCATTCCATTGTATATGCCTGCTTATTACTAAGCAGCATTTTTACAAAGTCAGCTTATTGCCCCCAACAATCTTGGGTCCTCAATTTACCTACTCTGAGAGGATGGAAGGCTGACTCAACCTTGAGCCTGGTGGGATTCAAGCCTGCACTAACTGCAGGCAGCTAGAATTAAGTGCTAGGCATTTAACAGCCTGCACCACCAAGGCTCAACTTTAAAACTTGTGGACTTCAACTCCCAGTCCACAAGTGTCATGCTCCTGGTGGAGACTGACTCTGAGGGAGAGGAGAAACAGCCGACAGGGAGTGGAAGTGTGGCTCCGGAGGTTGTGGAGGAGGCTGGGGAAGGGCAGAGGCCAGCTGGGCAGTCAGAGGAGGACCCAGACCCATCCCCTCTCCATCCTAGGGCAAGCATGGCGAGAGGATCATGGGATAGACATAATCTACTGGGGAGGAGAGGGCCTTGATCCTCTTCATGGGCTGCAGCTGTGACAACTGGATAACAGGCCAGACATGCGTATGGGTGAGTGCTGGAAACAAAGCGTGGAAATATCTCTATTGTTCCTCTCTGAGTTTGGCACCCTTCCCAGTGTGTGTTGACATCTGTGGACGTCTTCAAGCCCTTATCTTGCTTGATTTGTGTTGTTTTTTACTCTTTATAATTTAAATGGCATTTCCTCCTTCTTGTAACTGCTTGTGTGGGAGTTTTTTGTCTCCAGTCAAGGATATTTGGAGCTTGGAAGCAAAGTGAATGAATAAAAGGGGCTTCACCTGTTTTTGGTGACTGTGTTTATTTTGTATCCCACCCTGAGTCATCACAAGTCTTAAAGTTGCCAAGTTTGGGGACCCCTGATCTACATCAATGGGCAGCAAATCAGAGGTGGGAGTCTTTTCCATCTCTGCCTGAAGGTGCTGGGGACTGGACCCAGAACTACTTCCTTTCCCCCACAGCAAGCATGTTGGCCCTTCCCTCTAACAGAAAGGATGGCTGGTGAACCATGACACAGTGAACGCATTTCCCAATAACTTAACCAGGCCAATTCAGGTCATGAGTAGTACAAGGAGATGCTTGCCACTCAGGCTACTTCCCAGCCATCCAGACTTGCAGTGGCACCAACTAGGTCATCCCTAGTATTAATGGTATTGGTTTTTGTTAGATAATAATCCTGAGGTAGAATGCGATAAAATCCCATCAAATTTCACCAGCTTTTCAAAGGGCATAAAATAAGAAAGCACAAAACAAGAATGGCCTAGAAGACACCAGCTCAGATATCAGGGTGACAGCAACAACATCCAAAGGGAAAGCAGGAGAAACCAATAGGAACCACAAGCATCTCTTACCTAAGATAGAAGAGTACATAGGCCTGCTGGTTGAGAACAACTTTGATGTTGCTTGAATGTACCAGAGAATCATTCATCTGGTACCACTGCCCATTACTAGCCTAGATAAATAAAGAAAGAATAATTGGTCACTATCCCCTAGAAAGATCATCATTATCCTCAAAAGATGATTCCATACCTGTATTCATTTATTCCATTCATTTATTAGTAGCAGCAAGCCAGGAAAATCAGCCCAAGCACAGCAATGTCTAAAGAATACTACTGGAGATTATCTAAGAAGGTGGATAATGTCATACCTAATGCTAATATACTTTGCCTTTGGTGTCTAGCTAATTAATGTTATTAGACTTAAGACATTAGGACAATCACTGTCTGGACTGAGCTCAGCTGAGCTTATGATGTCACATCACTTCCAGTAATCTGTAGCTTGGGCATCTCAGAAAATCCCCAAATCAGAGGTTCTTCAATAACCGAGAAAACTTGGAGATGGATCACAAGACACAGAAACATTCTGCATGGATATTAAGAACTAGTTCTATACCCATGCTTCACTACAAAACGGGGTTAGTTTTTTGGGGGGGAAATAAGGGGGAAGTAATTCTGGCTCTGCCTACCAGCATCCATCAGTATTCATCTCGCTAGCGTCCTGTCAGTGTGAGTTGAGGGCTCTTTGGAAACTGAAAGAGTATTTGCTGTGTCAGCAAGGCGACATCAAGGAGTCTGGGCTTAGTTCAACTGTTCTGTACTAAAGCTGGTTGCTGCTGTGAAACTGAAACTGAAACTCCTCTCCTCTGCTTGTGTTTTGCATTTGGAACAGATTTCTTTTCAGGTGAGGAGGGGGAGTAGAACTCCTTAGCATCAGAGCGTGTTAATAATAATATACAAAATATTAATGCTTTGATGGCCATTTCGAAAAATCCTTTCTTAGTGAGCACCTAGAAGCCAAGAGGAACATATGTGCCAAATTCCAAGTTTGTAGGCTTTATGGTTCTGGAGATTTTGTGATGATGCATGAGTGGTATTTCACTTTTATATAGATAGATAACCACAGGGAAATGAAGTAAAACAGTCCTGGTGGTACACGGCAATTTTGTGAACTTCTCAAAAGGCATGGAAGTAAAGCCTTTCCCTCCCCCAAGGCTAAAGCACACTGATCAACTGTTACCCACAGCCTAGCATATCCATAAAGACCCACCTTGACATAGCAGTAGTAATGCCCTGCATGGCAGCTGTATCCTGAATGCACAAGTACAGCGTAGAGGCCATACATGACAGGGTCACCACTGCTCTGCGACATGTAGGGACGAATATTCAGGAATTCAGGGTAACCCACATCCTACATAAGAGAGAGAAAGAGTTCGTAAGAATGTGTCCCACCTTCTATCCACCTGCACAAAGAGCATCAGCCTCACCAGGCACAAGTCAGTGGACTATAGATTGATCTGTCCATAGATTGGATTGAGCTGTCTAACAGATTGACACCCACTCTTAAAGGAGGTCGGAGGTACCGGCCATCTGGATTCACCCAAGCCCTCTTTCTGAGAAGGGACCACCCCCTCCCCCATTCCTGATCACCTTGGTAATCTTGCCCCCACTGAAGTTGGCAAAGCGCTTGAGGGAGATGGTAAGGACATTAGAGGCCCGGTGGATAGTAAAACGCTTGGTGGCTGGAACTTTCTTCTTGCACCTGCATGGAAGAGAAATGGGTGAGTTCTATGCATCTGCTCAAAACATGAAGTACTTGAAACACAGAGCCTATCCTCAATCGAGGGTGCAGCTTCTGGACTGCCACTAACAGAGGCAAGTTTGAAGCATCTTAGGAAGGCGCCTTCCTATATCCCAGTCTGCCATGTACCTGAAAGTAAGACAGCCCTAAATTTAAGGCCACCCCAGAGTGGTTTTAAAAACTCCTCTGCTTCCATTATTATACTTGCGCCGAATTTAAAGAGATCCTTCCATTTTAAGGACAAGTTACTTGAGGAAAAATAAGTCACACGCACTGGATAGTTTCTAAATATTTAGGAAAATGATTGACTTCAAGTATTAAGCAGCTATCCCAAATGTAAAAATAGATATCAAAATTTCATTTTTACTCGATTATTTCTCCATGACCCCATCCCTGCCAACTGATTAATTTATAAATGATTAGGTGGAGTGACCTTGATTTCCCATTCCTTTAGATCTCAGCAGGAGTTGCAGAGATATAGTTAAACAAGATAAACAATCTTTCTAAGAGCTGCTGTGGTGCAGTGGTTAGAATGCTATACTGCAGGGTACTTCTGATCACCGGCTGCCAGCAGTTTGGCACTTCGATTATCACTGGCTCAAGGTTGACTCAGCCTTCCATCCTTCCGAGGTCGGTAAAATGAGGACCCAGATTGTTGGGGGCAATAGGCTGACTATATAAACAGCTTAGAGAGGGTTGTGAAGCACTGTGAAGCAGTATATAAGTCTAAGTGCTATTACTATTTCTTTCACGAAAGAAATACCTATCCCAGGATAATGTTGCAGGATCCAATCTGGATCAGTCACCAGGACCAGAGTGTCAACTTTGAACTGAACCTGGCAGCAGCCAACTTTCTATTCCTCACTTACCACACAGAGGGGGAAGCGGGGAAGGAGGTTGGAATGCCTTACAAGACACAACAGAGAGCTTTCTCATGAGAACCAAGGCCATCTCTACTGGCAACAGATAAAGTTGGGGAAGGAGTGCCTGAAAAGCCCACCAATTAATCCAATTGGCCAACGTGGCCTGTGACACTTGGAGATGGGGTTATTTCCTAGTTTACTTATACTGAAACCATGGGAAAGATTTAGAATTGGTTTTCCTTTGAAGCTGTGCTGATATGATGTACTCAATAAAGAAGACCTTTGAGAAGGATCCTAGTTTCAGATTTCTGATTTGCTTGGGTTCATTAGTCAGAGTCTTGACACAGAGGTTTTGTCTTGGATGTCAGAAGACAAAACCTCTGGTTCTAGTAACTGATCCAGTTTGGATCCTGCAATCCTTCTTTCTTTCTTTCTTTCTTTCTTTCTTTCTTTCTTTCTTTCTTTCTTTTCTTTTCTTTCTTTCTCGCTCTCTCCCTCCTTCCCTCCGTGTGTGTGTGTGTGTGTGTGTGTGTGTGTGTAGGAAGGCCTTGGTTAACAATCATTTGTTCAGCAACTATTCAAAGTTCCAATGGTGCTGAACAAGAAGATTTAAAGCTGGATCTCAAGGCTTCAGCATCCTCAGTCAGATGATCACAATTCAGGTGTTTCACAACCAGCTCACAATTACGATAGCTGCAGCATCACAGTCATGTGATTGCATTTGCGACCTTCACTGCCAGCTTCCAACAAGCAAAGTCAGTGGGGAAGCCAGCAGGTCACAAATAGCGATCCTGTGACTGTGGGATGCTGTGACTGTGCAGGATTCACTTAACAATCACAACATAGACACATGACACTGTGCTTTAAAATCGTGTCACTTAACCAGGTCCCAGTAAAGACTGTTAAATGGGAACTACCTATATTTCTAATTATGTTAAGGGAAACGCTTTATACACATAGCAGAGAAATCCAGAGGGAAGCCAAGGGGGGAAAAAAGTAACTCACTTGGCACACATGTAGGCGTTCTCCCCACTCAAGACATCAGCTTTTACAAATAATTCTAATGCCCGTACAATGTTGGCTGCTTGCTGTAATAAAAAGAGAGAAGAGGGAAATTCAGCTTGAGCCACCTAGAAGTTCACACTAAAGGGAAGTAACCTTTGTCTCCCTGAGAGCCATCTCTAGTTCTCTGGACCCAAAGATATATCTATAATCATATGCATTCATGTGCACAGACAAACAAACATGCACCAAGCAGGCACACAAACGTATCCCCCAGCTATCTCTCTCTTTATTTGCCTGCCCATCTTGCTTATCACTGTTGCAACTACTACTGTGTAATAACATGCATCCTACCCTGCATCTCCCTGCGACCAGTAAGATCCCACAGAGTCGGTCTTCTCCGGGTTCCGGCAGCTAAACAATGCCGGCTGGCGGGCCCGCAGGGGAGGGCCTTCTCTGTGGCTGCTCCGGCTCTCTGGAACCAGCTACCTCCCGAGGTCCAGACTGCCTCCACCCTACTGACCTTCCACAAAGCAGTCAAAACCTGGCTTTTCCAGCAGGCATGGGGCTGTTGATCTCGCGACTGAGATCTAACGAGATCCGACCCTTCTGCGGTTCACTGTTTTTTAAACTGCTTTTACATTTTTTATCAATGTAATTTTTAATATTTTTTACTGTGAGCTGCCCGAAGTCCTTTGGGAGTTGGACGGCATATAAGTCTAAATAATAATAATAATAATAATAATAATAATAATAATAATAATAATAATATAGTGCGGTATCCTTTTTGGGTATTCCACTTCTAAGTGAGGGGGAATAAACCTGAAAAGCAAGCTAGGCAAAAGGATAATAGCCTTCCAGAAGTGGGTGTGCCCTAGCTACTTCCTCCTATTAGTATTTTAGCAGCTTTTCCTCCTTTTTATACAGGACAGCTGCCCTTTTTCTGCAAAGGCCATGAGCTTTAAGAAATGGTATGCTTGGAACAGCTTCCTATCAGCATGGTTTAAAACAATTCAGAAGGTGACCTTCAATATTTAATTATGATCACAACTGACATCTAGGCAATACCATCCTTTGAGATGGATTTTAAAGAAAGCAAGCAAGAGAAATAATAATGCTGGCATACCCTGATTTCCAAAGCCACATCCAGGTATGGGTCGTACGTATCTGAAACACTCTTGCACACTGAGCACTTCACTGCAAAGAAAGCAGAACAGTTGCTTGCCTGTTCTTTACGGTCACAGCTTCCTGCCAATGTCACATTTCATACTGAGACAGACGAGGCTTCCATCTCTGCGTCTAGCAAAACCAGCACTGAAATCAGCTAAGCAACCAGATGCTTAATATCCCCTTCGTAGCCTCGAATGAGGCCAAAAACTAGAAGGAAAGGTCTACAGCAGGGGTGTCTAACTCAAGGCCTGTGGTCCGCATCCAGTCCGCAGGGTGCTTAGATCTGGTTCGTGGGGCCGCCTTGGAAACAGTGAAGGACTGGCCCATAGTGCCTCTGCCAGTGAAAATGGAACTTGGAAGGGTCACGTGCTGCCTTCCTGAGCTCCATTTTCATCTGCAATGGCCTCTTGCAACCCTCTGCCAGTGAAAACAGAGCCCCCGACATGAGTGACGTTGAGCTGGCCACGCCCCCTGGCCATATCCACCCAGCCCACCCACCCCCCTTGAAGGTCAAGCATAACCTTGATGTGGCCCTCAATGAAATTGAGTTTGATATCTCTGGTCTACACTGTCTGGAAAGCAACTACAAATCAACTGAACCTATAGAGGTATAATTGGGCACTGAAGAGAATTTTGGAGATGCCGTATGATAACAGACATAGCCAAAATTTAAAACTCCAGGAACATGGAAAGGAAACCTCCCAGCACACCCTCATCTGGGGCCTTGCTAAGCTGCGCTCACCACGAGATCTGAGGTAGCCGCCAAAGATCTGGTGCACCAACGTGGTGGCCTGTGTCTGACGATCCAACCTGAAAAGACAAGCAACCGGGTGACTAGATTTCAGAAATGCTTTCATTTAAAACAGGACTCCCCAAACTCTTCTGCTCATTGATCTCTTCATGAGGTTTCAGGTGGTTCATTCACCCCCAACATTTATTATATGAAAATGTAATAAATACAATGCTAAACCACAGAACCATAAATAGTAACAGTAATAATCAATAATCCCATTGATCCTTGGCGGTTAATATTGATCCCTGGGGAACTCTGATTTATACTGGGTGTCCTAAACAAGGATAAGGAATGTTGCTACACTACATTTTCCAGGAATTGTAACTAGCATGGCCTATAATGAGGCATGATGGTAGCTCAAAAATACCTGATAAAATGCCATTCTTCACTTATGAGTTAAAACACAAGCAATCAAAATCACCAGGCATAAATTTCCTCCTCTGAAGAGCAAATACCTGCAACTCTGGGTTAAACTGATGGATTTGGGGTTTTCTGTGAGATCAATTGTTCTCCTCAAATGTTGTTGTTAACAGTGCACTGATGATGTTATCTAGCTTGGTAACAAAACATCTTCAGGAAAATGACCGAGCTCAGAGAACACCAAGAACCTAACATGCCGTGATGGCACAGTGGTTAGAATGCAGCACTGCAGGCTACTTCTGCTGACTGCCGGCTCCTGCCATTTGGCAGTTCAAATCTCACCAGGCTCAAGGTTGATTCAGTCTTCCATCCTTCCGTGGTGGGTAAAATGAGGGCCCCAGACTGTTGGGGGCAAATTGCTGACTCTGTGAACTGCTTAGAAAGGGCTGTAAAACATTATATAAGTCTGTGCTGTTGCTATTTCTTCCTTTGATAGGATTTTTTGCTATCTTTAAAGCAAGGATTACTTGCTTTAATATTTACTTCCATAGCAAGGAAAGGTAGACCTAATCACTGTTGCTTATGTAGTATGCATTTCCCCCCTTCCCCATATATGGGAAGGCTAATGCTTCAGTAAGCAAATTTAATGAGGACACAATTACAAGATCAGTTCAACCCCATGTTCTCCCTCAAGCCAACAGCAAGCGAGCTAGTTGTTCATACTTAGTGTAACCGTTGAGGCAGGCCTTTTGCATGGCATCAATGGTGTAGCGCAAGAACTCATGAGCATCCTCCTGACTACCGAAACGGAAGTGTCGTGCAATCTCTGCCAAAGGAGATAAAAAAAGGAACTTACAGAACACCTCAGAACAGTTTCAGAAACAGATGACATTACTGAACCCAGCATGGAAGCTCAAAAGTTGTTCCTCATAAACTGACCACCACCAAAACCAAACTCTCCACATAAGCATATCTAAGAAAAATGTTGATGAATAAAACAAAAAATAAAACATAGTAAAAAAAATGTTTTTGAAAGAGTCAGTTTGGTCTAATGTCTAAGGCTATTATATGCTAGAACAGAGGTCTCCAAACTTGGCCACTTAAGACTTGTGGACTTCAACTCCCAGAATTCTCCAGTGTAGCATGGCTGGCTGGAGAATTCTGGAAGTTGAAATGCATGAGTCTTAAAGTTGCCAAGTTTGGGGACGCCTGTGCTAGAAAGTGGAAGACTATGAGTTCTAGTCCAGCTTTGGTCAGCTGGGTGATCTTGAGCCAGTCACTCTCTCCCAGCCCAGCCCACCTTACAGGGTTGTTGTTGTGGGGAAAATAAGAAGAGGGAGGCCAGTTGGATATGATCACTGCCTTGAGTTATTTGTACAAATATTAATAAAATTATAAAAAATAAAATAACATTTTTAAGTTTCACCCTTACAATCTTTGAGGTGTGTGCAGTTATATCATGCAAAATCCTGAAAAAGAGCATCTTTGGACCACAACTTTTACACCGATGGCTGACGTGTCTTAATGCTTCTCTTTGTAACAATAAATTCTACAAATCTCGCTTTTAAAAAAAAACCCAGCATTAACACATGAAAATATTTAAATTATGGTCAACATCTCAAAAGGATCACTGGTCTCTTGCCCTGTATGAACTGGACAGGTAGACATTATTCCAAACCCCTGCTTACTTTTAAGATCTCTGATGAAGGACACGGGTTTGATGGCGTTACCACTATTGGCAAAAGCCTGGATCATGTGATTCTGCATTATGCACATCATGCAGAAGCCTCCCTGGTGACCTGGAAGGGAAAAAAAATCACAACTGGCTATTTTCATCAATAGCTACGTTATACATCTTCTGTTGTATCACTTTTTTTTTTGCTAGAAGCAAAATAAAGATAAATCCTGCACTTGAAACCTTCACTTTACTGAAATAGCTTACCCACTGAGTTGTGATCAGACCTATGGGGACTATCACCTAGTCAATCTGTCTATATAAATGCTCCAACACTGGAAGTTTTTAATAAGAGATTTGATCACCATTTGTCTGAAATGGTATAGGGTTTTCTGCCTAAGCAGGGGGTTGGACTAGAAGACCTCCAAGGTCCCTTCCTATTCTATTCTATTCTATTCTATTCTATTCTATTCTATTCTATTCCATTCCATTCCATTCCACAACCATCCATTTTGTCTCTTTTCCTCTTTTATCTGCTGGCTAAAGGTCATAATAAACATTATACATTGATAACATGGACAGTTTAACAACTTCCTATCTTGACTCCAAGCTTCTCTGCCACATACCTGCAAATCTCCTCAATGCAATGCCACCCATTAAGCAGCTCAGACAGGAAAACACTATTCAAACAAGGGGAAATTTTTCTAAAGCATGTGCATTAAGCTGCCGGTACCTTTTGAGTGCAAAATGATCCTTGCTGCTATTTAAATAGCTCATCTGACTTTTAAAACAAAACCACCAAAGCTGCCATCTACCCACCTCTACCTAGATGTACACTCTTCAACTAAGAGTCAGTACCACTAGTAAGGAAGGGATGACGTAATGAGGAAAGCAACTCTTACGTAACCCTCCAGCTGGCTCAAGACCTTCACAGCTGCCAGCATAGTCTGCCAGTCTCCCATCACAAGCATTTATGCAATGAAAGGCAGCTGCTAGCTGGAATGTGATACAGCACCTCATGTGGGCTAACCTTGGATTATTCACCCTTCTCCTATACCCCACAAGCCAAGAAAAACCCACCCACTAAGCTCACACAACACTGCAGGCCCATTAAATATAGTCCTTAACTTACAACCATTCGTTTAGTGGCCGTTGAAAGTTACAAAGGCACTGAAAAAAAGTGACTTTGTTATGACCATTTCCACACTTAGGAGTTTAGTTTAGTTTAGTTTTATTGGGCTTATATGCCGCCCTCTCTCCCTAGGGACTCAGGGCGGCTTACAGTAAAAAAATAGAAATACAATTAATTAAAATACATTAAAACCACAGTAGCGAAACCCAATAAAAAGTAAAAACCCAATTAAATTTAAAATAATAATAAAACCCCACCCCTTACCCTTCAGTCCAGGCCGGATTCTTGAAACAACCAGGTCTTTAGGTCACGGTGAAAGGAACGGAGGTCAGGGGCCAACTGGAGCTCCAAGGGGAGTCGATTCCACAGGGTGGGCGCTCCCACAGAGAAAGCCCTACCCTTGGGTGCCGCCAGCCGACACTGTCTGGCCGACGGCACCCCAAGGAGGCCCTGCCTGTGGGAGCGCACAGGGCGACTGGAGGTCAACGCTGGCAGGAGATGCTCCCGCAAGTACCCCAGACCCAAGTCATGTAGGACTTTGTATGTTAGCACTAACACCTTGAATCTCACCCGGAGGGCAACCAGCAGCCAACGCAGGTCGCGCAAAAGGGGTGTAACATGGGAGTATCGGGATACTCCCATCACAACCCTGCGGCCGCATTATGCGCCAGCTGAAGCCTCTGGGTGGTCCGCAAGGACAGTCCCATGTAAAGAGCATTACAGTAGTCAATTTGGGAAGTTACAAGTGGGTGGGTAACCGTCCATAGGGCATCTCGGTCCAGATACAGGCGCAACTGGCGCACCAGACGAATCTGGGTGAATGCCCCCCTGGTCACGGCTCCCACCTGCTATGCGTTGCAGCATCTCCATGGCCACATGATTTACACTCAGATGCTTGACAACTGGTTTATATTTAGGACAGTTGCAGTGTCCCGGGATCATGTGATCAACTTTTGTGACTTTTTAACAAGCAAAGTCAATGGGGACGCCAGATTCACGTAACAACCGTGTTACTAATTTAACAACTGCAGTGATTCACTTAACAAACATGGCAAGAAATATCATAAAAGCCACCTCACTTAACAAATTTCTCACTTAATAACATAAACTTTGGGCTCAATTGTGGTCATAAGGACTACCTATATTACAATTAACTAACAAAGAGTAATTAAAGTAACTCTTTGTCACAAGAAGCACTGCTCCTAGATTTCAGTTACAGAAATCAAAGGCCCCAGTAATGGAACGTATCCAAATCCTAAACGAAAAACCTCAAATGCAGCAGAATCTAAAATCACAGCCTAACTTCATGATATAACGTTTTCTTAAGAGAAAACTACTGAAGATACTTCCTAGTGTCTGAAACACATTGAGATTCTTCTTATGTAAGTCTGTTAAAGCATAACCTCATATACGATATTGCAAAAATCCTCATGTTTCCCACAAAACACTATCAGAATAGAGGAATCAGAAATTTGTAATTATAAATTGTAGAGTAATTCAAAAAGTAAGCTCCGATTGAGGGGGGAAAAGATTTCCACATAAAATGGGCAGAATTATAGATTTTGAAATTATATTTTGGAATAAATAACATCATCTTCATCTGAACAACACTTCTGAATGGCCAAATATTTTTACCTGCCTGATCTTGCTAGGATCCTTACTACAATCCTGTAATGTAAAAGGACGTAACTTCCTCCCACAATGCATGGAAGATTAACTCCAATTAGGGATCCTATGCCCATGGGATTGATGAGATTGTGGCAGAAGCAAAATCAGACATAATTTTCTAGTTTTGGGGACAGTAATTCTGCCTGCATTGATGCCCTGAAAGTAATAATGGGAATGAGAAAGGAGTAGCTTACCAAAAGCAGCCCTGAATCCATCCGATCCCTTCCAATTCCCCCAACACACACCAAAAGACATACACCAACAATGTTGCACACATGTACCCCTCTAAATGCCTCATTCCCTGACCATTCACCTTCATAGGCCTTGGAAAATGAAACAGGTAGTTCCTATAGCCTTTGCTCTAAGGCAGGGGTCTTCAAACTTGACAGCTTTAAGACTTGTGGACTTCAACTCCCAGAATTCCTCCTCCAGTCATGTTAGCTCAGGAATTCTGGGAGTTGAAGTTCACAAGTCTTAAACTTGCCAAGTTTGAAGACCCTTGCTCTAAATGGGAAAAGAGATATGAACAGCACTGCAAAACACGCACAAACTCAGTCACACACTTACAGTTGCGGCTGTGCTCCTTAGAAAGCAGATAATTTGCTAGAGGTGGGGTGTACGTCAGACACTGCAGGGTTGAGTTGAGGAAGCAGGTGTTGCCCAGGTTGTGGAGACCAGCTCCAACGCGGTACACCCGCTCCCATTTTAGAGAGAGTCGCTCCAGAGGGAAAAGGACCTTTTGGGGAGCTGGCACCCCATCACTTCCTGACACATGCTCATTACCTGTCAGAAGAAAAAAGGAGAAGTCAGCAAGTCAAAACCAAAATAAGAGCTCATTCTCCAAAAGACAAGTGCAACAAATGAGGCAGGCACCTTGTTTTCGTATGGGTCCCTCTTCAGAGCCCTTGTGCCGACTGCAGTTTTCTGTCCTCGGGTTCAACAAAACGTACTTGCTCTTGAGGGTCTCCAGCTGGTAGGAGAAGTTTTTGGAGGCTGGTTCAAACTCAATCTTTTGCAGCAAAATCTTCTTGGCAGAAGCTGCCAACAATTTACCCAATTCAACATCGTCAGCAGAGTCTTTTCGCCCAGGCTTTAGGGCTTCTTTTAATTTGTCCACTATTGGCATGGTGCATCACTTGGTAAAGGCAACAACCACCATCCTAACAAGGCAACTTCACTCTGCAAAAAAAAGGTTATTCGACCTCAAAATCAAATGCCTCCAGCTCAGCCTTTTTTTCTTTATAGTACTGTAGTAAAATCCACCCTCAAATATCTTATTGAGACAATCTGATAATCTTTCTTTCTTTACTTCGACCTCTATTTTGCTTGCTGTGCCTCTCATCTTCCTATGTTGAATATGGATTATAAGGACTGGGCAGGTATCTTTTTAAATTGCCATGAACTTTTACAATGCTTTAGGAATCATGATCAACATGAATTTGGTTTTCACAACACAGCTTCTGTTAAAAAAAAATCTATAACCAATCTATCTTTAAATTAATTATCTAATCTTTATAAACAATCAGATAAATTCAGAGTATACCTATAATTCAGATTTCCCAACTGTAAAATTTCAAATAGAAATGCGTAGCAATAAATATATACTATCTGTTAAGAGCCTTGGTAGCTCAGGCTGTTAAATGCCTGCTCTTAAGATCCAGCTGCCTACAATTATTGTAGGCTCAAATCCCACCAGGCTCAAGGTTGACTCAGCCTTCCATCCTCTCAGGGTAGGTAAATTGAGGACCCAAGATTGTTGGGGGCAATTAGCTGACCTTGTAAAAATGCCGCTTAGTAATAAGCAGGCATATACAATGGAATGAAGGCTATTGCTGAGCACATTGGGTTGTATCCCAGAAATTGTAAGCCGCCCTGAGTCTTCGGAGAAGGGCGGCATATAAATGTAATTAAAAAAAAAAGATACAGGAATAAAATTCCCATGACAAAAACTAGAAATATACTTATTTGAAAGGCAGGATTAGATAAAAACTACAAAGTATTTTTTTCACATTTCTGAAAAGCCTACAATTTTATGTACATCATTAAGCCTTTCAATGTATCCTTTAGCATCTCATACCTCCTGGACCCAAAATTCTCTACTCAGTAAACAGATTTTTTCACCAAAAAATCCAACAAAGGATTAGATTTTATAATAGTTTTTGCTGCATATGAGGGCTCTAGATGTACTTTCATGTTGCTTTGCAACTAACTGGAAATTAACTTGTAAATGATGCATTTCTATTTCCTGAAATGACTGTGCTCTGGAACATGCAATTCACGTTATAGCCTTTAATGAGGTGTGAAATTTGCTTAGTTTCTGGACAGACAAATTAGCAGCCATAGCAAGAAATATAAATAACATAAATAAATAAAAAGGCTCACACTATTATCTGACCATTTCCTGGATTGCCTTGAAATTTGATTGGCAATAGTTTTACTTCCCATTAAGAAACCCCAAGGGTCTCTACTAATAGAAGATTAAAACATGCTGCCAGGCTGAATAGATGAACCTTTCTTATAAATATAACAGGCCTTGCTAAAGGAAAAATTCATATTGTATTGTTTTTGAAAGAAAGGGGGGGTTGCATCATGTGTCTCTTTTTGGGGGGACCAGGTATTTTTTCAGGGTGCGTGTGTGTCTGTGTGTAGGTGATTGTATACATGAAATGCTATCATACACATTACAGCATACTTTTACCTGAACATGAGCACCTCCCTAAAATAAACAGTGCCAGGAAAGTTTCCTCAGTCTTCCTTGCTTCAAATTTGCCACTCACATTTTTTCTGATTCTCCCATTAGAACATAGAGGGATCACAGTTCTCTAACAAAACAGTCTCCCACACCTGGGATGTGCTGGATTACATCACATAAATTCTGGCTAGTGGCAATTAAATACAGCATACCTGGAGGGCACCAGGTGTCATGTGCAAAACAAATCTTACCCACTTGACAAGTGGCAGCATCTAACGAGGCAGCCAAGGACACACAAGATAGGGATGCTAAGGAAACGACATGGGAAGTTGGGGGAGGGGGGAGAGATGCAAGCGCATTCTTGCACTTGAGAGCATGTCAGGAGAACTGAATCATCAGGGAAAAGAGAATGTCACTGGGTGCGTGGAAGCAAACTTCTCCAGCGCAGCCTCAAAGGTATTCTATCCGGGATGAAAGGAAAAAAGGAGGGAGGTTGCTCTGTGAGATTAGAGGCCAAAAGGAGTCCAGCATTTAGCAAAAGGCATTGTTGCAAGGAATCAGCAGAAACGCCCCCGTTCTAAGGGGGAAATGCTTCATCTACCTTCCGATCTGTTCACGAGGAGACAAGAAGGGACTCGACTCTCTCGCCCTCTGTCCTTCCCCACCTCGCTTCCTTTGCAAAGAGCGCGCGCGCGTTAGACCCACCAGCCTCAGTATGTGCCTAGAGTTTGGGGTAAGCCACGCGCAGTTCCCCCCACTTCCCAAACAGACACGCTGTTCTCCCCCAGCCCAGAAAACCTTGGCCGAGGTTAATCCGGCGGCCCCTACAGCCAAATTCCAAGGCGCTCCAGAGCCTCCGGCGTTCGTGCAAGGGCACCTACATGCGTCGCCTTCCGGAGACGGTCCAGGCAGGGCCTGGGCTCACAGCGGAGGAGGCTCCTCCTCGGCTCGGCCCCGATTCACCGGGTACGCCACGGGGATTCGAGCAGAAGTCGCTCGCCCTGACGCCGGGGACCATCAATCCAAGCAGCCACGGCCGAACAAGGGCTGCACAGGAATAGCCGCGGTGCCGAAAAGGGGCAGAAGGGAAGCGGGGGAAGAAGGGTCACGCAGCCAGGCAATCGGACTCCCGAGCGATCGCTCTCCGCGAGCAGCCGCCACTCCGTGGCCCAAGCCGTCTCCGTTGCACCGGCCCCCTCGCTGGCCCCGCGCTCTTCCTCCCTTTCTCATTCTGACCTTTAACTCACCATCCGGAGCGGTCCCTGCGCTCCTACAGCGTGTGCGCATACACAACACGTGTCCAACGCAGCGCAAAGGGAAGGCGAGAGCGCAGCTGCTAGGCCGCGAAGCCAGGCCCAATCCACCTCCTGACGGGGCGGGGAAGCGAAAGCCAACCCTGCCCATCCTGCTCTGACGCAAGGCTGCCCCTTCGCACGTTTCCGGGAGGCAGCGCCGCCTGGCTGAGTCGTCTTTGGCCCAAGCAAAGCCGCGAAGCGATGGCTTTGCTGGTAGGCAGAAGAGGCCGCTGTGTCCTTCATCCCTCACTTTGCTACTCTTTCAAATAAAAGTTGCCGCTTGGCCGATTCTCTTGAGCGGATCTACGACAACTCGCCATGGCCCACTCGCATCAGGACAATTTGTCACGGCCAACTTGCTGCGGAACAGCTCGTCGCGAAGCAATAGTGGAATATAGGTAGTCCTTGGCTTACCACCGCAATTGAGCCCATAATTTCTGTTGCTAAGTGGAACACTTGTTAAGTTAATTTTGCACCATTTTACGACCTTTGTTGCCACAGTTAAGTGGATCATTGCAGTTGTTAAATTAGTAACACGATTGTTAAATGAATTCGGCTTCCCCATTGACTTTGCTTGTTAGGAGGTCGCAAAAATTGATCACAGGACTTGGTCACGTGATCTTGGAGATCATGCAAGTGTGAAAAATTGTCATAAGTCACTTTTTTCAGTGTCATAACTTTGTCACTAAATGAATTGTAAATCAAGGATTAACTGTAGAACCAGGTGTCAAATTCAAGGCCGGCCTGTGGGGTGCTTAAATCTGGCCTGTGGGGCCAGCCTGGAAATAGGAAATATCCAAGGATCAGCCTGTGGTGCCTCTGCCGACCAAAGAAGGCCACGGGAGCCACAGTGGTCCCCACATGGCCCATATTTGGCCTCTCCAGCCTCCAGCAGCACTCTGCTAGCCAAAAACGGGCTGCATGGAAGCCCTGCGTGGCCTGTTTTCAGCCTCCTCAGCCTGTCAGCCGGGAGAATGGTGCAAGAGTCCATTGGGGCCAAAAACGAGGCACAGGGGAGAGCACATGCGCCCCACACACACCCTGTTTTAGCAGCAGGGTGCTGCAGGAAGCGTCCATCCCATCCTCTTCCGCGTGCCTCACACCAGCCCACAGAGAACTACAATGCTGATCCAGCCCTCAAAGAAATCCAGTTTGACACCCCTGCTTTAGAATCATTAAAGAAAGGATGCCAAACATGGGACGAAATGGGAATTTTAAAATTATTTTAAATAATTGAATTGAGTTGTCCCACAGTGAGTTGGCCATGGTGACTTGTCCCATGGCGAGTTGGTGCGGTGAGTTGTCCTATTCACTCTTGAACACCACTGAAAACAGGAGGGAGGGGAAGGTGGGACACTCCCGAGGCAGCTTCAGGTCTAGAAGCCAGGGTCCTGCACAGAACCGATCGCGGCTCCTACTGCGATGATCCAGTTTAAAGGACCACACATTGCAGTGCTCAGAGGATCCATCACCAGGATTTTAGACAACACAGGGTAGGTAGATGGTTCTCCTTTGAAGCCAACATTTATTCTTTGTGTGATTTTATTCCTAGATACCTGAATCGGGAGGACTGATGAGCTGGGGCTGGCCTAAATCGGCTTCTAAATACTATATTTATGCCTGGGGAAAAGTTAGCACTGGAGAAGTTACTTAGAGCTGTGAATAGCAGTAGTGAATCCTCAACCCCTTTTAACTCCATAAGATATGTAGAGAGCTTCTATTTGGAATTGTGCGTAGCTACTGTATCCGAGCTGCAAGAATCTGGATGATTGCTACACAATAAGCAAAAACAAAATTTGTTTCTGTATCTCTGCCATTTTAGTGTTCATTCCAATATCCAGTGATTAGTATTCCACCTCTTTGAACCCTGTTGGGATTTGGGGATGGGGTATGCCTTTGAGTCTTGATTCCTGGTAACTGGACAGGTCTGTGCAATTTCTTGGCAAGATTTCGGGAGTGATTTGCCCTTGCCCCCTTCCAAGAGCAGAGGGAGGGTGACTGGCTCAAGGTCATCTAGCTGGCTTCATACCTAAGACAGGTCTAGGACTCACTCATGGTTTTCCAGTTTCTAGCCTGGTACCTTAACCCCACTACATCAAAATTGGCTGTTTGGAAATAGGGCGCTTTATATTGCACAGATTTTAAATTGTTCCAGGAAGAATAAGCAGAATTCCTGAGATCCCTTTTGTAATTTTGCAGTCCTGCTAAACTGAGGGAAGGGCGAGTGTTAAACATACAGCAAGGAGCCTGGTGTACTGATGTAAACAGGATTGTTGAATTATTAATTGCAATCACTGAGACAACTGGTAACTCCAATTTTGGATTGGGAAGGGAACATCAAGAACATGGCAGAAATACTGAAAATAGGTGGGAGGAGGACATTTAAAGCCATTGACGCTGGGGCTATGGAAAGGAAGAAGGATCCTCCATTGATTTGTCTGTATTTTTCCATTCAAATGTTCTGAACTATTAAGTGGTTAAGAGGCCCTTGCAGGAATTTTGGCTGCCCCTCAGCAGAAACGAAGTGTATGCCACCCAAAAGAGCCTGTTTCCATTTTCTTTGATAATACTGTTTATTGTCCGGAGACTCAAGTGTCCACATACGAATTATACAAAGCGTCAGAGACATGCACAGTCTGCTTGTCTATTCAGCAACTTTCATGTGTTCCCAGCACAAGAAAATCTCAGCTTTCAGAATCCAACAACAACAAAAACAACCCACCCCATATTATTCTACCCACCAAACAATCTTCCCACCCCAGCTGCTCCCCAAAAAGCTTTAAATTATGGCAGCAAGTTAACTTATTTTTTCATACTCACTAAGCAAAGATTTGAAAATAATGTAAACTCTTTATTATTATTTTTAAAAATATTTTCGAATTGCTGGCGTGGAGGGGAAACTGTTCTGTTATGGGTGCTTCAGGGAAGGTTATGCATGACACTAAAACCCACAGCTATAAATTAAGCCAATTGAGGAGTCTTTTATATTGTTTTTCCATAAATAGGTCTTTTGCAGGGGTTGTTTTTCACACCGCTACTCAAATGGCCAACTTAGTTTGCTTGCTGGGAGCTGCAGTTTGGCTAGCAAGAAGCAGTCATGTGTTGCTGCCACCCTCCAGTCTCTGTAAAAAACTTACACATGCTGCAGGAGAAACCAGAGGAGAAGGCAGGAACAGAATACTGCTTCCACTGGCATTCCGCAGTGAGGGAAGGAACACTGTCCCCCGTACATTTTGACATTCTTCCCCACTGTATGTTAAAAGCTTCCAACGCAGAACCCCTTTACAAAGTAATAAGTGCAAATCTAACAGCTAAACAAGGACATTAAAAAAACATAATAGAGGAATGATACAACTGATTGCTGAAACAAACTGAAAAAATTAAAAATCAAAAAGTATCAACAGAGAGAAAGAAGGTAAATGTCACATAGGATATAACCGTACAAGAAGTAAAACAGGAGTCTTATACTGGACTGAACAGATTCTTTTTCCTTTTTCTTGTTTTAAAAATATATTGAAATCAACAGACTGGCCCAGTATGACATCTTTAAATTCTACCTTGATGAACAGCATGAAAAGGCCACAGGGGGCAGGCCTGGCTAAGAATAAGTGTGAGTATCCTTCAGATCTAGGTCTGAGAATCCCAAAAGGGGGGGGGTGTACCCAGAGCTTGGGGAAATCCAGGAAAGAAAGGACAAGCTCAGAAGGGGGAATGGAAGGGTTGAACTGAACAATACTCCTTTTCAGACAGTGGAGGGTTTTGTCATTACTCCAAAGGAGCATTTATCATCACAGTTTAATAAATGTGTATCACTGGCCAGCTCTCCTAATCACATATTTGGGAAAGAACATAAATGTTTGCCTTCTGTGGAATTCTTGTTGTAATAATTGGTTTCTCCATTCAGCAAGCTGCAGGGCTTGGAGCTGTGTTGGGCCTGATTAAAAATCATTCTGTGTCAGGAACTTTGGAGGAGCAGGAGGAAGATGACAATTCCTTGGTCTACAAAGTTCCAAAATCCTAACAGAAATAGCAAACCTTAGAACTGGCTAAGAGAGACTGTGACATCAGAATTAATGGCACAAAGATGAAAAAGAAGGTGCATTAAGCATATGGAGTAAGTCCAGGGGTGGAATTGAACCAGTGTTACTATCGGTTTGGTACTTATGTTTTGCTGCACGCTTGTGTAATACGACAAAAGCTGTGCTTCCCGGACAGCTGATAAGTGCTGCACACGGTGCGCAGCACTTGAAAAACGCCTTTTTTCCTGCTTTTTCAACCTCAGCTGTGCCACGCAAAGCAGCTGAGGTTGAAAAAGCAGGAAATAAAGGTCAGGTAAGAGCTCAGGTGGGCGGGTGGGCCAAACAGCAGCAGACACAGAACCAGTTCTGTGTCTGCTGCTCTTCAGAGCTACCAGTTCTACAGAGCCGGGCAGAACCGGTAGCATCCCACCCCTGAGTAAGTCCATATCCTGAAACACTTTTTTAAAACTGAAATTTGACTATTCCAGATGCAAAGCTAGAAGCTGGATATAACTCTTAGGTCTTCCAGGCTATATGTATTAACTTTGTAGCATAAAGTATCCTGAAAGAAGATACTGTTCCTCTTGGGACAGTCAATTTTCAAAGGGTTGCTTAGTCCTTGGAAGATAACACAACTCTCTTTGCCAGTGCAAAAGGGTGCCCTAACTGATGACAACACTACCACTTTTCATGGAGCCCAAAATGCATGTTTAATCTCAGCCCACCACGGGTCTCTCTGTATATGTGTCTAAGAGAAAGGAATGACCCTAGTGTGGAATAATTTCATATGTGGAAAGAAGAGAGGTTTTGACCCAGGCAGAAGGTGGGGAGTGGGAAAGAGAGGGTTTACAAGCTTTCTTCACAAGGAGGGATGTCTCTCAAGACAGTAAGAACCTGGTAGGCCTGCTACCCAGAATCAGAGACAACACCTCTCCGCCAATCATACTGTTGGTGCTGCCTTCCTCCATTATACCTTGGCTGAAATCCATAGAGTAAGAAGACACTCACTGGAACAGCATAGGGGAAGAAGCAGAAGAAGCAACATATGAATGGCCTCAACATCCCTTTCCTTAGCACTCCCCACCCACCGCTACTGGCCTGCCCATAAGTTTTTATTTTCATGCTGTTTCCAGGAAGTGATGTCAAATGTGGACCAGTCTAATTCCTTGCAAGCCATGCTGCCGGTGCCAAAGGAACTCAAGGATCCTCAATGTCAAGGAACTCTTGCTTAGGGGGAGCCACTCCACGGTACCACGCACAGGAACCATCACTCCGCTTGATGCAGGCATAGTGTTTTGCCTGCCGCCCATTGATGTTCTTCTCCGTCACCCAGTCAGTCCACAGACACTCATCCTGAGCAGAGACATAGCAGGGGATGGAGGGGCAGCGGGAAATCTGCAGGGAGAAAAAAATACCATTAGCTTCATGATTTCCTAGCATTACGATCGAAGGTCTGATTAACCCTGCTGGCATTAGATTCAGGTTCTATGTATTGCAGCATTTTGGACCAAACATCTGAGTAATCTTGACAGGTTAGCATGCAAAACTACTAGCAAGACAATACCATCAGTATGGAATTATGTGCATTTTAAAGTGCCTGCACTGGTTACCAGTAGGCTTCCAGGTCCAATTTGAAGTGTTTTAAAGCCCTGAATAACACAGCCTTGGACAGGTTGTTGGACTAGAACACTTCCAAGATCTCATTCAACTATAAGAGTCTACAATGTCTTGGGCAAAGGAGTCTGCCTATCTGGTATGAATGACAGAGAGCAGAAATTCTGCCTAGTAGTCTGTCCATCATTCACCAGCAGTCGTCCAGGCAACCCTACCTGTCTGCAATTCTGGAAGCAAGTTAAATCTGTTTCATGTCACCCTGCCATCTGAATTAAGATTCTGATTTTTGGTATTAATTAATTACCATGGCCTTTTTCTTTTGTTTTGAGGCTGTACATCACCCAGATCCTTGGGGATTGGGGTGGGTTAGGAGTTCCTCAACTGAATAATTACTTCACT
Source organism: Naja naja (assembly GCA_009733165.1). NCBI lineage: Eukaryota > Metazoa > Chordata > Lepidosauria > Squamata > Elapidae > Naja > Naja naja. The sequence continues at coordinate 139,647,112 of CM019149.1, forward strand.
CTGCCAGTGCCTCCAAGAAAGCAAACTAAAGAGCAAACAGAAGCCATCAACTAAAAAGAACACACTTCTGCTCCTTGCAGAAGGTCCAAAGTTGAAAGGGTTCAGGCCAGGTTACAAGTTTAAGATGGCATCAACTACACTCATAGATGACCTGTGGCAGGAGCAAGGTGAGTGCAGTGTAACCATCCTCGCTCTTCTTGACATATCAGCAGCTTTCAATATTAGCAATCGTCGTATCCTTTTGAACTGGTTTTGGGAATTAGATGGGGCTGTGTTGAGCTGGTTCTACTTCTTGGGTCAATTCCAGTCAGAGTTGATATTTGGGGGGGGATTCAGTCAATGGCTTCTACTTTGTAGGGTACCCCAGGCCCAGTTCTCTCTCCTCTCCTATTTAACATCTACATGAGGTTCTGGGTGAGGTGATCATTAGGGATTGGAAAGCCTTATACATCCATGCCGAGCTGCCTGAACGATGCCATGGATGTCCTGTCCCCAGTGCACGGAGACTGAAAGGGTCAGGATGGGAGTGCAATCAGCTTTGACTCAACCCAAGTAAGACTGAATGGCATTGGGTATTAGGGCCTTCTGGAGAAAAGATTTTCCTACTGCTGGCCTGTGTGCAATCTTGAGGAGGGTGGGGTGTCTTCTGGGACTTATGGCTCCTGCTAGAAGACCAGGTAGCAACTGTGGCCAGAAGGGTCTTTGCACATCTTATGGTTATGAGCCAGTTGTACCTGTTCCTGGATCGGGAGGCTTTGTTTAGGGTCGCTTATGCCTAATGACCTCTTTTCTGGATTGTTATAATGTGCTTTACAGGGGACTGCCCTGGAGCATTCAGAAGCTTCAACTGATGCAAAATGTGGCTGCATGAGCAGTAAAAGGTGTTGGATGCTCAGTGCACATTAACACCACTGTTATGTGGGTGGCATTGGCTGCCAGTGTGCTTCCTGGTACAATTCCAGGTGTTGGTTATCACCTTTAAAGCCCTTCATGGCTCAGGGCGGGGTTAATTAAGGGACAGTCTTCTCCCAATCATTTCTACCTGCCAGTGGTCCAGCACCATCAGCCAAGGAATGGCAGGAAACTAGGAGGTGTGCCTTCTCTGCCATAGCCTCTGCCCTCAGGAAAATTGTCCCCTCAGAGATCAGGAAGGCATAGACCTTGTGGGCCTTTTTAAAGACCATAAAGACTTGGTTGTATGCCTGGGCCTGGGGTTCTGAATGAGTTGAATGGTTTCTTGGACCATTGTAACCTCCATGGCAATAGTTCTACTCAATGACCATATATGTTTATTTTGTATTGTTTTAATTGGTTTTGTTTTTACATTTTATAATGAATGTAAGTCACCCTAGAATCATTTGTTGAGATGGGCAGTTATATAAATCATATAAACAAATACTTAAATAAATTTGGATTTACCTTGCATTCACAGCCCATCTGGTACCGCTGGTTGAGACTCTTCTTTTGGGTGGCACTGAGGGAATCCCAAGGAACGATGAAGTCACAAAGGGTGATGTGCATCCTGCCATTACCCTCCGACTTCCCTGAGAAAACAAAGCAATTATGAATAGCAGCCTGCAAGCCAGAGGGCATTTTCCTGATTATTTCCAGAATTAACTTATAATTTAAGTTAATTTAAGTTAAACTTAAACTTGATTGGGAAACCTAAATTATAAATGAGAGCTAAAACAAACGTTGATTTGTAAGTAATTACACTCTCCTGACACAGTTTCCAATCAATTGGGGGAGTGGCAGCTGATAGGCACCACTGTAAATTTCCAGATCACACTTTAGATTCATAAAATGGCTGCCCTTGTGGGGAAATGGCTGCCACATTGGGCATCATCTATCGTAAAATAACTATTTCCCAAAGCAAATCCCTCCTATTCCAGTCTTGCCTCCCCATCTAACTGCAGCTTAGTGATCACCCCCTAACAATCAGCCACTTTTTCTTATAAGTTCTCTTAAACGATATAGGGTCAACATATATTTGTGGAAATAAAGATGAAGTTGAAAGCTCAGGCTATGATGTATAGTATGCTCATTTCACATTCATTTTTTGAACAATACAATAAAAGTAATAGGTATATTCTATTCCATGTTAGGCTACACATGAAATATTGTTCTCCATTTCTGGCATCTCATTTTAAGGAGTTTGAAAAACTGGAATATGCCCAGAGAAGAATAAGTAGGATGATAAGGGAACTAAAAAGCCAATCTCATAAGGAACATTTCAAAGAAGTAAATTTGTTTAGCCTGTAAACACAAACATAAATGGCAAACTGAGATTATAGGAAACTGATGATCCATGTAGAGTGAGGTTTCAACATAAATTTCAGTTACATTGTGGTGTCCCAACAAACACATATGCCACAGATTTTGCATCATGACATGTGGCTGTGTGTTGTATCACTCTCCCACACTTTGCTGCCCTCACCAATGGCTACGCCTGAAAAAGAAAAAATTATGGGCAATTGATATCAAACATTACATGTCTGAAGAGCTATCATGAGGAAGACGAAACAGAAGTATTCTATTCTTCTAGAAATAATAGGTGGAAACTGCTAGGGATGCAGAATTCAGCTAATCGTTTGAAGACATTTTGCAGTTTGGGAGAGCTACAGGGATTTAAGATGAAGCTGGGCAGCCCCTAATAGTTGATGTACTGGTATTGTAAGATCCTGCACTATGAATCTTCTAGCAACTTGGCACCCTGGCAAGTTAGCCATCAATGGATAGACATAAACAATATCTACACACTATGCAACAGAAACAATCAACAAGCCAAAAAGGGAACAAAAAGACCAAAACGCCTCCCTACCAGCACTCACATCCAGATGATCACAAATTAATTCCAAAATTAACATCAGACCAACAATCAAATAAACAATACCCTAATCAAGGAACTGCCAAATAAACCAACAGTAGGCAGCCCAACTAAAGAACCTCTAACATCACCACCACCGACAGGGAAAGACACTAAAATATTAACTGAGAGCAAATCTCACTCCTTACTAGCATGATGATGTTACCCACAGTTTGGGTAATGAAATATCTGCAAGAAAAAAACCCAAGCTCAGAGAGCACCAAGGACCCCTCACTATGAATCTTACATTGAACAGGAAGCTGAACTAGAGTCAGACTAAGGTTCCTGTTTATTACTTTATTTTCTAAGAAACAGCTAGTCAAAGACCACTGCAAAATCCTACTAGAAAGTTGCCGAAGGTACATGATCACCAAATTTGAAATTGCATTTCTTGCTGCAAAGCTAATCATCAGAAATATTTTGGCTATTTTGAGTGATATGGTATTGGTAAAAAGTAGGTTTGGATTTTTTTTTGTCTTTCATACTTCTATTTCATTGGCTTTCTGTTTCTTACTCTTTTTCTGGGCTTTGCAAATGCATTATTCTTTACCTGCAATGAGATATTCCTTTTTGCCACTAACATCCAGTGTCACTCCACATACCGCCGAGGAGGGAGCTGTGAAGATGAATTCAATGTCCTGTTCTGGCCCTTTAAACATCTGAAAGGGAAATACAAAAGTTATGAACTGTGCTGAAATGGATAAATTAATGCTGAGTTTAAAAGATAAAGAAGCTTCAATATTTTATAAGGTATGGGAACAATGGTATAGCTGGATAGAGTGGAGATAGATTAAAGATAGGTAATTATTAAATATAAGCAATAGATAGAATAAGAATATAATTATGCATAAATTAATACCTGTAAATAATGCACGAATTATTGTTATACAATAAGCACTACAAATAGCTGTTATTGAGTGATATATTTCTTATGTTTTTAATGTAATAAAAATGCAATAGCCTATTTTAAAAAAAAATCTGAAAGGAAAAGAAGCAAATGAGGCCAAGAGTCAGCAACCATGCCATTAAAATGGAACACCCCTTTAGAGATCTTTAAATGCACAAATCTTTCCTCATGCTAATAATCATGTCAGACATGTTTCTGATACAGCCCTTTCAAACTCCAGATGTGCTGGTCTCATTCCAGAAATCCTGCCTAGAAACCATAGGACTGGTGATCTAGCACATTTGGAGAACATCAAGACAGGGAAGACAATTCTAGTGTTTCCAATGTTATTCCAAGTTCTTTCCCAAACACAGTCAAAAGACAGTGACCAATGTTTTCACAATTTTCTTTAGTCCTTTGACAGGCATGTATATTTCTTATCACTCCTGGAGAAATCAATCCATATGCCAATAAAATGTTGCCATCTATTTATTTTTAAAAGGCCACACATTAACTATTATAACAACAAGGGGATTCACAGATTATGTCAAGCCATAAATTGTGATTTAGAAACTAAAGTTGTGGTTAATGTGGTATGTGAATTCTATCATTTGACATGTGACCTTATATCCAACTGATTTCCATTTGACAAATGCTAACTTTATGTTTAGGGATATTATAAAAATTCCTAAAGTAATAGATCATTAATAAATCTGGCAAATGGGATGTTCACTGAGACCTAAGATCAAGTTATTTTAGAGTAGAGATCTGAGGTATGGAAAAAGAGCATTTGTTTCCCAATAGCTTCTCCAGCACAGGGAGAAGCTTTTACAGATGACATGCAGGGAAACCAAAGTAACATTAATGCGCCAATTCCAAAGAAATTCCAGAAACAGGAAACCAAAACTGCTCTTCAAGGCTGCTTCTTCCATACTAGTTTCAATGTGTCTCTAGGATACAGAATGATAGCTCTTCTGCTCTTCTTTCATTAAATCAGTGTAGGAATAGAATGCCAATTGGATCTAACTCTAGCATATGCCAAACCCTTGGTTCATTTGCTTTTGAGGTTTTTTTTAATGTTTTACACTATCAGCTAAGACTAGAAGGCTTTTCTTTCCCTTCTTTTTTCTTATTCTTTTGTTAGCCTAAGTATTATTGGCAAACTAATATTTAATAATTCCAAACAAGGCAGCTGAAAATCTGAAATGAAAATAAAACAGAGAAAATGTCTAGCACTAAATAGCACTAACATAATAGGCTTGTAGGCTCTCTGCAGTTTCACCCTGAATTGCTGTTGCTCTTCTTTGTGTGTATGTATAAGGCAGTGTTATACTGGCAGTTCCCAAGTTCACAAAGTAAGGACTATCTCTGAATACAAACAGGCTGTCTATTGCTAAAAATGGCAGACACGTGTTCTCCCTTCCTTGAGCCAAGGAAGTGCTGAAGCTATGCAATGCTTTCAGGAACCACTGAAGCTGTGCATTTTTAATATATAAGCCTGTTTTCAGCCATTTTCAGCAGTTCCTGAAAGCATTTTGCAGCTTCAGCAGTTCATCAGCTCAAGGAAGGACAATGTCATCCACTTTTTTTTTTAGTAACAGGCTGCCCGTTGGTTAAGTACAACTTCTGACTTCCATACAAGTTTGAGTTAAAGACGGCATAAGGAACAGAAGCCATTCTTATCCTGGGGACTGCCTGTATACACATAGCCAAAGCTAGGGTTCTCATGTAGCTGTTTGTTACCTTTATCTGTTTGATCTCATATTGGATGCGTTTGATGGGGTTTCCATAGATGTCATTCCCAGAGTCCACCTCTTTTTCAGAGACAGCCTTTGCTCTGATCACTGAAATACAAAGAGAAAAAAGAAGTTGGAAGGATGTGGTGCCAGTGATGAATCTAACCATTCCAAAGCAGACTACACATAACATAACCATGAGTCTCACTGTTCTTCCTTCCCTTTATAGCACTCGGCAGCTATTCTCACCAGCAAAACCTGGGGTTATTAATCCTGGGGAGAGTTTCTGTTGCATGCTTCTAACAAAAAAGCCTTTTGCCCTTTTCTGCTCTTTCCTTTCTGCAGTTCTTTGATTATAGACTCCTTCAAGCTTGCAACAATATTTGAAATGCCCACCTTGTTCTATTTATTTCAGAGATAAGGATAATGTCTGCATTATCTGCAAGCAGCCTCCAGGACAAAGAAGATTACTTTAACTAAAATGTGCTGCTGTAAGAATACTGATAGGAAAAACAGAGGTTAATAGCTTTTCTTGTCAAATAGATTTGCTATTAAATCTCAGGTCTCTTCATCCATAATGAAGCTAAACACATTGAAACTCGATTGAGATGAAAATATTTTGCATTCAGACTCTCTGTACATAAATTCTTCAGGCTATTGTGGGGTTTGGGGTGGGAAGAAGAGAATTTGATTTCAGCAAGGGAAGAGGTAAAAAGCAGGTTAGAGGATACCTTTTATTCAAGGACTATCAGGATAATCATACTAGGCTGAGACCAAGCAAGACTGCACTCACTTTCACACCAGGACTGGCTTATCATGTCTTATTTGCTTAACCAGGGTTTGTTAAAAACCACAATTTGATTTCTTTGCACAAGAAACTAAGCCATTAACAATCTCAGTTCTGCCTAGCAGGCATGGGCTTGGAATCTCCTGGTAATATTTCAGAGCACGGGTAGTTCTCAACTTACAACCACAATTGAGCCTCAAATTTCCACTGTTAAACAAAACAGTTGTTAAGTGAATTATGTCTCATGTTACAACCCTTTTGCCATGGTTGTTAAGCAAATCACTAGACTTGTTAAATGAATCATGTGGTCATTAAGCAAATCTGGCTTTCCCCATTGACTTTGCTTGCCAGAAGCTCCTTTGGAAGATTGTAAATGACAACCCTAGGACCCTGGGATGCTGCAACTATCGTAGATATATGCCAAGCACCCAAAATTTGATCATATGACTGTGGAGATGCTGCAATGGTAATAAGCATGAAAACAGGTAACAAGTCATTTTTTTCAGTGCCATTGCAATTTTGAATGGTCATTAAACAGGTGGTTGTTATGTCAAGGGCTACCTGTAATTCCTGTTTTTAAACTGCCTAATAGTTCTAACAACTAAGCCAGATTGTTGTTCGTTTCATCTAAACTATCCATTAAGAAAGCTGAGCTGATAAAAAAATAGGCTTTTTGTGTGAAAGGATTGTGATCTCAGTTCAGCTGAGCTGCTGAAAACTAATTGTTAAACTTGGAATTCACTCAAAGGCATCTTATTTACTTTAAGCTAAACTTTGTCTCTGCATACAGTGGGATCTTAGAACTAAACAGCATAAAACACTGATGAGATTTACCTCTGCTGAAATCTGTCTCAGCCCATCTATAGTTCATAATATAAACTTTTTTTTTGCTTTGAGTTCCAATTACATTATTTGATTTATAAGCTCAACAACTCAGGTCATAAAATAGAAATACAATGATCCAAGGCGAAACCAAATCTTGCTGTGCAACATTGTAAGGGCAGCGATTGGCGGTTTTCCCTGGCTGAAATCTGAACGCCACCAACTGCGCGCAAAGCTGTCACCAACTGCCATACAGAACACATTTCAGATAATCCCTGCAAGGTATTCCAGCGAATCATTTTCCCCTTACCTTTGTTTCCCCGAAGACTGATGACCTATTATCCTAACAGTGGCTAAATTGCAATAGTTTCTCTGTGTTAACTGCAAAGTTGTGGCTGCCAGGATTTGTGCAGCTTAGATGCTGCCTCTGTGTAAGGATTCTTGGGCGTGGAGTTGAAAATAGGAGTTAGGCCTGAGTGAATGTGTTGAAGCTGTGAAATGCTGACACGGTGGCCTAGAGGTTAAGATTCTGGACTTGTTGACCAGAAGGTTGGCAGTTCGAGACCCAAGTATCTTTTGACGGGGTGAACTCCTGTTCCTGCCAACCTAGCAGTTTGAAAGCATGCAAATGAAAGTAGATAAATAGGTACCACTTCAGTGGGAGGGTTACAGCATTCCATTCAGCATATAATCATGGTGGACAAGGCTGGCTCCCTCAGCTAAGAAACAGAGATGAGCAGTGCCCCCTAGACTTAGACACAACTGGACAGGGGAAATCTTTAGCTTTCACATAACTATTTCAAAGTTACTGATAATTTACCAATTGGCCACTAGGTGGCATGAAATAACTAGTTTTTTCTTTTATGTCCTGAGTGAGATGCTGGATCAGCATGAGCTTTATGCTGTATGCTTAGCCATATCCATACCAGGAAACATTCTATGATGGAATTGATTTTTTTTTTAAAGAACGTTCCATGTGTAGAGAAACTGAAAAGCCAGGGCCATTGAGAAAGGAATTCCCGGTTGCTCAGGCTACATAAATGAAAGACGGGAACCTTTTCAACCATCCTTTCAAATACATACATTAAATTAGGAATAGGTTCATCCATTTCAAGACTTCAGCACCTTCTAAATTGTTTTTTTCTCAAACTTGGCAACTTTTAAGATGTGTGGACTTTAACTCCCAGAATTCTCCATGAATGAATTCCGAGAGTTGAAGTTGGAGTTGAATGAGATTGCCAAGTTGGAGAAATATTGCTCTAAATCAAGTAACCGATCACCAGCTTTAAAGGAGGGGCGGGAGGAAGCAACTTTCTTCAAGGCTCCTTTGCAGCCAAAATGGTATTCCAGAGCATCCAAGTCCTGATGGAAAGGGGTGGTTCACAGCAGATCCAGTGTGCCCACTGTAGCCCAGCAGATCACTGGCCCCAATCATAATCATATTTAATTCAAGCCTCCTTCTTCATGGGGCATGGATTCTCCACAGAATTGGGTCAGTTTCGGCTTGCCTCAACAGTGAAATGCCTGAGAGAGAGACATATCCTTAGCAAATGATAGGTGGGGCATCTTTGAACCACAGTAGGAAGGTTATATAGATCAGTCTTTCCACACATTAACCGCCAACACACTAACCACAGACTGCAGTCCATATAAGTAGAAGCTAATCAGGTACACCACACCTAATCCATAAAAAGCATGACAATTCACTCCCCGAAACTGCCCACACAATCCAATCACAGGGTAGAGAACGTGTCAATATAGGAATGCTGTATATTGTATAATACTTAGAATTGTTTCCCTTATTTCTCTACTGTAAAGGAAGATTCACAGTTGAGGCTTCTTCTTTAATGTCTCTAGCCTGACTTTTTTGGGGAGGGGCATGGGGGCTTAATTTACCAAAGCCATCTTCTTTTGACTTTTCTATAATTTTCTCTTACAATTATAAGGGGGACAGGTTTTAAAATACACTCCTAGGTGTCAGAAGCTGAACTATAGATAACTGTAGTAGTGTTTTGTAGAAAATTATAATATTGTAATTTTTCAGTTTCATCAGCAGGAACTCACAAAATCCTATAGTTACAAATTCCACTGTTCAACTGTTTAACGTGCTAAGCCTGGTGTTTTTCCTACACATGTTGCTAACCAGTTTAATTAGGCCTACATTCCAGAAGAGCAGCTATGTGAACTTGTTGTGGGCAGCAAAAACAATGGAGACTCTTGGCATCATAAACACCGTTTCAGCTTTCCTGAAGTCAGAGTCTGCTTTGTCAAATATGCTGCCACAATATATTGGTTAGTCTTCAATATACCACAGAACTTTGCTATTTTTACTGGATATAGGTTTGTTGTCCGTGTCTGTGTTAAGCCTGACAAATTTTCCATGTGCTGTTAAAAACAGTACAAAACTGACTCAGCATTCCCACTTAGAAATAAATTTTCCATATATAGCTGTTTTATTGAAAACTAAATCTTTGGTCCATCTAGGACCATTAGGGTAGTAATGATTCAATGTGCACATTCTACCAAGCCAAAAGGTGGTTTGGTTTTGGCTTAGTGATGTGTAAATCTAGCCTTCTGATTTGTCAACCAGTTATGATGATTTAATGCAATATGTGAACCCCAGCAAATTATTGTTGAAATCCAACCAAAGTTTAACATAAGATGTGAACCCAACCACTGTCTACTTTAACTGAAGTGATTCTCCAGAGCTTTAGGCAAAGATTATTTCCCGCCCCCTCATTCATGATAGGAGATACTGAATGTGGCTCACATAGAAGCAAAATATATACCTATAGCTGAGCAATAGTTCATTTTCACTGTGATTGCCCAGAAGATTCTAACATAGTTCTAATTAGGCGATTTGCAATTTCAAAAATTTACCCTTAGTATTATGTTTGGGCTACCAATTCTAACTTACTTAATCTTACCAAGTCTTGCATTGCTGGTTGCTCCTATGTATTGCCAAGGATGTTTAATATACCTGTCAACATTCAAAAATATCTGCTTTCCTCTCCCTTGCTGATAACACTGGTGAGAAAGTTGTGTCCAAAGTGGAGAAAGATGATATGTATGTAAAGGAACTCAGGAAATGAAGAGGTTGTGCAGAGGGCACACAACAGAAGACAAAGGGCTGCACAGAAGCTAGCTAGGGATCATGTGAACACTTGTCAACAATCCCCAAACACACTTCTTCCCTCCCCACCAAAAGCAGGCCATCTAAAGTTGCTTCCAAGAGAATACACAGATGACAAAGTATTACAGAGTTTACACACCTTGATATGGGAGAGGGCTGAGAAAAAGACTTTAAAATCAGTACATCTAATTCTTGGGTTACATCTACTCCTGTCTTTACGGTTTAGAGAATCTGCATGACATACTGTTCCATATCCCTATGATCCAGTTAGGTACATATAAAATGGAAAACAGGCAACTGAGATGAGAAATATTTCATATCTTTATTTCATTTGCTCACAGCTTCTGAAAACATTTTCTCAAGTGTAAGTACAAGGGCAGTTTTTTTAAACCACAGTTTGCTTTAGTTTTAGTAAAATCCTTGATGACTAGTTGGAATCTATTTGTGGTCTAAAATGCAACTTGTAGGTTTCCTGTTGGTCACTCAATGAATCACATCCACTGGATACTTTCCACATTAAAGCCACTTACAAATAAGCTAATACTTACATTGTCCTATTGAAAATGTTACTTTATTAAACTGCTGAATTTGGAATTATCTCTTATAGCAGGATCCTGAAAATCAGTTTCAGGTTAATAGTTCTCAGGGATACCTTCTGCATTTATTACTAGCTATGTCTTTCAAGCATTCTATAAGCAGGCAAGAAGGTGACTTTGATAGAAATGTGCACAACCCATTACCAGAACAAGGGATAAAAGAAATCACAAGTCCACAAAAAAATGCAAGAGACTTAAACAGACACATCTCCAATTTACAGGAATAGATGAAGGAGGAGACATTACAGCACAATCAGACTTGCAAGATTTTGTAATTATAGAAATTCTCGATAGAAGTAGTTTTAGCTTTCCTTTCAAGTTGATTTCCTGGCCTAGTCAATCTGGTGGTATCACCTAAGAAAAACAAATATGCTTCCCAGTTTTAGGGCTCTAGAGCAGAACTACACATCTGGTACAACCATCATCAACTGTAGTTCAGAGTCCCGTCTCCCCCTTTCTGTCTCTTGAAACTGCCTGTGGCTGGACTTGGATGCCTTTGGTCTGGCTGAGACAACTGTGTGACAGCAGCTGAGTTTTTAGGCCTAGCTAATAGCTATGGCTCCAGGCTTTTCCACTCACGTGCCGCTGAATCACTGTCAAAAAATGCAACCTCGTAGAAAGAAGATTTCTATGCTGAACAGAGTGGCTTTGTAGAAGGGAATTTGCTGCTTTGGATTTTCTTAGCCAAGTTCTGAGGGAGGAGGCTAGGAGAAAGGAGGCAGAAAGAAATGGGAGAGGGGCAGAGAGAGGATTGAGGAGCATATATATTTGATTCCTATATATAGTGCATTCAGAAAATATTCAGACCCCCTTCACTTTTGTCAATTTTGTTATGCTGCAGCCCAATTTATTGAAATTCATTTTTTTCTCATTAATCTACACTCAGTACCCCATAATGACAAAGTGAAAACAGAATTTTAGAAATGTCTGTAAATTTATTAAAAAGAAAAAAACTGAAATATCACATTGGCATAAGTATTGAGACCCTTCACTCAGTACTTTGTTGAAGTACCTTTGGCAGCAATTACAGCCTCGAGTCTTTTTGGGTATGACATGGCAAGCTTTGCACACCTGGATTGGGGGATTTTCTGCCATTCTTCCTTTCAACTCCTCTCAAGCTCAGTCAGGTTGAATGGTGACCATCAGTGGACAGCCATTTTCAGGTCCCTCCAGAGATGTTCAATAGGGTTTAAATCAGGGCTCTGGCTGGGCCACTCTAGGACATTCACGGAGTTGTCCCTAAACCACTCCTATGTTGTCTTGGCCGTGTGCTTCAGATCGTTGTCATGTTGGAAAGTGAACCTTCAGGCCAGTCTGAGGTCTTGAACACTGTGGAAGAGGTTTTCATTAAGGGTATCCCCAGCTTCCTCTCAATTCTGACCAGTCTCTGAGTCCCTGCTGCTGAAAAACACCCACACAGCATGATACTACTACCACAGTGCTTCACTTTTGGGATGGTGTTGTTTAGTTTAGTTTATTTATTGTCATTGCACTTGTACAATGAAATTAAATACCATCTCCAGTGTACTATACAGTAGAATTCAATAGAGTTACTGCCCTGAGATAGAAGTTGTTTTCAGCCTATTTGTCCTTGTTTTTATTATCCTGTACTGTCTGCCAGATGGTAATAGTTCAAAAATGGGTGCCCAGGATGAGGTGGATGTTTTAGAATGTTTTGAACTTTCTTAAGGCAGCGAGATAAGCGGTGCCTGGTTTCCTCCAGACATAACAGTTCAATTTTGGTTTTATCTGACCAGAGAATCTTGTTCCACACAGTCTGAGAGTCCTTCTTCTGCAAACTCCAAGTGGGCTTTCATGTGTTTTGCACTAGGAGAGGCATCTATCTAGCCACTCTGTCACAATCCGAGATAGATGGAAGGCTGCAGTCATGGTTATCCTTCTGAAACTCTGTCCCATCTCCACACAGGACCTCTGGGAGCTCAGTCAGAGAGATCATCCAGTTCTTGGTCACCTCTCTTACTAAGGCTCTTCTCCGATTGCTCAGTTTGACTAGAAGAAAAGCTCTTGGAAGAGTTCTGGTTATACAAAACTTCTTCCATCTGAGAAATATGGAGGCCACTGTGCTCTTAGGAATCTTCAGCGCAGCAGAAATTTTTATTGTAGTGTTCCCCAGATCTGTACCTTGCAATAATCCTGTCTCTGAGCTCTGCAAGCAGTTCCTTTGACCTCATGGCTTTTGTTCTGCTACAGTATGCATTGTCAGCTGTGGGGCCTTCTATAGAGAGGTGTGTCCTTTCCAAATCATGTCCAATCAATTTAATTTATCACAGGTGGACTCCAATCAAGATGTAGAAACATGTCAGCAACGATCAAGAGAAATGGGAGGCATCAGAGCTAAATTTCATGTGTTGTTGCAAAGGGTTGGAATATTTGTGATGCTTGCCAATGTGATATTTCAGTTTTTTCTTTTTAATAAATTTACAGAAATTTCTGTTTTCACTTCGTTATTATGGGGTACTGAGTGTAGATTAATGAGAAAAAAATTATAGAATCAGTTGCAGCATAACAAAATTGACAAAAGTGAAGGGAATCTGAATACTTTCTGAATACTGCATACATTTGTGCCACCATAAGAAAAGATTCTTGATTTTAAAGCGGTGGTGGTTAATGTCTGTCTAAGAAAGCCTCCATTTTCTTTATGGCTCATTGTTTGCCAGCTAGATCGTTATATACTAATCTAGCCAAGGATGGGATTCTACCGGTTTGGATCGGTTCGGGAGAACCCCTTGCTCCGAAGATCAGCTGGCAGCAAACTGCTTCGCTGGGACGAGCATATGGGCCCGCCCAGTGGTGGGATTCAAAATTTTTTACTACCGGTTCTGTGGCATGGCTTAATGGATGTGACAAGGGAAGGATACTGTAAAATCTCCAGTCAGAGGTGGTATTTGCTGGTTCTCCGAACTACTCAAAATTTCCACTACCGGTTCTCCAGAACTGGTCAGAACCTGCTGAATACCACTTCTGGGCCTGCCCGCCCACCCTCTTTCCTGTGCTTTATTCCCTTTTGTGAGAGTACAACTGATTTGTGTGGCAGAGCAGTTTTTGCCACACCTCAGCTGTTTTAGTCACAGGGACTGCAGAAGAAGCTAAGTATAAAACCTTTTTGAAATGCGGAGAGCGGGTGGGGGAGTACATGATCACCGAACCGGTTGTTATACCAGTGAAATCCCACCCCTGCATCTAGCTGACAAACAGTATACAGTACATTTTGTTCCTAACAGGTGTAACAGTAGTTGCCATATTTCACTTGCAAGCAGCTGCAAGAAGATCTTGCATATTTGCTTGGACTGACTCTTCACAACAAATGACCGCAGATTCCCACAGGGGTATTCCACCAACTCAGAGGCTCACAAAACTCAACCCTGCTTTTAGCACCTTGTAAAGATGGATCCCATCATTCTGCAGATCATATTTAGCCATCATAGCAATAAAATCAAATGGATTGCCTTTGCGCATGCTTTTGCTTGATTTCAAGTAAGTCTGTGTCTTGAATAAGAAAGAAATTAACTTAGCCCATTGGGAATGGAATTATTTAGCAACTTTAATTTTTGTCACCATAGATACCCTGTGGATACGTGAGGTTACAGGTCAAATTATGCGAATATAAACCAGCCAGCAGGCTACCCAGTCCCATCTTAATGAGCCCTTCATCACATGGCAGAAGCAATCCTTTATTGATCATCTATGTCCCACTTTGATGCAGCAATGAAGGGACCAGACCAAGACATTGAACAGAGAGATCTATTGAAGCGTAAGATAAATTTAGCATAACAATTCGCATATTATGAGGTAACACATTTTTTTCTGATTTATACCTTGATTTATTAAATGGCTACCTTTAAGAGCTATGAGAAATACCGAAACCTAGATAAATATATCATTGCAAAATACTGTATTGCTACACAAAATTATTTGAATAAATTGTGTTACCAATGAGAAATAGGCAAATGAGTCAAAATCAGGTTTCAACATTATTATGTGTACAAATGGGAAAAACCAGCAGGGCTTTTCAAAACTGTAATATATTGGTAAATATAAAGACAGAGAACCTACAAAATACATATTAGGAACATGATCTGTTTTAATTTACAGATATGAAGTAATGGCATTACAATATGTAATTATGATTAGGGTTAAAGACATTTCATGTTAGATGTTTGAAACAAATCCTTACAGGAGAAGTGATGTTTGCTAGTATAAGACACACCAATGGCAATTTGGTACAGTAATGAGGCAGCCGTCCTGAGGGATTCCATTAGCAATCAGTCCTCAGAACTTGGATCTGTTCAAACATCCAGTTACAGGTAGTCCTTGACTTACAACCATTCGTTTAGAGACTGCTCAAAGTCACAACCGTACTGAAAAAAGTGATTCACAACCATTTTTCACATTTAATGGTTGTTGCAACATCCCCATGGTCACATGATCAAAATTCAGGTGCTTGGCAACTGGCATGTATTTAAGACTGTTGCACTATCCTGGGGTCATGTGGTCACCATTTGTAACTTTCCCAGACTTTCCCAAGCAAAGTCAATGGGGGAACCCAGATTCACTTGATGATCTCATTTCACTTAACTGCAGTGATTCACTTAACAACTGTGGAAAAATGGTTGTAAAATGAGATGCAACTCACGTAACAACTGCCTCACTTAGCAACAGAAATTTTGAGTTCAATTGTGACTGTAAGTCAAGGGCTAGCTATATAATTATCTTTTCACACAGTGATATATTAGCCTTTCCTTTCCCATCATCTTGTGTTCCCATCAGTCTATTTGCCTGATTTTATTCACAATCCCTTAAATATGTTGCCAAGCAAATCAAGTCTCAGCAAGCATATTTATTACTCCATGAAGAATTCTGGCATTGCCTTAGAGACAGCATGTAATCAATACAATTGGCCTTGATGACATCTAAAGAGCTCAGTGCCTCCTTCCCACAGCTTACTTTATGGAAGTCAAACTGTATTCTTGCTCTCACAAAGCAGACTTTAATAGAATTTTTGTCATTCAAGAAATAATATATCTTTGGAGGCAAAAAGATAAATTCTCATGTTAGCAGAATTCAGCTTTCTACCAACAATATACCATTCCCTCACCTTTCAGTCATCTCTACTTTGGTTTTATACATAAAACTGCGCTTAAACAATCAGGTGTGTCACCTACTTGCCCCATCTCAGGCAAATATATTAAAGAACAATTGCAGTTGCAACTGGATTGAGATCAAAGGAAATTGAACAGGAAGCTTTCTTGTGTTCCTTTCAGAACTGTATCAGTGCATGGATGTAATGGAAGCAAGGATAGCTTGATTGGATGGTAGATATTTGAGGCTGGAAAGGTATTTTGAATTATATTGGTTGAAGGAGACTTAGCTGAATATCCTATTCTTACCCCATCTCTTTCATTTATTTGGCTTGCTATTCTATTCCTCAAATTACTTTTTTTTACTATGCTCAGCTGATGTACATCTTTGTACCATCCTCAAACAAGGGAAACTTGTATCTGAGGCTGTGAAATGGAAGCCAGAATCTTCTAAATATGCCTCACCAAATTATTCACAGATACAGCAGCTCAGCTGGTAATACCTCTATGTTGTCCTTCCAATGTAGAGATATCACACTGGCAATTTAGGTCTTCCATCTGTTTCCTGTAGCTCCTCACACCTCCTATCACTCATCAGTTCCTTCTACATTACACACATGCATATGCCTTTATTCTAATATGAATGATTGGTCCTCCTTTACTGGCAGGAGCAGCAGCAAAGATTTCCTATTAAGTTTCTCTTAATGAGCTTGATTGCTTACTTAGATTATGCACATCTCTTTAGCCTTTCTGCAAGTCAAAGAACAGTTCCTCTCACAAATTAAGTTAACATCAGGAATCTCTGGCAGAGACTAATGATGACCAGCAGTTGTATTCTTATAGATTTGCTTAATATCTGTTCATTACTGAAATATGAGTAAAATCAGGCCAGAGCAATTATAGCTCCATTGCTCTTTGCTTTGTCCATTCCTGTTTGTTGTTCATTGTTGGCTAATTTGGATATTTCTCTACAGCATACCCATCCACAAAAATGTAATTAAGCCTGAGATGATGCAACTCACATTCCTACCAATTACCACAGCAAGGGACCCAATGGCCTCTCTGCTTGTTCCTTTGGAGAAATCCAATGCTTTAACCCAGGGATGTCAAACTCAAGGCCTGGGGGCTGGATCCAGCCCGAGGGGTACTTAGATCTGGCCCACAGGACCACCCTGGAAACAGTGAAGGACCAGCCTGCAGTGCTTCTGCCAGCAAAAACAGAGCTCCGTTTTCGCTGGCAGAGGGTTGCAGGAGGCCCTAGCAGCTGAAAACAGAGCTCAGGAGCCCATTTTCACTGGCAGAGCACTTGGGCCAGTTGCTGCCCCTGACATCGAGTGACATCAAGCTGGCCACGCCCACTCTGGTCACAGCCACCCCAACCCCCGGAGGTCAAACACAACCCTGATGCGGCCCTCAATGAAATTGAGTTCAACACCTCTGCTTTAACCTAAACCACTTGCAAGGGCTAAATAGGCAGCTTAAACAGCCAGAATGGAAGAACAGTCAGGTGCTTTGTTTGGATTAAAAACAACACAGTAGTACAATCAGTACAATCCAAATTAGCAACACTAGTGGCTATTCCTACTGCTTGTGGCAGTCCTACCTGTCTCTAAAATTTTCAAAAATAAGAGAGCTGGTTTTCTATTTTCCAGCTGCAAACAGAACCAGAAATGTAGAGTCATTCTAAATGCTATACAAAACAAAGCTAACAAAGCTGTTTGCACTGTTTCCTAAGGACAATTTTTTAAAATAAGAATTCATCTCACAAGAGTTACTCTCAAAATCATTTTCTTCCAGATTGCAATAGATTATTTTCTAAAGAAAGAAGCTGATACAGTTAAGCAAGCATAAAGCTAACCTAAATTTAAAGCACACAAATATCCATTTTATTTTGCTGGACAACCCATACCAAGAACAGTCTCTCTCTAGAATAATTTTAGACTTCTGAAAAATGAGAAGACCATACTAGAAAGCAAGAAGGGAGTGTCAGACAGATTCCCTCCCACTTTTGACTCTGACCACACCCATTGCTTTCTTTAGTCCAACATCAAACTGCTTTCAACAGATCAGAAAATAAGATATTCCATTTTTGCTTTATAGTTCATTACAACCTTACTTCTCGCAGGTATTACTTTAAACAAACTTCAGCTCATCCCATCACTACCCACATTTGAAAGCCTTCCTTACATAGGTGCCCCTGAATGGAAAACTGAATTAAATGAGATATTCATTAAATGAAATATTTCAATTTAATATTTTAGCATTCTCAGCCAAAAAGGAAATGATGCTGGTTCAGATAACACATCCTACATACTGTCTGGTTTTGGTTTAACATGAAGTTTGAGTGTAGTCCCTGTTTTAATAACTATTCAGACATAAAATCAGTTTTCAAATCCCCTCTCCTTTCAACATCCACCCTCTCTTATTTCCCATCCAGATCTTCTCCACAGAGACAATCCATATGCTGTGTTAAATACATATTGTGGCTTTGCATTTTTTAGCCATTAAAGAGTAGCTAGGAGTTTACCTCATAATCACAGAATTTGTTATTTGGCACAAGAAGGAACTTACACCAGGCACCAGTCGTAACTTTTCTCGCACATTAAAATAGCATTTGGGAGAAAATACCCCTGCTCTGACACATAGTCCTAAATCTTTTGTAGGGAAGACCCGCCACCCTTGCTATCCATAGACAGACAAAATGGCCAACATTATATTTAGTGTAATATTGTCAGTTTTCATATAACGAAAGAGCTCTTATCCAAATTGAGCTTAACATCTGGTGAGCTGAGACATATCCATGAAGGTTTTTTGGCAAACAGTGACAGATTAGAGGCCTTCATAAATTTGTGGATTTAATGAACTCATTCAAGATACTGTAAAGTGATGGAAAGTGCCAAGGCCTGCCTTGGTTAACCTTGAAAAAAAAAACAACCTGAGTTAGGACTGCTTGATGCATGGATGAGAAAGCTACATTGGGAAGTTGAAAAATAAGAAGAAAATTGGAAAGAAGAAATTAATGGTAAACTACTTCTGTTTTGCACCAATGAAATTTTGCCAGTTCCATAAAGTCACCAGGAATCAAGGTGTTTTTTATCTTCCTAGTTTTTTGACTTATACACAACTATTGTGACAAAATAGGGTACTTATATGCAAAGTCTACAAAACCCTTTACTTAAAAAGAATATTGTAAGATTTTTCAATATAGTCATTTTCAATATTCTGAAAATATTCTCTGGGCTTTCTTTTGGGTTTTACTTTGATCGCAATTCAACATTTAGTTTATTTTAAGGCAGCTACTGAAGTTTACTATGAATCTTCTATTTTTAATCTAGGAATTTAAGTCAGGATAAATCAGACTGGAATAAAGTAAATAGGGTAATAAGCAATGAATATATAGCTAAGTGGGAGTCATCCTGGAGGCTGCTTGTTCCTGGCTAGATAAAAAAAACAAGTAACTTGCAATGAATTAAATAGACTTTTTGCATCCAGGATAAAGATTTGTATGGCTATTAACTGCACAACTGCCTTATAGCCCAAAACCTATCTTCTGAAGAGTCCTACATCAAGAATTCAAACATTAATGATTGAAATTGGCTCTAAAAATTCTGATCACTGGCCTGAAGATATTCCAGAAGAGGAATCTGGAGAAATAATCCAACACATATGCATCCACCCCTTGGTACAGAACCCCAGTTATTTCATTGTACAGTCTTAGATTGACTCAATTTATTCATCATCTTTCCGGCACCCAAAGGAGCGTCACCATCGATTAGAAAAATATTAACAGATCAATTAATGATTCTCCGGTTGAATTAGAGCCTAGATTTATTAGGTTACACTGCCCAGAAGAGTGTAAAGTCTCAACTGAAGGGGTGTAACCCAAACAGAACACTCTGGAAGTCGAGTTTTGGTACTGAGAATGAGTGTGTGAATCCATGTATGTATGTGTGTGTGCACATATATATACACACATACGGGCAAGATAAACTGCTAAAAACCTCAACCTCTCAGCACCTTCAATTGCTGCTAAGTAGATCTCGGTTCATAGTTCTGGCATTCACAAAAGCCATCCACAAAATCATATCCAACCTTAGCTGCTCTTACCTCTCCCCTCTATACATATTGAGCCCGTTTGCCTTTTCCTTTTTTTGCAAGCATTGTGTGTCCTTATCTAATTACTTTTAAAACATCAAAATAAAAATTTGAAAAGGGGAAAAAAGAATTATTTGACAAAGGAATATTTTCAGCAAGAACATGAAGCCAGCCCATTAATGTTGGCCAAGGTAGGCTCTACTTTAAAAGTTTTAAAACAGGTGGAAAGGGAGAGGGTTGAAGGAATTAGGGCTTGATCCTACAAAAGAAAGGAGGTAAGGGAATTAAGTGTGGGAAGGTTCTTTACACAAGTCTCCTTGTCTCAGTGTGATGCTTCAATCCTGAATGTGTACTACCAAAATCATGTGCATTATCAATTTACAAGCAAAGTTATGGTTCAGATGGCATCTGGCTTCCTTATATCGCATACTGATCTGATCTAACAGGCCTGGGATTGTGGGGGGCTTTCCTGTGTGGCATTTAGAAGAGTCATGGAAAAAGAGGCTATCACCTGACAATCACCAGGTATCCAATATTATTCATAGCAGGCTGCTGCCACAGACTCAAGATCTGTAGGACAGTTCAATGGGATGGGCTGATTGCAGTTGTACAAAAGTTCCTGTGGATTGGATGGTGTTGTGGCTGATGGCACAAAACAATGCAAATAAAAACAGCATAGTGTTGTGTCTGCTGCAATAGAATCTGCAAACTGTACCACAATTCCATGCAATGGAATGTCAGTAAACAGACATTTCGCCAAGGACCATGTCAGCCAAGAGAGCTTCCCAAGGGAAGTTAAAAGGAGCACAAATGTGCATATGGGTGTGTGCCTACATAAGCAAGGGGAGATGGCCTAAGCACATCAAAAGAACCCCTCTGGCTTTGACTTTTTTCCCATCTGGAAATGCCCCTAGAGGTTTGCAAACAGGGGACAAATGTCTCCAGTAGGAACTCACATGGTTGCATGACTATTAAAATCTATCACCACAGCTGATTTTAACATTATGGCAGAAAGAAGTTATCATTCCAGGTAGCTCCAGGTAGCATATGATGAAGAGAGCAACAATCTCCCCATTCCCTGTGGGTTCCCAAAGTAATATCTTCCCCTGTCCCTCATCTGATGCTAATCTGAAATAACATTCAGATGCCTATCTAGTTGGAATGTGCAGGTGGAACCACAAGACAATTTTCTTAACTCAGAGCAACAAAATGTTTTGATTGGATTTTTAAATATAATCCTTTTTAAACATTAAATATCCAAGGTGTAAGAGAGTATGGTGCATTTTATCTTAGTCATCTTGGTGCCCATAGTTTGATACCAGCTATGCTCTTCCTGCCCAAGCTAATTTGCTGCTTCAATATCTTTCTGCTGAAATGGGAAAAGAAGGACACCAGGAATTGATTTATAACTAGATCATTTATTTTTCTGTCCAGTGTTTGGTGATAGATTGTAGCTCAGTGCTATTACATGGCCTTCAAAAGGCTCTAGGTTCAATTATGCTGGGAAAGGAGTCTGTTTATAACCCCCAAAATGCCAAACAATGTAGAGAACACTGGATTTGGTGGATCAGCAGTCTGAGCTGATACCGCTTTCTGCATTTCCCCTTCTAAAACTGCAAAAATCTGCAGAAAATCCCAAGTGTATCCAAAAAAAACCCCATAATAAAAAAACAGCTCTGTTTTCCCTGAATAGGATGTGGGTGAGGGTTCATTTTTCCTTACAGCAGAAATAATCAGAAATCCTTCAGGTACTTTGAACTTTAATTTCATCACTCCTGGCTATCAGAAGAAACTGGGGATTATAGCCCCAATCATTACAAACAAAAGCATATAAGGGAAAAGTGGAAGGCAAGTGATGAAACATACATTACAATGTCATGATGCAAGTCCTATGATGTCATACTTATGTCCAACATTGGGAGGAAAGAATTAATGGGCAGGTTTTGCACTATGATATTGTCACATGTGTGTCACTCTGCTGCCACTGTAGCTAGATGTACCAATGATTGTAAAGCTACAATGCCCTTTCAGTAGATTAAAAGTCCAAAAGTGGCACATCATCAGGGAGGAAACCTAATTAGACCCCTGCATGGGACTATTGCCTGCAACAGATGGAGGCAAGAAATATTGCTAAACTTCTCGTTGTGGAAAGAAAGCAGTACCATATAGGTTTTCAGTGTGTATTTCTTGCTCCAAATCTACTGTTTGTCATGCTCCCAGAAAACTTTGAAGTGGCGTACTCAATGCTTTATAATTGAGTCTGTTCTATGTGTAGTGTGTAAAATATGTCATGTTTTTCATTCAGTGGATTATTTTTCCTCATTCAAACCTTCTGCTACCACATAGGTTACATACCAATATACTGAGAACTTCCCCCCAACACACACTATTTATTCTGAAACATGACCAGCCCTTCTCTTTTTTCATTAGTCACCCAGGTTTGATTCTCAGATGTCTATCAGATGTCTATTGTTTCTGTCACTATAGACAACTGCCACATCTCTGGAAAATCAACATATTATATAGCCTACTGCCAAGTAGTTCTCTCCCCATCATTTTTCATACTAAATCTCCTATTATGACCTATATTTTCCTGTTTTTTTTCTGTATTTTCCTACATCAAGTAATTTCCCTCTGTGATACCTAAAGGATCTAGAATAATTATACTCTGTTCCATGTTCAGGGAACTAACGTTCTGAAATATTAATGAAGTTTGGAAAGAAACAAAGGAGGCTCATCTATTTTTCTTGTGACTATTGTTAGTCTTTCCTGAAAACAATCATTTTACACTTTGGATTGAAAAGAATGTTTGTAGCTCAGGGTTGAACAAAAAGTAGAACTCAGTTCATCTCTGAGCTACAAATATTCTTCTCTATCAGTACATTTTACATTCCAGCTGTTAAAATTAAAACAGAAAAAAAGTGTGTGTGTGGTGTCCATGCTGTTCCAAAAGATTAATACAGTGCTTCCCTATAAAATTAAAATATGTAGTCTAATTTCAAATTGCAAAAGCATAAGGGCCCCTAAAACCTCAGCAGGCCCCTTGGCTATAGACTTGTGGCACAGTTGATATTAACCCAAAAGAACTGCTCCTAGAAGGATTGTCTCAATATTCAAGGAAGTGCAAATAAGGATTTCAGCTAATTCTGAGAAACAGAAGGACATCTTTGTGGTTGAAAACGTCACAAGATCCTTACTGCAAAAATTCTTTTACTCAGAAATTCCCATGGATGGAAGAGATACTGGATAGCAAAACGAAATTACAAGCTGTTGCTGCTGACAGCAACCACCCAGTTTCCTGGAGACATTACAAAATCAAGGAAGGCAGATTGGGCATATCAGTTCTGCAGATGCTGGCAGTTAGAATCAGTGGGACAGATACAGATAAGCTGCCTCACCAAAATATTTCCAATCCCAACTGTAGAGCAAGGCCCAGAAAACTGAGGGCTGAGTTGTTTGTTAAGGTTTAATAAAAAGGAATTTCACAGGAGAAAATGATGTAACTGAAGCCCAGCCCTGTCAGATCCAGTGCTTTCAACAGATTCCAAGCTTAGCGAATTGGGAAAAGAAAAAGACAATGCTGAAAAAGAAAGAGCAACAAGTGAAGGATGCAACTCAGCATGCCTGGTTTAAACCAGTAAAACAAAAGTCTCTCACCCTTAACTCGTTCATTCTTTCTTTCCAACTGCCAAGAAAAAGGGACATATAATGACATCACAAGGCCTTGATTAAATCAACATGGAAACAAGGAGTGTGTTTTTTCTCATTGAGGGGGGGGGGCTCAGCCATGCAGGGATGGAGGCCTTGCTGTAGACATTTTCCCACTCACACAAAAAGCAACTACCCACAATGCACAACTCTAAAAGGCTTATTAAGAAGGGCCTTCAGAATCTTATATTCCAAAGCTGGCAGGTGAAGCAGAAAGAATTAAATGGGCAGCCAGTTCTTGAATCTCAGTTGCTTGGGAACTATGTACAATTGCTCAGAAGCTAGGACAAGATGTAGGTTCAGAAATGCTCTCCCCCTTGTTACTACTTCATATATTCAGGTTATCCCTTCACTTAGGTTTTGGGTTCCAAATGATAATCTGACTGCCTTTGGACCACCTGATCAAAATCCAAAGGTTAGGAAGGCCGAAGGAGATGGCTCTTAATTTTCTGATTTCAGGCCAAAGAAATTATCCCAAAACCAATTATAGGTTGTCCTCAGTTTATGACTGTTTATTTAACAATGGTCCAAAGTTACAATGATGTCAGAAAAACTGGTTACGATCCATCCTTGGAAGCAGAGGTGGTATTCAGCAGGTTCTGACCAGTTCTGGAGAATCAGTAGCAGAAATTTTGAGTAGTTCGGAGAACTGGCAAATACCACCCTGACTAGAGATTTTACAGTCACACCCACCAAGCCACGCCCACAGAACCGGTAGTAAAAAAAAATGAATCCCACCACTGCTTGGAAGTTATAGCCATCGAACCAGCCCACACAATCATGTGATCACAATTTGGGTGCTGGGCAACCAGGTCGTGTTTACAATGGTTCCTATTTCCCAGCCAGTTTCCAACAAGCAGTCATTTGGGGAAGCCAGATTCACTTAAGGATTCATTTATCAACAACACAATTTGCTAAGTGACCACAGTAAAAATGGTCATAAAATCAGGTCCATTCTCATGATCACTCACTTAACAACCAAATCACTCAGCAACCAAAATCGCAGTCCCAATTGTGGTCATAAATCAAGGACTACCTGTACGTCTTAAGTACTTTTTTTGTTAGTGAGCAGATGGAGGCTGTCTGGGAATAAATTTTGGGTTCCTCAGGGTGATTTTACATCTGTTTTCAAATGTGAACAACAGTTCTTAGTTTCCCCACCCTCACTCCCACCCCTCCCACAAAAACTTTGGGCCTCTGGCTTGATTACCACACAGGAAGTAAGTTGATGATGTAGCAACCAAAAAGCCCACAGCTAAGCGACCAGTAGTTGCTGGAAGGCTGCTCAAAGCACTCATTAATGGGGAAAAAAGCTTTAATAACATACAACTAAAAGCAAAAACACAGCAGGGTGAACATAGCAACACTTAAAACGGACTCCAGCTTCTCTTAGAGGAAAACCAAAAATGTTCTATCTGAGTCAGGAGATTTAAGAGACTGTAAAGAGATTATATTTATATAGGGAATGGAAATCTGGTTCATTTATACTGCTACTTCACAGCTCTGGAGTTTTTTTTATCCTTCTTTCCCTCCCCATTTCTGGTTTCCTTCTTTCCAAACCCTGCATCTTTGAACCCCTGTAATTCTGCTTTGCCCAACCTGGAAACAGTGACTTGGTCCTTTCGGTTTGAGAATTCTGGGAAAGTCCTAGGGCACAATAGGAGTATATTTGCATTTGGAGTTCAAGGCAGGGAGGGACATGAGAACTCTGTATAAATTCAAAATAGAACTGTCCAGCAAGTGATTGGATCTACCTCTGTTGCCAAACGATTTGTGGGGTTAAGGGAAGGTTGGCTGCAAGCTTCTCATTCAAAAACTGTTTGCTTTTTCAAAGCCATACAGATGTAAAATCCTACACGTCTAAGGGGGGACTCATTTTTCCCCCTCCTGGGTCAGAGAAGATGGCCCTATATGGTTCAAGCTTGCCTTTGTGAAGTTTTCGTTTTGCGGTCGTTTCTCTTCCAGTTTCCACATACTCCCTCCTCTGCCCTCCCCTCCCCATTTCGACGCTATTCCATCAGAGTCTGGCAGCAGCCTACATTTTGCAGGCAGAAAGCCATCGCCAGAAATTAGGAATTTCAGTCCGCGGTTGTCTTTGTGCTTTCAAATGAATTCCTGTGGATCAGGTCAGCGAGCGCGCTAGAACGAAAGGCAGGGAGGGAGGGAGAAAGGAAGCGAACTGCAAGGCAAAGCGGGCCGGCACTTCGCTTTTTCTTTTTTCTTTTAATCTTGGGTAAGGTGGTGGTTGTTTTTTTAACCGAAGGGATCCGCAGAATCAGCCCGGGAGCATTCAGGCGCCCGCACTAACGACGGAAACTGCTGGTCGCTGCCCAGGCAGGGGCCAAGCGGGAATAAACGTGCGGGCTCCCTTCCAGGTTTCTCCCAACGCGGCTTTTCCTTGCAGGATAAAGGGGTGGGGTTGTTTTGGCTGCTAACAAGTGAGTTTGCAGTAGGGGATGAAAAGGGGGCTGCCCGCGATAAGAGAAATGCGGGGTCGACCAAGCCACGAGAAAAGCCACTAGGGGAGCCGCAGAGAAGGGGAAGGGCGGTCAGCCGTATTTTTTTTCTTACCTACATCTGCATTGCAAAACGCCTGTTGCGGATGCACCGGGGAGCAGCTGCAGGCGTCGGCAAGGCGGTCCACCCTCCCCAGGAGCAAGACGGCCAGCGAGGCCAGGAGGCTCGGGAGCGTGGCACTCATCTTGCGGAGCGGGTGGGAGGGAAGGCGGGCTGGCGGAGGGGGTGGCCGAGGCTTGACTGCTCACGGTTCCTGCCGCCTCATCCAGACAGGCGCGCGCGCGCGCCCCCGCTCTGTCCTCTGAGCCGCGGTATCTGTGGCGATTCCGGGGGGACGCGTGCCGCTTCCGCAGGAGGCTGTCCTCAAAGTTTGCCTTGCAGTCAAGCCTGTCTCTCGGGATGGGGTGGAGAGCCTGGAGGGGTGGGGTGGGAAAAGGGTTCCCGCGGCTGGAAAAAGAAAGCCGCCTCGCCGATAGCTCCTGCTTCTTGCCTTCTGGAGATGTTTTCCTCTTCGGGTTCCAGCCTAAGCCTGGCTTTTTAATGGGCTCCAGGGAATTGCAGCCCCGCCTCCTGGTGGCGCTGGGCCAAAACGGGCGGTTGGCCTGCTCCGGTCAGAGTGTGCGCTGCTTTTCCTTCCCTCGCTTGCGGCCCTGCGAGATTGGGTCTCGGCCAAGTCTGTCTTAACGCATGGGCCTGATGGGCACTTGCCCGTGGGCCCCACGAGCATAGGGGCCCCATACTAATCTGTGTGTGTGTTAACCCTTCATTGCACCTTGTATCAAAGAAATACAGCAACATATTATTACCTTTTACTGCATTTTTAAATTATTTGCACTAACATGCAAATATATGTTTAATTTTATCGACCATTTACATTTTTATTTCTGTGAGTAGTTATCGTAGGGGCCCCAGTGCACTGCTTTGCCTGGGGCCCATAATGCTGTTAAGATGGCCCTGGTCTCGGCTGCTTTTGCTTGACAGTTGCCACCCACCCTTCTCAGGCTGCAATTCCCCACTTAAGAGCAGCCACTCGCAGTGAATCGGGGCAGCAGCCAGTCTTCTTTTTTTACAGTATTTTTTGACAATTATAAGACCAGTCGAGCTTAGAAGGAATGCAATTATAGGAGGCACCCTGATGTGAGGTCTCCTCAAAACCAAGGTTAGAAGTTGGCCTTTTCCCACTGAACTGATGGCACACAGTCCATTGCTGTCCTGATCCAAGCCCTTAATTGAGACCTGCCTCCACCCAGACTTTGCTGTTTCAGAAGGCCAACCTTGCTGCAAGGTGCTAAAGAAGGCCTAGCTGCTGTAACAAGGCAGTCGACCTTAATAAGTTCTCCAGAAATAAATGAACAGCTGCTGAAGAAAATAGACATCACCGTGAAGGCAGAGTACCAATCTACTGTGCTTGGTTTATCAAGACTGAAATGTGGTCAATACAATACTAATTCCAGATTCTTGGAAAAGAATCTGCATTCATCTTAAGACAGAAGATGTTGTTTCTAGGCAACCTTAAGTTTTGGCATCAATGAGAAATCTGATTTTCAATAAATATGAAGTAAAAGAAGCTCAATACCAATGCATTCTTAAAATTTGGGAGACTGTTTTTGATTCTTCTGGTAAACGAGATGGTTTTTCCCATGTTCTGAATTTATTGGTTGAAATGCCATTTCAGCCAGGTTCCTAACAAAAAAGAACCAAGTGTGCTCTTCTAAATATTATTGAATATTTTAGAGACAGAATACGTTACGTGCCAAGCATAGCACATATTCTTAGACATTCACCCTAGAGCATTTTTGTTCCCCTTTAAAAAATAATTTCCATCAAATGATTATTGGTATGCCAGTTGACACGTGTTTTCCCCATATGGTATAGTATTCCCCATGAATACCGTCTTGAGGAGAAACTTGGATTTGGTAAGATTGGCGCCATATTTGGGTTGAGAGCAGCCAATTTTACAAAAATTGGGGAACGGGAAAGGTTTGAAGTCTCTATTTCAAATTCTGCCTCTTTTCATGTAATTTTGGTTTCTTTCCTTGAAAATGTCCTAAACAATATTCTATCACTTCCTTTGAAAAATGGTCATTGTCTAATGTTCTGCATGGTAAACTTAATGGAACTTTGTGTAGACACACTAAGCCTTAACTTCTGCTACTTCAGTGTCCCACATGAGCTCATTGATAATACCTACATTCACTCTAAATGTTGACCAGAAGATACTGAAGAGAAGGATGTTTGCTTACTGTGAAATCACCCCAGAATGTCCTGGGGGCACATAAAGAAATTTATGATAGGCACTGAAAGAGTGTGTATAAGTGTTTTGACAATGTTAGGGTCAGGAAGCCAGGCTGGAGGCGGGTCTTACTGACGGCCAAGGAGTGGAGCCGGCTGAGCGCCCAGCAGTGAGTCATGGCTGCTAGGAGTTAAATGGAAACACATGTGCAACCATTTGCAGGCTTTATTACTCACAGCAGGGAAAGTGTGGACACTTGGTAAACACAGGCCAAAGGCTGGGCTGATGCTTGCATTCAGACTTCCACAGTTTCCACACCCACTATTGCAGAGTCTCATTGGTAGAGGATGAGGTCTTCTAACTAAATTCTCCATGTTGGCTCAAGATATTCACTGTGCAAATTGAAGTCTCTCCATTCTCCCAGACATCCTGCTAAGAGGAATGCTTTATGAAGTTCTTTTGCAGTGTTCAAAATTTCAACTGTGTCTTCATCAATTTGTCTCCTTGCCCAGGGAGCCATCTGAATTTGATCATCCTATTGTAGAGCACAATTAACACTCCAAACTCGGGAAATGATTTCAAACATGATTAATCTAGTTCGCAACTATTTGTGTCCATGTAGAGCATTAATAATAATACAAATCTTCAATTTTCACTTGAGTCAGAAAAAAGCAACCCAAACCAAACAACAGTAAGAGACCAGTTCTAAACCATGCCACCTTGTTATTAGAGATTCTTGGGAGTTGTTTTTCTCTCTAATGAAAGATAAACTGATCCATATCTATACTTGCTTTTCTTTGTTTCCTTTACTAAACTTGCTAAACATTATCATTGTGTCTATGTCCCAAGGAGAATTGGATATTCAGAAGATGTAAGGTAAAATAGCTTTTATCATAGAGGTTGCTTTGGGAAACCAATAGCGAGAAGCAAACATTTGAACTGTTCCAAATCTCTTGGTGAGATGCAATTAAGATGAGACCTTTATGAATTTGTTTTAGTCCTTATAGTCCTTTCCCTGATTCCATGTTGGGGGGAGGGGGACTTTGGAGTCATTAAAATGATAGAGCATATTCACTAAGCTAAGTTTTCCATGGTTCTTTGAGGAAAGCCAAACTTCAGTTGGTACTATGATCCAAATATATAGCTGGTAGTACCCATATGTTAGCATCAGAAGATTGATACAGTAGGAGAGAAAATAGCTTTAATTTAACCTTGAGGATGATGGATTAGAAGATTAATTTGGTTCTGAAATTGGAAGAAGAAACCTCAGTATCTTACCTTATACTGATGACAGTACTGAGGGCAGAAAATACAAATAATCTCTAAGCTTTATAAAAAACTAGGAACCTAATTAAAAATCAAGACCAAATAATATGTTCATACAAAATGGTTTCCCATGTTGGCTGAACCATGCTTATTCCATTCACCCAATTTTCAACATGACTTATGAACCTTTAAACTATTCTTATTGGCTGGGCTTATTTAACTTGCTAGGCTAAAAAGTGTTTTTCCTTTTTGTGGCTCAAGATGTTGCCTCAATCAACCTTTGAATGGCATTATGTGGAATGCAAGAGTCTCAGTAATTTACCTCAGGAAAGCACTCTCACCAGCTCCTAAAAACTCAAGAGTAAGCTATTCAGGAACAACCACAGGAAAGTTTATCTTTTCCATTGAAACTTCATGTGCTGATCCAACATTCTTGAACTTTCAAAAGTGACTTTCAATCCATTGCATCTTCTTCATCGTCTGGGGTGAAAGCATCAATAGAGCACACATTTCCATGTGTGTCAAATTCTCACAGTTGAAAACTAAGTACTGCTTGACCAGTTAAATAATTAGGCATCTCCACTGATAAAGCATTTGTTCTGCAATGCCAACTGAGCATCAACAGTAGAAATAGCAATAATTAGGAGAAAGCCTCATTCTAGTAAATTTAAAGACCTAACATTTTTCACAGTAAATCCAGTCTATGCAACTCATCATAATTTCAGTCAGCTTTGAAAAATACCTGATTATAGCAAATTAAACGTGAATCAATTGTTCTCAAACAATTCATTTCATTTATGTCTTCTCAGATTTGTGAAAGGAAAATAAAAGTAATTTTATTTTACAATAATGTTTTAATAAAAGTGCAGTTTTTTAATCTTAACAAGTCTCTTTTCCTTGTCCCCAGGAAACAAATAGACAGGAAAGTATAATTTTAAAATATATGTATTGGTCCCTGAAATGGCAATTCACCATTAAAGCAGCAGATAATGGTTTTGGGTTGTTTTTCTTTTCTTTTCTTTGTGTTCATGCTGACTGCATTTTACTGGTCAGGAGGTTAACCAGTGACTAAATATACAATACATTTTTAATCTACCAATCTTTCTGACATGTTTTTCATTAAGGAAGTGTTTTGTTCAAGATTCACAATTAAGAAAGGAACAATAGATAGATTGCAATGTCCTACCTGTCAATGAATACTTCAGCTTCAACCATAACAAATACAAGAGCACACAATAGATTCAAACTCATGGTTAACTGCACCAAACTTGATTGCAGGAAATACGACTTCAGCAACAGAGTGGTCAATGTCTGGAATACTCTACCTGACTCTGGTTTCTTCCCCAAACCCCAAAAACTTTAATCTTAGACTCAGGGGTGGGATTCAAATTTTTTAACAACCGGTTCTGTGGGTGTGGCTTAGTTGGTGGGCATGGCTTGGTGGTCATGTGACTGGCTGGGCATGGCCAACTCAGCATCACTCACATCATGGCATGCATCTCCTCGCCTGGCCTCTCGTGACTGTGGGGATGCTGCAACAGTGGTAAGTGTGAAAAATGGTCATAAGTCACTTTTTTCAGTGCCAATTTAACTTTGAATGGTCACTCCACACAAGCAAAGTACCAGCAAAGGAGGAGAAAAAAACTCCAGAGACGTTCCTGAGACAGGAAGTCTAGTCCTGCCAAGAATGTAATAAGGGTTAACGGAGAGGCAGTTTCTGTAAGCAGCACCAGAATGTTTCCTTCCTGCCTTCCTTACAGGATTAGGCCAGTCATTTCTTCTAATAACCGGTTCTCCGAACTGCTTAGAATGTTAACCAGTTCTAGCGAATAGGTGCGAACCGGTAGAATTCCACCCCTGCTTAGACTGTCTACTATTGACCTCACCCCTTTCCTAAGAGGTCTGTAGGGGGCGTGCATAAGTGCACCAAAGTGCCTACGTCCCTGTCCTATTGTTTCTTTTATTTTCTTATATGTATCCATGTATTTATAACTATGTTTATACTTATACCTATTATCTTGTAAGCAATTGACTAATCAAATAAATAAGCAAACAAACTGTTTTAGTAGCTAATTTGAGACTACCATACCTTCTAATCCACTGAAGACAAAGGCTGAATTCTGTTTCTCACCTGAGAAAGTTGCACCCTCCCGTTCCCCGTGGAACAGAAAGCTAATTGCATTGTTTATACCAAGAACTGCTTATTTGCACAAAGATGAAGGAAATTTCTGCTGCCAGCACAGTGAAGCTGAAGTCATGGCCCTGCTGCTGTCATATAGCTTGCCAAAATCCTTAGGAAAAACACCCAGAAAAATCCAAAATACCTTCCTCTTCCAACTAAATATAATGTCTGGAAATAAAACAGCAAGAATGAGTCTAAGAAGATTTCAATGACCAGAAAAGTGCAAAAGAAGCTTACTATGGATTTGCAATGTCATGCTAAAATAAGAGCCCCATACAATTAAAAAAAAACCCTTATGGAACGGTATGAGCCTTTCCATAGCCTGTGTGCTTCAATTTACCATATTCATAATTTTGGAAAATTCAGTTATGAACCCAAGCACATCAAAATTGTTTATCAAGTAAGATGCCCATCCTTACGTTCCATATATGTAGTATTCAGAACAAAACTCTTTATGTTCAATCTAGAATTATGCACAATTTGATTGTGGAACCAAAGAGTATAATGAGAGAATATAATGCAATATAAACATATTCCTCTCCCACTGCTATTTAAATTATGTCCAAACTCAGAACACGATGATGATTCAGCTGAACATCTAAGTATTTTACTAGAATGTCTATCATGGCGGTCACTAAGGTGAGATGAGCGATGTATACATTTGATAAATTAATAAATTCCAGCAGATCCTACAGTTCTTCAACCATCTGGGCTTAAGAACTGTATTGAATGTTTTAAATAACAACATTCAAAAAGAGAAGGCATCTTTTAGGAGAGCATAGACAGAGAAATTTATATCCAGAAAGCAAAATGGCTTGTCATTTCCATACAGTTTGAGAAAAATATACCATTTAACATAAAGATGTCCCATGTGAAATGGATGGGATTGAAAAGCATCTTTTCCCAACCAGCTGTTGGAGAAGCTGTGAGATAATATGGGCAGCTGATATTCACATGGAAACATATGTCCTGACTTGGAATTTGAGATCAGAAAGAAAAGCAGAGAGATGAAAAATAAGGTCAGCCAAAGCTTGAGGCGAAGATCAGTTTTCACTCTTTCAATTATGTGCACAAGGACAGCAAGACTGGCATGGGAGTCTTGCTCCAACATTGATGGTAGATCACATTTTCCATCAGGGAACTTCTGAAAGCATCAGGAATCACAATTAGGGGACTTGGAGTAGTTAGTATAATATACTCTGGTCCTCTTCTAAAAACTTGTTTCCATCTCTCAGCTATATAGGCCACCAAAGGTAGCTCCTTTGCTCTATCTACTGGTATAGCTGGCTGCAGTAAACAATGTATTCCCAAGGCCCATCAGCATCCGTAAGACTTCTAAGAAATGGAAGCTACTTTTTTACCTTCCTCATGGACTGTACCTTCTGTTGTATTGATAAAGCTAGGAAACAGCAGACAAAGGAGGCATCACCAGAATCTCAGCTACTGTCCTCCACTGGCCCTCATAATAAATATCCACACAGATGGGGTTTTTAATCACCCAGCTACACTGTGCCATTGTACATGCCTGCAAACAGAGAAGAGAAAGTCAGCAGTGGCTGGATACAAACCTTCTCCAGCCTGGCACCACTCAATATGCAGGATGCTGTTTTCAGAATTCCTATTCAGCATGGCTAGATGGATTGAGCCAATCCATCTGGACAGCAGTAGGTAAGGAAGACTGTACTAAAAGGAAGAGCCTGAAATATCTATTAGCAATTCTTTTTTGCCTCAAATTCCTATGATAGCTTTTGGGGCTACTTGCCTCTAGCTGGATACTACACAGTGCTTATTGTTGGTCCTAGTGATGAGAATGATAATATTGATGGATACAATTTTAGAGCTGCTATTTTGAATTATTAGACTAAAATAACTGCTTTAATTAAAATGATACCCTGTATCACTTTCTAATATCACAAACTTTCTTGGTATTTATATTTCAGAATAAACATTATATCCTAATTCAACAGTTGCTTCCCTCTTCCTTGTTGTAGTGAAAGTTTACCATTTGATTAAATAAATGCACCATGATAGTCCTCAAAAATTGCTGTTGCAAGTGAAATTCTGTAAAGAGATTGCTTCTGACAATCAAACAGATCACTACATTGATGTGATTATGGAACGCCCAGAATTTATCCAGCAGATTCCAGATTTGGGGCAGTTTGCTAGGCTCAGATTCCATCAGGACACAGTTTGTTGGCATCATTAGTTAATAGCAGTGCTTCAGATATGGGTTCAAGCCTATCAAATTTCAACTGAAGTACTGTAAATCTTACTCTTTTTCTAACGACCACCACTGCATTGAAATTGGTCATCATTTCTTGCAGCTTAAAGATATCAAGCTATACTTTATCCACTTCCAGGTAGAATACAGTTTGCTCAGATCCTTATTTCAGAAGTCTGATCTTGTTGTCAGATTACATTAGTTTGGACTGCAATTTGCACAGATCTCCAAAATTAGATTCTAGATTTATTGTCTTTTGTTAAACTGTCAAAATCTCTAAAAAGTCCAGTTTAACAAATAAGTAAAATAATTTTAGCCATAGCAGACGAAGTACTGGCAGCCAAAAGGAAGACATTTGTAACAAACTTGGTGGAAAAATATGCCCTAATTAATGGATATTTTTGACTTGCTGTAAGCCTGCTGTCAGGGTTCCAGCAATTACTCCAATTAAATCATGAGCCTTGAGCCCAAAACTAAAGATTTATTTGAAGGTAACATTCTATGTCCGGCACTAATCTGGGCGCGGCCAACTCTGAGATACATAATTCACTGTCACCCTTGATCCTGCTTTCCCTCCCACCCCTTTGGGTGTATCATCCAAAAAAAAAAATCATCCATAGCCAAGAGTCATCTATCATGCTCTCCAATTAGATTTTTTCCCGGCAGAAGCTTCAATCATCTAATCAGTCTTAGAAGAAAATATGAATGGAATGTACTTTCAATTTCACACTGTATTTCACTTCCCCCCCCCCTTCTTTCTGTTGTCAATTATAAAACGTGTATACAAAATGTTTTATAAGTTGATACCTGTCTTGGTCAACTGGTCCAGAGAGCTAGAGTTTGTGTGGGATCATGCCTTCTGCAAACAGTAAGTAACCCATCTCGTCAGGTCCAAGTCTAAAGAACAAGACAGTGAAATCCAATTGACTTCAATCCTTTACTTACTTGCACATAACGGCAGAATCTTGCCAAACTAAAATTGTAACTTTCTAATCTAGTCAATATACCCAGAGGGAAGTTTTATAATCTATATACTACTAAAATTATTGTGTCTGTAACCTTTCACTGGGCAAAACAGTGCATCAAAGGACAGCAGTTCTTGATTAAAGATACCTCAAATGATCTAACTTATCAAATGCATCCAAAATCTGGGCTCCTTGACTCCCATGGGATTGAAATTTGGCTAATATGTGGTGACTTCAGTGCTGCTGCATTGCTGCTCAGCATTTCAGTAGACCAGACCCACACTTGTTCTTTGGAGGCCAGGTAGACTAGTCCCAACGTCAGCTGCCAGAGGGCAGTCAGTCATGGTCAATTCATCATGAAATTGGAAATCACCCCTGCTCCCAACTATTTTTTTTGCTTTTGGTCATTTTATTTCTGTTTAAGTAACGGAAATATCTCTGAAATAACAATCCAATAGGTCATGGGTTGTCTAGTTATTTTTAAATCGGATTGTTGAAATCTTTTACAAGAAGTGGTATATAAATGCTGCCAAGATGGGGGTGGTGGATTGCAAACCACTCGTGTATTTGAGATGGAAGCCAGTTAGATTGTTCTCTGTCCCCATCAACACTTGGATGGTCTCCATGAACCCACCTCTCCACTGTAGCTCTCTGACGTTTGTATGTTCTAAGAATAACTTTGAGGTCTATGTGGAACACAGAGGCATTAAATAGCTTATTGCACCCAAGAGGTTAGCTTTACAATTCCTCTTTAAAAAAGAAAAGTAAAGCATATTTACAATATCAGCTTGTGTAAGGCACTTGGCAGGCCCCAGGAAAGGATCTTGAAGCACCTTGATGTTCAAAGGACGTCTAAGCTATCTGTAATAGATACCTTATGTCGAAAACATAAGCTTCTAATCTGTTCCCATCTCCCATTCTGAATGAAAATGAGGGAATTGCCTGCCTAGAGTCTGGTTAGATTTATCACATTAAATTATGATTTCACATTCCTTCTAATCAACCTAGTGGTCCCTTCTCTCATGAATGAATTTGCTTTTTGAAGAGAACATTCCATACAGTATAGAAATTTTCCTCTTACTGCTTCTCCATTTCCTCTTGAAGCAAAAAATGTTGGGGGCTCTCTAATAAATACCTTTGCATATAATATACTATAATCTACTAAATATAAAGAATAAAAGAACTATCCCTTGTGTTTTCATATTTGTTGAGGTCTTTCTAGATACTGTGTTGGATCTACCAAGGCTTCAGAACCCTTATTGGTCTAGAAAAGGGCTGATTACACTGCGGTGGATTCACTATTGGTGGACATTGAATTAGAAACTACACCTCCTTATTGGAAATATCACTCTTCTACTGCTGTGGAGTGTATGGCAATTGTCCTTACATTCTCATATTTGCATTGGCTAGAATTCCCTTTAGCCAGCAATGAGAGAGCGCCAAAAGGAGATTGGGCAGCTTTTTACCCTATCTTAATATTTACTTCTCAGTGTTGCCTTTCTGCTGTTAGGAAGCAGCAGAGGGGGGGGAATGGGAGACAACCAGAGCACCACGGTCTCCTGGCTTCTGGATAAAGGTGTAATACCAAAATTAGGACATGGTGTGAAGCAAGAGTTCCTATCAAGCAACTATCATCGCTGCATGGATTAACTTTTGGGGTTCATCAGCTTACAGTTTCAAGATGGTTAGAAGTGCACCTTGTGGGGTCATAGAAGGGTGGCATTGATCTGAAATGGGTGGTATCCTCAAACACGAGGGTCTGATTCTCCTACCCTGGCAAAGACAACAATTGTAGGTCACTTGCAGCGATGCTGATGGCAAGTAGTTTAAGACTGTCACTTGCTTATGCTATCAAATCTGGATTGCAAAACTCTAGATCAGGGGTGTCAAACTCATGTCATCATGGCGGTGTCACATGACGTATCAGGGCTTTTTTTCCTTCACTAAACCAGGTGGGGGCGGGGCCAGTGCATGATACATCTGGCCCACAGGCTGGGAGTTTGACAGCCCTTATCTAGATCCTGCATGGCTGCTGTGTTTGTTGTTATCTAGCAGGCATTTAGAGTTTTGCAAACCAGCATTGGAAGCCTGTCATCATATTACTGAAATATCAAAACAATTAGAATACCCTGAAAAGTTTAAATTGTTTTCCTACCCCCGATGTACAATATGCAGTGTGCTCAGCTTTTGCAATTCTTATTCAGAACAGATGCAGCAGCAGCATTTAGAAGTCATAGATGAGGAAGTCTTCTGAAGAGCAAAGCCATAGCAACTATTCATAAGAAAATGTGAACACCCATACAGCCTAAGCACAGCGAAATATAGCAATACAGCCAGAATTTCTGACTATGTATTTCCATAAACCCACACAATGGCACAGTCCAGTACTTGAGACAAATATTTTGAATCTATTAAATAAATATGTCAGTGGACAGAAAAGGGAAAGTATATTTTCCATGGACCACAGCTAGATCTTTCACGCTGATTTTCATCTTCCCCCTTGGGGAACTGCAAAACATCCAGAATTCAGGGAGTTTTTTAGGCATAGAGCAAGTTTTAACAATGTAAGAATAAAATATCATGAAGTTTTAAAAAGCGGCAAGTTCCAGAATTTGAAAGAGTTGGACAGTTAGGGATTTCATGTCATGGGAAGCTTATGCAGGGAATCTTTCCTTGGTCTGGAACTCATAAATGTATTAAAAAGCATAAACAGAAACTCATGTTGCTTCCCAATAGATCATTTGCAATTTCCTTTCTGATTCAGAAGTAGAGATGGACACTGAAAAATAAATGAAAGATCAATGCGTCTGCACTGCAGAATTAATCTGAGATCATTGCAATCCACCAACCATTTTTCATAACCAAACTTTCAAACCAGTATCAATGTGTAATAAAAGAGGGTAAAAGAAGTAAGATGGCAAGCAAAACTGTTACATTTTAGTTAAACTAATATCTCCAAAACTATGTAGCCAAACAGGAGATTATTGTGATAGTTAAAATGGGGGGGGAGGGACACAAACCTCCCAATCCAAAACATACCAGAGTTGTTTGAGTTAGTGTGAATTTTAGGCTTGGTGCCACGCAGTGACATCTCATAAGGAGATGTTTTTCTTTTTCTTTTTGGTTTTATTTTATTTTACCTTAGGAGATGACACTGCATAGCATCAACCTAAAGTTCACACTAGGTATTATTTAAACTGCTCTTGTACCCTTTGCGTCAAAAGCAAAACTTGGAAACTGTTTTACACTTTTAGCACCTTCAACAGTACTGGGAAACAGTAGAATACCCCTAGTGAGCAATTCATATATGTAGATGGGAGGCAGCATACTAGGGCATGGTTTGAGAGCATGTGATGTGTGAATAGGTCAATAGATTTGATGATAAGTCTGAGAGATTCACCTGTTGAGCACAGGACATTCCTCACATCAGCTAAGAGAATAGCCCTATTCAGCAGACCACAGGCCTTAAGTAAAAGACTAAGAAAGTCTCCACTCTAGCAACATGGAAACTAATTTGGATTCTAAAGTGAAGCCAATCCAATTGCAGAGATTTCTATAACTTTTTCCAATCTGCTTTCAGTCAGTTTTGTTAAGAGAAAAGCTGAATAATATTGCTTTCTGCTGAAATGAATGGTCAGGGTTAGGGTTGTCTGGCTGTCTGAAGAATTCTGGGAGTTGAAGTCCAGAAGTCTTAAAATTGCCAAGTTTGGAGACCCCGGTCAAGAGCCCAAGTGTGGCTGAATAAATTCCTATGCATTTCACAATGGAAAAAGTTGAATATAAAATAAATAAGTATTTGTACATTTAAGCAGGTCTCTCAAATAAAGATGAATGGTGTTAAGTTCAAGTGAGACGTTTTGCTTTTGGTCACATGGATGAAACTTGGAAGAATCAGTCCACAAACTGGCTGCTACTAGGTCCCTTAGAGCAGTTTTTCAACTTTTGTCATAATGAGTTCTAATTAAAATGATATATGACCTTATTCAATGCTATACATGAGGGAAAAGATGCCACTGCCCAGCAGGGTTATAGTCATAGTTACTCTGCCTCCTTCTACATGCAATGAGCTAATTGCCAACAGATGCCTGGATTAAGGTCACACTGATTTTTAAAAAGTATCATTTTTAGTATCTATGCTAATCAGTATGAGATATACAATCATGCTTCCTTCCTATAAATATATCTACGTGGGTTTGTAGATAAAGATTATAGAACATATCCAGTGACAAGGAGTTATGATCAAAACCTAATTTTATGTGGCATATATCAATAGTGTATATATGTGAATTAGAGAAGGAGCATGGGTATGGGACAGAGAATGGACTTTTATTCCAAACTATTTTTATTCATGAACAGAGGTACTGGGGAGTTGCAGCATTGGTCCTGACAAGCTTTGGAACAGAAGTAGAAGAACATCAAAAAATTGCTTTTATAAACCATTAATTAAGCATCTGTTCTATATAATCTTTCATGTAACAACTTGTAGATACCATCTCTAATCTGGCAAGGGTTAGGTGAGTTTGCAACTAGGGTGTGTGTGATATGTTCATGTAAAGTGAACAAGAATCTTTCTATTCTGCAGATTATATTGTAGCCTAGGTGACAAGAAGGCTTGCTTTAGCAAAATGGTAACCATTGTTTTGACCGTTGCAAATATGCAGCCATCTCAGAAAATTTAAATTTCAAGAAAATGGTGAAAGAACCCTGCAGCTTTTTGTAACATTAGAAATGAATAGTGACAATGTAATTTTTCAAATTGAAGTGCTTTTATCCCATACTTGAGTCCCAGTCTAAGGTAAATAAAGATTCACCATAGGCATAAACATCAAAGATGCAACAGAACGCAGCTTTTAAAGACAGTGTAGCACCTGAATATGAGGCATGATGTGAATAATCTGAAAATAAGTTTATTTTCTCCCATCGGCACTACGCACATTGCACAGTATCTACCAATTGCTGTAAAGGTTAAAAATGGAAACAAATTATATGCACTTTGGATTGATTTCTTTCTTCTAGAATAGGGGTGTCAAACTCACTTCATCACGATGCTATCACGTGATGTATTGTGACTTTTTTCCCCTTCGCTAAACCAAGTGTGGCCAGCACGTGACGCCACCGGCCTGCAGGCTGCGAGTTTGACAGCCCTGTTCTAGAACAGGGGTCTCCAACCTTGGCAACTTTAAGACTTGTGGACTTCAACTCCCAGAATTCCTCAGCCACCTGGCTGAGGAATTCTGGGAGTTGAAGTCCACAAGTCTTAAAGTTGCCAAGGTTGGAGACCCCTGTTCTAGAATATGTTGCTTCTTCTTAATAAATAAGTTAGGGTCTACCAGATATATTGGAAGAATTTCAGATTGGGGGAAGGTAACTTACATTATAAAAACATTACTTAAGGGAGTACAAGAAGATAATGACAAGTTTGAATTGTGATATAGACTTTTACTGATGGAATATGACTTGCAGTAGTCAAACTTCATTGTATCCTGTAATACGATGCCCCTCTCTAGTGCTATCTTTTCATGCACTATATCCTCTAAACTAGGGTATACTGAAGAAAGGCAGGAATTCCACAAAAAGAGAATAAGATATTAGAGGCATAGGGTATCTTTAGCGTAAATTGCACTGTATGTGTTAAGGTTCATGGAAAAGTGGGAGAACCCCTGACCTATCTAAAATATTTTACCAGATTTCTGCATTGTTGCTCTCCAGAAATGGTTTCAAGGAGGTTGGTAAGCAAAACATTTGAAAGAGGATATTTACTTACTACCATGATAGCAACTTTTCCTCCTTCAAAAAAACCCGTTAAGGGTTGTTTACTCTGTGGTTAACAGCAAGTCAAAGTGGCTCTTTAAAAGGTCACACAAGTTGAAGAACATATGTTCATAGTCTCTTATTAATCACTTAATGCTCCAATTAGAAACCAATGAAATTTATCTTTCATATTCATTCATTCATTCTTTTCCCCATGCCATCACTCTGCTAAATAACTAATTGCCACAACACTGTCTATGCCCTGGGATGCCAAACCACATAGTAGGGCTGTATTACTATTAGCCTTCTCATTTTTCCTATTACCTATTTCCTTACCTTCTTATGACTATAACTTTGTTGTTTGGATCTTATGATTTATGTTGATTGCTTATATTAGTATCCTGTTATGATTTATTTATTTATTTATTCATATTTATATGCCGCCCTTCTCCGGAGACTCAGGGCAGCTTACAATGTTTGGAGCACAACCCAATGCGCTCAGCAATAGCCTTCATTCCATTGTATATGCCTGCTTATTACTAAGCGGCATTTTTACAAAGTCAGCTTATTGCCCCCAACAATCATAGGTCCTCAATTTACCTACCCCGAGAGGATGGAAGGCTGAGTCAACCTTGAGCCTGGTGGGATTCGAGCCTGCAGTAATTGCAGGCAGCTGGAGTTAAGTGCTAGGCGTTTAATAGACTGCACCACCAAGGCTCTTGATGATGTATGTTGAATCAAATCAGTGACTCTGGGCAAAGAACAATCATAAAAACAATTAAAAGAGTCAAAACATAATACAAATAGCAGCCAATAGGTATTATAATCTGTCTGTCAATATAGCCAGGAAATGGGCCCTTCACACACTCAGGACTTCTGGCCTGGGCACATAGCCAGATTTTTAATGCCTCCAGAAGGCCAGCAGGATCAGGGTCAGCCTAATTTCAGGAGAGAGGATGTTCCAAAGGGCATGCCTTACGGCAGACCTCCTGGTGCCTGCCAGCTGACGTTCCTTGGTTGACAGGACCCATGCTCATTCTACCAGCCTGGATTGTAAGGATAGAAACAACTGGAAGAAGACAGCCCCTCAAAGATTCCTGTCCCAAGCCATGAAGGGCTTTAATGATAAGAACTAGCACCTTGAACTGCACCCAAAAACACACCGGCAACCAATGCAGCCCCAGAAACAGTGGTGGTGCATGTGCCAAATAACTGCAACTATTTACATCCTCATTCTGTACCAGCTGAAGCTTCTGAAGGAAAGCCTCATGTAGATCTCTTTGCAATAGTCCAAAGGGAAGGTCACAAATATGAGTGACAGTGACCACTACATCCGGATCCAGGAATGGGAATGGGGACAATTGACACATAACCCACAGGTGTGTTGAGGCCCTCTAAGCCACAGCTATTGCCTGCTCTTCCAGCAGGAGCCAAAATTTGAATTCTGACCAAATTTTCTCTGTGATGGTTATACTGATCAGTGTCCTTTGGACTTCTAGTTGAACACCCTTCTTGTATTGAATATGGTCATGAAGTCACACAGAGAAAGATTAGAAATCATAAATATGACCTAAAATGTGATCTGTTTGCTATGTAACTCCTCTATTAGATAAAAAAACCTAATCAAACAAAAGAGTCAAAAACATACTTGTTGATTGATTTATTGAGGAAAATGATCCAAAACTACATTATGTGTCTTTGGGGAAAGTATGTGAACTTTTGCTTTCAATAATCGGCCAAAACTGCCAAATCACTAAGTTTCCAATAACTGTTGTTCATTCCCGTGCATCAGCTTGGAGGAATTTTAACCCATTCCTCTTTGCAAAACAGCTTCAACTCAGGGATGTTGGTGGAGTTCCTCTCATGTTCTGCCCACTTCAGGTCCTTCCGCCACATTTCTATAGGATTAAAGTCAGGACTTTGACTTGATCATTCCAAAACATTAACTTTCTTCTGTTTTACCCATTTTTTGGTCATACGATGTGTGTGTCAGTTTGGGTCATTGTTTTGATGTATGACCTACTTTCTCTTGAGATTCAATTCATGGACAGATACCCTGACATTTCCTGTAGAATTTGCTGGTACAATTCAGAATTCATATAATCAATGATGAAGAGCCATTCTGGTTCAGGGGCAGCAAAGCAGGCCTGAACCATGGAACAATCAACACTTTGGTTCACAGATGGGATAGGGTTTTTATGCTGCAATGCAGGGTTTATCTTTTGCCAAATGTAACATTTTTCATTGAAGCCAAAAAGTTCTATTTTGGTCTCATCCGTCCACATTCTTCCGATAGCCTTGTGGCTTATCCATGTGGTCTTTCACAAACTGTGGATGGGCTATGTTTTTGGGAGAGTTTTTCCTTGTAACCTTGTTGTGCACACCATTGTTATTCAGTAGTGGTCTCATGAATACAGACGTTTGCCAATGCAAGAGAGGCCTTTAATTCCTTATATCTTACCCAGGATTCTTTGAGACCTCCTGGAAGTCTTGCTCTTAGAGGGAACTTGGTTTGTCAACCACTCCTGGGGAGGATAATAATGGGGTTGCATTGCCTCCATTTGTACACAATCTGCATGGCAGTGGACTGATTAAGTCCAAACTCTTTGGAAGCCATTTTGTAACCTATTCCAGCCTGATGAACATCAACGGCTTTTTGTTTCGTCTATGACATACTGCCACATATCTGTGTTGTGAAGACTAGACTTTGACAGTGAATGCCTGGAATTCTGTTCTTTAAAAAAACTCAGGACCTCCCAGATCATCTCAATGTAACATCCAAAAATGAACATATAACCCTAGTTCATACATTTGTACACACAAACGTGCAGCTTTAGATCATTTTCCTCAATAAATAAATAAATAAATAAGACTAATATTTTAAAACTTGTTTAATTGGGTTTTATCTAATTTTAGGATGTGTGGAGAAAAGACCACATTTTAAGTAATATTCATGCACAAATGCTGAAAATTTGAATGGGTTCACAAACTGTTAAGCACCATCTGTATATATTGCTATACTGGAAATCAGAACTCCTTGAATTCATTTAATTAGCGTTTATTACTTATGGTTACTTCAGCCCAAAATAAGCTTTGATGTATTTCATAATAACATGCCCAGGACAGGTGTGTGTGTATATTATGTATGTGAAATACATAATAATCAACCTAGATATACTGCAGAGCATAGAATGTTTCAGATAGGAACAGATAGAAAAAAGAAAAAGAAGTTGTTTAATATTTTTTGAATTTCATACCAGATCTCAGAGCCTTAGCTTTTTCATTTGGCCAAGTGAATAGCTAATCTCAAAGTAAGCGCTTTAATTCATATATTGGTTACTTCTCAAAGATGCTTTTCTAAAAGGCAACTGGACTTTGTTTTCCCCGAAGATGTTTTGCTTCTCATCTAAGAAGCTTCTGTTTGGGACAACCACAACCTGGATGACTGGGAATCTCCATAGACATTTTGTTTACTTCTCAGTTGTCCTGTGAGAAGTGTTGCAGGGTCTGCCTGATGCAGAAAAAACACCATGCTCTGATGTTGCAATTAAAGTTGACTGGAACTTCCTA
The DNA here is from genome assembly GCA_009733165.1 of Naja naja. Lineage (NCBI taxonomy): Eukaryota > Metazoa > Chordata > Lepidosauria > Squamata > Elapidae > Naja > Naja naja. The sequence continues at coordinate 139,691,545 of CM019149.1, forward strand.
GATGTTAGCAAGTCTTAGCCAGCTTTGGCTGATACTGAAAAAGCTAAGCAGAATTGGTCCTGGTTAGAATACAAGTGGAAGAGTACCACAAAATATCAGGACTATAGGCTAGAAAGTTTTACCTCCTAGAACAGGGGTGTCAAACTCATGGCCCGCAAGCCGGATGCATCATGTGCTGGCTCTGCCCCCACCCGGTTAAGCAAAGGGGGAAAAAGTCCCGATACATCACGTGATGATGCTGTGATGATGCAAGTTTGACACCCCTGTCCTAGAAGGAGTAAATGACAAATCATTCCCATATCAGCTCATGTTATGCCCATGTATTATCCAAACATAACATTTTATCACCAGGATTAAAACTTGACTCAAAGACTTTCATTTAATCCTTTACCCTTTCATCTCTGTTTTATCTTTATTTCTATAATTTCAGGACAAACTAGCTGAAGAAGTGAAATGGGAGAAATCCCTCCAATTGAGGTAAAATTATAAGTAATAATTTGCAATTGGTTTTCCTTATTTTACAATATGCATTATTTTTAATGTTGGCTAATTGTTTTAATCTCCTCAATATTCTATGAGAGATTGCTGTTTGAGCACTAATTTTAATCTTATTGGCAGTAAATATCTTATTCCATCCAATTGTAATATGATCACCTAAAAAGCCAAAATACAGGATTACTGTAACTGTTTAGCTTTATGCGCATTTGACAAGCTGAAAGAAATTCTACTCTCTTGTTCTCTTTTTCTTATTTTTAATAACATTGACTTTTAAATCATAAAATGGATTATTTGTTTTCATCTCAACAGGAGAGAGGGTACTGGATTTTTGTCAAAAGAAACATTTTGAAAATGGCAACAAGTCAGACAAATTGAAGCTTACTTATTGCTAAAGAAATATTATTATCCTGAATAATCAATTAGATTCAACAGTGTCAAGAACTTATTTTCTCATGGAAAAGGGCATTGGTACATACCTGAGACGCCCGTTCTCTCTGAGCTGTGTAGAGCATCCAGAAGTGGGAGGTGCTCAGTCTCCTGTTGCGTAGGCTGGGCTAATTAGTAGGACGCGCCTCCTCCTCCTCGATGCTCCTCCTTGCGTCCCCAGTTTCCAGCGAAGACAAAGTGCAAAAGACCCCGTCTAACTATATACAACCCCCCAAAAAAGACAAGTAGCTGGCTGGAACAGGGCCACCCCCTAACAGACGGATACAGGGAGGGGCTGGATGCTCTACACAGCTGGAGAGAACGGGCATCTCAGGTAAGTACCAACGCCCTTTCTCCTATGAGCTGTTCTGAGCATCCAGAAGTGGGACATGCCAAAGCTAGGACGGCCCGTTGGGAGGGAATCCCTCTGACAGACACCTCACTCAATCCTTGAGGACCTGCTGTAACACCCTCCTGCCAAACAAAGCCTCCGCGGAGGCAAAAACATCTATCCTGTAATTCCTAATAAAGGGAGAGGGGGAAACCCAGGTAGCTGCTCTACAAATTCCTTCAATTGAGGCTTGGGTGGCCCATGCAGCTGATGTCGCCGCACTCCGGGTGGAGTGGGCGGTGATGCCCTGAGGCATCGGACTCGATTGGGTCTCATACGCCCTCGTGATAGCAGCACGCAGCCACCGGCCAATAGTAGAAGAGGACACTTTATGGCCCAGATTGCTCGGAAGAAACGAGACAAACAGGGCTTCCGATTTGCGGGAGGGTGCCGTGCACTTTATGTAAATACGTAGGGCCCGCCAAACGTCAAGGTGGTGCCACTGCCTTTCGAGTCGATGAGACAGAGCCACGCAAAAATTCGGGAGGATCAACTCCTGAGCCCTGTGAAAAGCTGAATTTACTTTAGGCAGGAATGTCGGGTCCGGTCGGAGGACCACCCTGTCCTCATGGAAGGCACAGAGGTCCTTTCTAATGGAGAGGGCAGCGAGTTCAGAAATCCTCCTAGCCGAGCTGATGGCCACCAAGAAGACCACCTTATACGTCAGCAATTGGGTACTGATAGTCCGTAGTGGCTCAAATGGCTCCTTGGTAAGGGCGTTTAAGACAATGTTGAGGTCCCAAGTAGGGTACCTGTGGATAGCCGGTGGTCGTAGGTTCGTGGCCCCTTTAAGGAAACTACGTACCCTTGGATGACTGGAGATGGATTTGCAGTCGGCCCAGGAGAGCACAGAGGACAGTGCCGCCACCTGCCTCCGAAGCGTGTTAGGAGAGAGGCCTTTGTCAAGACCCGACTGAAGAAACTCTAACAGCTGAGCCACTGATGGAGAGGAAGGTTCCACCTGCGCCCTAGGACACCAGCGACAGAAGCTGGACCAGGTAGCATTGTAGATTCTATTCGTAGACGGTCACCTCACCGCCTGGATGGTCTCGATCACCTTCGATGACATGTGCTCCTCCCTCAGACGCTGCCGCTCAACCTCCAGACAGTCAGGTTGAGCCATTGGGGCTCTGGATGATGGACCGGACCCTGAGAAAGCACGACAGTTGACGGAGGGATCCGCCACGGGTCCTCCACAGACAGCTGTCTCAGATCCGTGAACCAAGTCCGTCTTGGCCAGAACGGAGCCACAACTAGGACCTCTGCTCGTTCCTCCAGAATCTTCTGGATCAGTCTGGGTATAACGGGTAGAGGAGGGAAAGCGTAAAGGAGACCTTGGGGCCAAGGACATCGGAGCGCGTTGGTATTCTCTGCTCCCTGAGACGGGTATCGGGAGAAGAAACGTGGGAAGTGAGAGTTGAGGGGTGTGGTGAATAGGTTGAGGACTGGTAGGCCAAATCTCTGGACAATTTGATGAAAAAGTGAGGGGTGAAGACGCCACTCCGACGGATCGATCGTGGCTCTGCTGAGCCAGTCTGCTTGTATGTTTGAATTGCCCGATATGTGTTCTGCCTTGATGGAAAGCAGGTGTAACTCGGCCCAATGGAATAGTCTCTCTGTCTCCCGCATCAGTGATTTGGAATGCATGCCCCCTTGTTTGTTTATGTGGGCCTTCACCATCACATTGTCTGTGAGAATCAGCACGTGTCGTGATGTTAGTTTGGGCCGAAAAACACGGAGGGCGAGAGAGACTGCTCTCAGCTCCAGCCAATTTATATCGTGTGCCTGTTCTAGAGTGGACCATCGGCCCTGAGTCAAGTGAGAGAGGAAATGAGCCCCCCAGCCGCTCAGGCTGGCGTTGGTCATGATGGTTTGTCGTCGTGGGTCTCTGAGCGGGCAGCCCTGAAGGAGCGCTGGGGAGGACCACCAACAGAGGGCTCTCAAAACATCGGCCGGTAGCAAGACTTGGAGATTGGAGCCATCGTGTCCCGTCCGTTGGAAAGGCAGGAGGAACCACTGGAGAGGCCTGGTATGGAAACGAGCCCAAGGGACAATAGATATGCAGGATATCATCTTACCCAATAACTGTGATAATACTGACAATGGTACCTTTCTAAGCGTCCTAACTACCCCTACCAACTTGTTGATACTATCCCATCGATCGGGGGAAAGAAAAACCTTCTCTTGAACAGTGTCGATGATCGCACCCAAGTGAATGATTCTAGAAGCGGGGGTCAAATGACTTTTGTCCCAGTTTACAGAAAACCCATGCTGTTGGAGGGAAGCATTGGTAAACTTTGTGTCAGAGTCTGAATGACGAACAGAAGATGACAAAATTAAGATGTCATCCAAATAGCATTGTAACCTGATGGGCTTGGCCCTAAGGGATGCGGCAAGAGCTGCCAAAACCTTAGTGAAGGTCCTAGGGGCCGAAGCTAAGCCAAAGGGCAGGGCGACATACTCATAATGCGCGCCATTATAACAGAATCGGAGGAACTTGCTATGGGAAGGCCGAATTGGAATATGTAGGTAGGCTTCAGTAAGATCGATGGACGTGAGGACATCGTTCCTCCTGATGCACATGAGGATAGATTGTAGGGTAGTCATTTTGAATTTACGGTAGACTAAAGAGCGATTCAGGCGTTTGAGATCCAGGATGGCTCTCCAACCGCCCGAGCTCTTGGGTACCAAAAAGAGGGAGTAAAACCCCCGGCCTCTCTGGTCCGGGGGAACTGGTTGGATGGCATTGATTGCCAGAAGGTGAGATATGGCCTCCTGCATGAGAGCTCTCTTCTGAGGATCCCTGGAGGGGGGACTGGACATGAAAAAATCAGGAGGGGTGGATTGAAATTCTAGAGCCAAACCAAGTCTGACGGTGTCTTTAACCCAAGCATCTGAGGTTGAGGCGGACCACCTGTCCGCAAATAGTTTCAACCTGCCTCCTATGGGGAGGACCCCGCCTGTCCTATTTGGATCTCTGAAAGGGCTTGTTGCCCACCCCCCTGTACTGCCTTCTGGGATGACCACCCCTACGGCCTCTGTGGGAAAGATCTGGCCTGTCAGACTGGTTTCCCTGTCCCTGGGGGGAAAATCTATGGTATCTTGGGGCATACGATCCCTGGGAGGAGGGACGAAAGGAGCTCCTACGAAAGGGCTGGTGGAAGCGGGGTTCTGATCTCCGATAGAGGGAAGGAAGAATTTTATTTTTATTTTTTGTTTCTATTAGGAGGGGCTCTAAGGCCGCCCCGAATAATTTGTCGCTGGAGATGGGTGCAGAGGCAAGCTTCCATTTATGCTTAGAGTCCGCCTGCCAGTGTCGTAGCCAGAGAAGTCTCCTGGCCGAGATCTGAGAGGCAATGGCCCTCGAGGAAAACTTGGCCGCATTGTAAGTAGCGTCTGCAGAAAACTCAGCAGCTGCGATAATCTTTGCCACATCCTGATGGGCCCGAAAGTTGGAAGGGGGTAGAGACTCCCTCAGATGACGGAGCCATCTAAGGGAAGAGCGGGTAAAAAAGGAGGCTGCCGTAGCCACCCTAATTGCCCATGCGTCTGAGACATGAGCCCAGCGTAAGGCCAGTTCCGCTCTTTTCTCCTCGGGTTTGAGAGCCTCCTCGGCCTCCCCAGGGATGGCTGAGGATGAAACTAGGGCCACAATTGGGTCGTCTACCTCGGGGGTGTTCAGAGAAGTGGAGAAACCCGGGGCCAGGTTATACAGCCTTTTGTCATATTCAGAGGGGGCAGGGTAGGATGCTGATAGGGCCCATTGCTTATCAACTAGTTCCTCAAATATGTGTGGAACTGGGATCACCTCTGTCTCAGTGGGTGGGTGAGAGAAAAGCAGATCCCCCTGTTTCTTTTGGGACCCCGATGGCTGTGGTGCAGGGGAATCATCAAGGCAGGCTGTCTTCTTAGACTTGAATAATAGGGACTTGAAGAGTGGGGGATGGAAAAGGCCCATAAAAATCGGTTGGTCTGGGGAAATGCCCTCGTCATCAGACATACCCCTCTCCAAGGGGTCCGCCTCAGAAGGATCCTGGACATAGTGGTGTATGGACTCCCCTCCCTGTTCTGACCACTCGCCCGGGTTTTGACCCTCCCTTGGTTCCGGGGGGGTTCTAACATAAGGGGAGGGGGGGTCCTCGTGTGGGTACTCTGACTGGTCAATGACACTCACGGATCTTCCCGAAGCAGAGGTGTAGTCGGGAATGGATTGGTGGCTGTGATGTCTAGAACGCCGTAGACCTGATGTTATGCCTTTTGCAATGGCCAACTCCATCCACTTCCTCATCTTTGCTGGGACTTCCGCCATCATATCATCCTCCTCCTTCTCCCGTAGGCCCGCAGCAGTAGGCGTGAATGTAGCTTCAGGTGTTCTGCGAGGAGGTGGACCCGGTGATGGAACATGCTGTGGGGAGCCACGCCTGGAGTGGGTTGATAGGTCAAGGGCTGGAGCCACTGGGCTAGGAGACCTGGCGGGATTCACGTTCAACAGAGCAGCCGAGTGCTCGACCTCTCTGGTTCGCTTACGCACTTGTTTTTCAAGGGCCTGATGTCTTCTGAGGGCATCTTTCTCGGCCGCTTTGGAAGGTCTACCTGGGTCAGTAGATTTGTCTCTGGTTCTAGTAGAGGAAGACCTAGAACTGTGACCACTGGCCATACTGGTACCAGACAGAAGAGAAATGCGCAAGCAAGAATTTTTGATGAGACACTGTCCCTTAAACGGAGACCCCAGGAGTCTTCTCTCCTAGCAGCCTACAGACTGACTGAATACAAGAAACTCCGGTAGCAATTAGTTGGAATGTTCTGTGAGCCTCAGGCCGCAATTCCGGAAAGAATAACCTTGAAAGAATTATTACCCCGGTCCCCAGTAAGGGAAACCAAGGGTGACAACAAGGGAGAATTCTATTCAGCACCAGCTAGTCACAACTTGAGGTAGAGGGCCGCTGCTGAGGCCCCCAGTAAGGGAAACCTAAAGTCAGAGGGGAATCCACTGAGTTTTGTCCTGGCCCCCAGCAAGGGAAACCTACAGGGCAGAGTAATAATAATTTTTTATTTTTATTTTCTTTTTATTTCTATTTTTTATATAAATGTATATATATATTTACTTAAATCTATTAATGTATTAGACTGTCCAGTCCCCAGCCCGGGAAACCTAAGAAGGCCAAGGTACAGACAGAATCTAGGGGTGTTGTACCCCCCCACAGCCCCCAGCAAGGGAAACTGGCTGGGTAATTAAGGTCAAGGTTCCAACTTTAGAAGAGACCGCTGCCATGCGGTTCCAAAATGGCGACGCGGCTTCCGAAAACGAAACTGAAACCGCTGGGACAACCTTGCTCTGTGTGAAGAGCAGCGAGAGAAAATATACAAATGCAGGGCTTAATGAACCTCTTCAACTAAAAAACAAGCTAGAAGCACTCCGCTGCGGCTCAGGACACTGCCCCGAAAGCCACGCTCGTAAAAAGCCGCCCGATCAAGAGATCAGAAAGATAAGACTCGCGGCAGCTGCCACAGGACGTTGTGAGGCTTCCTTATAAGGAAGACAGACAAGGGAAGGCAAAGCTACAATGAACAGAACTGAATCCCTTCCTAGTGGGGGGGAAAGAAGCAAACCTGAACCTCTCTTCCTTGTTTGCAGAAGAAAAATCTCTGTTCCGGCCAGCAACAGAAAAAACCCAGCTATCTGCTACAAGGCTGAGGTGGAACTGGGGACGCAAGGAGGAGCATTGAGGAGGAGGAGGCGCGTCCTAATTAGCCCAGCCTACGCAACAGGAGACTGAGCACCTCCCACTTCTGGATGCTCGGAACAGCTCGTAGGAGAAAAATTAATCTTGCTCTATAAAAAAAGAAATGACTAAAGCAGTCTTTCTCAGCCTTGGCAACTTCAGACCACATGACTGGGGGAATTCTGGGAGTTGAAGTTGAAACTGCGCAAAGAAAATTCTGGAGTAAAGTTGTATTGGCTGGGGAATTCTGGGAGTTGAAGTCCACATGTCTTAAAATTGTCAAGGCACAGGACTAAAGCATACATATCTATTTCCTTACTGAATGCAGACTACAAACTTTTATGGCATTACTAAGAAATTAAATAAATGGACTTTACTGAATTAATACATTATATAGATTTATAACAACTGGATTTGTTACAAAAACATACATGAGAGACATCAGATATAATTTGAATGTAATAGATAAATCAGAAAAGTAAGGAGATGATTATGACTTCTTCTCAATACAGAGAAAACTTTTGTAAGGATTTTTTGAAAATGAATTCTGGGTCCCACAGTGTGATCTATATGGATCACATGGATCTAGAATATTTATAAGAAACAAGGAACCATGACCAAAATAGTAAATGGTTTTTATCACAATCATGTACTATAATGAAATTTGCCTGCTTATCTTTGTTGGCATTAGGCTCTGGAATTAAATTAGCAACCCACGAATATAAACTGAAAATATATACTGATGATGATGTACTTACAATTATTCAACTGAAATAGCCACAAATATTTTAGACTCGATAATAGAATACACATGAACAGCAGTATATTTGGTGTAAACATTGGATCAATAAGGGAGAAAACTCAGTTGTCATGAAATATAACTGAAGAAAGAATTTTGGTCACAAAATTATTTTTTCATCACTGTTGCAACTGTAATATAACCAATAAATGGGTCAATCGTTATAAATGAGGACTACCTATATGTAGGCATGATTTGACAAAAATAGTATCTTTTAAAAAAATGATTACTTGGTCATTTGAAAAAATATAACAACTAATATGTTAAGATGGAGAAAGTAAAACTGTGTTTGGTTAGAAAGAATTGCAGGCATTACAATGAATATTCTATCAACGATTAATTTTTTTGTTCTAAATGATTCTCATAAATACTGAAAATAAAGTAATACATTATTGCCAGAGGCAAGTTACACAATTTGTATAGTTCCATAAATTACCAAGGATTAATTTTACAATGCTGCAGGATTTGAAAGAACAAGGTACCCTGGCAGCTCTAATCTTTTAAAGTATATTATCAAACTGGTTGTCTAACCTGGATTACTGATTGGATCATATCACCTGTACTGAGGGAGCAAGACTCTCAAATGGTCTACACAAATATTTTTGGACTATATAAACAGAAATAAATGTCTGTAAGACATTATGAAATAATTAGCAACTTATTTTAAAAATTTGAATAAATTCAGGAAAAGAATAAAATTATCACCTCTCACCTTGTTATTAAATATTTATTTTTATAAAAAGAAAAGCATTGCTCAGTGGAAAGCTATCAAATGATATAAACTGCAAGATCTTATTTTTAATAAGGCAAACATAACATCTTTTTGAGAATGGCCAGAACTACTTTATCAGTTTTAGAATTTTAAATAAGCAATAGTTTAAAAATTATTTCCAAAAACGTGGAACACTTAGGACACTTGATTGAATATGAAAACCTAACATAGGTTTTCAGGGATTTGTTAGATCTTACTTACAAACTATCAAAGAAACATGAACAATTAACAAATTAAAGACTGTATGGTTAAATGGATTCAGAATTTAGATACAACAATAAATTTGCAATAATACAAATGTTAATAGTGGAATGACATTAACACCAAATATTAAAGAAAACTGGTGGGTTTTACATGAGTTTATTATTCCAGTATTAGTTGCTAAAACAGACAATTCATTTTCTAAAAGTTGGAAATGTAACAATCAAATTTGTTTATTTTTCCATGTTTTCCATATTGCAATTTAGTAAAGTCTAACAATTTTAAGAAAATTACAACAGAATGAAAAAATTAAAAGCTAAATTTTCTCTTAAATGTTATTTAAAAAAAAGTAAATAATTACTAAATGTTATATTCCCACAAAGTATTCTTAATTAGTTTTGCATATAAATAACTATTACAAGAATACCTTATGACTCTTTACGCAAAATATGTACACTACCTTCTGTAGAAGAATGCTAATTAAATTGTGGGAGTCTGCTTCAGTATCCAAAGTAACATCCTACCTTAAAAGTAAATTTGACACTGAATTAAATTCAAATTGGAAATCATTTTTGAACTGTAATTCTATATAGAGGCTTATACTATATCTAGATTTGATTTTCTCTTAACATAAAATCTTAATATTTTAACCTTCAAATATATCTTCAACTGCTCAAGCTGAGGTTATTACAATTCCTAATTCATTTTATGATCTATATTCTGCTGATTGCCATTGATATTTATACATTATTTGGATCTTAATGATCTGGAGTTTTTAAAATAATATATTCAATTACTTGAAACTAATTAGACACTGAAAAATATAACCTAGTCATATAAAGCTTAAAAATGCCTTTTATTCATGTTGGGTTTTTTTCTTCCTTTTTCAGCAATGTGCTCTGTGTGTGTGTGTGTGTGTGTGTGTGTGTATTAAAATATAATATTAAAAAAAATATTAGCTACATGCCTCAGAGTTACCAAGACCAGGAGTGATGCTAGAGTTCACTATATTTTCTGTCTTATCATTATCATGCCATGCCATATATGGGTAAATTACTCAGCTTCTGAGACAGCCCCATTTCTTTACAAGCTGATCTCAAGGGTAAGAAATTAGGATAAGATACTTCTTTCTTCCATAAAGGTAGAAAACTACTACACAACCTATAACCAGAAACTGTACCAAGATAAATGGGAAGCAAGGCCAAAAGGCAGGATTGGGAAGGTTCAGACTGCTTCTGCTATCTGTCAAGAGGTGACCCATCTCCAACCATGCTGTCTGAACCTAGGATATTTGCAAAATACTGAAAACAGGAACCAACACTTCCTGTTCATATACCTAAATGGTTAGCCAATCCCCCAGTAAAACAAGAGAGAGGTGGAGATTAAAGGCATTAAAGAAAGGCCCACCTCAGCACACACAATGATACAAGTAGTCTTCAACTTAAGACCATATTTGCACCCAAAATTTCTGTTGCTAAGCAAAACATTTGTTAAGTGAGTTTTGCCCCATTTTATGACCTTTCTTGCCACAGTTGTTAAGTGAATCACTGCAGTTGATAAGTTAGTAACCAAGTTAAGTGAATCTGGCTTCCCCATTGACTTTGCTTGTCAGAAGGTCGCAAGAGGGGATCACAGGACCCTGAGACACTGCGACCATCATAAATAGGAGCCAGTTGCCAAGTGTCCGAATTTTCATTGCATGAGGGATGGAGATGCTGCAACACAACATAGGTCAATTTTTTCAGTGCTGTTGTAACTTTGAATGGTCACTAAATGAACTGTTGTAAGTCGAGGACTACCTGTAAAAGGCAGGACCAAAGTACATACATAATCCTATTCACAATAATCCGCATTGTAATCTTCCCCCTTGCAATAAATCTGATAAACAAAATTTTAAAAGAAACTCTCTCTTAGGATATTTGGTTATTCTCTACTTCTATCGTTTTTTTAAAAAAATCTTTTAAAAATAAAACTTCCATAGAGAACACAATGCTGTATCTGGAGATATAAGGCTATTTACAGAGAGAGGAAAATGCTGGTACAGTATTGGGAGTAACTTTTCCCAGACTTGTCACCTCTATTATAAACGACTTCCAAGCCAACACTACCATTAGTCATGCCATCTAAAGCTCATGGGAGATGGGTTAATAAATCTAGAGGGCAACAGAGTAAAGAGATCATAAGAGGAAGCAACCTGGTAAGCAGTTCATACAAAGTAAGTACAGCCATGAGAAAAATTGGATTACTGAGTTCGGAACTTCCTTAAATAAACCTGAACTTAAATTTTAAAAAATTGAGCAAAATCACACAGAATATAATTTTGGCCATACAAGGATGGGATCAAATCAACGGCTCAGGACCTTAATCAGAAGTCTATCTTGTAGATTAGCTGTCTGACTGCGTTTGGGCTGGCTAATTCAGCAGAAGTCAAACATCCATGGGACAATGAGGCAGGCAGCCTCAAAGCAAAAAATAAAAAAATTACCATGATATCCAAATTAGACTTTAATTTGCTAATTTGCCAGAGGTGAGGATGTTTAACAATTAAACAGTATTTCTGCCAGTTTTAAATTAACTAATCTGTAGGGTCCTTTGCAAAGTGTTTGAAAAAGAATGAAATCTTTTCTCCTTCTCTTAGAAATCAGAAATATATTTTGCGTTTTTCCAGAATTCTGGCATTTTGCTCACAAGGAAGTTTCTACTAAAATTCAAATCATTATCGTTGCTTTTTGTTATCAACCGCTTAATAACAAAGACATACCACACAAAGAACTAGAGTGATGCTAATGAGCTCATATTTGAATATTATACCTGGGCATCCAAGGAAAAAAAATCCTTAAATTGTTACTAAGTAATCATTTTAACCAATTTAACTCTCATTAGCAGATTACAAAAACCAATTCAACTTTATAGGCAATATTCTCAATACAAAATGGGAGGCAGTTATCAACATCTGGCTTTGTGTGTCCAAACTCATTTATTATTTATGAATGTTTTGGACTCTTACATTTATGATTTAAAGTCTTAAATATATCTAACAGCAAATGCCAACACACACAAATACTGATTGGACCTGACACGTTTGATGTAAATGCTAGCCACGCCCCCAGAGAGTGTTCTGATCCTTCCAAGGGAAGCAGCTAAAGGTCTTTATGTCATGGCTATGTCACAAATAAGTACAGTAGCACCATCTAGTGATCAGCCTTCCTGAATTTCACACAATATTCAAAAGGAATCATTATTTCTATTAGACCCTTCTTACGTATGCATCACTTTATGGTTTATGCTCTAAGATACAAACCAAAAGTATTGGGTAGAAGAGTTTGGGGAACATCTACATAAATCCCCCACTAGAATTGCATCCGGTTTTATATGATGCTCTGTGAAAGAGAAACTGCTGTTCAACGGTAAGGGTGCATATTTTGCATGCAAATTAGCTTAGCATCAGTCTCTAAAGGGAATTACCAGTTAGAATAGGGAATATTGAGCACGATGAGCACAATGGTTTGGTATAAAGCACATTCCTTTTTCACACACATTTATGGCACAGCCTTCAACTGTATACATTTTGGCATATCCAAAAAATCATTACATTTCTTTGGAGTTTCTGTAGCTCATCTTCCTACACAGGTGTTCCTTAATATTTGTGTTTCTTAAACGTCTATTTTTATCTTACCTGCTTAAAAGCTGGCACATTATGACTGTCAACACATTTTTTGTTTGTTTCATTTCAGGTAATTAAAAAATATAGGTAAGTATAGATAAAACATATGTTAGTTCAGGTAACTTTCAAAATATAAACGCTGTTGATAATTTATTTGAAAAATAAGACAGAATGCTAGGATTGAAATCAGACTTCCAGAAAATGACCAACAATGAGGAAGACATTGGAAACAAAGTAAGCTCACTTGCCCATTTTATTACACATAAAGGAGGAACGCTGAATACTTAAAATTCTGCAGCTGGAATAACTTTAGAACCTGATTCCAGCTACAATATTTTCATGAGATTTTGTTTCCTAACACTGAAAACAATGCATTTTTTTTAAAATGAAGGATCACAGAAAACTATGTCTTATACATATGCTGATGCCATAACTTGGAACTTTTTGGAACAAAAGTCTCATCTTCTCTCTCTATATTTCTCAATATTAAGTTTACCAAAAAGAAACTCTTTGCCTTTAGACACAAAGGCAGAACAGAACCTTTCAAAACAGAAGATGAGCCTTTTGTTCCAAAAATTTCTAAGTTATGGCATCAGTGCCTTTTCTGCTGTTATCACAAATTTTCCTGATTAGAGGCCAAAGTCTCACCTGCAATTTCCTATCAAAAAGAGGTATCTGTGCAGACAAGGTTAAAATGACTGTTGGATACCCAGAATCAAAGGGAAGCCTTCCAAATGTTTGACTAATATCTTTGCTGAATAACTGGGTTTGAAGACTTTCTCTTCTCAGCAAAGGCACATGTGAATAGACAGGGGGCAGGAGGGGAGGATGGAAGAATAAGGCAATTCATTAGGTTTGCTCTGCCAAATTAATAGCCTGATTGAACAAAGGAGAGTGGGCTAAATCCTAGGAGGCAATAGAACAGAGAGAAAAAAAGGCTGTACAGGCTTTGTACCACTAGGGGTCAGCACAGAAACAAGCTACAACTGCCAAGTAGTTTTTACAGATGCGAAAACTATGCCAAGAGAAGCCCTTCAATGTCCCATAGTGCTCTGCAGCAAAAGCAGAGTTAAGAGTAATAAATGGGAACAGAACTTCTGCCACCTCTCAGCAGTTCATCTGATCTCCTTAAAAGTATGACTTCTTTCAATTAGATAAAATCTTTTAATTAGATAAACTCAATACCCTCATATTTGACGGAACCAATGCGAGTTTCGGGTAACAGGCAACGTCCATCCAGCATAAAGGCAGTGATATAGGTTGCCACATGTCCAGCATCCTCTTCAGATTTCAGGGCCACGATTATCTGATCATCAGTGTCAGGGACAAACTTGAAGGAGGAGAAGCCATGGGTGGGAATGACGTCACCGAGCTGGCTCACAGAGATATCAGTGAAGTCTGGTGTGGAACTAAGAAGCAAGTTGGTGCCCCGACGCTCATCCTCCTGCTCATTGTAGCGTCCATGGCTGGCACGGCGTGGCAAGAAGAACCAATGCTGCAGTCTCTCACTCCAAGAGGCAGACTCATGGATCAAGTAACCTGGGAAGCATATAGAACCAAGATAGACATCCTCAAGTATAACCAGACAGGCTTACAGAAAAGCAAAATTGGGAGGGATCTTGGATGGAGCCCATTAAATGGCTAGTATGAATGTGTGCTGTCGCCAGGGTGGGGGTGGGGGGTTATTATTATTTTTCTTTTTGTTTCTTTTACATGGTGTTTTTATATCCTTGTAGGCTGCCTTGACTCGCCATGTGTGAGTAGGCGGCAATATAAATTTTCTAAAGAAATAAGTCTTCTGATGCAACTCTCTGTTCAAGCAGGAAAACAACACAGCACAAGCTGACAAAGTTCCAAAGAAGAAGAACCATAGTATTACAAGATTAAACAATGATGGTAGAAACTTTATAGGCATTGATCTGGGTAAATCATCAAAATAGACATTATACTCGCCTTCTCTTAAGGACACTCATACTTGTCATCCTTAAAAATCCAAATCCTTTTTGACTTGTTAATTCCAACAATTAAGTGTGTATAAGCCTTCATTTCACAAGAAAGGAAGTATCAGGAGCGGAGTTATGCAAGTATTCAGCTGTTGGCAGGTTTATTATATTGTTAACAGAAGCTCACCTGGAGATTTGATCCCAGCTGCAGTCCGGAGTGCATTGTAATTGGCCACCCAGTTCTCATGAGCCACGTCACCTTTGTAGCCAATGACTTTCACCCATTCTGGATTTTGATTGAGCACCTCTCCTGTAGTTGTGGTCCATTCCTTGCCCAGGCCCCCCACATAGAGGTGCTCATCCTTCACTGCCAACCATTCCGCTTTAAATCCTGAACAAAATGTGAGATAATGTAAGTAAGGCAACGTTTATCCCATCTGAACTACCCCTCCAGACAGTTCCCTTAAGACAGGCGCCAATTTCCCCAGTAGGTTGAAAAAGGTCTGTCTGATCTTTAAGAGAAAAATTAAAACTTCTCAGGATTTTGTTCAAAGCGTGAGTAGAATACAGATTGACCAAATGTCTATGGAGATTCTCAAACATCTAAGTCACAATTGTCCCAAAGGTACTTTTTCCAAAAGGCAAGTGGGGTTTGTTGTTTTGTTTTGTTTCAAAAATATTTCACTTCTGAATCCTTCCATTCCCCATCAGTCAGTTAAAACTGAAGAAGATTCTTGGATGAGAAGTGAAACATTTTCAAACAAAAAAACCAAGAAGGTCCAGTTGCCTTTTGGAAAAAGCACCTTTGAGACAGTTTGACCAAATTACCTTAAGAATTATTTTCTTCAACATAAACTTGCCTCCTCTACCACCAGCCTGTCTCTTATTTGTCAGGTACTCTTTGTTCTTCCAAAGCAAGTTACAAGTATAGCAAACTATCTGATGCTGTTTCTGTATCTTTATATCAGACATTCTGGGAACTTTTCGGGGGCCCACGAGGTCAAATAAATTGTTTTAAAATTTCTCAGTTTTAATTTGTAACACAATAATAGCAATAGATATAAACTACATAAACCAAAACTCTTTGGTGTCCTCAATTATTTTTAAGAGTGTATAGTAAACCTCAACTTACAACCGGTCACTTAGCAACCATTCAAAGTTATGACAGACCTACCTGGTGGGCTACTTACAACCCAGATTTGAAGTTCTGATAGTTGCCTCCCCCCCACGTAGTCATATGGCTGCACTTTGGGACATTTTTATGGCCAGTTGTAGCAGTCACATGACCAGGTTTTACAATGGTTTTCCTGAAAATGGACATTTACTTCTGGTTTTCAGCAAATCCAACCCATAGCAAACCATGGGTTCAGTTAACAACTATGGCATTCGCTTAATGACCCCTGTAAAAAAGGCCATAAACTTGGGTTGGTCACGTGACCAATCCAATTTACAACCATTATGACTTACAACCATAATAGGCAGACTCTGCTACAGTTATAACTCAGGGACTAACTATAAAAGGGTCCTAAGACCAAAATGTTTGACAACTGCCGATTTACATTATTATATTCTGCAGATAAAAATGTCTTGTCATGATTTTTATATGGGTTATGATCTTGACATAGGTAATAATTTATAAAACATATTTACAGCAGCTCAATAATTCTTTCAATGTTTTACAACAGACATCATAATACTGGAAAACTGTTCCATCTTTTTCTTTTTGCAGTCTTAATGGTATTTCTATAAACTGCCCTGAATCATTGAAGATGTGAGAAACAAGACATGCTAAATAATTTAATATAAAATGCTATAACACTCTTCCATTGAGGTGTGCATGCATGTATATAAAATGGAAACAGAAGTTCCCACTGACCATTATTTTAACAAACTTAATAATGGAAAAAGCATTGCAGCTACATGACCAGTGCTATAACATTCTTTAATATAAATATTTCAATATTATTTTAATGTATTAAAACACAACCAAAAATTCCAAATCAAAAGCACTTCAAATGTGAAATTTTCATTTTTTTCTTGCTTTTATAGTATATTTCATTTTTAAAAATTTTGAAAATTGGGGGGGTGGGTTGACTTTAGGCAGACTAATTTTAAAATAAATGTTTCTTTTACCTCTAAAGAAGTTTCACCTCTACTAGACAATGTAACAGAATGTTAGTAAATTGAGTAAACTTCAAAAAGGAGGCATGGTATTTAGAGAATTCTTAAAGGTTTTTTAGTGGCCATAGCTTTACTTGCGGCATTAAGAAACTGAGGAAGTACATGAAGGTTAGGGAACCTTCCAGTATATAAAACCTAGAACTTAAACCTGAGCTCACCTTTGTCAATTGTGCCATCTCCATCAGATAATATCACCCAAGGTACTACCCTGGTGTCATCAATCTGGTAGACCACACCCGTTCGATCATCCACGGCATAGAGTTTACCATTAAAGACTACCAGTTCAGAAAGCTCCATGCCACGTCCTTTTTCCGCTAGGTGAGATTCCAATACATGGTCCTTTGTATCCCACTCAACAGAGACATGGTCCCCACTGGCTGACAATGTGAGATAACCCTTCTTCAAGTAGCTGAACCAGGTGTGCTCACTGGGACTCTTGGAGTTTGTGTCAAGGTCAGCAATGAGTCCAATACGGTACCGCACACCTTCTGGGATCCGCTGGGGTGGTGACAGTGGGTAAGTGTCATTATATCTCTCACTGGGTAGTACATTAAGCCTCCAGGTATGAGCATTGGGAGGAACTGCCCTGTTCACAGGGGATGAACGCTGGAAACAAAGGAGAAGCAACACTACGACAAGGGCCAGAGTGGTCACCACAATGGCCTTCCAACGCAGGCGGAAACGGGGGTCAGCTGCCTTGGTCATGGACGCCAGCACTGGAAGACTGCCCACACTAATCCTCAAGGGATTCAAAGTATCATCCCATTGCAGGCGTGGACGAGCTGAAATGGGCATCAGCCTGAGGTTCCTGGGAACCTTAGAAAGGAAACACAAGGTCAACATGAAAGGATGGGGATAATGAACACACCAATTGAGTACTGTGGTAATTGTCCATGTCTATGGGAGAAGGACAAGGAAAAAAACAAGGAACACAGAAACAGCTGCAACAGTATAACAGAAATATCAGACAACTAACTGAGAAATTCTGCAGTGGAACAGGAAACAAGTAGGCTATGGTCCTTCCAAGAAATACATTACTTGGATACCTGATGGAGCTGGAGGAAATTGCATATGAGAAACTTACACATAGAAAGCAGAACTGCCAAATGATTAAAGCATTTTTGTGGTTAATGGATTTCTCTTTAATCATGAATTGGTTAACATAGTATAGATTTAAAACCTTATTAAATGTGTTTTGTTAAAATAGCTTACAATCTATTAATTTGCCTTTCTTCCAAGGAGTTCAGGATAGCATTAGTACCATCTTTCATTTTATTGGCAAAAAACACCTCCATGACGTAGGTCAGGATAAAAGACATGACTTGACCAAGGCCACTCATTAAGTTCTACCCAAGTTAAGTTTAAATCCTTTGCCACAGAGGCTGTTCACATACAGAATTACCTTACGCTGCTTGAAGATAATGATATCTTTAAAGCTAAACATAAGACCAAAATAGCAAAGAGCGGTATACTTACAAAATGATCCCAACTCACAGAATTTGTCTCAACAATTAAAATAAACTCATAATAATCAGTTAAACCTTTGCCGCTGAACTAATTAAAAGAGAAATTTCAACCCCAAACAAAATGGTGCTAGAAGGTGGCAAATGGGAATATAAAAGGTAGTGGGCTGAAGTTATGTAACACACATCCCTTCACCTCCAGCAATTTTTTCAATCCAATTTTCTTCTCCTTATCAATGAGTAAGCTCCATGGCTGTGGTCAGCAGTCACCACCAAAGTTTCTACATGCTCTTTCAGAAAACTTTAATACTTCACCTACCACTAGGAGATATCCCCTATTCTTTTCATTATACTGAGGAGAAATTAATGCCCCCTTACAGACCTGTTTGATCGCTCCAGAATCATATCTTGTTGGAACCTCAGGGGAGAAACTTTATTAACAGAATGCAACAGGTGGCAAAGCTGAACTCCTCCTCCAGAAGGATTGAGGAAATACAATCAGGAAATGTCAGCAGGTCAAAAAGATTGCTGACTGGTCCAACCAGTTCCACTGAAAGGCCCAAAAGGCATTTTTTTTCTTTTCTGCTCAAATACCGCAAACTCCACCCTCACAGAACTTATGTAACAGTTCTCCCGATGTTACTGTACATTACTACCGGTAGATTTATCATACATCCGGGATTAGATAAAACAGCACTGCAATGAAATAGTAAGGGGGAAGGGAGCTTTTCTTAATGGTAAACATCTAAGGTGCACATGGAGACTGAAAATCAGATGTTAAATTTCCATCAATTCCACAGCCAATGTACCCATAGGAATCTCTTTGCTGGAAGTTATATGAAAAGCTGAAAACGTTTTTCCATTGACAGCTCTCAGTTGGTGCAATGACAGTGCTGCATCAGAAGTCTTCCTGAATAGGACATTCTGGGAAATAAAAATGTTTGATGAGGGATAAATTGCTGGGGCAAGATTTGCAAAGGCATGACTTTGTGCCTAAGCAAGTATCCTCCTATTAAGAGAAGTAATTGCTTCAGCATTTTACAAAATGTCTAGAGAAACTTCACAGCATTCTAGAGTTTTGAATATAAATTTCACTGGGACCCAGAGTGAAGCAAATCAATTGATGGACGCAGGTCTGGCAGAAATGAAAACCATATATAGACAGCTGTGCAAAGGCCCAAGATTGCCATTGCTGTTCTGTGCTTTTCTGCTCCAATTATGCATTATCTTTCTCTTCACTATCAACATGTTCTTGACTGCAGCAGCATGCTCAGGTATTTCATTCCAGGAATGAAAAACTAGAGCAAACCGAAGCTTATTTTGAAAGGGCTGCTGCTGTCTTCAACCCCTTATTTGGGGCAAGGGCACCAATGGAAAGCAAGTCAGGAAAGGGGCACAAAGATGAACAAGAGTGATCAGTATCTGCATCACCAGGCCCCAATGGCTGTGACCTAAATCACAGAGGTCTGCTGCCATCCTATTTGTTTTCCCCACTTTCTGAAAGCTGACACTAGGCTTGCAGTTAAGACAATAAAATCATCCCATATACAGCCAAAGTAATACCATACATAGGCTGGCACAAGCTCTGTGGATGGAAACAGAGTAATATGATTAACTGAAAAATGCCTTACCTAAACCCAGATAAAATGAATAGTTTGGACGCGGGGGAGGGGGGCAAACTGACGCCAATCACATAAGAAAAAGAAAAAGGTGGGAAATGCATTGTCCTCTCAATCTCATCAGTTCTTCCTGACAATTTAGCTATCTGGCAAAAGCAGCAAAAAACAAACCCCCTACATCTCCCCTTTTCTAACCACTCACCGACCAGGCTCCTCCCCACACCGGGAATAACCGGAGGAGGGAAGATCTTTCTGCAGCAAGCCCTCCCTCCAAAATGACTGCACATCCCAACATGCACCACACCCAAGAATTTACTACGGATCCCGACACCCCCTAGTTTATCAAGCGAATATTCACTTCCTGTACACAGAAAGACTACATTTCCCACAATTCATTACACCAGAAATAAACGAGACTCAAAGCAATGAAATAGTACAACATGCCGTAATTTTTGATTCAGTAATAATGTATTACACACCCAGATAGGTGTCATTTAAACACAGAAAAGGGATACTTGGAAATAGTAACATCACAAACAAAATATGAAAGAAATAATACAAATTCAACCAAACGTATTGGCTCCTCTTTGTTATGTGTGGCTGCTATACCCATTCCTTCCGAAAAAAAAAATTCTGTGAACATGGTGGATAGCTAGGTAAGCAGGGAATAAGTAACTGATCAGTCTTGAACAATTAATCAGCTTTGCTAACCACCATCATGAGGCCCATTTCTGTCAAATTACTTAGTGCATCTGTGCCAGGCACCTGGATCAGTTATGTCAAATGCTGCAGGGGCAGCAAACATAATACTTTCTTGCAAAGGAATGCAGCCAGAATATAGTAATCGCTTGTTCAAGTTTTTCTCCCGTTTGCTTAGAAAAACACCAAAACGCTGCTGAAAATATCCTATGGAAGTTTTCATTCAGAAGAAAAGCAGCAAAATATATTATTACTGGAAAGATTTGATTATAATCTGCATAAGGTATCTGTCCTTTAAAGACTTTCATCCACATCTCCAGTAAGCTGAATTACAGTAGTGAGATTCGCCCCTACGTTAAAATCTGGAAGACTTTAGCGTCTCCAGCACTTATACCAATGCAATGATTATTGCATAAAGATTTTCAGCTATACGTGAACCTCAAGAGATTTCTTTCATAATTTGGAAATTTTTCATCCAATTGCCAATACCCATATGCATACACCCCAACACATTCCCTCCCGCAACTCTTTGCAGTTCTTCACTTTCTGCGCGTTGCTAGACTTACAGAGGGGCCTGGTAGCATAGAGCGGCACTAGAGCTTTTGCTGCAGAGGGCACAGAAATCCTGGCGTTTGCAAAAAAACAAAACCCCAGATATACTTTATTTCGCCTCCGCAGTTTGAGTAGCGCGCAAAGGGAGCACCGCGAGGGTCTTTTGAGCGAAAAGCGCTGAGTGAACTCAACGAGCTTTCGAGCCGCGGACATTTCCCTACATCCTAGCAGTTGGGGAGGATCATCTGCCCGTCTACGAGCCTGCCCTAAGGTTCAAGAACGCCGGGACCGGGTTGAGAACTCCCGGAGCTTTAACGCCAGTTCCAAACCAGGCGTTCGGAGCCATTTCCCGGGGCGGCTTTAGATGGATGAGGTCATAAATCTTGAGTCTCTGAACTGAACAAACGCCGATCGCTGGCTCCCCTCGCACACACTCGCCTCACAAACGAAAAGGCTTTTGAGGCTGGGGAGGAGGGGGTGGGTGGGCTCGCCACCATTTTTAAACAGCCCTCTTGCCCGCCATCTTAAGCTACCCAAAATACCACACGCTTCTAGAGCGGGTAGAGCATTTCGGGTAATTTAAGATGGCGAGTTCTCGATGTAACTCGGAGGCATTCTGGCTGGTCGTCGCCTTCTACAAATTTCGTTGAAGTACTAGATGGAAGAAAGCGCTTCTCGGCGCTCTCAGCAGTTGCAGGTCTAGGCTGTCTGTTGGAAAGCGAAATTAGAGGAGAGGATGCATATCTTTCTCGGTGCCACGTGTCTTTTTAACTTCTCACGGATTTTACCGAAAAAAATCATGTACCGGTTTCAAAAGTGTCCCTCTGGTGGAAAGAAAAATGGTGTTAATAATAAACCAAGAAAGCCCACCATGTACTATAAAGCTGTAATTAACTCCTGGTATCAAAACTAAGGCGGAACATAAGGATATAAAAAGTTCGTTCTTTTAATAATGAAATGTGTATTAATGAAAAAAAGCCAGATTAAAGGGACATCCATTGGTCATTCACCATATTTGTCAAGCAGGAAATGTTGTCTTGCTTGTAAGAAAAACCACAAACAGAGGTACAAGAAGTCACAGGATTTAAGCAAGATGGGTTAGCAAAGATTTTGTGAAATCCAGCTACTTTCGCTCAGCAACAGGGGAGGGGGAGTAGTTGAAATTCAAAGTGGATGATTGACAAGTTGTTTTTCTGTGGTTTGTAGCCTTTGGAATGTATAAAAGAAACTAAAACCCATAAGAAGCCGTTCAGATGTGCTTTGGCTAAAATGCTCTGAATCTTTGCACAAATAAAACTTATTTTTGGATTCCAAGGTCTGAGTCTTGTAATTTCCTGCAACAAAACCGTTCTGAGAAATTAGAAATGGTGTAGGGTCTCCTGCTTGGGGGTGGGGGGTTGGACTAGATGACCTACAAGTTCCCTTCCAACTCTTATTCTGTTCGATTGGGTCAGCATAAAATAGCCCACCAGGAGTAGTAATTTGCGTCAAAATAGCACACATATTCCTGAGAGGGGCCAGACATCAAACATTGAAAATGTGTCTCCTGTCCACATGGCTGGTTGTTACTAAGGGTCGTATCTGTTAATAGGTAGTCCCAAATGTGCTTTTATAGGAGGCAACTGGACTTTCTTGGGTTTTTTTTTTGAAGATGTTTCACTTCTCATCCAAGAAGCTGCTTCAGTTCTTTAGTTCACAGCTGAAGAAGCTTTTTGGATGAGAAGCCAAACGTCTTCAAAAGAAAAAAAACCAAGAAAGTCCAGTTGCCTCCTGAAAAAGCAGCTTTGGGGCAACCATGATGACTGAGAATCTCTACAGACTTAATACGGTAGTGTTCTTCACTTATTCTTAGACTGGCAAAAAACCAAACTATCCAGTACTGCCCTGACATTTCTTGATTCCCATTGCTATTTCTAGTTGCATCTGTTCCCAGCCAGTGTCTCAGCCCCCTAACTAATTTTATATATTTCAAGAACAAGAATATCCTTGGATGATGTCAGAAGCTATAGTACTGTTTTAGTAGCCAAGTATGGTTTAAGCTTGTCTCATGCAATGAGATGAAAGCAGTGTTGTGGAGATGCAACAGAAAAAAATCTTGCGAGGTTGTTTTTTGTCATAGGTGCAGGTGGGGAAAAGCCTTAAGGGTTCCAAGTGGCAATAAGCCTGAATGTACGTTTTTGCTAATGTTACCAGAATTTCCTGGAAGATGAAACTTACAGTATTAAATTTTTAGTATCTGCTCTGAAAAGATTGTTTTTGTGATGTTCGTTATGTCTTGTAGATGTAAGGTTATCTGATGAAATGTGTAGAACTCATTTCAAAAGAACCAATTCCATACAAAAGAAACTCAGTCTAGGTAATTAGCAGTGACAGATCTACCTGTCAACAAAACTAATGAATCCACTTTATTTGGATTCAAGTTTCAAGATTAAAGGTAATGAATCCGCTTTGTTTGGATTCAATATTATTTGCAGACAACATTAAGCTGGCAGGAATAACCAACACCCCAGATGATAGGCTCAAGATCCAGATGGATCTTAACAGACTTGAGCATTGGGCCCTATACAGCAAAATTAAATTCAGCGTAGAGAAAATTCAGTGTAAGAAAAACCAAATATATAGGTAGAGAGTAGGTGAAACCTTATTTATTTATTTATTTATTTTATTGGACTTATATGCCACCCCATCTCCAAAGACTCGGGGCGGCTCACAGCTAAAAACATACATTTAGATTAAATAGCTAAAAAAGAATTAAACAAGTACAAAGCCCAATAATACCAAATTTAAAATATTTAAAACTATCCCACCCTCCCCCCGAGAGGCAGTCAGCCCGGTTTGGTCAAATAGTCAGGTCTTCAAATCGTGGCGGAAGGTGCGGAGGTCAGGGGCCAGACGGAGGTCCAGAGGCAGCTGGTTCCACAGGTCGGGGACCGCCACGGAATAGGGTTGTCGCCGGGGGACCGCCAGCCGACATTGGCTTGCCGACAGGACCCCGAGGAGCCTCTGCCTGTGTGCCCGCACAGGGCGGTTGGTACTCGATATCGGCAGGAGTCGCTCCCTTAAATATTGTGGACCCATGTCGTGTAGGACTTTGAATGTTAAAACCAAAACCCTGAATCTCACCCGGAGTGCAACCGGCAACCAATGCAGGCCACACAGAAGGGGGGTAATATGGGAGAATCGGGTAACTCCCATCACCACCCACGCAGCCGCATTCTGCACCAACTGCAGTCTCTGGATGGTATGCAAGGGCAGTCCTAAATAGAGAGCGTTGCAGTAGTCGAGTCGGAAAGTGACAAGGGCATGAGTGCCTGTACGCAGGGCATCTCGGTCCAGAAACGGGCGAAGCTGGCGAACCAGCTGGACCTGGGCAAAGGCCCCCCTGGCAACGGCCCCCACCTGCTCCAACCGGAGCCGTGAATTCAGGAGTACCCCCAGGTTCCTCAAAAGCAGTAACTATGAGAGGGATCTTGAAGTCCTAGTGGACAGTCACTTAAATATAAGCCAGCAGTGTGTGACAGCAGCTAAAAAAAGCCAATGCAATCCTAAATTGCATTAACAGAGGATACAATCAAGATCAAGTGAGGTACTGATACCACTCTATAAAGCCTTAGTAAGACCACACCTAGAATACAGGATCCAGTTTTGGTCACCACATTATTTAAAAAAGATGTTGAGACTCTGGAAAAAGTGCAAAGAAGAGCAACAAGGATGATTAGGGGCCTGGAGACTAAAACATATGAGGAGTAGTTGCAAGAATTGGTTATGACTAGTCTAGTGAAAAGAAGGACTAGGGGATTTTCATGAGACCAGTGTTCCAAAATGTTCCAATATGGCTGTCACAAAGAAGTGGGGGTCAAGCTATTTTCCAAAGCACCAGAAGGCAAGACAAGAAAAAATGGATGGAAACTGATCAAAGAGAGAAGCAACCTGGAATTAAGGAGAATCTTTCTAACAGTGAGAACAATTAACCAGTGGAACAGCTTGCCTTCAGAGGTGGTGGGTGCTCCATCACTGGAGGCTTTTAAGAAGAGACTAGACAACCATTTGTCTGAAATGGTATAGGGTCTCCTGCTTGAGCAGAGGGTTGGACTAGAAGACCTCCTAGGTCCCTTCCAACTATTATTCTGTTAACTACTAAAAAGGCTTTTTTTAAATCAAAATTTCTTTTGGCTTAATTGTGTTTCATTTAATCTTTGCATATATGAATAGTTTTTTTAATTTAATAATGAGATTTGCCTACTGGCTAAAACCAAAAGGACTCCAAAGGCAGTATGCAGAGTTTACTTATAAAATGCAGTAAAGTCAGTATAATTAAAGCAGTAATCTAATTAAACCACATTTTAAATTAACACTAAAAGTAAAAAGCTAAAATGTATTGAATTTGGCACTGCTGCATATAATTAATTCTCTAAAGCCTGTCAGAACAGCCATGTATTCACCTGCTTCTGGAAGGCTAAAGGGCCATCCTTTACCTCAGGGCAAGCTATTCTGAAGGAAGCTGCTATAAAAAATGCCTGCAACTGTGCCCCCATGCCCGATTGATGGGGACTTTTAGCAGTTGTTCCCTAACTGTTAAGGTATAGAGCAAAAACTATAAGGAAATAGTGGTTTCTAAGTTACCAAGGCCCTGAGCCATATAGGGCTTTATAGGTACTGATCTAATTTCTTATAAAGCAATTTGAACTATGTTAACAAACCTATTGGTAACCAAGGCATCTTCTGCACAAGGGATGTAATATGGCCATATTATGACTGACCACTGCCACTGTTCTGGACTATCTGAAGTTTCCAGGTGTTGGGCAGCCTCATGTGGAGTGAATTACAGCAACCTAGAGATGATAAGGTATCCTATTATAGATAAGTCCACAACTGGTGTACCAGACAAAACTGCAAAAGCCATTCTGGGTGCAATTGCCCTCTCTTCTATGAGCAAGAATGAGTGCTGGAGGACTTTCAGATTGTGAGTCTGCTTTTTTTGTGGGGAAGCACAATCCCATTAAGAATTAAGCATAGTGTAGTTTTGGAATCAGACTCTGAGTCAACAGCCATTCCATTTTGTTCAGATTAAGACTGTTTTTCCCCATCCAGATCCTGAAAGTCTCCTAACACTTGTGATTTCTACCATATTTCACAATGGGTTTAGGATAGAAATGCATGATTGGATGTCATCTACATATTGATGGTACCTCAAACCAGCCAATGGCCTCTCCCGGTGGTTTCACATATACCAGAATAACAAAAATGACTGAATCCTGAGGTCCATAACAAGTTATCTGTGGGTTAAACTTCCTTCCTCCAATAATCATTTGAATTCATTTGTTCAGGTAGAAGTGAAATGCTGTTCTAATTCTTGTAGTCCAGAAGGATACCTGTGATTAATAGTATTGAGGGCCACTGAGTGATCTAGGAGGAACATGATGGTTGAACCACTCACATTCAAGACCTTTTACTGGTCATCCGTGAAAGTTACCAATGCAGTTTCCATTTGATAGCCAGGCCTGAACGCAGGTTGCTAAGTGACCAGATTATATCTATCCTTCAGAGCTCTCTGCACATATAGCTTCATCACTTATTCATTAACTTTCCCCCCAAAAGAAAGACTTAGGATAGTGGTTGTCCCGTTTTATTGGATACAACCACTTAAGGAGGCCTTTTTAATGGCATGTCATTGTCCCTCAAAAAGGCATTGATTAAAGCCAGATAATATAATTTTCTTCTGGACACCTTTATTAGCCTAGAAGGGCAGGGGTCCAATCCACAAATGACGGAGCCATGATGACAGAGGACTCTTATGTGGGATCCACAGCTCAAAAACCTCCCAGATAAGCCCAGAAGGTATCAACTTGACCATCTTAATAGACTGTGTCCATTTGGCTTCCAATTTAGCGTGAATGTGATTTATTTATGAAAAACTGAGGCCAAAATATTCCAAAAGCAACCAGGACAATGTCCCAAATAAAATACACTTTTATTTTAAACTGTTGCTGTATACCTCGTACTGCTTTCCCCCATTGACTTGTTACTTCTGAGACACTCAGAAAAGGTAAAGACTCAAACATGTCTTCTGATATCTTCATGAATACACCCATAGTGCTTTCTTGGCAATAGTACAAAAGCAGTTTGCTGTTTGTTTCTTTCAGTAAGTTTTTTTAACCTTCCGCCCCAAGCCTGGGATTTCCTGGCAGTCTTCCATTCTACTACTCACTAGGCCCAGCCCTCCTTTTTGAAGATCAGTCAACTTTGACTAAGTTCTGCCACCTGCTGTGAGATTGTAGAATGACTCCTGTTCTTGTATTCTTAGGTGGGCATTACCTTTATGAACATTAAAAAACAATGAATAGTGTAAAGTTTTGAGCTCCCCAGAACTTCATCATGCCAAGCATTAAGAAGGATACAGTCATTGTTTAGAGTGATGGTCCACAACAGAGGTGGCATTCAGCAGGTTCTGACCAGTTCTAGAGAACCGCTAGCGGAAATTTTGAGTAGTTCGGAGAACTGGCAAATACCACCTCTGACTGGAGATTTTACAGCTTCCTTTCCCTGCCATGTCCACCAAGCCATGCCCACAGAACCAGTAGGAAAAAAATTTGAATCCCACCACTGGTCCACGGGTATCAAACTGGTGGCCCATGGGCTGGATACGTCACACGCAGGCCATACCCACCCCAGCTCCATGAAGGGGAAAAATGTTGTGAAATGTCACCTGACGCAGTGAGTTTGACACCCATGGTTTAGACTGTTATAGTTATTTTGTACTTGTGGAAAAGAAATAGTAATTGTTTAGGTTTTTTTTTTCCTGTCTGCTTCAAGAGGTACAGAGAGTTTGGCACGTGTAAGGTTTTCACAAAGACGATTATACCTCTGATGGATTATTTCAGGGTTTGAGACTACTATCAGTCTTTTAAGTTGTCTCGTTTACACTTCTGCCAGTAAAAAAACACATACATCCTTGCAGCATATTGTTCTAGCATGTTTGTAAGGGATATCATGATAAGTACTTGGATTATACTGCAACATGAATAATGAAGCCATCATTTTGCAGTCTTTGTATGGTTGAATCCCCTGCAGCTAGTGACAAAAGAGAGATAAGACTGAGTTTCTCCAGTTCTATCCACGTTGAGTCAAAGCATTGACTTTCTTGTAACTTTCTACATATGGTGCACCTGCTTGTATGGAAAATAATTGGAGGGTGAACATTAGAGAGTAGGCAGACAGCAGTTATTAGCACCCTTCCTGAAAATACACTTTGGTAGGTAGACTGGAGTAAAACTCAGAGTTTAAGATAAAGGGATTAGTGATGTGATTGAGTGTAAATCAGTTATATAAATAGCTATTCTTCAAAGAGCAGCTGTCCCTTGTCAAGCATTCTGTTTGTTCTAATGGAGAGATTCCATTTTTCTCCTTCCTCTTTTTGGTTTGTTTATTTCAAATTTTGGCACATCCCTTCTCCAATATATTCCCAACAGGGTGGATTTTGAAATTTGAGGCTGGAATTGTGCTAAGGTCTGTACTGCAGCTGGGGGCCAACTACCAATCCCTGCAATATCTGGCCCTTCCTAATGTTGTTGTCTGCCTGTCTCCTATTTATTTTTATTTATTTATTTTATTTAGACTTGTATGCCACCCTCTTTCCCTAAGGACTCAGGGCAGCTAACAATATAAAACTCATACAAATTTACAATAAAAACAAATAAACCAACTACAAGCCTAAACGTTAACATTCAATTAAAATTTAAAACCCTCTAAAAACAACCCCTCCCTTGGCTAGTCCAGACTGGCCTGTGCAAAGAGCCAGGTCTTAAGGTCATGGCGGAAGGAGCGGAGATCGGGGGCCAGACAAAGGCTCAAGGGGAGTTGGTTCCACAGGGTGGGCGCTCCCACAGAGAAGGCCCTACCCCTGGGCACTGCCAACCGACAATGTCTGGCCGACGGTATCCCAAGGAGGCCCTGTCTGTGTGAGTGTACAGGGCGATCGGAGTGTGATGCCGGCAGGAGACTCTCCTGCAAGTACCCCGGACCCAAGCCATGTAGGACTTTATAAGTTGTTACCAACACCTTGAATTTCACCCGGAAGGCAACCGGCAACCAATTCAGGCCGCGCAGGAGGGGTGTAATATGGGAGTATCGGGACACCCCCATCACAACCCACACAGCTGCATTCTGAACCAGCTGCAACCTCCGGGTGGTCCGCAAGGGAAGTCCCATGTAGAGGGCATTGCCTAGCCTCCTCTAAGCAAGCAGATAGTGAGAAGATTAGTAGTATTTCCACATGCCATACTTTCCCTCTGAGTTATACAGATTTCAATCAAGAGAGGCAAACAAATAGCCAATGACAAGCTAAAAGAAGGGTACTGAGGGAGCTCAACAGAAGCATTTTTAATACCATCTTTGTTATCTTCATAAATAATTCAAGGTAGTGAACATACCTAATATTCCTTCCTCCTATTTTTCCCACAACAGTCCTGGAAGATGAAGTGGACTGAGAGTGAGTGACTGGCCTAAAGGGTTTTGTCAAACTTGTAGGTGCCACTGAGGGAAAAAAGCCAAAAGAATTAAGAGTATAATGGTTTGCTACCCTAGTTAAAACAAAGATAAATGCAGATGAGCAACTTGCCAATTGGCAAGTGTGGAAGACCCTTTGAAAAATCTCCAACCTTTGTTGCTCATTAGACATTGTGGCAACATTTCTCCTGCCCCCCAGGTCACCATACTCATTAATACAGATGAGTAATCTAAGTGAGGAAAATCTTACAGCTTTATGAGTTGGTTGTCTACATTTGGAATTCCTTAAGTCCAGTAGACTATATAGATGAAAAACCCTGAAAAAAAATTATTATAGCCAGCGCTGTCTTTTATGTATTCATGGAACTGGTACTAAGTGCATACCACTTCTAATCTTGGAAGTCCATTTAGCCATCATTAGTACTACTTAATGGCTCTGCTTAACATGAATTTGTAATAACAACCACATCTGATGATAGTGAATCTATAACCTAACTGGAGTGTATGCTGTATACAAAAATATATTTTATCTGATCTGAATGTCTGCCCAATGAGTTTCATCAAATGTACTAAAGTTTCTAATGTCACAAGAGAGAAAGAAAATGTGTTCAAAGTACAAAGGTCCGTATTCTGGTAAAAAAAAATCCTAAAATAAATGCTTAAGATAAACTGATTAAGGAAGTGGAGTAGATAATATCAGTTCAAAAACCACAAGTTCCTGGCGTTGGAAAAGAAGTTTTTCTCCAGATTCTGGTGTTGCAGTTAATTAGCTTGAACTGACTTAATAGGGTTTGTATTTAGCAAATATAATTTTGGTAAGATTCCTTCTCCCGCTGCATATGTATTTATTATTTTCCATGGACAGTGGTGAGGCTGGTAAAATAATGGTAATATAGAGGAGAGTAGTGATATAAGCAGTTCTGCCTTTTCTATTGTCCATTATGTCAGTCTTTTCCTAACAGTCAAGTGAGGGGATTGGGCTGTTACTCAAAATAGAAATGTGGATTTCTATTGATAACATTAGTTCTGAGCATAATGAATGGTGCAGTGCATTTCTTGGCTGGTAAAGGAACAATGAAAAAAATAGATAGGTCAATAGGACTTTAGCAAGTCTTCCTTGCTTAGATCTTCAGAGGTTCCTTAACAAACAGAAAAGGAATTTCTGTTCTGTAAAAAGTGATTGATATAATAACAAATAATGAGATGTGGGAAATAAAATGCATAAGGTTACAGATGCCTTTACAGATAAAGGCAGAATGCACAAATTACCACTGCAAGCAAGAGAAAAACCACCTATGTACAAAATCCACCCATGCCTTCTACAATTTTGTTAATACCAAACTTAAAGAATGAAGAACCATCCTACCCCTAAAAGGACCAAATGGGAAAAACTGCAACAATGAAGCTGTTAAGGCCAATCTCTTCAACACATTCGTCAGTTCAGTCTTTGTAAACAGCAATAGTTCATGCCCCACATTTCCTAGTCGTACCACAACTAACTGTAATGACCTACTACATATTGACTTTACAGAAGATAACGTAGAAAAGGCACTATGAAACCTAAACCCATCCCTATCTATTGGCCCCGATGGATTATGTGCATACTTCTTAAAAAAGCTCTCCTCTGCCATAGCGGAACCCCTAAGCATTATATATGAGATATCATTCAGAACCAGCTCCTTACCAAACCTATGGTCCTTAGCTATGGTCATTCCTATCTTCAAAAAAGGTGACCCCAGCCTGGTTGAAAACTACAGACCAATCTCACTGTGTTGTGTCACATACAAAGTCATGGAATCAATCATTAACCAATTCATCACTCTTCACTTAGAGTCAAACAACCTACTCTCCAAAAAACAATTTGGTTTCAGGAAAAAATTGTGCTGCAATCTACAACTCCTACACTGCAAAACATATGGACTGCTCTACTTGACCAGGCTAAAGCTATGGACGCAATTTACATAGACTTCTGCAAAGCCTTTGATTCAGTGGTACACGACAAACTACTGTTAAAACTAAACTCTTAAGACATTCCCGGATCCCTCCATAAGTGGATTATTGCATTCCTGTCGAACAGGCAACAAATAGTAAAAATAGGGAGCGCTATATCAAACCTTGCTCCAGTTAACAGCGGTGTCCCGCAAGGCAGCATTCTAGGACCCACACTCTTTATACTCTATATAAATGACCTTTGCGATCACCTTATAAGCAACTGCATCCTCTTTGCGGATGACGTAAAACTATTCAACACCACTAACAATGCTACTATCCTTCAAAGCGACCTTGATTATGTGTCTGAATGGTCAAACATCTGGCAACTCCAAATCTCGACCAACAAATGCTCTCTCCAAACATTGGTAAAAAAAATCAGTACACCAAATACAAACTAGGTGGATATGACCTCGTTGATGATCCTTACTCTGCCAAGGACCTTGGAGTTCTCATATCAAATGACCTAAGCACCAGAGCTCACTGTAACAGCATTGCCAAAAAGGCATTAAGAGTTGTAAATCTAATCTTATGAAGCTTCTCCTCCAGAAATATCGAATTGCTGACTAGAGCATACAAAACTTTTGCCAGACCAATACTCGAATACAGCTCATCAGTCTGGAATCCGCACTGCATATCAGACATTAATACAATTGAGCGAGTCCAGAAGTATTTCACGAGAAGAGTACTACACTCCTCTGCTCGCAACAGAATACCCTATATCACCAGACTTGAGAGTTTGGGCTTGGACAACCTTGAACTACGATGCCTACGGTTAGACTTAAGCGCAGCACACAAAATTATCTGCTACAATGTCCTACCAGTCATTGACTACTTCAGCTTCAACCACAACAATACAAGAGCACACAACAGATACAAACTCAATGTAAACCGCTTCAAACTTAATTGCAGAAAGTATGACTTCAGCAACAGAGTGGTCAATGCCTGGAATGCACTACCTGACTCTGTTGTTACATCCTCTAACCCCCCCTCCTTTAACCTCAAACTAACCACTATTGACCTCACCCCATTCCTAAGAGGTCTGTAAGGGGCGTGCATAAGTGCACCATCATGCCTACCGTCCCTGTCCTATTGTCCCCATTTATTTGTACCTATTTCCTGTATTCTTACTCATGTTTATACTTATATCTATCACCTTGTAAGCGATTGACAAATCAGATCAATAAATAAATAAATAATCAGGGGGCAGATTTTTACAGCAGTATTTTTAAACAATTTTTTCTCTCGGGACTTGCTCCCACTTTTAAAAATCATGGAACTTTTGATATATTTATCAATATTTACCTTACTGAAACTTAAAATTAATGCATTCACTGTTACAATTGTGTGATTGGATTTTAATATTGTATTATTTTTCAACTTAGGTTGGCAAATAATTTGATTTTGTCGACCCATGAGAGGGTCTTGGGGAATCCCCAGAACTCCTAGGACCACACCTTTAAGAAACACTATCTTAGAAGAAGCCTGATAGTAGATAAGGTGACAAGGGGAAATTCCTGCTACCAGCTAAAAACCATCATTAACCTGAATAGGCAATGCTGGACTAAATGGCTCAGAGGTAGTATGAAGCATTTTTTAATTGCTCCTATTTTGGGGGTGAGTGGAAGTGAAAGGAAATTACCAGGCTTAGAGAAGCTATGCCTAAAAGTATCTTTATTCAGCAGGAGCTGAGCCCTTGGAAATGAGAACAGGGTGAGGAAATGAGGACTGGGTGAGGAAGATGCTGGCTTAATGTACTCCTAGCTTCATTTCCTCTTTCTTGGTATATTTGTGCCCAAGACCAAAAGGAAGCAACTGGGAGGTTGTTTGCTTCCTTTCCTTCTCTCAGACTGGGTTAGTGGAGGCTGCCTGCTTGCAGAGGACTCCTTTCCCTGGCAGATCGAGGACAGCAAATATGAGCCTCCCACCAGATTCTGACATTCTGTTTTTCTATATTATCCTAATTTTGGTTCCCAGTACATTTTCTGACTTACGTCTCATATTCCCTCTGCAGACTTCATGTCTACAGTAAAGACTCCCAGAGTTCCCTGCATATGATTTATAAAATAAAGTGTTCCTTCAGGCTTATAATATGAAAGTCATGACACCAAAAGAAAAAAGGTTGAGGAGGGAAAACAAAACAACCAAGCCCAGGCCAACAGTTCATAAAACCATGCAGGAGTCTCAATTATGACCAGCTGGAGTGAGAACAAGTCAAGGAGCTGGCTGATACCTCAGCAGAACTGATGTGATGTCTCTATTTCCTACTATGTCTCTGAAGTTTCATGGTTCTTTATCC
Organism: Naja naja; assembly: GCA_009733165.1. NCBI lineage: Eukaryota > Metazoa > Chordata > Lepidosauria > Squamata > Elapidae > Naja > Naja naja. Next base: position 139,725,269 of record CM019149.1, read on the forward strand.
TTTTGAACAAAGTCTTTCAACTAAATTACCTATAAATATTAGTTTTAGGATAATTTATATGGTCCCTGAGACTAAGAAAGCAATTAGACTGTCTAAAGTTAACTAGTCAGAAGAAGCAAAACTCACACAGGGACAAATGAAAGCTAAGTTTCCAACCTCATCATGACGTACAAATTTATTATTCAGCAGATGTTTATTGGTCACTGACTTGCCATTTATATTCAGTATGTAAAGAAGCAAATTTGGGACCAACAGGAGAGAAAGGAGAAATAGTTGTGAGCTGACAGCTTGAAGCACACAGAGATCATGCTAGGGATCTGTTTGGTAGAAATACATATTGCTTATCTCCACTTACATGCTGCTGCTTGTAGCAAATAAGCCAGACATATTTGAAAAAAACAGGGAAAAGTAATGATTATGTAATAATATAGAGAGACGGCACTAAAGGAATCAGAGTATCTGATTCCTTGGCTTCAGAAATGCTTTTCCCCCACTTTTGTGAACAGTGACACTATCTTTCCTTTCTTTCCATGTTTCACTTCTTGGCTCTGGATCCCTAACATCTGGAGATACTTTCTGGCAGAGGAAACCTGCCTTTTTTCTCTCAGCTGTGGGTGCTGGGCATACATATGGTTAATGGCAGCTGTGCTTACAACTGAGGGAGGAGGGCTGGCGGCGTGCAGTGTCTGCCCCTTTCTTTCCCTTTCTCTCTCTCTCTCTCTCTGTTTTCCAGAAAGCGCCTTTTCTGCTTGGCGCCTGAGATCTGAAGACTATAGGCGGAACTGCTGGGCTCTCCTCTCTGCCTTCTCACAGGGAGGGAAAGTATTTACGTGGAGGGGGATGCTGTAGACGTCCAAAGACAAATACAAGCAGTGGCTGTGGCAGCCTATCATCCTGTCCCCAAGGTAGGTGGCAGCAAGTTGGGCAGTGCCAAGGGTAGGTACTTAAAGCTGTTTGAAACAATGCAAGCAAAGGGACAGGCGTGGATCTGAACAGTGGGGAGATGAATGACCAAGTCTTTCTGGAGTCTTGTTTGAGAGTTCTTCTTCCAGAATGCACTGCAGAGCTTGGGCAGTGATGCTTTAAGTGTTCCAGAGGGTAGAAATGGCCCAGGATCTGCCTGGAGTGCCTGGGTTCTATTATAATTACAGATGGTTTGCTTTTCTCTCTTTCCATTCTACTAAATACTTTGTTGGTCAGAGATCTCTATCTAAGGTAGATGCACAGAGTTAGTCAAGGTTCATATTTACAGCAGACAAACCTCATCCTCCAGTTTTATACAAATTCTGCTTTTGAGGAATTGTCAACTGAGAACCAGCTGGGGCAGTAGTCATGGATGCATCATTGCCCTGGCATGGGGAAGGGATGCAGTCATTGTCCCTTTGAGTTTGATGCCTATCAACACAGTTCCTGAAGCCTAGCTCCTTTACCCCAAATGTCCTTTCTGTGTTTGCCAAAGTGAGTTTCTAAGGCTGAGAAGATTTTTCTTGCAGGCCGTCATGACTTTATATTGTCAGGCACTACTGGCTGCTATAGTAGTCCCTTAGGAGATGGCAGGTTGCCAGAGTGAACCGGAAAAAACAAACACAGTCTGAGAGCACATCTTTGTATGCACTTCTGGACTTCTCTCCATGCCAGTCAACATTGGTCGGGCCTGTTCTGTGCTGTCCTGTCCCGTCCTGTCTCTCTGTCTGCATGTATACAGATCTTTTTAATGGACAGCAGCTATTTGACAAGCATCTATTTATGGGGATGGTTTTCTCTTTCTCCGGGATCAATTAGATGTTACATTTTCTGCAATACTGGTTGCATATGTTTTGGGGGAAATTTTGAGGGCAGAATGAGTGATAAAAATAGTATATGTATTCACATTTCTTGTTTTCACCATTCCAAGGCTTTGGGACAAGTGGCTTTGGGAAAGTGCCATGAAAGTTGAATAAAATCCCATTAATTATGAAAGCTGGTAAAACAAGTGCTCTTTCTCAGCATAACCATTGTCATTTAACATTTGCTACGCAAAAGGTTTCTATAACACATCTCATAATGCTGGAGTTCAGTCCAAAGAAAGAAAAATTTGGAGAAGCTACTAAGTAACAGGTCCCCCCTCTGTGTAGGATGCTACCATATATGGAAGCTTGTAAGTCTATATGCAGATGTTTTTCAGTTTGCGCCAATTAATATATCCTGGTCTCGGGGCATCAGATCCAGCCTCCCTGTTGAAACCAATGAGAACTAACTTCCTGGGAACCTACTCTTTGCTTCTTTAAAGTTCACAGTAAAATAAAATAGGAAGCATTGTTCTGTTAGTTGTATGTTCCTTAATCAATACGAGAGTATTTACACATTCATATACTTGATGACCGAAGTATGACTGAGCTTGCATGTGTGTTGCCTTAATGTACCCTGTGAAAGTGTGACTTCTATTTGCAGTGGACTACAGTTGTGTTCTTTTGACAACATGCCATCTCATTCTTTTCCATAAGAGATACCACCATTTCCATGAGAATCTTGTAGATCCGGATCTTGAACCAGCTATGTGGTATATAAAAAAGGTGCTGAGACTCTAGAAAGAGTGTAAAGAAGAACAACAAAGATGATTAGGGGATCGGAGACTAAAACATATAAAGAATGGTTGCAGGAATTGGATATGTCTAGTTTAATAAAAATAAGGAATAGGAGTGACATGACACCAGTGTTCCAATATCTAAGGGGCTGTCACAAAGAAGGGGGGTGTTCAACCTATTCTCCAAAGCACTTGAAGGCAGGACAAGAAGCAATGAAACTTACCAAGGAGAAATCCAACATAGAACTAAGGAGGGATTTCTTGTCAGTGAGAACAATCAGTGGAATGACTTGCCTCCAGAAGTTGTGGGTGCTCTATCACTGGAGATTTTTTAAAGAAGAGATTGGACAACCATTTGTCTGAAATGGTATAGGGTGTCCTAGCTGAACAGTGAGTTGGACTAGAAGACCTCCAAGGTCCCCTTCCAACTCTGTTATTCTGTATTTCTTGGGGCCTTTGAAAAAAACCACAGACTTTAGGAAATATGATCAATTTTGGGGGGAACTATTTTCTCTTGGTTTATTGCAGACTAAGGGTGGGCTAGCTTTCCATCTCTTCACATTCGTAACTGCTATGTACATCACTGTGTATTTTGCTTTGAAAGACTTGGATGAAAGGCAATTAAGAGGGAGTGAAGTTTATTATTGCATTGAAATATCTCAGATGAAGTTTTTCTATAAGATTTTTAGAGCAGAATAATGTGTGGGAGAAACGTACCCATCTCAATCTTCTCTGGAGTCTTTTTTTTTCTCATTTTGTAGGAAAATTATTTAGGAAGCATGAAGAGAATGGATGATGGGGAAGTGGATTGAACCATCCCTCTCTCCCACCCCAGTCATATTTTAACTACAATGACCCTCAGTTTATTTTTCCTACTGCCCTTCTCAGTATCCATGAAAGGAAGGTTGGAGACTCAATGGTTGTTATGTAGTATTACTTGATCATTTCTTGAAAAGAAGTTCTATCACCAGCTCTTTCAAGCAGCTAGTAATATTTCTTTTCCAAAATTTTTCTTTCACCACCACACTGACCCAGCCTCCTGCCACCAGTTTAGAAGCATTCACAACTAGGAAGAATAGGGATCCAGACTAAAAGGCAAAGTTGATATCATAGAGAATCTTGTTTGCTTTCTCTAGACCAGTAGATTTAAACTTATTCTAGAGAACCTCACAAGACATAGTCTTACCTTGGGAGGAGTTGCCCAGCTGGCATTTAAGCCCTCAGACTGGTTTTATCTAGCAGAAATCTTTAAAAAAATCTTCACAGTGTTTTATTTATTTACTTAATTTATTTATTTGATTCATCAATCGCTTACAAGGTAAGAGATATAAGTATAAACATGACTAAGAATACAGGAAATAGATACGAATAAATGGGGATAATAGGACAGGGACGGTAGGCATGATGGCGCACTTATGCACGCCCCTTACAGACCTCTTAGGAATGGGGTGAGGTCAATAGTGGTTAGTTTGAGGTTAAAGGAGTGGGGGTTAGAGGACGTACCAACAGAGTCAGGTAGTGCATTCCAGGCATTGACCACTCTGTTGCTGAAGTCATACTTTCTGCAATTAAGTTTGAAGCGGTTTACATTGAGTTTGTATCTGTTGTGTGCTCTTGTATTGTTGTGGTTGAAGCTGAAGTAGTCAATGACTGGTAGGACATTGTAGCAGATAATTTTGTGTGCTGCGCTTAAGTCTAACCATAGGCGGTGTAGTTCAAGGCTGTCCAAGCCCAAAATCTCAAGCCTGGTGATATAGGGTATTCTGTTGCGAGCAGAGGAGTGTAGTACTCTTCTCGTGAAATACTTCTGGACTCGCTCAATTGTATTAATATCTGATATACAGTGTGGTTTCCAGACAGATGAGCTATATTCGAGTATTGGTCTGGCAAAAGTTAGCAATTCGATATTTCCGGAGGAGAAGCTTCGTAAGATTAGATTTACAACTGTTAATGCCTTTTTAGCAATGCTGTTACAGTGAGTTCTGGCACGTAGGTCATTCTTCTACTAATCTTTCTCTAAAAGAGTCCATGTTATTTTGAAAGTGGATGCTGGATGATAACACAAGCAGAGAAATAATTATGCCTTGATGCTTCTACTACGGCACTACAGGGTAGGCTTGAATGTGGGTTGCTATCCATGTTTGTTTAGATTCACTCAGTCTTCTGCCAGTAATGCTGTAGGTTTCCTCTAAGCCAGTTCATCTCCCAGAACTTAAATTCGATTTTAATTTGGTTTTATAGTTGTATTTTGGCTTGTTTAGTTTAATTTCTTTTAAAATAATGTATTGTTCTGTGTTTTTATCTGTGAGCCGCCCCGAGTCCTTTTTGGAGAGTGGCGGCATACAAGTCAAAATAAATAAATAAATAAATAACTCTTCAGTAAATTAAGGAATTCCTCCCTGAATTGACGAACTGGGAGAGAATGCATAGGCACAATGTTATCCAAGGCTTTTACCTGCCTCATACCAGCAGGCGACTAAAGCCTCAGCAGGACTGCCAACCAGAATCTCAGGAAACTCCCTAACCACCTTCTGGAAACTGAATGCTTCTGTTAGACACCTAAAGTGATCATATAGGTCCTCCTTCTCCTTTATCTGGGACTTTTTCATGGTAGCCATGTATTACTAGACTATCTCTGGCCTTGCCTTTGAAGAAGGCAGATTAAAATCCCCCAGCATCACAAGCCCAGGGAATTCCACCACTGGGCCTTGTGATGATCATAAAATTTGGGATAGTACAATAACAAGAGTGTCACCTTATCCTTTGAGTGCAACAATACAAACAAAGCCTCACAACTGTTATTTCTAGTGCTTTTCATTGACTATTGCAGTGTTAGGGAGGTTCTATTTCCTATGTATCGACAGAGAATTGGTAAAAATGAATGGTGAGCAAGCAGGTTAATTTCCTGCCTCTTGAACATCTCCAGCAGTTTTATCAGCCTGCTTTCTCCAACAGGACACAACGCTATGAAGGGACCACTGGTACACATTACATTTTGGCTTATCTGCCTACTATTTCAGGCTTCTGGAATTGAGAGAGAGGCAGAAGAGAGGCCTGGAATGCCCACACGACCACCACTCTGGGATCAGACTTCTAGGTGAGTCATTACAATAAAACCAATAGGCCACAACACACACACACACACACACACACACACGCACCTGTTTCTCTTGAGTAGTGGAAGCTGATCTCAAAGGACCGTGTTTAAACAGACCACATATCTGGGCAGCTGTTCAGAACTGTGAAACTTTTAACCAGAACTGCTGACTGTTGAAGAAAACACTTCATGGTTGTACTTCAATGCCCAATTAACTTCATTAATGTGCATCTTCAGTGTGCAGTTTATGCACAATTAACTCACTCTGTCCCACTTTAAATTAAACCAGAGGCTGCTGGGTACAAATGGCTCTGGAGGAGGTGCAAATGACTGCAAAAAACCCTTAATGGTTGAATCATAGGCACACAATTAAGGATCCTGTTTAATCGGAGTGAACATTCTCTAGGCATCTCTCTACTGGAAAGGGCCATGTATATTTATGCTAGCACCCACCCATAATAAACTCCTTCACTGTCCAGCCTCCGTCCAGTCTTAATCTGACCTGATCAGAAAGAAAATAGTATAGAAATGTTGAGTGCCTCTGTGTTCTTTGAGAAATGTCCAGTGAGGAAAAACGATCTCCTGCTGAATTTCTTTAGCTTCCTGTTCACATCTCTGAACAGAAAGGAACAGAAATAATTAGACAACCCATGACCCACTAGGTCATCCTTTCAGATATATCCCCTTAGCTAAACAAACAGGAATGATCATGGGTGGGGAAAAAGCAATGGTAGTGAGAGCAGCTTTCAAAGCCCTGTCTGCTTCCCCATTGACTTTGCTTGTGGCAGCCACAGCACTGGAAATCACTCTTCCTTGGCTGATCTGTGGAACTGCCTGCCACTTTGCTGGAGGAGAGGAGGGACAAAGGAAAACCACTTATGCTCTCCATCCCAGTGTGTCTCCAAGGGCTCGCCCCTTCCAGGGAGGAAGAGGGCACATCCATCAACTTCCAATGATGCCCAATCAGTCCTGCCTCTCTAGGCCAGTCACTTCCTGGCCTTCCCTCACCACCCACCCCTGTTAAGAGATTTCGAATTGTAGTCTTTGTTCCAAACCAGCCAATTGCCACTCACCTGTTGGACCTTGCTGTCAGCCAGTTGGGTGCAGGGGCTATGGGGAGGCAGGACAGAGGCTGAAATATACCCCTTCCATCTTTGTGTCACACAAAGTAAGGTTTCTAGGAAGTGTAGCTGGAAGGCACAGTGGTGCTGAAATGGCCACAACTTTGCTAAATTTCAATCCCACAGGAGCAATGGTTCCTGAATTTTGGATGCCTTTGAATTATGTTGATTGAAAAAAATGTTGGCCTCTGATGCACCATTTCAGCCAATAAACAGACATATAAATTTTAGTAGTATATAGATGAACACTAGATTTATTTAGGCATTTTAACTCTTCTTCCTGTGATCTTCTGTGGTCTATTATATCCATTGTGGTCTACTCTTCCCCTTGATCCCAAAGGTCACCCATCCAAGAAATGGTGATCTTGGGGAATAAGGGAAGAGATACTACCTGAGAAACAATCAATCAAAAGAAGCAGAAGCGTTGATTATGTTACCTAGTTATGGTAATGAAATGTCTGCAAGAAAACAAGCAAACTCAGAGAACACCAAGGATCCCTCAGAAGCAGGAGCCCCCAGCAGCTTAAGGGTCAGTGAAAGAAATTTAGCAACTGATTAGGCAGTCCAAAATAGTTGCAAGAAGTTTACCTTCAAACTTCCAATATTCTATTAATATAGATATATAATAAAGTAAGAATTAACTCATCAATATTTGAGTGGCAACTCTACCAATAAGATCATTACACATCGTGCTGTAGTACCCAGGAGATTGAAAATACTGGTCCCTGAGCCCTCAGTATCTTTCATATTGGAACCCCTTCCCTCTTTTTTCTGTCTTTCTGGCTACCATCATCTGCTGGCAAAGGGTTGGAATAATGGTTTGTAATAATCGAGTTTGGATGCTAGATCATGCCAAACTCCCCCCCCTAAGTTATAGTGCTAATTACAGGAACTGGGAGGAGATCCTATCTAGTTCTTTGAAAAAAAATTTAGCCTAGTGTTTTGGCAAGTTGATTTCCTATTCCTGCTTTAGGCCAAAGGTTGTTCCCCTGAAGGAGCACAAGCCAGCAATCATCTGCTAAAAGTTATGAGAAAAAAAGGTATGGCATCTTTTAAATTGAAGTAGCTGAAGGGCATGACTTTTTCTCCAACAGATGTATAATTAGATGGGTAGCATCAGCCCTCATGGTTACAGAGTAAATTCAGATTTTGTAGTCCCCTACAGTCATTGGGTACAGCTTTCTCTTCCACAGTGGCTGACAATTTTTCTTCACGCCCAAGGATTTAGATTGCTCTTGGTCTTTTCAGTCTCGCCAATCAATGATCTGTTTCTACTCCCATCTCCATAAAATGTCTATTCTATTTCATTTTTAATGAATCTGGGTAGGAACTGAGAGCTAGAAAATCTTTGTTTGATTGTTATAATATATATAATAGCTATAATGTGTTTATTCTATCAAAATGCACATCTTCATAAGATCTCCTGGGATGAGGAGGGAACCCAGCCATGCTAATGGTCTGATTATTCTCCCTTCCTCATTCCCAAATCACCCCTGTCAAGAGTTCACCAGTTTTCGCCAAATCGCTGCTTTGCAAGCCCATGCAATGTGAAGGAGTGTAGAGGTGAAGGTTCTGGACTATGGGAAGGCCCAAATTCAAGTCTGTCTTCGGCAAGGAATCTCACTGGATGACTCTGGAACTGCTTACTCTTTTTCTACTTCACGGGATTGTTGGGGGAAATTAAAGAACGTCTTAGAAGAAAGGTTGGATATTCATCTAACAAACAATATTTCAGCTGTCTTCCTCAGCTAGTTCATACAATATATAGATGTACTTAGAGCCTTTCTTCACTTGTTTACCACAACAACTGAAAAACCTGGCAAAGCCCATTGTACGCATTGGTTCATGTCACTGGCCATGTCTTATCCCAGGCCATTGATTTCTAATGCCACATCCTGGTTTTCACCCTGCAGCAAAATGTATAGAAGAGAGAATTGGGGAAATGGATAGTCACACTAGCAACCTGTTGTATTTCTATAGGAAGGGCTAAGTTTTCCTAAAGATCATTAGTGAAAAAAGGTAGGTAGGTTAATTTCTGTGGTGCAGTTACTATAGATCACAGATTTATTGGAAGGAGGTGATATGTTGATGTCTTTAATTTACAATCCTCCCTTGTTTTTCTTTTTGTCCACCTGTTCAGTTTTTCTCATCCTTAACAGATTGTGTTGTTGCTTTTATAAAAAAAATGAAGAGGAAAATGATGGGAAGGTTTTTTTTTGTTTCTCATGCTTAAATATCTATCCAGCTAGTTTTTGTTATTGCTAAATGTATTAAAATACAGCTATAACAAGGTCCATTGTGACAACCTTTATTATCATTTTATTCTGTCTTTATTTTATACAACTCAAGGCAGCCAACATAATGTTCCCTCCTCCTATTTTCCCATCAATAACCCTGTTTGGTGGGTTGGGCTGAGAGAGGGAGCAACTGACCCAACAGCACCCATCCAGTTTCCATGCCTAAGTGAGGACTTGATCTCCCATCTCCTGGTTTCTATCCAGTACTTTATCCATTACACCAAAATGGTTCTCTTGTTCAATTAAAATGATGTGCAGCCTTGTTTCTATTAGGCCTGTTTCTATTATAGCATCCTCATACATATTATTTTAATTTAATTTAATGTTTGGACTTGTATGCAGCCCTATCTCCCGAAGGATTCAGGGCAGCTCACATCATAAAAATATACAATACAAAAGAAGGGAAGGGGAGACAGAACAAAAACCCATACACACTTCTACTGCCAAGGTATTCTTCCCATAATATGGCAATTGTCTGCCATTTTGCTCTCTGGTGCTTAAGTTGGAGGTGCTGACCTACTTGCACATTTAGTTTTCGTATCGTGGCTTCGAAGTCTGGGTTCAAGAGTGCAGGATTGGGGAAGTCAACTGTGCTAGGCCCTGCTTTCTTGGGATTGGATTTGCTGGTTGTTTGCTTCCCATAAGCTGTTCATGCAAGGATCTCAATAATTCCTGTCAACTACATTTAACTTTTCATATTTTGTGAAACAGTGCTGTTGGGGAATAGGATGGGCTTGTAGAAGTAAAACTCAGGGGCCAAGTCTCTTTTCCCAGTTCTGGCCCTTTGACCACTCGGTCTATGCTGTTTTTGCCTCCCAGATCTGAATATGGCTATCAGAGACACAGCAAGCAGCCAGGAAGGTCGGAGTGTGTTCGTTGCTGTGATCCTCCTGCAACACATCCCATGTATTACCCCATGCCTCAGATCAACATGACTATCTTGAAAGGTAAGAGGCACTGGGCCAGTTGTGCTGCTTTGCATTCAAAATGTGAGATTTAGGGGAAGAGATTCAGCCATCCATTTATCCATGAGCAATATGCATCACAAAAATACCTCTGTGGACAGCATGAAAGTTAACATGGATATTAGAGCATCATGCACATTTATGCATGATCTGTTGGACTGGAGATGTTCTGCTTGCCCTCCTAAGATTCCTCATCTGGGTCTTTTTCTTTTTTGGTTTTGTCATCGTGGAAAAAAACATTTATTGTTCCTGCTATTAGTCATTCCAAGGCTTAAAATTGGCAATGTCCTCTGACTAACCTTTCTCCAATGCCAAGGCCACATCCACACAATTGTTTTGCTGTACTCCTGTCCCTGAGCCAGGAGGAAATCATGCTGTGCTAAATCTTGCTGCCCCTATACATGCCCTTATGGGGACACTGTCCATAAAGCTTTAATGGGCAACTCCTAAGGACTGTGATAGGCTGTTTTCCTGGTTGACAGCCAAGCTTGCCCAACATCATCCATCATGTGAAAAGGCTCCTCCAATGGATATGCACAACACTCTGATTACTCCATACATTCCTCCCTATTTCTTTCCTGTGATGTTATTGACTGGATTTTTAAAATTACTTGAAAGTACAGGTTAATCAGTTGACTGACATATCAACCACTAGATGGCAGCAAAGAGTTTTTGTCTCTCTTGGTTGCCCCTATTGGTCATTCAGGGTGGAACAATGAAAATGCAGTTCTTGGATAAATGCTGTTGAAGAATTGGAGTTTGAGAAGGGGATTAGCTATGGGGATTGATGTGAAAGCTATAAATTAGTCTAAGAAAATTATATGAGGAAAAGAAATTAGGAGCAAGTGCTTAAGCAATTCCCTACCATCCAAACCACGGAAGTACAAAAAAATGAGTCCTTTCAATAATATCCCAAAGGTGCTTTTTCAAGAGGCAACTGGACTGTCTCTTGAAAAAGCACCTTTGGGACAACATGACCTGGATGACTGAGAATCTCCATAGACACTTTCAATAATACTTTGAGTAATCTCTCTTAAGCCAGTGATTAGTTAAAGTTTCAGACTCACTAGATCACGAGTGTCAAACTTGCCATGTCACATTGTCGTCACGTGATGTTTTGCAACATTTTTCCCATTTGCAGAGCTGGGGTGGGCGTGGCCTGTGCATGATGCATCCAGCCCATGGGCTGCCAGTTTGACACCCCTGAGATGTCACTAGAGCAACCAATCCAGTGGTGGCTAAAAAAAGAGGTTATAATAGTTGGGGTTCTGGTGTCCCATGTAGCCGAAAGAGGACTGAGGGATAGAAGAAATCATCATGGACAGGAAGCCAGCAGAACCAATTGGGGTTTCCAGTTTGTCAATACAGGAGACCTAATTTCAGGCTGCCTCCCCCATGTGCATCAGCATTCCCTTTATTTTCCCACGCACAGCAACTGGAGACAGAATAAGAGAAAAACACAGAACAAAGCACTGAAAAGCATATTTGAGTTGCCTTCTGTGAATGGTGAGATATAGGAGGGGCATGTGGACATGCCCTCTGGAAGTAGTTACTAGGCTGTCCTCACCCTGATATAAGGCAGTTTTTTAGATTTGTCCCAAGGCTGTATAGTGAGTTGGTTGGGGCAGCCTGAGGGAACATTATTTACATTTCCTACAATGTCCCCCAGCATAACATTGCCCTGGAGCATTATGACAAGTTAAAATACCAGCTGAGAAAAATGAGAACATAAATATAGCTGTATTGGATCTAACTAACGCATATTGAGCTGGGACTTTGTTCCTATCCAATACTTTTGGTTCATACACAAATGAGGTTTTCCCACTTCTGTTCTCCATGAGCTGGTTTTCCGGGATTGAGAAGCTGCTCTGATCAGGGAGGTAATAGAGCTATCATGACTGGTAGGCATGGATAAGCTGCATCCCCATTAATTTGCTGAATCCCTTTTAAGATATTTAACTCAGCAGCAGCATAGTCTGAGGTAATGAACACAGCTGTTTGATCAACTTTGGAACAGAGGAGAGAAGAGGACATAAAATGCCTCATGTTAAAATCAGTTCTATACTTGTAATTCCTTCACATCAGGGGGCAAGATAGCCAGGATTTCTCCATCTATTTTCACCTGGTTTTCAGAATCTGTTCCATCCATAGGGTGGCCTCCCTGCACTTTATCTTAGATTATTACATCAATTCTGCCTATGGAAGCAGATGGGGAGGGAGCATAGTGCACAGCCAGAGGGCAAATAAGCTAACAATATTGCAGCTGCCTCATCTCTTAAGTCACGAGGGGATTTCAAAGTGCATAAATTTCAGAGAGCTCTGGAATATGCCCTAACATTTCTAAGTTCCATCACTTCATAAGGGGTGGAATCACAACTTATTACTTGGCATCGGCAGCTCAGGTCATGCTTTGAAATCCCTGCCCATCTGACCCAAACCATTTAGCTGCCAGTTTGGAACGGAAATGGGATAGGCTTCCAGAAGCCATGGAGAATTGGCATTTGGAGTCTTGTCCCTCCCATGTTTTAACCACAATATGGAGAGGCTGTCTTTGGACAAAACTTTGGGTTCTGCAGAATCTAGAGATTTAGGTTAGGGGGATGTTGTATGGGTTAAGTAAATTCCTTGGCTGGAAGGATCTGTTATGATCATTTTATGCAAGTTCCTTCCTCAACAGAGGCCAAGGGAAACCAACAATTAGTCTTGAGTCAGACTTAGGACACCAGAGGTTGAATTAGGACATGGCCTGATCTGGAGGGTGAAGAGATTGTATCATCAGAAAAGGCCCCGGGACTGCTGAATCTGAGATTTCAAAGGAAAATTAAATCCCAGAAACCAACATTGGGTTGGGCAACAGTGGCAATAGGCAGAAACCTTTGTCCACGCACTCTTTCATAGCCCCACTAACCTTTCATTCACATCCCATCCTACACAGTTTTTCTTCTATCAGTACACCAGTAACCTATTTTTGTATTTCCTCTACTTAACTTTCAATTTATATCCTGCTACTCCTTCAGGGTCTCAAATATACATAGTAGGTGTCCACAATTAAAAAAAATAAAACAAGCCTATGAAATTAGGCTAAGCAAGACTGAAAATTAGCTATTTCATTTAAGTTAGCTATTTCATTGGGTTAAGCCTGGGTTAATAACTATGTGTACGTCCATATCTTTGTGCACATAAATCTGTACTACCCATCGCCTTGCAGTGCAAGTAAGTTTGGTAAACTCTTTAAACTGAATTAATGGGAGATTTTCCAATCGGACTCTCTCATTCTCTCACACAGGGATGCACACATTGTTTATAACATTCATATATGCATAACACAATTCCACCCCCTTGGCAACCGCAATTACTCTTTCCTGCTGACTGCAGATTCATTTGGGAAAAGCATTCAGTTGAAACCAAATATAAGTGCTCCTAGCAGGACTAGGGAGCAGTGGAGAGAGGCCAACCAAATCATATGGGGAGACTCTGCAGGCTACATCTGGCCTATGAGCCGGAGGTTCTCCACTTGAGTTACTCTATGAGTATACTGTATATTTATTGTAGAGTTTTTCCCTTTTTCTTCCAATCCATGTCTTTTGATCATCCTAGATTCAAAACTGAAAACTTTCACGTTTTTGAACATGTATTTTCAGATTACATGTTTGGATTACATGAGTGCGTTACACATTTTATCTAATGGATAAAACAGAAACCATTGCTCCATATTTAATATTTAACCGATGTAGCATAAAATTCAGTGGTAAACCTATTTAATATCCAAAAAAATCCTTATCGTTTTGAAGGCATTGCAGTCCAGACATACTTTCATCCATGCAGGAAAAAGTATTTTACCACGTATGTATCTGTCTGAAATCTAGGCCAGGAAGGACATCACATTATGTAGTGGTTTTTCCATGCCACAAGAATGCAGATGGTATATAGTTTTATTAAATGGTAAGCCAGCAAGGAATAGCAGTGGACCGACTGGCGCCATTTCTGTTCAGGGTTTTCTGCCACAAGTGGGATGCATGGATTCTTTCATTTATCTCCTTGTTGTATTCAAATGTATAAATAGATGTTTAGCCAAGAAATCAGCCATTTTTTACACCACAGTAATAGAAATAAGATGTAAATAACAGAGAGGAAGTCTTATAAAGTGCCAAGGAAAAAAAAAATAAGATTCAGATCAATATTTGTTGCCCAAAGCATTTTGGACACTTTCCATATGCTTTCTGGGTTTGAAATCAGAAAGCCATTGCACTTTTATGAGATCTTTTTCTCTTATTTTGGTGATCCCATAAAACCTTGTGGTTGTCTCTCTTCAATTGTTCCTAAAAGATGCCCTCACCAGTTGCTACCCTCTAGACCAGGGGTGGGCAAACTTTTTGACTCGAGGGCCACAATGAGTTCTTAAACTGGACCGGAGGGCCAGAACAAAAGCATGGATGGAGTGTTTGTGTGAACTAATATAAATTCAAAGTTAGATTACTTCACGTAGCCTTCTGGGAGAGCAAGAGAACCCTCCGCTCTTTCGGCTCCGCGGGCCAGATAGAACAGCCGAACGGGCCGGATCCGGCCCCTGGGCCGTAGTTTGCCCAAGGCTGCTCTAGACGGATTGGACATTAGTATCCTTAATCCTCAGTTAGCCAGAGTAAAACTCCCACACATCCTGGGGGAGGAGGGCCAGCTGAAGGAAACTGTGATCTGTCATGACATCTTTGTTTCTCAGGTGAGAAAGGGGACCGTGGTGATCGTGGCTTCCACGGGAAGTTGGGAAAAGCTGGTGCAGCAGGCAAGAAGGGTGAGATGGGCTTCAAGGGGCAAAAGGGCAACATGGGATCACCTGGAGAGAGCTACAAGACCAACTATGCTGCCTTTTCGGTGGGCCGGCGGAAACCCTTGCATAGCAATGACTATTACCAGATACTCGTCTTTGACACTGAGTTTGTGAACCTCTACGGACACTTCAATATGTTTATGGGCAAGTTCTACTGCTACGTCCCAGGCATATATTTCTTCAGTCTCAATGTGCATACGTGGAACCAGAAGGAGACCTACCTTCACATCATGCACAACACAAAAGAAGCAGCCATCTTATATGCACAGGCTAGTGACCGGAGCATCATGCAGAGCCAGAGCCTCATGATAGAGCTGCAGGACCAGGATGAAATCTGGATACGGCTCTTCAAGGGAGAACGTGACAATGCTGTGTTCAGTGACGAATATGACACCTACGTCACCTTTAGCGGATATCTGGTGAAGCCCAGCACAGAGCCTTGAATCAGCTAGCAGATGGACAGCTTGTTCCTATCAGCTTTGGCTTGTCCCCTTTTTTGCTGATTTCTAGCACTGCTCGCTGCTGGCGGGGGCACTCACTTGCACTGGAAGCACCCACAGAACTCGGACCTTGATGAGATAGTCTAAACTAGGATCTCTCTTTTGATAAACATGGCTTTTCTTCTACATCAGCCTTACCTGGTTTTCTCCTAACGTGATGGACTAGAACTTCTAAGATACTGGTATTGTCCAGTTACATTTTTCAGTCCAGTTAGGATTGAGACTTTGGAAAGACACATCTTGAAGATCCCAAACTGGAGATTGAATCTTATTATTTTATCTTGAATTTCATTGATCAAAACACTCATATCTTCCCAGATTATAACTTAATGGTTGTCCTGGTATGCCTGCCATAACTTGGAGGTCCTTCTGTGGTACTAGGATACACATCCATTATCTCTCTGACTTCTAGTCTTTCCATTACCCAGCATTGAACTTCATCTTTCCTGCTGGAAACTCCTCTCCCACAGCTATGAAATTGTACTACCTCTAATTCATGTCCATATTGACCTTAATCTCCAGTATTCATTTATATTAATTTCCAAACCTTCTCCAGTGGACTCTGCTGTACTCCCTGAGAGGTAGTGTTAGATACCCCTACTGTTTGTGTTTTGAACAGATGATCCCCCCTATATATATGATTTAAACACCTTTTTCCCATGGACTTCTGTCCTTTTTCATTTAACCTTTTAGGTCTTTGAATTCTCTGTAATGCACTTAAGCCTTCTTCTGTCCCCTAGCTGGACATTGTGTTAATGCCACCTAATAATAAAAAAATTTGTTATTATTCAGTATAACATTAGTTGAAAAAGCTACACTCTTCTTTCTTTTGGAAGGCCTTGTTACCTGACCTTTTCATTCAGAAGCTGCTCTTTATCTGCGTCCAATGGGGATGCATTAAAACCATCACATTAAAAAGCACTGGTTCCACAAACCACTACCTCCCCCTCCTGTTGCAATCATATTCCTTCTAATATAGTTCTTGGGCACTGCCCACCATGGTCATTTTGACTTGGTTTGCAGGGAAGAATTCAGATTGAATTCCTGGCTTCAGTCAGAGGTATCTGACTGTGTAACACCTTTTTAAAGTGCTTGTTGGATATTACAACAGGCTCTTGCTATAAACGGGTTTAGCACTCTTAAGAGGGTATGTTAGTCCCCTGCTGCACAGAAGGTCAATTTAATTATAAGTTTCCTGCTGTGCCGGGTCAATGCAGACCCCATGCATGGCGTGAAGAGGCAGGAATCTTCAGCAGTTTCCCACTTTCCATGTAATGATCAATGATCATGACAATAGTGATGGCAATAATGATGGTGGCATTGAATCTTTCCTCGCTTTAGGCGCTGGGCAGAGCCGGGAAGTGGAAGCAAATTCCTGTTTTTCTTTTTATTTGGGAGTCCTGGCATAGGACTCCAAGGTGGCCATGAATGGATCAGATCCACTTTCAGCCTGCGGGCTGAGAAATACGATTTGCTGCTCGTATGCCTGGGAAGGCAGCAAGAACTCCACATTCTTAAGTCCCTGTGCCAAGGATTGGGGCAGGTGAGCCAGGACCGCAATGAGTGTGAATGATTCAGAGTTGTTGAGAAGAGGGAGGTGTTGCTGTGGGGTGGCTGGGTATTTACATTCTTAATGGTCACTCTTTTGCCTCGTCCTTTGCCCATTCTGATTTACAGAGGGTGCTTGTTGGCATAGAAGCACTACAGCCCCCTTTCCACGTGGAAACTGCTTTACACCAAGTACATACCGTGTTTCCCCGAAAATAAGACACTGTCTTATATTTTTTTTGGCTCCCAAAAACACACTAGGTCTTATTTTCGGGGTAGGTCTTATATATTTATGGTGCCAAATAGTGGGTGTGAGTGTGTAGGGGGGGGTGTTTCGCGGGTGCACGGTTGCTCCCTGAAAAGTCTTCCTGGAACTGGAGATTTACACTAGGTCTTATTTTCGGGGTAGGTCTTATATTAGGGCAGGTTTAGAAAATAGTGCTAGGTCTTACTTTCGGGGTAGGTCTTATTTTCGGGGAAACACGGTACATACACATGCCAGAGTGTTTCTCTTTTCATACAGATTTTTAAAAAATGTTTTAACTGCCTTTCAACTTCGCTGTCTTTTGTGTGCCGTTCTCACACTCACAGTCTTTTCAGCCAGCTCTGCTTCCCATCTTCTGCTGCTTGCATTTTGTTTTTTTCTGACAGTGCCACAGTTTCCACAGATGTTACCCATTCCAAAATATTACCCTCTCTTTTTCTTTCTCCATTCTTTTGAAGTCTATTCATTCCCCCATCTGGAGCCCCCAATCTTCTCTCTGAGTGTGACATTATAGAGACAAATTATAGGATGTTTTTGCTGGCTGAAGGATTGGAACAGCACAGTATATCCTGAGATAGAACAGGCTCGGCTTTTCTTATGCCTTCATGCAGTCTCCAAATACACCATGCAACTCAGCTCTTCGAAGCACCCATTTTGGAAGATAGTTTTTAGAAATTGAGAGGGGGAAGACCTGGGAAACAATGAGGAATACTAATGAGCAGAACTATAATGGCTGAGATGATGTAGAACAAGGGTCTTCAACCTGTGGCTCTGGAGCCACATGCGGCTCTTTCGGCCCTCTACTGTGGCCTCCTGTCAGCTGATCCCACAACCGTCTGGCCCCTCCCCTCCCCATCACTCCTCACCTGGCCTGAGAAGGTAAGGGAGATGGCGGGAGATGGAGATTTGCTCCATATTCCAGAGCAGGAGGTGACTGAGTGCCAGTGAGTGACATCGAGATGGCCATGCCCACCCAGTCACGCCAGTTGTTAAATTATTGACTCCCGGTGTTTTCTGTGGGAAACAGGTCCAAAAGTGTTTAAGGTTGCAGACGTCTGATATAGGACAAAGAAAGGCTGAAATGACTGGTTTGAGTCCCACTTCAAGGTTAGATACCATGTTCCAGTTTCCTGAGTCCTTTGTTCACCATTGTTGCTGAAATAGCTCACTTCTTCTAGTGGACAGCAAGTTTTCTATCAAGAATAGACAGTTTTGTGACCATTTAGTGAAGGCCTCCAGTTATTCTTAATTTGTGCCACTGATCATCAGTACAGGTAGTCCTTGACTTACAACAGTTCATTTAGTGACCATTCAAAGTTACAATGGCACTGAAAAAAGTGACTTATGATGGTTTTTCACACGACCAATGCAGCATCCCCATGGTCACATGATCAAAATTCATATTCTTGGCAACCAGTTCCTATTTATGACCATTGCAATGTCCTGTGGTCATTTGTCCAGCTTTTGCGACCTTCCGACAAGCGAAGTCAATGGGGAAGCCAGATTCCCTTAACAACCATGTTACTAACTTAACAATTTCAGTGATTCACTTAACAATAGTGGCAAAAAAGGTAATAAAATGGGGTAAAACTTACCTAACAAATGTTTCACTTAGTAACATAAATTTTGGGCTAAATTGTGGTTGCAAGTCAAGGGCTACCTATACTGGACCTAGTCACTTTTCAGCTTCCAGAGGAGAGAAATCAGCTTTACAACACACATAAACATAACAGCTGCAGTGGGCATGCATTCTATGGGCACTGAACCTATTGTCTTTGTTGTTTCTTTTGATGGATGCTCTCCTATTTCCTTGTTCTATAAATGGTATATGAAAACCTCCCAAATCTCCAGGTGAATGCAGGTTGCACAGTCTCCAGGTAACACATTATATTGTTTAATGCATGAAACAATTGCTTGCTATTAGTTGGCCACCAGCAGCTTCAGAAAATGTCTGGTCATCTGCTTTTACAGGTTCTTTTGCCTACATGGTTGGATTGAAACAATGAGTTGTGATTGCTCTCATGGTTAAAAAAAATCATTATGAATCATAGGTTTGTACCTGCATACCATACCATGACCAGGTTTATAAAGGTTTTGTGTTTCTATTAGCTGACAGCATGTGGGAAATATGAAACAAAAAACGCATCAAACATCTATTATCCAATCACCTCTCATTAAAGCAACTCCTTAGCAGGTCATTATGGCCTCCTTCATGTAGGCAAACATTTTGCTTGCTCTCCTGAAATCATGGTTGTGGAATGGCCTGGTGGGTGTTTGCACATTTACCAAATGGCTGCCATTGTTGTCATCATTCACACAGCACTAGAAGACAAGCTGTTGAAGTTCTTTCACTACACTTCAGCTTCCCATCGTACTTTCTCTTATCTCAGTTTTCCTTTATCATTTTTTTCTAGACAGCTACATACTTCTACCTCCAACATTTATTTCCCAAGAATACATGTGAGGCTTATGTGGACTCAGTGGCATTCCTGTGGTACAAATGATGGTGGAGGCTGGTACTCAGCATCTCAGCTGCCCTGTCCCTCTTTTTTCCTTATGATCTAAAAATAAATTAAAATCAGGTGGGGTAGGGATCTCTTGGGCTTCTTCAGTCTTCCAAGTTATATTTTACAGTTTGCCAGTAAAACATGAATGCTTTCTTTTGCCTTCCCTAAACCCCTGCCACCCAGCAGATGTGTTGAGCTTAAGGATCCTTAGTCCCAATCTTTTGGTCCAATGTAAATGAAAGGCACCAGATTTGGGGAAGCTGTTGTAAAATCATCACACATTTTCAAAAACAACTAGCTAATTATTTCCAAGTATATGTTTAAAGGAGGATGATAGCTATTAGTAAAGCACAAGACGCTGGTGGATTAGTAAAGGCTTGAACTGGAAGTGGCTGCAAAGGATGTTGTTTTCCCTGAAGGTCTGTATAAGCACTGGATCAAAGCAAGGTCTTGGGAGATACATGGAGCTCTGATAATTTGTTTTCCCATAATATTTGAATGTGTTTCATCTCCTTATAATGCTCCTCTTTCAACTTACTCCACCCAGTAATGAAGGATCCGCTAGGACTGATTGAAAAAACAAATAAGCTTCCCTCTGGGAGTGTTGTTTGCATTTCAAGAGATCCAGCCAACTCAAAACTAGGCTGTCTTTTGGAAAACAGTTAAATTTGTAGAGGGGGAAAGACAGAAGTTTTCTAATAGGGGAGCCAAACAGGGTCATGTGTCTGAAACACTCCAAATCCCATAGTCAATTCCCTATAAGAAACTATAAGGCACAGAGGGCTGGTTTGTTGTGAACAAGCAAGTATACATATATTCTTATGCATAACTTTCTAACTCTCAAGATATATGTAAAAACTTTGTTCCATATTGGATTTTCATATTTCAGCTTACCTCACACCCAGAAATGGTTGCAATATGTGTACAGATATGATAATTCTGCAGTACACAAACATGCAGTCATAATAATTCATCTTTTAGAGGCTCATGTCTCATTGTGGGAAGACATCTAATATAAGCAAAAATTTAGTAGAAGTGGGAATCTGTAAGTTAGAATGGAACACCAGACAAAATTAAGGTTAAGAAGTATACATACTGATATACTATTAGCATTGTTTCAGCTACTTTCTGTTTAATTTGCTAACAACAAGAGACTAAAGTTAATTTTCTAGGCTGTAAGTATAATTTTCTAGGTGTAAGATTTGATTCAACAACTAAGATCTTCAGTTTCCCAAAAATGGGAGCAAAAAAAAACAAAATAAAATCATAAAAAATGTAATGTGCAAATGGTAGACAGATAAGGGACATGTAAAGTAAAATTCTTTCTTTTGATTCTTTTTAACTGTCCAATTTAAAAGAACAATTCTTGTTCAGGCAAATACATTAATAGGATCAAACAAAAATTTGTATTTGAAATTTTGTATTTAAAAACTTTAAATATAAATGTAACTAATGTTGTACTGTACTTTCTTCTACTATGAACTCTGCTTTATAAAAGGTATGTTTAAAAGTCTGTGTGAATTTCTCTAAGCAACTTGTTATCAGCAAACTGTTTTTTGAACAGAACTCTTAAACTATATACTATAATTATAATTTTAAACAGTGTGCTGCATTTCCTGTTTGCTTGTGCTTATCTGGGTATGTGCAGGTCAATACTCAGTAGGCTACTCTTTGACATGTTTCAGTACAGTATGTAGGATAGTTTTAAGAGGGAATAAAAAGTCTCATCCAATGGCAACTGTACAAGTTAGGTTCTTTTGTAGGCTGGGAAAGCAAGCTATGAATTTGCCTAAAGCACTTTTTGCAGGTACTGCTATATATCTGATACTTCTCCCACAAAACTGCCAGCTTCATCCCTCTTATAATAATCATGGTTATTTTTGAAGTGAAGATAATATGGCCTCTTAGTTTCCGTAGCTGGGGAATTGTCAAAGATGAGAGTGGGAAAAGCTGTTCTCACTAGTGGAAAGTCTCCATGTCCTCCAGCTCCAAAGAGGCATTTTGAAATAATCATTTACAACATTCCTCTGGAGAAGAAGCTGAGCCTAAGAGAGATAGTTGTGCGTGGATGTATCTCAGGAACATTAAGAAAGATCTCTGAACCCCAGGGCAATATGGAGGTCTCCAGCAGGGAGAGAGTTGAGCCCCCTGAGGCAATTGAGGGCAAATAGAGAAAGGAAGGGGGAAGAAAGAGAAGTTCTGGCACAGCTATTTCTTTCCTTCCTCCACATTACTGCTATGTTATAGATTCATCTGTGGCCTTATCCGCAAGACCAAATTTGTTAGTGTTCCTCTTACAGGACCTGTTAGAATGGCTGAAAGTTAGAAAAGAGAGGATGGGTGAGAGAGGACTTCCCTCTCAAAGAAAAAACGGACAGTTCACAAATTTTGCAGGGCTTGCCTGTTGCATAAAGAAAAAAATTGCTCGTTATGATTTAAACTACACACAATTGAGCTCCTGAACTGACGCAATATTGTGGGAACAGCGAAGTCCAAACCTGCTATTGAATCAGTGCCAAGTTTTCCCATGGAAATGACTAGATGGAAAATCCAAATGCTATCAAAAATAAAATTCATAATGCATTAATAGCAAAACTATATGTGGGCAGTTGGAAATATGTCCTGTTAAATTCAGCTGAAGATTTAAGATACATGGTATGACATTACAGTTTGTGTAGCTGAAATTAGCCAGGTTTCAATAGCACTGATCATTTCATGCACATGGCAATCCAAGTCACCCTTGAGAATCTAGTCTTTTAATTGCTTGCTAGTTTGATTGTTCCTTTCCCCGTAAAATTTCAGTTCTGGAGGGTCAGCCCTTTGATCCTAAAAACAAAAAATTCCTTCCTTTTTTTCACTAATGGGATAAGGAGGTAAACAAGAACAACTTTGATGCTTAAAACTGAATTTATAACTTTCATCTGGAGCTCTATCTGTTGTTACTATCTTTCCACTTCAGCTTTTGTCTGAGCATCTTACTGGAGCTAAACACAACTATAAACCTAAGGTTCCATTTCCTTTTTCTTAAAGCATATTTGTTACCATGGTGGTCATGAGGAAAATAACAACAATACAAGCACACCACTATCTCTGTAGAGCCAATTGCAAGTTTTCAAGTTTATTAACACTTTTCAGCACGTTGTTGTTGGCGACGGAAAAATAAACAAAGAGAGGAAAATATTTCTGGTTGATGTTAGAGGTTATTTCCATTTCAACTATATTTTCAAGAGCCAGATTTCCAAGCTGAATTCATTACACATTTTGTAATGTGTTAAGTTTGCATGAAGAGTCAGACACGAAGAGCTTCAGTGAAGAGTTTATTAGTGCCTACAGCTCGAATGGACCCAACTTGGCTGGGCTACGGCTGCTACTTATAGCCAGCAGCCGTAGTTGCCAGCCAATCGGAGTGCAGGGTTTTCCCGCACTTTTTAAACCAATCCTATTTGACATTTTACAAGAACAATTCAAACTAAACCAATGACATTCAAACCTACATACATAACATAATGTGTAGAAGAAGAGATTGGACAACCATTTGTTTGAAGTGGTATAGGGTTTCTTTCTTGACCAGGGATTAAACTAGAAAAACTCCAAGATCCCTCCCAACTCAGTTATTCTATTCTATTCTAGTGCCTTCATATAAATTGCAATAAGGTATGTTGTTCTTGTAACACTCAGGATCCCTGGAAATTATTCTCAAAATTAACAGTGAAGACCTCCACATAACTCAGGTGCTCTCTATCAGGGTTAGGATGTCTGTCATCCTGATTATTATATCAAGAGAAATAAAGATAAGGAGCCATTTTTCTGTCCCTATTGCTTCCCCTGTTCCTTCTATAACAGTGGTGATGGCTTATGTACCATAAGTTCAGTGTTGCCTCTTAGTGAACGCATAGGTTTTTTTTCCACGATGATTTGTCTCAAACCTGGCCTTTCCAGTCTTTGAAAGGTGAACTTATACAATTGTAAAACTGAGCCCATCCACCTTACTTGCTAGCTGTCCTCCTCTCCTCTTTCCTTCCACCTTTCCCAGAATCAGAGTTTTTTCCACAATGCTAGGTTTTTGCAAAATGTGTCTGAAGTAAGATAATTAGAATCTGGTCATTTGTGCCTTGAGTGGGAACTGTAGATTGAGTAATAGCGGTGCCAATTCTCATTTCAAGAAGGTGCTAAGTGAAGTTTATTTTGCAGCTCTTTCAGCTTGGCATCAGTGAAACAAGTTTTTTTCCTTGATGGGTGCTAATTTTTCTTTCAGCCAAGGCAATCTCAGAAGGACGCTTGGCTATACTGCAAATTGCTCCTGGCTTCCTGTTTATCACGTAGCAAATAATTTTTCTTTGCCAAGATTGCCAAATATTGCTTAGGGCATTTATCCAGATGTCTTGCCACACTTTGCCCTCTTGTAGTCCAGCAAAGAGAAATCATTTTCCTGAAAGAAGATTCTGCTTCCCAGACTCCAATCCACACATTTGTAAGCAGAAGGGTTTGTATCCTGTTGGGGTGCTAATGATTTAGAGGTAATTTTTCTCTCTCTCTCATTTCTACTTGCTGAACATACAGAAAGGGGAGAATAAAAAGAAGCATTGGTCAAAGATGGCATTAAGAAAAAGAGTTAACCAAGTGCTTGGGTCTTGTTAGACTTGAATAATGACAAGAGCCTTTCTACATTCTTCAGAATTTCCAAGCACTTAAGAACCTGAGATGTAGGTCACCATTATTCACATTTTAATGAAGGGAACAGCAGCTGAAAGAGCATGTCTGATTCAAAGCCACAAATAGTCTGGGGGACAGATGAGATTGTACTTGTGTGTCCTCTTGACACCAGCTCATTTGTAAGTACAAAAGAGCAGTTCACAATACAGCTGTGGAACATTACCCAAAATCATCAGCCAAGCCTTCCCAGGACATCTTGTCATGAATGAAACGGGGCATGTAAAATACAGACTAGAGTTTTATGCCCTTAAAAAGTAGAACAGCTTGATGGATTTATTTTATCTGCGGCAATGGAAGAGTAATTGCTGTGTTAAATGAGGAGACCTGGAAGTTTGAAATCTGAGGGTAATCCAAACTTTGGGGCTATTGAGTCCTTTATTCCACTGGATTGAACTGAATGGAAAAAAATATACCAGGTTTCCCCAAAAATACAACCTAATCAGAAAGTAAGTCCTAGCTGGATTTTTACATGTGCGCTCAATATAAGCCCTACCCCCAAAATATGCCCTAATTAAGAGCCCACCCACTCCAGGGTACACAGGTAAAAATTAAGCTAGGTTGGGAATGGGGGGAGGGGTGGAGCTGCCCTACTAATTACCTTTGGACAGTTGCAACCAGACCTTACGCACCCCAACACCTGCCTTGCTGGCCCATTTCTTCTGCAGCCGGCAAGGTTTTCCTGAAGCCGGATTGGAGCTCTGTTATCAGCTGCAGAGGCCTTTAGGAAAGCCTTGCTGGCCTTGCCGGCTGCAGAAGAAGTTCCTGAAGGTCTCTGAAAGTGAAAAGGAGGTGGGGGTGATACATGCAAGTGAGGTGAGTCAGTGGATGACAACCCCCCCACACCAAAAATAAGACCTGGTTCCTTTTTTGTTGGCAAAAAATATAAGACAGGGTCTTATTCTCAGGGAAACAGAGGTATAGTTTATAATGAGAGAAGCAGGCAGGAGCTGTTTGAGACTAAAAATATGGTCCTAAGAATATGTAGAATGTGTTGTCAACAAACTGGCCTTCTTTTCTTTGGGTCCTCCTCCAAGGGTGCAGTATTACAATTCCAGATTGTGGCCTGGCATTTCTGTAGACTTCCAAGTTTGGAAAGCAAATGTAAACAGTGTGGCAAAAATAATTTGGAAGCGATTAAGGTTCTACTCCCCTATAAACTAGTCTCCAAGTCCAGCATTAACTTGGTTGTAGTGATTACTGTACATGCAGAGAACCTCAGCACTCATAGAAGTGTTTTGCTTTTGCACAACCGCTTTCTTCTATCTGAGACAGCCTCCAAAGCCCTAATGGGGGAAAACCTGCAATTTGCATGCCAACTTCAACCCATGGAATCCACGGAGCTCTGCAATGGGCTAAGGAAGTACATTATATTTTTGTTCCTAAAGCAGGTTGAGTTAAAGCAAGGAAAAAGAGCAGTCAGTTCTCTCTGCCTCCCCCATTTTCACTTAAATAAAGGATAAAGAAGCCTTACTCCTTGGGGCTCATGAAGTGAGCAAGTGCAATGGCAGTAGTCAAAGCACCTCCCTCTCACCTTGTGGTAAGTGATAGAAGCAGAGAGGGGAAAAGAAAGATGACAGGAGAGGGGACAAAGGTATAATAAAGGCAGGAGGCCCTCCACCTTTTAAGGCTCATTGCAATCTACCACAGAAGAGATTGAGGGGTGGGAACTATATCAGTGCAGTGATGGCCTTCAGAAGCAATTATTCACAAAGCTTCTTTTCTCTAGCATCTGGGAAGGGCCCTGGCAGCCATGAAGGAGCTCTGTTCCTAAATCATAGAAGGCTCTATTTTAGCTACTGCATTTCTGTCTAGATTCTGACACTGCCAGGAGACCTTTCACACACAGGATCTGCCAGAGCTGGAGGGGCACATTGCAATGATTAGGCAAGCGAGTCTCTACTCCACATTCATTAACACCAGCTGCATCTAGTTTCACCCATCATTTAATAGTTTGTGTATTTAAGCCTTATTTATTATCTATGGCTATTATTGGCTCTGTGCAAACTCAGTTTTTGTGTGCCTTACACAAATTGACACCTCTTTGGAACTGAGTTGCTTCTGTATTAGGAGCTAGTATATCATGTTGGGATTTGCTCTAAACCAGGAGTGTCAAACTGGATTTTTTCAAGGGCCAGATCAGCAGTGTAGTTCTCCATGGGCCGGCCAGGAGGAAGGGAAGAAACAGGGTGCGGGGGTGTATGTCCGTGCCCAGCTCCCCACACAGTTTTGGCTGGCAGAGTGCTGCAGGAGGCCATCCAGGCCACAAAAGAGGGGGAGGGGAATGCGGCCTTCCCACACTCCATTTTGGCTGCCAGAGGTACTGTGGGCTGGTCTTTTGCTATTTCCAGGCCAGCCTCACGGGCCAAATTTAAGCACACTGCAGACCAGATCCGGCCTGTGGGCCTTGAGTTTGACACCCCTGCTCTAAACCTTATATTATTCTGTAACTTTTTCCATTGGAAGTTGTTTTTGGAGGCTTGTTTGGAACAGCTGTATCTGTATATTTTTAAAATCTTACTTGTGACAGTTTATAAAAAGGAATTTTCCATTTGCAGCTTTCCCTTTTTAAATAAAGTTTGGTTTTATTGATCTCTTGTGCAATTGGTCTAACTCCTGACATATGAGGTGGGGAATGAGGGGCCGATTTATACCTTCCCTAGTTACAAGCATCAGTGCCACAAGCCACCAATTTATTTCACATTTTTCTTTCTTTTTTCTACTAGCTATGAGAATCCTATTTCTCACACACAATGGGGCTAATGGGGAATACAATAAAGGTATGTTTCTGGAAGATAAGTGGCAGTAGCTGAAGTAACTACAGAACTGCACAACATGGCAGGAGATGGAACCACAATTTATAGTTCAGAGGGACATCTGGAAGAAGAAGGGTAAAATCTCAAACTGTTTACCTTACAAATTTAGTCTTCCTGCACCCTGATCCATCTACAAGGAGAGGGAAAGTTCGCTTACTAAACAGGATAGGTACATGGCATATGGAGGACACTTTCACTTAAAAGAATCTATAGCAATTGTAATGATCATCAGGAGACAAAAACTCCATGTTCAGGCAATAGTTTTATTAGCACAGCTGAACAAAATAGTTGCAAGTTTTTGTGCTTCCCAAAATTTTTTTGATGAGGCAAGGCAGTTTCAAAAACCTGAGGATAATTGTTTAAAAAATCCAGGCAAAGAACTAATATTGTGATAGGTGCTCAAACCATGTGTCTGCAAGATAATATTCCTAGAGGGAGTGACTGAGAGTCTCCTAGGATCCAAAATGGTTCTTATCAGAGATTGGAATGGCTCTTCCAAAACCTTTAGGGAAGAGGCAGCAAACAAATAATTATTCTTCATTTTGTTACTTAGAATAAATTGGTATTAAACTGGATTATAGAAACAATCTAAAATTACTTCTGAAAAGAACAGGACTGTGAACATTTCATTCAGATGTGCTCTGAGGTGGCCCATCCCATCCTGTTGTTGTTGTTGTTATTGTTGTTGTTATTATTATTATTATTATTATTATTATTTTTAAGAGGCCTTCTTTTCCCCTAGTCTTCTCATTGAGGTCAAGATGGGGAACTTCCAAATCTACAGGTGAAACTTGAAAAATTAGAATATCGTGCAAAAGTTCATTTATTTCAGTAATGCAACTTAAAAGGAGAAACTAATATATGGGATAGACTCATGACATGCAAAGCAAGATAGTTCAAGCCGTGATTTGCCATAATTGTGATGATTATGACGTACAGCTCATGAAAACCCCAAATCCACAATCTCAGAAAATTAGAATATTGTGAAAAGGTGTAATATTCTAGGCTCAAAGTGTCCCACTCTAATCAGCTAATTAAGCTATAACACCTGCAAAGGGTTCCTGAGCCTTTAAATGGTCTCTCAGTCTGGTTCAGCAGGAATCACAATCATGGGAAAGACTGCTGACCTGACAGTTGTGCAGAAAACCATCATTGACACCCTCCATAAGGAGGGAAAGCCTCAAAAGGTAATTGCAAAAGAAGTTGGATGTTCCCAAAGTGCTGTATCAGAGCACATTAATAGAAAGTTATGTGGAAGGGAAAAGTGTGGAAGAAAAAGGTGCACAAGCAGCAGGAATGACCGCAGCCTGGAGAGGATTGTCAGGAAAAGGCCATTCAAAAGTGTTGGGGACTTTCACAAGGAGTGGACTGAGGCTGGAGTCAGTGCATCAAGAGCCACCACACATAGACGGATCCTGGACATGGGCTTCAAATGTCGTATTCCTCTTGTGAAGCCTCTCCTGAACAACAAACGTCAGAAGCGTCTTACCTGGGCTAAAGAAAAAGAGACCTGGTCTGTTGCTCAGTGGTCCAAAGTCCTCTTTCCTGATGAGAGCAACTTCTGCATCTCATCTGGAAACCAAGGACCCAGAGTCTGGAGAGGCACACACTGCAAGATGCTTGAAGTCCAGTGTGAAGTTTCCACAGTCTGTGTTGATTTGGGGAGCCGTGTCATCTGCTGGTATTGGTCCACTGTGCCTCATTAAGTCCAGGGTCAATGCAGCCGTCTACCAGGAGATTTTGGAGCACTTCATGCTTCCTTCCACAGACGAGCTTTATGGGGATGCTGACTTCATCTTCCAGCAGGACTTGGCACCTGCCCACACTGCCAAAAGAACCAAAACCTGGTTCAATGACTGTGGGATTACTGTGCTTGATTGGCCTGCAAACTCACCTGACCTCAACCCCATAGAGAATCTATGGGGCATTGCCAAGAGAAAGATGAGAGACATGAGACCGAACAATTCAGAAGAGCTGAAGGCCGCTATTGAAGCATCCTGGTCTTCCATAACACCTCAGCAGTGCCACAGGCTCATAGCTTCCATGCCATGCTGCATTGAGGCAGAAATTGCTGCAAAAGAGGCCCAAACCAAGTACTGAGTACATATGCATGCTTATACTTTTCAGAGGTCCGATATTGTTCTATGTACAATCCTTGTTTTATTGATTGCATGTCATATTCTAATTTTCTGAGATTGTGGATTTGGGGTTTTCATGAGCTGTAAGCCATAATCATCACAATTATGACAAATCACAGCTTGAACTATCTTGTTTTGCATGTAATGAGTCTATCTCATATATTAGTTTCATCTTTTAAGTTGCATTACTGAAATAAATGAACTTTTGCACGATATTCTAATTTTTTGAGTTTCACCTGCACTTGAATAGATTTACATAGTGACTTTCTGGGGTATTAGGTTGAAGAAGGTCAGGAGTGTCTTAGGGACCAATATTTTGGAGGATACATAATGCTGTCTATAAATGGTATCTAACTGTGCTTTATGACTGGAAATGCAGTTATATTATCACAGATGAACATTGTAATGTATGCAGAGTTTAATCTGATTGGTTGTTGAAAATATGTAGAGTTTAACCTGATTGGTTGTTGAAATGGCGGGAAATCCGAATACCGCCATTGGCTACAAGCCGCGGCAGCCGGCTATAAAAGCTGCCGAGACTAAGCCATTCTGGCATAGTTCTGAGCTGTAGTCTGACTATTAAAAAGAGCAGAAGCACTTCGCGTCCTGTCTTCTTCCGAACTTAACACTGGCGACGAAGGTGAAATCGTAACAGATAAGAAGACAATGCAGAAGAAAGAGACAAGATGACTGGGCTGAACACGCCACCAGCCCCGTTCGACCTGAAGAACGAAGACTGGGAGTCTTATGCAGACAGATTCCAAATGTTCTTAGAAGGAAATGATCTTGCATCGATATCTGAACAACGGAAAAGAGCGGTTTTCCTAACACACTGCGGCCCCGCAGTGTTCAAGATGGCAAAGGCTCTGGCTGCACCAGCAGACGTAAAAGTGATGGCGTGGGCAGACTTGGAAAGGTTACTGAGGGCACACTACACACCCCAGGTATCATGCCTGATCCGCAGACACGAATTCTACCACCGTGATCAACGAGATGACGAAAGCATCAGTGACTTCGTGGCCAGCTTATGCAACATTGGGGGCACCTGTGAATTCATCACGCTAGAAGAAGCCATGCACGATCGTTTTGTCTTGGGGCTCAAGGACCAGATGTTATAAAGTAAACTACTCATGAAACCAAAAATTACGCTGAAAGAAGACATCGATGAGGCAAGAAGCCACGAAAACCTCTGCAGCAACAATGAGGAAGATGAACAGAATAACCGCCCATCCAGAAGGTGAAAAAACCACAACAAGGACTAACGGACGTCTGCAAACCATTTAAGTCCAGGCAACCTGAACTATCTGTGTTAAAAGGGTGTATTCTATGGGGAAATCGAGTGGTTTGTTTGTTTGTTTGTTTGTTTATTTATTTATTTATTTATTCATTCGACTTATATGCTGCCCCCTCTCCAAAAAGGACTCGGGGCAGCTCACAGCTAAAAAATACAACAATAAATAAATTAGTTAAAAGCATATTAAACAGATTAAAGCCGAATTAAAGTTAAAACCCCATAGTTAGAATAAAACCAACCCCCAGAGAATCAGCACAGCCCGGATTGTAAAAAGAGCCAAGTCTTCAAATCGTGGCAGAAGGTGCGAAGATCGGGGGCCAACTGGAGCTCCAGCGGAAGAAGAAGATTCCACAAGGAGGCCCCGTCTGTGTGCCCGTACAGGACGGTTAGTATTTGATGTTGGGAGGAGTCGTTCTCGTAAATAACCTGGACCCATGCCATGCTGGACTTTGAATGTTAATACCAAAACCTTGAATCTCACCCGGAGGGCAACCGGAAGCCAATGTAGGCCGCGCAGGAGGGGTGTAATATGGGAGTATCGGGAGGCTCCCATCACTACCCGCGCAGCCGCATTCTGCACCAGTTGAAGCCTCTGAGTGGTACGCAAGGGCAGTCATAGGTAGAGAGCATTACAGTAGTCGAGTCGGGAAATGACAAGCGCCTGAGTGACTGTGCGCAGGGCATCTCGGTCCAGGAATGGGCGCAACTGGCGAACCAGCTGGATCTGAGCAAAGGCCCCCCTGGCCATGGCCCCCACCTGCTCCTCCAATTTGAGCCGTGAGTCCAGGAGGACCCCCAGATTCCGTGCCCTGTCCACGGGGGCAACACCTCCTCCCCCATGACCAAAGATGGAATATCCAAACTGGACCGAGATGTCGGCATGCACAGCCACTCTGTCTTGGCTGGATTGGGTCGAAGCATGTTCCTGTCCATCCAGATCCGCACCGCTTCCAGACAACGGGACATCACGGAGAGAGCATCACTGATGTGGCCTGGGGTGGAGATGTTTAACTGTGTATCATCAGCATACTGATGATAACTCACCCCGAAGCCATGGATGATCTCACCCAGCGGCTTCATATAAATGTTGAACAGGAGGGGCGAGAGGACCGACCCCTGGGCACCCCACAAGTGAGACACCTTGGAGTCGACCTCTGCCACCCTGCCAACACTGTTTGCGAATGTCCCGAGAGGTAGGAGGAGAACCACTGTAAAACAGTGCCTCCTACTCCCAACCCCCCGAGACGTCACAACAGGATACCATGGTTGATGGTATCGAAAGCCGCTGAGAGATCTAACAGGACCAGGACAGAGTAAGAACCCCTGTCCTGAGCCCTAGAGAGATCATCGATCAGCGCGACCAATGCTGTCTCCATGCTGTACCCAGGCAAGCCCGATTGGTGGGATCCAGGTAATCCGCTTCCTCCAGGAAAAGTGGCAATTGCTGGGCCACCACACTCTCAACAACCTTGCTAAAAGCGAAGGTTGGAGACCGGCGAGTTGTTCAACACGGCTGGGTCAAGGGCAGGCTTCTTCAGAAGGGGCCTCACCACCGCTTCTTTCAGAGCGGCAGGGAACAGCCCCTCCCTTAATGAAGTGTTGACCACTGCCCAGAGCCAGCCGCACGTGACCTCCCTGGAGGCATAAACCAACCAGGAAGGGCACGGGTCCAATAAACATGTGGTGGAGCTCAGCTGCCACATAATCCTGTCCACTTCATCCTCAGAAACAGGATCGAACTCAGTCCAGGTCACATTGGCCAGACCACTTGCATCCCCATCCTCAGGCCACTGCAAGTCCGAGCGTAACCCTTCCCGGATCTGAGCGATTTTATCCTGCAGATACTGGCCAAATTCCTCAGCTCTGCCCCGCAAAGGGTCCGCCACCCCCCTCAGCTGCAGGAGGGAGCGGGCGACCCCAAACAGGGCGGCTGGGCGGTTATCTGCGGATGCTATGAGGGTGGAGAAATAAGATCTTCTCGCCGCCCTCACCACTACCAGGTAAGTCCTTAACTGGGCTCAGTCAGATCTGGAGCGGGTCACCCTCCACCTGCTCTCTAGTCCCCTTCTATGACGCTTCATCTCCCAGAGCTCCTCGGTATACCAGGGAGCTGACCGGGATCTGCGCCGAGTAAGGGGACGCATGGGGACAACCCTGTCGAGAGCCCCCGCGGCCGACTGTTGCCAGGTAGCCGCAAGGACCTCAGCAGGGCTGTGGGTAAGGGATGCAGGAAAAAACCCCAGCTCTGCCTGGAACCTCTCAGGGTCCATCAGGCGTCTGGGGCGGAACCATCTAGGTGGCTTCTCAGCCCAGCGGTGTGGGGCAGCTTGATGGAAGACCAGCCGCAGGAGATAGTGGTCTGACCATGAAACGGGGTGGGTAACTATGTCACCACCCCCCAGACCACACCGCCACTGCTCCGAGACAAAAACCAGGTCGAGCATGTTACCCGCCTCATGAGTCGGGCAATCTATTATCTGGGTCAGACCCATGGCCTCCATGGAGGCCATGAACTCCTGGGCCGAACCCAACGCCAGTCCCAAGGAGGGCAGGTTGAAGTCACCCAGAACTATGAGTTCTGGAAACTCCACTGCCACCCCCGAGACGGCATCAAGGACCCCAGGCAAGGCAGCTGAGACATAGCTGGGGGACAGGTATGTAAGCAGCACGCCCATCCGACCTGCAGGCCCACACCTCAGGAGGAGGGATTCACACCTGCCTATCTCCGGGGCAGGGACCTCCCTTGGAAACAGGGTCTCCCGAATAACAATAGCCACCCCACCACCCCTTCCCTGGGGTCGTGACTGGTGCAATACCCAAAAACCTGGGGGGCAAATGTCAACCAGAGGGACTCCACCCTCCGGCCCCAACCAGGTCTCGATGATGCAAGCCAGGTCCGCAGCCTCCTCCTCAATCACATCATGGAGGAGTGGTGCCTTGTTAACCACGGACCTGGCATTAAAGTACACCAGCCTGAGCCCAGGGGTCCTGGATCCCAAAACCCCCAGGAGATGAGAAGAGGCTAAGGGGTCGGAGCGCGCCACAGCTTGGATATAGCGGGGGGGCGCTCCCCTAACATGATATGGCCCCCCGCTTCATCGGCTCCTACCCATTCCAACCACCCTGGAGATCATGGCTCCCACTATTCCGCCCGGAGTCCCACAGGCCCCCTCATGCACCCCCCCAACCACGGCCCTGTCTCAGGTTGCACTGAACTCCTGCAGTAAGACCCCCACCCTTCCCACCCTTCCCTAACCCCCTAAAAAACCGATTTAAAAATACTTCCTTCTGCAAAATTGCAGAAGGAAGTATTGACAATGTTGCATGAGGGGCACCCGGGGATTGTCAGAATGAAGGGGTTGGCTAGGAGCTATGTATGGTGGCCGGGGATAGAGAAAATGGTTGAAAACTGGGTTGCGGGCTGTAGGAATTGTCAAGAACTGAGGCCCACACCACCTATAGCCCCTAAAGCAGAGGCTGTTATCAAACAGCTAAGGAAACTGTTTGTAACTGTTTGTAACGGGTTGCCCGATATTGTTGTTTCCGACAATGGTCCCCAATTTACCGCCACCCTTTGTGAATCATACTTAGCACAGCAGGGCATAAGGCACGCCCTTACGGCCCCCGGGCACCCCTCGACTAACGGCCGGGCTGAACATATGGTTCGGTTTACTAAAGAGAAACTTCAACAGTTGGGTCCAGGGGATATTACTGAGAAAGTGGACAAACTGCTCAGTATCCAACACATTACCCGCAGCCCCTCCACTAATTTAAGCCCTGCTGAGCTCTTAATGGGCAGGAAACTCAGGTCAACCCTCGACCGCCTTCACCCCACTTACGCAACCGAAACACCTGTAGATACCAGTAGCAAAACTCACATTTTTCAAGTAGGGGATTGAGTTTATGCTAAGAACCTTGTGGGTGAGCCATTATGGATTCCTGTGGAAATTACCCATGTAACAGGGCCCAGGTCTTACAGGGTACAAACGGAGGACGGGGTCACTTGGAAAAGTCATATAGACCAATTAAGGTCCAGAAAGTCCCTGGAAGTTTGCCCAGGCACGTTTCAGGACGCATTACGCACAACCCAAGTTGTGGGGGAAGGGGGATTCCTTTTGAATAATGAACAAGTAATAGTCCACCCCCTTTTAAACGGAATAACATGACAAGAGCCACCCCAAGCCCTAACACAATCCCAACAACTGCTAACTCCAATAGAGGACAGCACAGCTTTACCTGTTCAAGGGGATGCCAATGGGCCGGGAGTGGACTGGGAGGAGAGACCAGGTTGGAGTAACAGAGCCGGATCATCCGGCCAAAGAATTCCTAATAAAGGGATTCCAACAACTAACATTCCTTCCAAACAAATAGAAGTTCCTAGAACACCTGAACCATGCAGGTCCAAACGTAACCGTAAAAGCCCCACCTATTTACAAGAGTACATTAGATAGATGGGGTTTGAGTATGGGCTGGACCAGGTGGGGAGGGGTGTAATGTATGCAGAGTTTAATCTGATTGGTTGTTGAAAATATGTAGAGTTTAACCTGATTGGTTGTTGAAATGGCGGGAAATCCGAATACCGCCATTGGCTACAAGCTGCAGCAGCTGGCTATAAAAGCTGCCGAGACTAAGCCATTCTGGTGTAGTTCTGAGCTGTAGTCTGACTATTAAAAAGAGCTGAAGCACTTCGCGTCCTGTCTTCTTCCAAACTTAACAAACATCAAAGGTATTGTCTGGAGAAGGTTAAATCAGAAAGAGAATAAACATGTTTGGATGAAAGAGTAATGCACATATCCAAATTTGGGCACCTTTGTAGAATAAGATGGCCTGGAAATTGCAAGGGGAAAGGCTCGAGATAAATTGCCTCAAGAAGAACAACTGTCCACCAAGTGGAAAAACAGTTTCATAATAACAGAACAATAGTTGTCTTCAGAGGGGAGAAGACTTGTGAAGCGACAGTTCCCAGCTTCAAATAAATCATCTAGAGGGAAGTGAAGTTTGAATATACACATCCACAGAGGAGAAGCAATGCAACGATGATATGCAGATTAGAGAGATTGTTCCCAGAGTAAACTGAGAATGAAATCAACAATACCCAAAGCTATTAAAATTCCAACTAAAATAATCTTGTTAGGAATGAAATAGTAGTGGAATGACAACTACGCCACAGAATTTCTGAGCAACCATCCTCCTCACCCAACACATTACTTCTGCATACCAATGGCCATAGCAGCCCTTCCACTTCTCCAGCCAAGCACCCTTCAGATGTTGCCATGAAATCTGGGATTCTGTAACCCCAATAAGTCCAACACATACCATACTTGCTGATTGCAGGAAGCATTTCCCTACAGATACACATTGAACATATTGGTAAATATGTGGGCAGTGGGCCTCTCTTTTTCTGTTATTTCATATTTGCTTTTCTGATGGTTTACTCTGATTGTTTCAAACTGTTTTATGTGATTGTTATGTACAGTACTCCAGTCCCAATTGTTCACTTTAGTAGATATTTTACAACACAGCTACAATTAGTCCTTAACTTATGGCTGGTTATGTAGCGACCATTTGAAGTTAAGACAAACCTCCCCCAAGGGGTTGGACTAGAAGACCTCCAAGGTCCCTTCCAACTCTGTTACTCTATTCTAGATTCTAGATAGCTACTGGCAACCCAGGTTCAAAGTTCTGATGGCCAGGTGATTGCATTTTGAGCACTTGGCAATTGGCCTGCATTTATGGCAGTTTGCAGCATCCTGCAGTCATATGTATATGATTTATGACATTTTTTTCCAGAAACCACATTTACTTCCAGTTTCCACCCCAAAAAAATGTCCATTGGTTACAATGGGTTCACTTAGTGACCATATTCATTTAACCACAAAAAAGATAATAAAATCAGGCACGGTCATCTGCTTAACGATCAGCATGACTTACAACAGTAATTTTGGGCTCAACTAGAGTCATAGATTGAGGATAAGTCAATAAGTCGAGTAAAGAAAAATAAAACAAAAAAGAACATATGTTTAGAAGCAATGTAAGATTAATTAGAAGTAAGATAAGATTAGTGCTGCATATGAAAGTATTTTGTTTCAATTTAAGACTTTAGATTTAGAACATTTTTACAACCCCATTTTGTGGTCCTGACCCAGTTTTACACATTTTCCTGTACCCAAGTGGGTTTTAATGGAATACCCTCTAAATAAGGTGGAAATCCTCTTGGGGGCCAAAGGCCTCTTACGAATGTGGGGAGGGGATTGGAAAATACATAGATTGAGCCACCCTACATAAATATGCATGGCAAGTTTGGGGAAGAACAATTTTGAAGGTTGGGGAGTGTTTTTAGGAATTATATTTTCTTGTGTTTCTCATTTTAATACTACAGAACAATGCTGCCAATTTGTCGTAATCATAGGTGAAGGTGGATCCTAGAGCCTCCCCAAGGGTAAAAAATAGAGATAAATAAAGTTATCCACCTATGGTATGTAGCCTATGTAGCCATATAAAATATTTTAATAAACAATGAAAATGTGAGATGTTATGCATCAGTAAGATATCCAGCATATCCTTGGTGGTGCAGGCTGTTAAATGCCTAGCACTTAGTTCCAGCTGCCTGCAATTAATGCAGGCTCGAATCCCACCAGGCTCAAGGTTGACTCAGCCTTCCATCCTCTTGGGGTAGGTAAATTGAGGACCCAAGATTGTTGGGGGCAATAAGCTGACTTTGTAAAAATGCCGCTTAGTAATAAGCAGGCATATACAATGGAATGAAGGCTATTGCTGAGTGCATTGGGTTGTGCTCCAAAAAATTGTAAGCCGCCCTGAGTCTCCGGAGAAGGGCGGCATATAAATATGAATAAATAATAAATAAATAAAATAATGTAGTATGCTGTCTCTTGTATTAAAATTCTTCCCTGCAAAGCGTCAGGAAGATTGCATTCCAGTGCCTGCCCCAGATTCATTGGATTTCTCTACAGTAACTTACTTACAAAACCATTTTTCTTTTCTACGGGGATAAAGAGCAGATCCAGGAATCCAATATTCTTGCCTTGATCTTTCTGACAAAGAGGACTGTCTGGTGTTTGTATTATTTTTGTGTGTGTGGAGCCAGCTGTTGAACTTTTCTTAAATAAACAGCGCAAAGGCACGCAAATCGGGCAGTTACTATTATATATAAGTACAGAGGCCCTTGTTACCTCAATGCACTAGTTCATTTATTAAATGTTTATGGACTTTATTAAATGCTTGCATGTAATACATATAGCATAGCTTAAGTGCTGTATGACAACTACATTCCTTGAACTATATGCAAATGGCTATTGACCCTGCTGCTCTGAGCGATGCTGTGACACGCTTGCTTGCCTGCTTGTCCCAGAGATGAATATCCAGACATCATAGTAGAAAGCTTCCGAAGGATGATCCTTCGAGCAGAATTAAGGGAAAAAGTACATAGAATAGAATAGAATTCTTTATTGGCCAAGTGTGATTGGACACACAAGGAATTTGTCTTGGTGTAAATACTCTCAGTATACATAAAAGAAAAGATACATTTGTTAAGAATCAAGAATTATAATGTACAACACTTAATGATAATCATAGGGTACAATCAGCAATCAAATCATACTAGGAAACAGTCAATATAAATCATAAGGATACAAGTGACAAAGTTACAGTCCTACAATCACAAGTGGGAGGGGATGGGTGATAAGGAGTGATGAGAAGGTTAACACTAATAGTAGTGCAGACTTAGTAAATAGTTGGACAGGGTTGAGGGAATTATTTGTTTAGCAGAGTGATGGCGTTCGGGGGAAAAAACTGTCCTTGTGTCTAGTTGTTCTGGTGTGCAGTGCTCTATAGCTTCGTTTTGAGGAAAGGAGTTGAAACAGTTTATGTCCGGGATATGAGGGGTCTGTAAATATTTAAACATCAGTAAACTTCAGTAAACATCAGCCATGGAACACATTCCCCCCTCCCCCCAAGTTTTCGGCAGCCGGGACTCAACCCCTGAAATTACTTGAAACAGCTGGCCTTCAGAAGTTGTGGATGCTCCATCACTGGAGGCTTTCAAAAAGAGACTGGCCAACCCTTTATCTGAAATGGTATATAGGCTCTCCAGCTTGAGCAGGGGGTTGCGACTAGAAGACCTCCAAGGTAGGTCCCTTCCAACTCTATTATTCAAGGTTCCACTTCACAAGACAGATAAGCGGGAGAGCCTCTGAGAAGAGGCAGAGTACGTCCTCCTTTGTCCCAATTGCCACTCTACATAGTTAATTCCGGAGGGGTTTTTAATGGGAAGGCGTGGTTCCCGTTCCTCCGAGAGCGGCCGGCGTCTTCCTCTCTCCAGAAAAAAGGGTCGGTCGCAGCGGACTATAAAAGGGCGCTTGCTCCGGATTACAGCGGCCACGTACTTTCCCCGCTCGCTCTGCTTAAATGGACTGCCCGGAGACGTCGAGTAGCTGCGAGGATTGGCTGGGGATCGGAGGTGGCTCCATGTGACTGGGAGGAGGAAGAGGAGGAGGAAGCCGCGCATAAGAGAGAGGTAGCAATGGAGGGCCGTGAGCTGGACGGGAGGCAGAGAAGGGCCAAGCGCGCCCAGGAGGAAAGCGGGCGCGGACTCGAAGAGGATCAGGCTTCCGCCAAGGGGCGCTTCAAGGCTAGGCTAAGGTAAGGAAGGAATGGGAGCCAGGCAGGAATGCGATGGGGGCTTGTAACGGGACAGCCTAAAGCGAGTGCCGGTGGAAAGCGTGACGCCGGGGTGATGGTTGCGCTCTTCGCTGGAGGGAGGGGGGGGAGAGAGAGAGAGAGAGAGGCGCCTTCTGCACGTGCTCAAAGGCTATGCCGGCTTCTTCCTCAAGGTTTTGCCACAACTGCCTTGCTCGAAGATCTAGTTGGCTTAGTAGCGGGAAATGGTAACGTAGTGCTGCTCAAGCGATCCTTGGACAGGGAGGATTTTTAGTGGACTTTAGTGGCACGCTCCCCACGTGGCATTTACCCTCCCCCCCAAGTAAGCGGCTTGCCTGGTGCTCTTCACTGGCTGATTGGAAACTCTCTTTTTAGCCCTTCCAGATTTGGGCTGGAAAAATGGGTTCTCTGCGGCAGAGCTGAAGTCTGAAAGCAAAGCCTGGTGCTTCCTAGAGTCTTCAGCGATGGGTTAGGAGTTTTTCTCAACTCTGCATCTCTTGGCTTATGTTATTTCTCATGTCTGGAAGCAGAGTTGGGAACCCTGAATTTCCAGGGTAAGTTTTGACAGGAGCTGTGAATGGGCAAATCCTTTGGCATAACTCTGCTTCCCCTCACTTGGTGACCTCATGATGTCTTGCATCCAGCCCCCTCATTCTCCCAGCTAGGCTGAAGGCCTTGCTAGGAAAGCACCTTTGCCTGACTGAGGATGGAGAATATGTCTGAACCTGCTTCACATGAACAAGGATTTCCTATAAAGTCTTGCCATGCTGTTAGCATCCTATGGTTTCTAGAAAAGCCAGATCTGATCTGGTTCAAAGGAATTCATCAGAATCCTTTTCAGAATTTGAGGCAATAGTAAGGGACACCTTGATGCCGTAATAATGGCAGCCTTACCTCATTGCTGGGAAGATCAAATGGAGCCTCCCCATCACACATCTATGATGGCTTAACCAGTACATCTACATAACCTTAAATCAGCAGGATTTGTCCATACAGGTAGTCCTCAACTTATCACCAAGTACTGAGAAAAGTGACTCATGACCAATCCTCACACTTAACAACCATTATAGCAGGGGTGTCAAATTTGTGTCATGGCGTTGTCATATGATGTATCATGACGTTTTTCCCTTCGCTAAACCAGGCTTGGGCATGGCCAGTGCATGACACATCCGTGGGCCATGAATTTGACAGCCCTGCATTATAGTATCTCCATGGTCACATGATCAAAATTTGAGCATGTATTTATAACCATTACTGCATCCCAAGTTCATGTGATCGCCATTTGGTTGACTCAGCCTTCCATCCTTCCAAGGTGGGTAAAATGAGGAGCCAGATTGTTGGGGGCAATATGCTGACTCGGTAAACTGCTTAGAGAGGGCTGTAAAGCACTGTGAAGTGGTATATAAGTCTAAGTGCTATTGCTATTTGTGACTTTCCCAGCCAGCTTCTGACAAGCAAAATCAGTGGAGGAAACTTAACAATCTTAACAATCACACAATTTATTTAAGAACTGCAGTGATTCACTTAACACCACAGCAAAAAAGGTAATAAAATCAGGCACAACTCACTGTGTTGTGAGCAACAGAAATTCTTGATCCAATTGTGGTCATAAGTCAAGGACTACCTGTATCACCATTATTTATACAGATGAAAGAGAAATCCACATGAAATCCAGCAGGGCATCCTTGCAGGAAATTTTGCAGAGACTATAATCTTAGCATTCCCAACATTGGAAACAGGTGGAATTGCATTCCAGGAACCGTGGAATTGCAGAAACCTGGGATGATGAAGTAGAACTTGTCTACCACAAAATTAATTAAAGCGCTTTGAGTCAGCCAAAACCAATGCTGATCTGAAATCATGTTCCCACTCTTGATTCTTATCCTGACTCTCATGGCACCCACAGAACGATTGGTTTAATACTGTGGCCTTCCTTCTTTAGCACCTTACCAGCTGCAAAGCGAAATATCTACCAATCATGGAATCAGGGGCATCTTCAGGGAAAAGTAAAAAAAGGAAGAAATTCAGTCTTGTGTCAGAATTGCAGAATTAAAGTCCTGCCTTCCTTGATGTCTTAACCTGGGCAGCACCACAGCCCAAAGGGGAGAAGTCTGGTCTTAGAATCTGTCATCTCTGGGTACTTCCTCTTAATAATATGACACAA
The DNA here is from genome assembly GCA_009733165.1 of Naja naja. Lineage (NCBI taxonomy): Eukaryota > Metazoa > Chordata > Lepidosauria > Squamata > Elapidae > Naja > Naja naja. Next base: position 139,766,755 of record CM019149.1, read on the forward strand.
GTTTAGTCAATTTATTTTATAATTCTGTTCATTTATATTTTTATATAAAATTTAAAGAGCTTGGTTGATTTCTTACAGATATTTCATTACCCCAAACTAGGAAACTTCATCAGCACTGAAATGTGGTCCTCATTTCAATACTGAGCTACAAATATTCTTTATCAGTACATGATTTAATATTTATATATAATGTTTGTATTAATATTCACTTATTATTTATTTAATTAACCATTAATAACACAAGTTTAATAAAGAATGGAAGAATCATGAACCAAGATAAGGCATGGAATCATTTCGTGGGAGCAATTACTTTTCTTTAGAATTTTTCTTTCCCATCATTTTGCTGTTACGCTGTTTCAGCCTAACACCAAAACAGAAAAGACCACACCGCTACAATATAAGTGCTGTTGTGCCCATGTGGTTGAGTGCTTAATGAGTGGTACATTTTCCTTCCACCTGTTATTTACATCAAAAAAGCTAAATAAAGTCTCCATCCAGTTGACCTTGAAATGGTGACCACAAAGCTACCACACCTTTGTTGCTTTCTTGGCAAAAATATTCTAATTATTTTTGCTGATACTACTTTGTAGTTTGATTGATGGGCTTATACAGTGAGCCTTGCCAAATCTGACTGCAATTCAGCTTGTTGATATTTTTAAGGTGGCATAAGTCTTCTTCAGGTTGAACTTGAATCCTGCTGACCTTGTGGACAGGTCTGTGATGTTTTTCTTCACTCCTATGGACAAGAATGATTGTGCCATGGCTACGTGCAAGCAGGGACATGATCCTGATTAGAGATTGGAGGTGCAAATAAGGCCCTGAGTTCATTGGCAAAATCTTTGCCCGCATCAGGATTACATTGCTATAGAACTGAACTCAGTTTATAATTGGTCTCCCTTCTAGGCCAAATTCTATTGCAGTCTCTTCAGAATCTAAATCTAGAGCAACCTCTGTAGAAAATGTGTTTCTATGCATTTAAATTGTTCAGATAATCCTTCAGATAAATCAGTCACTGGGCAGACAGACAGTCTTTTTATAGCATTTTGCTGGAAATACTACGCGCATCAAATTCTCCACGAAGAAAGTTGCTATTTTGGTGTCTTGTCAGTGATGGTCAAATATTCATTTGTTTGTTCATACAGGCTATCTCTATATCTCTGTATTGAAAGAAATAGGTTTTTTTTAACGAGTAAGGGTTTTGTGCATGTTTTTCTATTTAATGATTCTGTACTAATTTTGTTTGTATCCAGACATATATTATTGAATGTGTCTGGACACAATGTGTTGAATGTAGAGAAATAAATATGGCCATCTGTGTAATAAAGATGTCTTCCCCCAGTATGAAGGATATTTGCGGGGTGGGAATGGGAACTTTTAGCCAGGCAAATTGCTATTTTGGGATGTATTAATGTGAACAAAACATCCAATTCTCAAGAAGTGATCTCTACTCTGTCTTAGTCAAGACCCATTTGAAATATTGTGTCTAGTTTTGGGTACTACAATCCAAAATAGGCATAGAGGAATTGGACCAAGGTTAGAGGAGGATTGCTAAATTAGTGAGGAAACTGGAAACAAAGTCCTGTGAAGCCTGTTTGAAGGAAGTTGATTCACAGAAGGTAAGACAAAGAGCATCACAACAAGTCTTCAGATAATAAAAAATTGTCATAGAAAGGAGGAAGATGGCCTGTTGCTATTGGCCTAGAGGTTAGGACTGGAATTAGTGTGTTGAAACTTCATGGAAGTATATTCAGATTAGGTATTAAGAAGAATTTCCTGTTGTTAAGAGTGTCAGCCAATGGCATGAAGTTCTTCTAATGAACATCTAGACTTCTCAATGAAGTCTTCAAACAGAAGGATGGACAGGTGTCTGTCTAAAGCAGGGAGCTGGAATAGATGACCTCTGAGGTTATATCACGTTCTATATTTCTATGATCCTTCTGATTCTTTTAACTTTTTTTTTAGTTTGCAGCAGGATATGGAGAGCCAGAGATCTTCCGTTCACCATAGAGTGGTCAATTTTGCTCCTGATCCACTCCCTGGTATGATTTGCTGTTGGGTGGCTTGCATTTTCACTCCCAGGGAACCAGAATACTTCTCTGCTTGAAACCGTAACCTCTGAACTTCTCTTTCCAGCCAGGCAATACGACAGGCACACCACTGAACCAATCAGCTTCTACCTCTCTGGATTGGAAGAGCTGCTTGCTTGGAAACCCACCAAGGATGATGCTTTCAATGTGTCTACTGAACCGTTGGCTAAACGCCAGCCCCCTCTTGAGAGCCACCAGCCCCGCACACTGGTCTGCCATGACATGAAGGGAGGCTATCTTGAAGACAGGTGGAGAATGAAGCAGGCTTTGTAACTGATTCTCTGCTAAAGTTGCTGGGACCAGTCCATACCTCCTGGCTATCCTGGATAGGATTTCATATGCTCACCTGCCAGGGATTCCTGGTTAGTTGGAGTGGCCAGATGCAGCATTCAAACCAAGACTCATCAAAGCTTTTCATATAATCTTATAACATTATAGTCTTATAATTGAGGCAATGGTCCAGCAGAATATTATTATTACCTTCATACTGAAAATGGAATGTGCAGGAATAGTGTTCAGGTAGAGGTTTGAAAAAAAGCTTTCCAGAAAGCCAAACTATGTGTGGCATCAGTGGTGATGTCAGTCTTCCCCAACCTGACGTCTTCCTACGCACATCCTTGATTATAATTCCAAGAATGTTCAGCACTGTTATGTTGGCCTAGGAATTCCAGGTGCTGAAGTCCACACCTCTGCAAGCCAATTGTGAGGATGGCTGGGGTAAATAGTAGGTTTTGTATTTTAAAAAAAATATGTGAAAACTGCCTCCACAGGGGGGCTGTACCTTTGTAGAGGGGTTGGTGGGGGTTCTGTAGTTTGGAGTGATTTATGGTGAAAAGTACAGTGAGGTGCTAAAATGATCCAAGAATTATGCCCCCCCCCCTCCAAGTTTCCTTTCTGGCATCCACTCAAGGGATTTGGTCCCCAATCAGTTTCGTTAGCTGTATTATGTGTCATTCAAAACAATCGCCTGTTTTATTGGCTGCTTCTACTTCTTGAAATTGGCTTTGGAATACTTGCACTAAAAGGGAACAGGGAATTAAATTTGGCTTCTGCAATTATCAGGGGAAATGCAGTTGTTAATGTAAAACCTCCTAAGGGAGCATGGCAGCTGGGGCCCCCTTGCTTCAGGCAGACTAAAATAAATGATACACAGCTTTGGCTGGTTTGGGTAGCCTGAACAGACTGATAAAGTACTCAGAGTAACTTTGGCCTACGGGATGCAAAGCTGAAAGCATTGCACCCCTTTGACCTTTGCTCATTTTTTCTCTCTTTGTCCCCTTCCCCTGGTGCTTCTGCAGGTTCATCCAGGGCACAAAGGTGCGTGACCCCTACGTGTTTTACCACTGGTACTACATTGACATTTTTGTTTACTTCAGTCATCACTTGGTCACCATCCCACCGGTGGTGTGGACCAACGCTGCTCACCGCAATGGTGTCCTCATGCTAGGTAGGTTTAAGGAGATGGTGAATGGCCGGAGCAGACTCCTTCTCTGAAAGGGGCATATTTAGTGCATGCAGTAAAGATGGAGATGCCTGTGTTCTGGAATCCTTCCCTGTCCTTCTTCCTTCTGAGATGGAGGGCTCCATTTCTGGAGCAATGGAATCACTCTCCTGCCCACTTACTGTGTTCTTGGCATTGTGCTGTTAGCTGTTGCTGGATGGATGTATTCCTACCGTGTTTCCCCGAAAATAAGACACTGTCTTATATTTTTTTTGGCTCCCCAAAACACACTAGGTCTTATTTTCGGGGTAGGTCTTATATATTTATGGTGCCAAATAGTGGGTGTGAGTGTGTAGGGGGTGTTTGGGTGCAGTTGCTCCCTGAAAAGTCTTCCTGGAACTGGAGATTTACACTAGGTCTTATTTTCAGGGTAGGTCTTATATTAGGGCAGGTTTAGAAAATAGTGCTAGGTCTTTCGGGGTAGGTCTTATTTTCGGGGAAACACGGTATTACTCTTTCTTCTGTCTGGAAGTTCTTGCAAAACATAGGAATTGTCATTGGCCCTGGTCAAAGTCCTGGGCTAGGGCTGGGTAGTTCTGAGTTCAAGCTCATCGTCAGCCACAGAAACTTACTGAGTGTCTCAAGACCTGTTACTCTCTCAACCAAATCTGAGAGCTATTGGGATAAGATGAGAGGAGATAACTAGATAACCCATCTTGAACTCCCAGAGAAAAAGCTCTCATTTTGTATGTATAATTATTTATGCAATTGAAAAAATAATAAAAGCAAATTGGATTACTCTCCATAGGGAATAGTTTGCAAACCCAGGAATTGTGGTATGGCTCCTTAATGCTTCTGATAGCATCCCTCTTTTTTAGCTTTGCTTAATGGCTTTTCTGACTTTTCCGACATCTAGCTTGGTGTCAGTTTTATGTTCTGTGGATTTTCCTGAAGGATTTAATTGGCCACTGGTGGCAAGCAAAATGCTGGATCTGGTCACTTCTATGCAGCAAGGCTCTCTTATTTTTTTCTTTAACCTCTCTCTGGTTGATATTCCTTCTTTGGGATCAGCGCTGACTTTCTACTGGCTTGATGAGAGAAATTTTGAAGCAGACAGAAGCTAAGAGATTCAGTGTCTCCTGTGTTGCCTATCTTGCTTGTAGGAACATTCATCACAGAATGGATGGAGGGGGAGAAGATGTGTGAATCATTTCTGGCAGGCGAGGAGGAAGCCTATCTTGCAGTGGCCAAGCAGCTGGCTGCAATTGCAGAGTTTTATCGTTTTGATGGCTGGTTGATCAACATTGAAAACTCTTTGAGTGTAAGTCAGAGATGCTTCCTGATTGTTCTCTCCCTGCACACCTGGATCTATGTTAGGCCTAAGCCAGGCTGGAGCCTCACAGCTGTTCCTGAAACTTGCAGGATCTGCATTCCTATAAGGCATAATGTGTATATTAAACAACCATAGATACATTCGATATAGAGTCGATAGATTCTCTCTTCTCAGTTCCAGCCTTGATGCATTGAAGATCATGGTGTCTGCAAGAGATAAAGGGGAGCAACCAATTTGTCCACCTTGTACAAAAACTAAAAGTAACAATAATCAAAGAGTTTGAGGGTGCTGGGCGTTTCATTTTGTGTTAAAACTTTTTACAGTTTTGACTGCTATATATGGACTTCCATGTTTATATATGTTACATTATTGGCATTCTGCCCACTTTCAGAAACTCTGACTCACATCAAAGTAGAAATAACATAAAGCACCCATTGTTAAAGAGAAAGATAAAACTTTATTACGAATCAGCATCCCCAACCGGGAACTGATGCCTCAGGCCTCAAAGGTTCCTAGGAAAATTGAGTTTCCAAAGACTAAAAGTATGCCAGGCATCTGGAGTTTAGGAGACAGTGTGTTGCAAAGGATTGGGACTTCCAGTGAAAATGTCCGCCTCCAGATTCTTCTTGCCCTAATTCCTGTGAAGCATCTCTTTTTCAGCTGCTCAAGCAGGATGTTTATATAGTTTGCTCTTTATGCGTTTTAGAACTAGCTATGGCATGCTGTCTTTTTATTTATTATTAAATCAATTTAAATGGCTGCCCAACCCACAAATTGTAACTCTGGGGGATAGCATAGGATTACAGCCAATACCACATTATGTAAAAATAAAATAAAATAAGAGAAAACAAAAAGACCTGATGCAGTTGAGGCCAGTTAACAATCATTTAGCTCAAAACCATTTCAGATGGGCTCATCCACTGCCTTGACTCAGTGCCTTGACCCAGTGAAGTGTCTGGGGAGAAGCCAGTCTTCGAGGCCTAATTGAAGGCTAGCAAGGTTGGGGTTATTGAATCTTGGGGAGAGGGGATTAGCTGTTCCAGAGGGAAGACATCCCAATAGAAACCAAAGCCGAGGTTCACAAGTGGAACAGTACTGAGGACAGCAAGGCAGATGGTCTTGGGTTCAAGAAAATGACAATCAAGAGGAAATATGTAAAGAACTGAAATTAGATTCTTCCAGACTGGAAGTCTTGTGGGTGGACATGAGTGACTGGAATGAAGTTTGTTGTGTGGATGTCCATGTGTCAGACTAAAGAAGTCAGGCTTGTTTGCAGACGGTACTTAAGATGGCAGCTAAGACTAAGTGATTGAAGTGAGCAAACATCAGTCACATGGGTGTGGTCGCCATTTTGAATTTCTTGATGCCCCCTCCCCATGGACACCCCAGAAAGGGAACAATGTATCAAGGGGCAAGATGCTTTTTCACTATTTTCTTAAGTGAAAAACAAATGCTGAGGAAAAGTTTAGATAAAATCACAAGGGAAGTTTTTGACTTAAATCAGAGGATCCATATTCAGAAGGGGGCAAGGAGTATATTTGGCTGTTGATATTCTTTTCCCCAAAAGCAGGAATGGTCGGAGGCCAAGTCCAAAACTTGGTTTGATTATGTTGAGATTTAATGAAATGTCAATATAATTACATTTGATTAATATGTTTACTCCCCATAAATGCAAATTTTTTCTCATCCTGTGTAATTAAAAATGACATTTTGGTGGCAAATTTTAAAAAGTGTTTTAGCAGTGCCAAACAAACAAGTCCTGTGTGTTATAATTGTGAGAAGCTATGCATTCCTCATTTAGATCAAATCTCCAGAGGTGCTTCTTTAAATATAAAGTAGTTGGTTTTTTTCCACTCATGAAGTAATAAGGACACCTCTCCAGCTTGCTTTACAGGTACTACTTGTCTTTTTTTAGGCGTAGGTTGACATTTATTTCATTCAATTTTCATTAATTCTCTTTTTTTAAAAAGTCTGTTGACCACAGCCACCTTCATTTGCAAGCCAGCAGAATTCTTTTCACTTTCATTTGTGAGAATTCTTTCGTTCAGATCTTTTCCTTTAATGGAGATGTTTTGGATCAAAACAACCTCCATGGTGAATGGAATGTGCATTTTACATATTCATGTATTTTGAGTAGCACTGCTTCTTGAACTATTTTCTGCAGGATATTAACAACAACTTGAAAACTTGATTCCAAGGTTTTTTTTCTCCTCTCTGTCTCTCTGTCTCTCTCTCTCACACACACATAAGGGCCATCTCCCTTCCCTACTGCAAATAAAGAGGAGATGGGGGCAGATATCTTTCAGTCACACTGAAATCTGAATATTCATTACTAGAAGACTTTTGGAGTGTAGTTCCATCCTCCTAAAGATATTATATGTGAAAAGTCACTTAAGTAAAGTAAAAACTGATTTTTGGCACTCGCTGTTATTAAAAAGAAATATTAAAGTAGACGGAATGTTCTGTCATTTTTAAGACTTGAATAAATCTCTTCCCATGTGTTGATGAAATAATATTGTTGTACGCAAGGTCATAAACAATGCTTTTTACTTCAATACGCCCTTTTCTTTTTTTTTAGAAACAATCATAAATGTTCCTCATTAAAATTGTATAGATTGTCCGATATTCCAGGGACTTTAAAAGTTTAAGGAAAACTGCTACAGATGATGGATATAGTTTTATCTAGGGTGGTATGGCATTCTGTTGCCATCCACAGTTTAAAAACAGCAAGATGTGATTGATTGATGGTTTGCAAAGCAGAATGACTGTGTTTAATTTTCCTGGCAGGCTTCGGCAGCTCAGAAGATGCCCCATTTCTTGCAGCATCTGACAGCCGAGGTGCACAGATTGGTACCTGGAGGACAAGTATTGTGGTATGACAGTGTCCTAAAGAATGGAGAGCTCAAGTGGCAGAATGAGCTCAGTGAACTAAACAAGTGAGTCCTGCATTATCTTTCTCTCAAGCTGAGAAGAGGAAGGCAAGCAGGGCACTCAAGCTAAAAGTACTTTGTGCAACCCTACTGAACTGCCACCCTCATATAGCATCTTCTTGAAATAATAGTCACACAATTGTGGTGGCATAGTCATAAAGTCAGTAATTACATCACATGGAATGTGGTGGCACTTATAAAAGTCAGTAAGTGGATTGCTAACATGAAACTGCTTTGGGCAAATATCTATCTTCTAACCAAACAAGCTGGAAAGGTTGCTTTGAAAACGGAGCAGGAGATTAATTTTGTTTTTTGAAAGAAGTCCAAAATATGAATGTCAATGCAAACCCTAAATGTGCAAGCCCTAAATTAAATCCCGTGCTTAGCAAGGATACAAAAGCTGGTGAAGGTCATGCGGGGGGACTTGTTCTAACCATTGGGGTTTAATGCATGATGATCTGCCCTCCCAAATCTGTGAGGGGGGGAGGCACAGTCATATCCATTTGGGAATGAACAAAGTGCCATGGAATTAGGCCGTAGGGGCTTTTTTGGCCTTGGCCATCATTACTTCAGTAGAGAAATTAGCAGGCTTGGGCTACAAAGAGTCATGAAGCTGGAAAATATATTCCTAGTCTGGTGCTATCTAGATTGGCTTAGATTGAAAATCATAGAAAGTGGCCATTCAAGCTAGATTTGCAGAGAATCTGGAAGGCTTTAAGGTGGAGAAAATTGAGCCGGAGCTTTCTGGGCCTATTAAAGGATGAAACATGGGGAGTTTTCCTGGAGACCCCTAAATGGCTCTATGCCTTGGTTAGCAAGGCTGGCTCTAATTCGCCTCCCTTGCTTGTGCATTTGCAGAGTTTATTTTGATGCTTGTGATGGCTTCTTCACCAATTACAACTGGAAGGAAGTACATCTGCAGCAGACTAGAGAGGTGGCCAGTAGTCGGCAGGCTGATGTCTATGTGGGGGTTGATGTGTTTGGACGAGGCGATGTTGTGAGTGGCGGCTTTGATATCAAGAAGGTAGGTTGGCGGGCACCCTAAACAATAGGAGGCTGCCTTGCAGGCATTGGCTGTGCCAGGCACAATAGATTACATGGCAGTGTTTATTCTGGTTCTCTCTGAGGCCCACCAAGAACCCAAAGCCTGTCACGTTTTGCATAAATGACCCTGATAGGACAGCCTGCCAAAATATTTGTCCTTGGAAAAGGAAGCTGTTATCCTAGAACCCCCGAACCCTTCTCTAAATCCCCACAGTAGGAAAAATGGTGATTCTTGTATTCTTTGTGTCTCTTCAGTCACTGCAGATGATTCGGGAGCAGGGTCTTTCAGTAGCCATCTTTGCACCTGGCTGGGTATATGAGCACTTGGGCCCAAGAGACTTCCTGAACAATGAGGATAAGTAAGTCTTATGTGGGGAAGGACTTTCTTCTAGGGATGGCCTTCTGGAACCCCCAATGAGGAGATTATCTCTTTGGGATTGTGGGCTGAGCAGGCCTAAAAGGAGAAAACTTTCAGGCCCATGGAGATATTTCTCTCTCTTTGCCACCTCAGGTTCTTGATGTGGTGGACTCTGGGCTTGTGAGCTTATGCAAAGACTGTTTTTGTGACACTCTCTTTCCTTCTTGTAGATTCTGGGCCCTCCTATCACAGCTACTGTCTATTCACCGCATTGTCTCCCTCCCCTTTTGCACCAGCTTCAATCTGGGTATGGGTAATCGACACTTCAGTTACGGACAGGTAGGAGCACATGGAAAAGGGACACTTTGGGGAGGAGGAATGTAGCTGGGAATAAGCGGACAGAAGGTAGTCCTGCCAATGCTTCTCCTTGTGACTTAACCCTCTGAGGGCCAGAGCTAACTTTTCATGACCACCTGGCTGACTCGTACAGATTTCAGCCTCTGTGTCTTATAACTTCAAGTGTGGATAGAGAATGAGACAGCCTTTGGAATAGCCATTTCCCCCCTTTTGAGAATGATGGGTGTCTAAAGTACTTGATGATCTGGAGGGAGCCTCTCTATATTTTCATTACTTTTGGAAAAAAGAGGCTTATTTATTAGAAAGTGAAAGGGTGCGCCTGGTGTTGAAGGTGTGCTGCTTTGGGGCAAGGAAAAAGGACACATGTACTGAAAGTCACATCTTCAAAGGCCACTAAAGTGTTTGGGGGCTCCCATTGTAAATGGCCTTTGGGTGTGCAAGAGCAGTTCTTACTATGGACAACCTGCTTTGGAAGTCAAGCTGTCCAACTCAGTCTGCAGTGGCTCTTTCCTTTGCTCAGGAGACAAGGACAGAGCCGTGGTACAACTTAAGTGCCCAAGAGATCCAGCCAATATATGGCAGCCACAGAATGTCTGACAGGGGCTGGGTGAGGACCCGGTGCTGCCTGCAAGAAGCCTGGTGTGGGGGCAGTTCCTTGCTGCTGGAGGGGGTTATCCCGCCCAAGGCTGATCACATCACAGCCAGGTGAGTGCTGATGGGGGGCAAAATCCCAGGTAGCATTTATGCCTTTCTCAAACCTCTTTTTGGAATTACAAGATCAGTCTCCAAAGCCCTTCTCTCTCTTTCTGGGCACTCTTTCCTCCTACAGCAGGGGGCTGCAACCTGCAGCTCTGGAGCCACATGCGGCTCTTTCAGCCCTTTGCTGCATTTCCCTGTCGGCTGATCCCACCACTGGCTGGCCCTGCCCCTCCCCTCCCCGTCACTCCTCACCTGGCCTGAGAAGGTAAGGGTGATGGCGGGGGATGGAGACTCACTTCATATTCCAGAACAGGAGGTGACTGGGTGGGAGTGAGTGATGTCAAGTTGGCCATGCCCACCTAGTCACACCAGTTGTTAATTATTGGCTCCCGGTGTTTTCTTTTCTGCGGGAAATGGGTCCAAATGGCTCTTTGAGCATTTAAGGTTGCAGACCCCTGTCCTACAGGATCCCCTTAGCTCAGGGATGCAGCTCTACAAAAGCGTCATGGCATCTCAACAATTCACAAGTGTGGAGTGACGAGATCTGCATAGGGAGGTCCACTCAAAAACGAAGGCCTCTGTCAGGGGAGGGCCAAGGTGGGTGAAAAACTAATTTTCTGCAACCAATTGGCCAATTGTGGCTTGTGGAAGAGATGCCATCTGCATAGCCATTACTGAAGGAAGGAAATTCAAGGGCTGCATCTTGCCTGCCATCCTCTTTCTGGGCTCTAAAAATGAAACATTTCCATAGAGTTTCTGCACTGATTCCACTAGGCTTTATGGTGTTGAACACCTGTGAGGAAGACCAGATGCCCACCTGTTGCCTGTGTTCCTTCCTTCAGAACCCCAAAGGCCTATTGTCATTTCCTCCGGGGGCTCAAAGGCTTCTCCTCTAGGTGCTATTTGAAGCCTAAACTATGCAGGGCTGCAAAACACAGGGTGAACCTACTGTGTCATTAAACAGACTCCTCACTTTGGGCTTCTTCTTTCGAGTCTTAGAGATGGTGATGGAGAGGGTGGCCTCAGGGATGTTAGCTAAGCAGAATCCTCCAGAGACGCCTTGTCCTTTCCCCAAAGTATAGCATTTTCAGGACAGCAATGCAACGAACCATGTAGGCCGAGTATGATAACCAGGGGGGCTCCTGAATCCTTTTTCTGACTATAAATGGCCTCTTGCTGAAACAGCTTTTGATGTATATCCCTTAGAATATCACCTCTCATAGGTCATCAAAATGTTTAACTATCCTGTCAGTATTCTCTCATGTCACCTGTTTATGTGCACACACCTACTTCAGACTACAGAAGGAGGGAGTTGTGCTCTCCAATTTAAGTCTTCGGGCGTCTCTCTTTGCTTCCAACTAACCAAGTCTGCTTTAAGGTGGCAAACATGATTGATGGCTGCTCAAAGACAAATAATATGCTGGTGCAGTTGAGGGCAGGGCTGCCTTTCTTACAGCTGCTGATCCCACCGTTTCTTTGAGAGCAAAAGGAGCCCTTACACAGGCAGGAGAGAGTACTTCTCATTTTATTTTTTTATTTATTATTTATTTATTAATTCGACTTATATGCCGCCCCCTCTCCAAAAAGGACTCGGGGCGGCTCACAGCTAAAAGAAAATACAACAATAAATAAATTAGTTAAAAACATATTAAATTAAAGCCGAATTAAAGTTAAAACCCCATAATTAAATAAAACCGACCCCCAGAGAATCAGCACAGCCCGGATTGTAAAAAGAGCCAAGTCTTCAAATCGTGGTGGAAGGTGTGGAGATCGGGGGCCAACCGGAGCTCCAGCGGAAGAAGATTCCACAGAGTGGGAACCGCCACAGAGTAGGCCCTCCCCCAGGTCGCCGCCAAGCGACATTGAGTCGCAGACGGCACCCCAAGGAGGCCCCGTCTGTGCGCCCGTACAGGGCGGTTGGTATTTGATGTTGGGAGGAGTCGTTCTTGTAAATAACTTGGACCCATGCCATGCTGGACTTTGAATGTTAATACACATTTGCGACCCTAACCCTCGACTTAAAATCACAACCGAGCCCAAAAAGTTTCATTATACTAAGCCAAGAGTTGTTTTGCCTCATTTTATGACCTTTTTTTTGTTAAGCGAATCACTGAAGTTCTTAAGTGAATCATGGGGTCATTTCGTGAATCTGACTTTCCCCCCTTGACTTCGCTTGTTGAAAGGCGGCTGGGAAGGTTTCAAATGGTGATCATGTGACTGTGCGAACGTGCAGTGGCCATAAATGCATGCCAATTGCCGAGCTCCTGAATTTTGATCAGGTGACCACGGGGTCGCAAGTGTGAAAAATGTCCATAAGGCACTTTTTCAGGGCCATGTCACTTCAGATGCTCACTAAGTGAAAGGTGGTAAGTCGAGGACTGCCTGTACTCCCACAATTAGAAAAGGTGAAGATTCATATTTTTTCACCCTTTCTGAGGCTTAAGGAAGAGGCGGGCAGTCACTGGAAGAGCTAGGCTGCCCTGGGGCCCCTTGCCTGGATTCCTCACTGCCGGATGTGTCCCTTTGACTGGTGGCGCTGCCTCAAGTCCAGCATGCTGCAGCTCTGGCTCTCCATCGGCAACCTGGTAATCAGAACTAGGGTGGCAGCAGGAGGAAGGGGAAGTGATGGGACCAGTTGTTTGGAAGTGAGGAGGGGAAGCCACTTTCCTTATCGACTATGTCCCCATTGAAGTATGGAGGAAACACAAAGACAACATTGGCACAGAAGTTTCTCCAGCCCTTCTGAATGGAAAGAGTCACAAGGCAAGCAAAGGAAAAACATGTACTAGTGGTGCTTTGCCACAAAATGACTAGCTTAGTCACAAAATGCCCACCCTCGCTTGCTTTTACCAAGCAATGAAAACATTGTCTCTGTCAGGAGCTCAGATATTATTTTGGTTCTGAGCTAGTGTGCATCCCAGCTAAAACAAACCCTAGAATGTCAGGTGTTTGGGAGAAGTTTGGGTAGATTTCTCTTCACTGACCCTGCACATTTTGAAGTGCCCCTGATCACAAAGGACAAACAGATGGAGCCGACCCTGAGAGAGATGATTTTCTCATCGTTTTGCTCATGCATTTTTAGAATCTGTTGAGAATCATTCTTTTGCAATGTTGTCTGGACTGCCCTTAATCCCTTGAATTGGCTGTACGCATGGTCCTGGCCAAGCCTCTGGGCCACCTGTTGAGAATGAGACTCTTGGGTTTATAAGACCAGGGTGTGTTATGTGCAGCATCTCCTTTCTGGCTGCTGAACAGAGAATTTGGAGTGTTCTCTGTGGACAATGTCTCATTCCCTCTCTCTCTCTCAAAGTGCTTTTTGGTCCAGGAGGCCTCAGGCTTGAGAGTCTGTTTTTGTTCTGACGAGAGGATAAAGTTGCATTAGTTCTCATTCTGTGCGGATCCCAGGATAGATTCGATCATAGCAGGTGGGGCTGACATGAATAATGAAAACAAGAAAAAATAAGAAACATGAATGTAAACTCTGATTTGATTATACGGGGAGTGGAGAAATTGGCACGGCTGTGTTCGATATGGACAGGAATAAAACACAGCAGCAACAGCAGCAGTTTCCATATTTTTTTAATTGATTTTTATTAACTTTTATCTTACATAAAATACAAACAGAAATAAAGGTAATAGGAAAATGGGGAGGGGACAAGAAGGGGGGAAAGAAGAGGGGGTAAAGGAGAAAGAAATAAAAAATAGGAACTTCCAGCTTAGTAAAGTACAAATAGAATTACAACCTCAACTTTTTCATTTATACCTAATTAGTGGGAATTGAAGTATTTCCCCCCTTTTTGCACATATAGGATTCTCACTGCAATCAACATGTATAATAAAGTTCCAGTTTCCCCCCAGGTCTTTAGCAACAGCAGCAGTTTACAAAAATTGCTGCATTCCTGTACTACTCTAATTTGGTGGGGGAGGGTATAGACCCAATTCCTGGGGGAGGGGGGCAGAGAAAGAGAGAGAGAGAAAGAGAAAGGGAGGGAAAGGGAAGGGTAGTGCATGAACAGCAGCTGCCCAGTGAAAAATTAGAGTGGACATATTTTAGGGGAATTAAAAAATGAAGTTTTTATTGTGCTGGATGGAACTAATCCAGGCTTCTACATTATACAGGCAAAATAAAGTGACTGTGTCTCAAAGAGCATAATGTCCAAAGGTGAACCAACAGTTTGGTGTGGTTGTTACAAAGCATATTGGCTAGGTGTTGGCTACGACCTGTAAAGCCCTAGATAGCATGGAGCCAGGCCTACCTACAGAACTACCTTGGTAGTTACAGAGGCCTTTTTAATTTCAGCTCCCTGCTTCAGCAAGTCACATGGTCAACTGTGAGATCCTTGGAAGGCATAACCACTTGGCCCATTCCTTCATTGCTCATCAGAGCCCATTGCATTATCCTGTCCCTTGTTCAAAGTGGGGCAGGTGGGGTAGAGGTCATTGGGCTGGGCCTTGAAGGCCTTTTCATTTTCAGATGGTGCTGTGCTGCCTCACGGCCCAGAGTTGACAGTGACAGTGTATTCTGTGTCTCTCTCCCTGTCTGGGGCTTTGGGGTTACCAGGCTATTCTCATTCCAGATGCCAGCACCCTCACGGTTATTCCTGGTCTTGATTTTTAAACACGAGTCCCATTTCCATGATATGGCTCTGGCGCCATTGCTCACCACTCGAGAATCATGGTCGCGCCCTGACCGGGGAGCATCTACTTTATCAGGTAAGGCTTTTGGTCTTGAGGACTCCTTGCATGGATGCCTCGAAGGGGCCTAGCAGATGTGGCTTTCAGGTTTTGCTGGCTCATTTCTCTTTCCCCTACTCTGCTGGATGTGTCTTCCCCAGGAGAACCAACACGACATACGCCCTCCTTGCTTCACACACCTCCTCCCGACCTCGCCCAGTTCCTCAGAGGATGCGAGCAGCATGGGGAACATGGGTGGCAAAACCGGTGAGCGATTGCTAAATGGCAGAATGTTGTCTCTGCTCATTTTCTCCAATGAAACTGCTTTGTATGTGGCGGCAGCTACCTATTGTTACTCCTCTCCCCTTGTTCTGTGGCATTATATCATATGCTCCCCTGTAGAGAGGAGCCTGCTGTCGTCTTTACCCATTCAGCACCACGCATGTGGATGATGGAAAGAAGGGTCAGAAGGTTAGCCTTTGTGCCTGGCTGGCAGAAGCATTGTGGACAGTCAGGATGGACTTAGTAATAGCCCGCCAGCCCCTGTGTCTCACCTTTCCCATTACTCCCTGGCTAGATGCTATGAATTAGAGCTCCAGAACTGCTTCCTGGATGAACTCTCCCTCACTGTGTCCCATCGTCAACCTGGACAGGAGGAGATGCCCTTCACTTGCCGCCTGGGCAAGATCTGGGTGAGGAAATTGTGGAAAGCAATTGGGAACTGCCACCAATAGCCTTCAAGGCGGGGTGGGTGGGTCAGCTGCTTTCCATTAGTTATCCCGTATGGCTAGGGAGATACTCTACCATCTGGGCCCTTGTTCCCTAAACCAGCAGTTGCTCCACCGCAGCCTTTTGCTTCTCAACAGAATGGCTGAAAAGTTGCCATCCCAGCCGCTTTGTCCAGTACACGCCTTCCTCCTTGGGTTTTTGTACCAAAGTTATTCTCTCTCGTGTTTGCGGAGTCTGGTTGATGCCACCAGGTGCTCTTCAGACTTTAATCCCTTCATGCCCCCACCCCACCCCCCCAAATCAGTGCAAACCCCACCAGATCTTGCAAGCACTTATTCTGAGAAGAGACCTCGGGGCAAGGATTACTTGATCCAGGCTATCTAAGGGCCCCTCTTTACCCCTTCATTTCCTCCCTGCTTTCCAGTCCTCTGCTGTGCATCTGTCCAATGGGTTGGTGACCGTTTCCCTCCCTTTTATAACTACCCTGTGCTTTTCCTGATAGGTGCTGGATGCTGCCTCCCTGCGCTCACGGCCCACCCCAATGCTACCAATTCCATGTTGCCCATGGATGCCTCCCATGTCCACTGGCACCGGCCTTCAGCTGAGCAGCTCTTGGTCAGTCTCACCTTGAGCTGGACGTATCCTCCCAGCAGGGCCACCTGCTTCCGTGTGCATCACCGGAGTGGGTCGTGCGTTAGAGACTCTGAACTGCCTCTTCTCCTGCTCGGGGAAGCGCACGTCTGCCTGTACCGTGTGACTCAGCTGGCAGTGCCTAACCTGCAAACTCTATCCTCATGTCGCCTGGAGTTCCTGGTGGAGCCAGTCCCTAATGATGGCAGCCACATGGATCCTGCCACGTGGGGAAAACTTATCTTTGTGTACTCTAACCCAAAGCTACCAGAGGACACTGCCACACTTTCTCCACACCCACAGCCAGGCCCATGACCATAACCTAGTGTTTGATGGGTGTAGCTTCTATCTAAGACAGAGGTCTCCAAACTTGGCAACTTTAAGACTTGTGGACTTCAACTCCCAGAATGGAGCTGGCTGGAGAATTCTGGGAGTTGAAGTCCACAAGTCTTAAAGTTGCCAAGTTTGGGGACCCCAATCTAAGAGGTATATAAGGGGCATCCTTTTAATAAAGCCTCTTGGTTGCTTTCATTCGAGTTATTATTTCTTTGCTCAGGCCATGGTCCTGTTGTCTCACAGAATTTACATTCAAGAGCCAAAGATATTTGGATGTGCACAGCTCCTCTGTACATGGCAGAGAATAAACAATCAAAACAGATTTCTTAATGGACAGCATAAGCTACCGACCTTGCTTTTAAAATATAAACATCCGTTCACTGCACTGATACAAATAGTAGTGTCGTTAAGCTAGAAACAGGTGGCAGTTGTCAAATCCACTGCTTCCAGTCAGATCCCTTTAATGAACATAGAAGGGAAAATCATTAGCTCTCATCAACAGGCAGATTTATTCTCAAATGAAATAGGAGGCTGGTAACTTTCGGAAGTCTAGGGATGAGGCCAGTGTCACAACTCTGTGAGAAAATTTCACTTTTTAAATAAATAACTCATATTGCAGAACAGTGCTGCTCATCCTCGGTAACTTTAAGATGGGTGGACTTCAATTTCCAGAATTCCCCAGCCAGCATGGATTCTGCATTTCTGCATAGTTGACCCAGGAACCTTAAACTTGTGTTTCCTCTCAACCCCTAGAAACCACTTTCCAGCAACTCTTTCCAGCTCCAATGTTGTTGCCTGCAAATAATGAGAAGGGAAGATGGCAGAGACACCCCTGGGCATTATATGGAAGTAGGTTGGGAGTGAGGAGATGTCCTGTGTAGTTGGTGCACAATGCAGTATTCTTTTGCCATGGAATCTGCTTGGTTTGTGGCGATACTGGACTACTGCAATCAATAGGGATTTGCTCTAAGGGACGCATGGCAATTTGCAGCTCAGTACTGAATGCAGTTCTAAATGTGTAAAGGCTAAGTACATTGTGAGACCTGTTATTTCTTCAACAGGATTATTCCTATGGTTCCCTGAATATTAAGGTCAAATGCTGGATTTCCACTTTGCTGCTGTGGAAGCAAACCTGCTAACTTTTAAATTCTTATTCAATTTTGTATTCATAACTGCGTTGTGCTTCCGTGGCACTTGTTGTGGTTGCCGCAGCTATTAATAATGTTGCAGTAAAATTTCTGTCTTGAATTTATCCTCTTTCATAGATACTCGAAAAATGATTGCGTTTTCTTCCCTGGAATTATTAGGAAAGCATACAAAATGCAAAATCTAAAAATACCAACAGCATTTTTGTGCACTTTAGAGTTTGGATTTACAGAAAATACTGTAAAGAGTGCAGTAGAGTTCAAAGTTCAAGGGCCTTGGTGGTTCAGGCTGTTAAATGCCTGCACTTAAGTTCCAGCTGCCTACAATTACTTTAGGGTTGAATCCCACCAGGCTCAAGGTTGACTCAGCCTTCCATCCTCTCGGGGTAGGTAAATTGAGGACCCAAGATTGTTGGGGGCAATTAGCTGACTTTGTAAAAATGCCACTTAGTAATAAGCAGGCATATACAATGGAATGAAGGCTATTGCTGAGCACACTGGGTTGTATCCCAAAAATTGTAAGCCGCCCTGAGTCTTCGGAGAAGGGCGGCATATAAATGTAATTAAAAAAAAAAAGTTTTGCTTAATGATCAAGCCCCTTCTCTCCGGGGGCAAAAGAGCAATTTAAAATTTTAAATCAAGTTCTCTTTTTCTTTTCCCTTATGGAAAGTGGTGGAGCCCAATCTCCTGATTTAGCTGAAATTAAAAGCAGGGCTATGTAAGGAAAAGGGGCCTGTACGCAGAGCAAAACACGAGTTAAGTGTACACAGAGCAGCTACGCTGCTGAGGCACTGAGGGTGAAAAAGGGGCCACTGAGCTTTGTGCGCCACTGCAGCGTTCAGAGTTAAAGTTAACCTAGTCATTGCACTTCCAGAATGTTGTACAATTTTTGTTCTGGTCGCTTGGCCTCTTTGGCAAGAGCTGACAATACTATTTGCTTCAGAAGAAACCTCTCAGGTGAAATGATTTGTTGTGGCTTGCCTTGGCTGCATGCTTGGCTCTGCTGCAGGTT
This sequence comes from Naja naja, assembly GCA_009733165.1. Lineage (NCBI taxonomy): Eukaryota > Metazoa > Chordata > Lepidosauria > Squamata > Elapidae > Naja > Naja naja. The sequence goes on from CM019149.1 coordinate 139,785,530, forward strand.
AGGCCATGAGATTTATAGGAAGCCGTATCTGATCTGAATGAGAAGGAGGTTGAATGGGAAGCTCCCACACTCTTTTACAGCGCCAGGGTGGCAGCTGTTAATTTCTTCCCCTGTTCGCTGCAATAGGAATACTTTTATTTTCCCATTCTGCCCTGTAGACAGGCGAGCACCTGGGAGAAGACCATGGCCAACCATGTCTGGGTTGCTGCCAAGAAGACTACAGGGACGGGTCCATGGAGTTGAGTTCAGTTTGAAGGGGGTGTTGCCTTTAAACTCTTTCGGAAGGGCCAGAGAACGGCCCGCTTCTCTTCCTGGTCTGGTCTGATGTGGGTATGTGGGGAGTCCCTCTTGTCCTGCTTTGCGCAAAACCACCACCATATCCCCTTTCTGAATTCCTGATGCAGCGCTGGCAAGAGAATTGATAGCAGCAATTATTCCTTCGCAGTCTGGCATGCAGGCAATTAGCAGCTGGGAGTTTGGCCAAGCACGGCACACATGGGGATCTCGGCTCTTTGCTGCACAGGCCTGTCTCCACATGTGGCCACGGCTCAAGGCAAAGGAAATTGATACAGCGACATTTACGCTGCCGGTGCTGGTCAGATGGGCATGACTGCAATGAGAGCAAGAAATTGACATTTTGAAAAATGTCGGCCCTGGCATAGGGATGGACTCATGACATTTTCTCTCTTGCTTTTGGATTTTTGCTCTTTTTTTTTAAACTTTATGCACCAAGGCGCCCATGTTGCTCAGCTGTAGTCCTTATTTCAGGCAACGAAGACGCCGTTTTCAATCTCTAATGTTCCGTCTTTCCTGTCCTCTCCCTCCAGTGGCACATCTTCATTAATTGATGGAGGCGGCATTTATGATGAGAAGTTCTTGTACAAATCCACTGGGTCTGTTCTGTGGACGTGGATGACAGCCTTCCCAATGTACTTGGGTTCTGAGTATTTATTTTTAAAGTACAATTCTCATTTAGCTCTCCACTAATGCTGACTGGAGCTGGTGGGCAGTGAACTCTGATACAGAAATCTGCTAAGAGTTTTCATCCTCCACTTCTACGGCCCCATCTGAGTATTTCTTTTACACCCGCTTTTTCTACTCTGATAAGCATTCAAGGCAGCTAAAAATGTCCCTTTAAAAGGGTTTCTCCTGCAGATCTGCATAGCTGAACTAATGGGCAAGGAAAGAACTGGCTTCCTTAGCTATCACTCTCAGCCCCTGAAATTGGGGCCAGTAACAGATCACTATTGCCAATGTCTCCATACAAGGGGACACAAGTTATTTGTAACTTGCACAAGTTAGTTTTCTAGCCCCATTTTGCATGACTTGCAACTTCCAGGTATTTCCAGAGTGATAGAAATTGATTCAGACTGAGATGATTTCCATACGAAGACAGAATTACAGCTGGAGGTCAGGGGGTGTCTGCAGGGCAGGGAGTGAGGTCATACCACACACGCGCGCAAGAGAGAGCAGGGTTTCAATTGTGCAGTTGTGGTTGCCATTTGACTTTACTGCCCAGCTCACCCCATACCCCAATTCTTTCAGATACTTATGTGGAAGGTGACACAAATGATGGGAGTCTAAGGTGTAGAAGGAAATAAATACTATTTATGGGAACTATACAATTCAGTCAACATATAACCAACTGATCAATGCGAAGTCCTTGCTATGAAGGGTAATCCCTCTGAAGGAGCTAAACTTGTGACCCAGAAAGATGCTTGCAGGGCAATGGGTCTGGGGCTGCCCAATGCCTTTCCCCTCTTATCTTGGACATGGGCAGCAGACACAGAGGAAGCATGGGATGTGGTGGTGGTGGTGTGTGTGTGTGTGTGTGTGTGTGTGTGCTCCCAGACCACTGGCCCTAGTGTATAAGCCTAATGAGAATGTTTCTCATTCAGCAGATGCAAGCAAGGTCATGTCTCTTGTCTAGGATTTTTATCATACATCTGCCTCTTCCTAGAGCCAGAATGGGACAACTTGCCCCAGCCAACCTGCTACAGTCAACTTGCCACAGTTAACTTACCAAGGCCAACTCGCTGCGACAACTTGCCATGGCCAACTCTCCATGGGACAATTCAACAATTCAATTGAATTATTTAAAATAAAACATTATTTTAATTTTTGTCATTCACATTTCATTTTGTCCCTCCTTGGGCATCCTTTCTTTAATGATTCTATTCCACTATTTCTTCGCTATTGGTGTAACTCTGGTCCCGCAATGGCAAGTTGTCCATGGGGAGTTGTCCGTGATGAATTGTCATAGACCCTCCTACAGCAGCCTGTATTTTGCAAATCCCCTTCCTGTTTGCACCCTTCACCACATTTAACCACTTCCCAATCACAATCTTGAGCCATCCTCATTGAAGAAAGAAACCTTTATTAATAAATAATAATAATAATAATAAATACTGTTTATTTGAATGGTCACACTTTTGAAGCATATAGAATGGGGTGGGTAGCTGATGCTCCCAGGGTGGGAGAGGGGGTAGCAAATGGGAGGGGGGGTTGTACAAGGGGGCAGGAGTGGCAAAGGTGGGGCTATATACAACGGGAATAGAAAAGGAGGATCATCTGGTTGCTGGCATGTCAGGAGCTTTAATGCTGAATAGAAAGTGAGGTTTCATGAGATGACTAAGCCAAGGGGAGGTCAGGAGCAGGGAGGAGGCCCTGAGTCCATCTGGCTCTGGGGTGGGGTGGGGTGGGCGGGCGATGGGACATGCACTCCTCCCATGAAGGGCTGTGGGCAGGGAGGAAACGTTGGGTGGCAGCAATGGTGGTGGTGGCAGCAGCAGCGGTGGTGGCGCAGCTTGGTTTGTGTAGCAAAACGGTTCTTTCTCCGAATGCCCTAGTGCCCAGCCTGGCCCCCTCCCCAGCTGGGGGCTATGCTGCTCTCCCTTGCCAGCCACACAGTCCTTGAGGAAATGCTTGCCCAGCACCCTGGCTTCAGTGTGATGGAGGGGGGAGGCGTTTCTCGGCCCTCCGGAGCAGGGTGGGAGGTCCTGGGGGAGACCTGGAGATCTCGGACGTTCTCAGCTCTGAGTTCAGCCAGGCCTCCCCCAAGGACAGCTGCAGGGGTGGAGCTCGCTGCCTTGTGGGCCGATGGGAGCCGGGATCCTCAGGGGGAGAGGAAAGTGCAACTTCTTCAAAGAAACCCCCCTTGAAAACCTGGGGTGCCCATCCACCGGCGTACCCCAGAAGCCCTCAGCCTGGCCCTACACCGTACAGGAATCCAAGGCTTGCCGACTTGACCAACGGATGAACCAGCAAAGCGCGAAAACACTGGGAACTTCTGGGATGCAAGAAGCAGGACGGCTAGCCCTGCCGGGCGCTCATGGCGTCTTCTGCGGTCTGGAAGGGCCGCAGGTCTTCAGGAGGGCTGGAAGGAAGACGTGATGGCCTGGGGCCTGCAGATTCCAGTCTGTGTCAGTACCTGTCCCTCCTGGCCCCTTGGTCTGCAGCGGGGAGGAGCAGGGCACGGGTCTCCTGATGCGGACGGCATTGCGGAGTCTGCGTGGGGCTGCCCTGCCGTCCATCTGTCCGGGCAGACTGTCGGTAGTTGCGCTCCGGCTGGCCTGTCGCTTGGGGCGCATGTGTGGACAGAAGGGGGCTTTCACTCAGTCGCTTGGCTTGTTAGTTTTGTAATTGTTTGTTGCTTTGCTTTTAAAAAAAATGTTTTGTGCCCTTCCTGGTCCCAGAAGGAAACAGCTGAAGGTTTCACTACAACAGAAAACAAAGGCAGAATGTTCCATGGAGCAACCTGCAGGCTGTGTCCTGGGGGGTGGGGGAAACAGGGCAGGAGGAGACGGCAGGGAAGCGCTTTCCGCTCTGTGTGTGTGTGCTGGTCCAGAATGTTAGATTTGGGAAGTGGGGTCCCAAGTATCTTTAAGCTTTGCAGGTCCCTTTTGTACACAGCTGTGGGCCCATTTTTGCTCAGCAAATCAGTGATGAGGAAAGTTACCCAAGCCCTGCATGGAATTGGTAGCCAGCATTGTGGAAGGAAGCTGGGTTTGCTCGGCCCCACCCAGGGCCCAAACCAAGCCAGCTCCCTCAGAGACCTACATGCTAGGCCCAGAGGAGACCTGTGGGGTCTCCTATTCGTGGCACATTCTCCAGAATAACTCCCAGTCCCTACCAAGGCCAGCCTAGCAGTATATCCCTTGCTTGTTTTTCCAATGGGAAGAGAGGGAGAAAGATGTCCCTCTGGTTGACACAAGGCCTGAGCTGGCCCATCTTTCCCCTTATGGGAAGGACCTGGGCTGCTGCTCGCCTGGCACTTTTGCCCCGCTTTTGTGTGAGGGAGAAGAAGGGCCACCGCACCTGAGGGGAATGATATCCTGAGTTCCTTTGGCCAAAGCCTCTCCTTTAGACGTGTGAGAGCAGAAATGACGCAGGAGGCCTCACAGGGGCCTCCTCCAATAGTATCCCAAAGGCTCTCATAGGACTTGATCTAACAGGAGAACTCAGACACTGGGTGGCTCTAAAGGAAGCGGTGTGTGTGTGTTTCCTTGAGGTTATCTTGTTGGGGTGGATGTGGATGTGTTTGTGTGTTTGTGTGGTAAAAGCAGGCACCTGTCCCAGCTCCCTGGCTGGCTGCTTTGCAAAATGACACAAACGTGGCCAATACACCATCAGAGACAAGTGGGAGGAGAGGCATGGCAGGCGGCTTGAGGTAAAGAGATGGGTGATTTAGGCTGCCGAGGGCCAGCAGCAGGGGACAGGGGCCCATGTCCACGGGGTTTTGGTTGGATTTCTAAGGAGCAGTCAGTGTTACTACTGTGAGGAGGGTCTGGGTCTGTCTTGCTAGTAGGGAGTGAAGCGGCTGTACCCTCCTCGGTATAGACTAGCCTGCAACATCAAAGACGGAGAAAAAGCCAATCAGTATAAAGGAGAGGCACAGCCCATCCCTGCCCTGTCCTCGGAGCCAATATGGGGGTGGGCACTGAGGCTGGCAGAGAACCTGGAGATGGGAGCAAGGGCCAAGGGCAGTGGGGGAGAGGTGGGGGATGGACTCAATCTCCCAGAATGCAAAGCTGCCTTGGGGCAGACTTCACAGGAAACCCATCCAGATGGATAAGGCCAATAAGCATATTTAAAAAGTAAAGTAAAATGGTGCATTTGGGGGCAGGGGCCTAGCACTTTGCTATGAATCCTTAAAGGAAGCGAGGGTCTTGCAAAACCATACCCCAGCCTCCCTTAATCTAGACAGATGCCTCCCCCTCAGTATTCCACTCCCCCACCCGCCTTTCGAGGGTTGCGGGTTCAATGCAAATTTGTGAGCTGGTGGAATTTCTCGTGGTATCACTAGGAAGGCCCTGATGGCCATAAGGGATTGTAGGATGGCTTGAAATCTTTCTCCTCTTTGATGCTGCCTGGAGATCTGATAACAAGGAGACATCACTGCAGGAACCAGATGTGGAAGTGTGTTCAGGAACAGGAAGGATGGGGGAGAGGGTGGCTTTGAGGGAGAGTCCCTGGGCACACACACCTTGCTCAACTCCCACCCACTTCCTAAAGCACTGCTTCTGAAGGGAGGGTCCCTTACACCTGTACAAGCTGCTGCTTGCTTCAGGTGGCTTTTAAGAAGGGCATCACTTGTTCAGGAAGCCATCCTTTCAATTATGTGCATCCCCTGGCAATGAGGGCGGCCAGGGCTAGGCCCAGCCCCAGATGTGTGCTTCTTCTCTAAGAATCTTCCTGCTTAGGGTTCCTGCTTCCTGGAGAGCTGATTAATAGGACTGCAGCTGAGATCCGAGTGTCAGTGTCCCCAGAGACATCCCAAATCTTTCTTCCTCTTTTCTCAAGTACCCAACCTGACCGCCCACATTTCCCCACCCTACCCCCACCGCCCCAGGGTCTGGATGGCTATGCACAATGGGATAGAAGGCCCCATTCTTACCATGGTGCCGATGCTGTAGGTGGCAGCAGGGCCAATAGTGTGGTGGTAAGGGTCAGCAGCTGCATAAACTCTGCCGTAACTAGGAGCGAACACAGGGGGCAGCGTTAGAAACTGAGGAATCGCTGAGTTGCCAACCCTAAGTGTTCAAAAAACCATGAATCAGGCCCCGGTCATTATTAACTTTGCTTCAAGTCATGATAAACACAGAAGAAACGACAAGAAACGTACACTGAGCTTTTAGCAAAGACCCCCGAGTTACTTTTCCCAAATGGGTGTCCTGGGGTGGGCTGCTACGGGTTCGCCTGGGTTCGGGAGAACCCATAGCTAATGTTATAGCCATTCGGAGAACTGCCAACCCCTGGCTGGCCCCTCACACCCCACCCCACCCCTCCCAGGAGTCTCCATGTGGCCTGTTTTGGATGTGAGGTAAGTGCAGGGCCCACATAGAGGCTCAGGGAGGGTGAAAAATGGGCCCATTTCTGGCCTCCGGAGAGCCTCGAGGAAAACCACTGCAGCCTGGGGAAGGTGAAAATGCCCCCCCTCCCGCCGTGGTGCAGAAGGTCAACTAGGCCCTGCCCACAGTGGCCATGCTCACCAACCAGGCAGAAAACCCAGTGCTGAAGTTTTTGAAGCCCACTCCTGGGTTGTCCACCAAATGTGCTAGGATGACAACTCCAGCTTTAAAAGCCAGGCCGCTTGGGAATGCTAGAGGTTGCCATTCCAGCATTGTTTGGGGGATGCCATTTGGGGAAAGCGACCTGTCACAAATTGCTTCAATTCCCCCCTCAGAGAGAGAGATCATTTCAAACTACAAGCATCTCAAAAAGGAGAGGGCTAGAATTAAAAAAACTTTTTTTTCTGACAATAGTCATCCCCTTTTTTGACTGGAATGCAATTTCAGAAGGGAGAACAAGCAGGATTGTAAGGATGTCCTTTCCTAGAGAGATACTAATATACAGATATCACTGTAGCCTAAAAACAAGAGGTGGCCAAGCCTTTGAAGGGTTGGGGGAAGTTGGTAGGACAGGGCCCCCACCTGTGTGTAGTCTTATGATTGTCTCTTTGAGGTCTGCAAGGAAATTTGGATTTCTCCTTCAGTTCTGTGCATTTTGTACCTTAGCACTGCTTTTCCGGTTGTGCAAACAGAGATTGTGAAGGTTTGACTTGCAGGGGAGAAAGCGTGTAACCCAGAAGCAGGAAAAGAGTATTTGTTTTCCCAGGAGGGAAGGAATAAAACCACTTCGCAGCCAAAGAATGTGGGGTAGAGTCATCCCAGCTGCAGTTCCTCCACATTATCCTTGTTTAACTTTTGTGTGCATCCTGCAATTTTATGAGGGGGCAGATCACTGTTTATTTCAATCAAAGGAGAAGTAGGAGTGACTGGGTGACTGGGTTTTGCTGATTAGAACTGGTTTTGTAAGGTACACATAGAATGTAAATAATTGTTTCCTGGCTGTGGATAAAGTTGGAGCAGACCTTTTGTCAATATTGGATTTTATGAGCCAAAAGGAAGAAATTATGTGAGGATTTTATGTGGGGGAGAAAGAAAACATAAGAAATGAATAAACATCTAACAGCTAATATTTCAGAAACTCTTTGACCAACAACCTCAAGCGAAGAATGGAATTAACACAAATACAGAAAAACTAACACCCTAAGAAGATTTTATCATAAGAATCCTTAGGATTTCTTATCTGTGATAACCTCAGAAGGCAGCAGTATCTAGCCAGTGCTGGCTGATTTTGAAAAGGCAAACAAGACTGGAACTTGTTATTCTCTGGATGGGAGACCACCATGAATTCCCAGGTTAGATTGAGAAATCAGAAAGGCATTCTGGAATTGGGCACTGTTAATCCGCTTCTAGACTGTTGTCAAGAAAACTACGTGTATGTCATAGAAGCCATTGCTTCTGGACAGTTTGGTTAAGATCACGAAGTGTGTGTCACAGAAAGGAAGCTTGAATCAAACTTTTAATCCTGAAACAGCCCTGTACAGTACAGTCGTGTACAGTAGGTGAGTATTCATCAGGACCAGAGTATGAACAATGACCTACCGTGTTTCCCCGAAAATAAGACCTACCCCAAAAGTAAGACCTAGCACTATTTTCTAAACCCGCCCTAATATAAGACCTACCCCGAAAATAAGACCTAGTGTAAATCTCCAGTTCCAGGAAGACTTTTCAGGGAGCAACCGTGCACCCGCGAAACACCACCCCCTACACACTCACACCCACTATTTGGCACCATAAATATATAAGACCTACCCCGAAAATAAGACCTAGTGTGTTTTTGGGAGCCAAAAAAAATATAAGACAGTGTCTTATTTTCGGGGAAACACGGTACTTTACAGGGCTGCAGTGCTATAGACAGGAAGGGCTCTGCTGAGAGTGTCACCATATAAGACCACATGCATGTTTCTTGTCAGATGTGAATGTTACATTTGACTGGCAAGACCAGCTTGTCCCAATGCAAGTAGAATCGCTAACCATCTTGCAAGGGCAGAAACACACAATACCCTCAATCCACCAGGAAAGCCACTTCTCTGTCCCCTACCCCACCCCAGGCATTCATTAAATGTGTTTACTGACTTATCTGGTTGGTCAATTGTTGGGCTTCATTTCACTGTAGGCTAATGCCTCTATTCTAAGGGGAAACTGTGCCTGATGGTGGGGAATGATTCTTCTTCCCTGGGGTTGCTGCCCTCCTGACCATTCTGCCCTGGGTGGCTGGATGAGAAAAGCTGTACTCCCCCCCCCCAGCAATAGATCTGATGAAACACTGCCCTTTTTTGAAAAAGGAAGCTCACTAGTAGAATGGCGAAAGGCTAAGCTTTTTTTCTTTTTTAAATAATTGATGGGATGGGGAAACAAGGATCTTTCTTTTTTTTTTGTTTAACTAGGTGAAATTTGCCTAAAAGAGTTGTGACTCTTTTCTAGTCCAACTGACTAGAAGAATGAGAAAACTGTGGTGCTTCTCTTTTCTTCTGGTCCACTGGTCCAAAGACAAGGGAGGGGCTCATATTCAAAACGTTCCAATGGAAACCAGTATCCCGAAATATCCCCCATGGAAAGAAAGTAGTCAAAGAAGTGGGAAAACCCACCAACTGGGACTATGGTAAATGCAGCCTGAAGTGAGCACCAGGCCACTGTCATGGCCAAAAAGGAGGAAATCTGGAGTTTGAAATCTGGAAAGGTTTAGTTTCCTGCAGGTTTCTACATGGAAGGCAAGCAATTAAAAGCTGCCATGTGGAAGAACCTTTAGTTTATAGCTTCCTTTCTTAATGAGGGTTCTGCACACTTTTTATGATATCTCCCTATGAATTAACACAACATATGTGCATTTTAAGTGGAACTGAACAGATGAACACACACATTGCTTTACTGAGCATGATAATACAAATATAGAAACCAGGAGAATGAAAAATGTTTTCTAGGAAAGGTTTTTGAGCAGAAATAAATGTGTTCCACTGATAAAAATGTACTGCTCTGCTAGTAATATTTCTTGCTGTGGATCACTCCTCCCCAGCTTTATCCCAATATTTCTTATATTAAGCCCCTTATAACGTATTGTTTCTCATAATATTTTCACCTCCTTCATATTTATTTACTCCATTATTACTTTGTTGTGCATCTTTAACCTGCTTTTCATTAACAGCAGAATAATAATCTATTGCTAACCTAATTAAACCACAGTCGTACTTTTAATAGGATGCTAAAACATGTAAAGGGAGTAGGGTGATAAGAATATTGCATGTCAATAAATACCCGATTAAGAAAATAGTCTCTCCCACTTCCCAAATAAAGCTTCAGCAGCTACCACTGTAATAACTAGGGTTGTGTGAAGAAGTGCTACTTGATTTTGCAGAATTGTTTTGGCTTCGATAACTGCAATGAAAAGGCCCTGCAGTGTGGAAAAGCAACTTTGCTTGGAATGAAATGTCTTTGCTGCATGATCAGAATTTCGTTGGAGCCCAGTGAAGCGACTTCTCCCGGAAAGTGTGGCCACTTTGCTCTTAGCCCCTATTTTGTGGAGCCACATTGGAAAAGCGCTTGGCTGAATGAACAATCCAAACGAAATGCCCCTTCCATGTTTCCTACCCTACCCCCCACTTGTAATAACTGTGTTTGGAAAAGGAAGATAAGCACAAAGGATTAATTGAGTTGTCTTGTTGCCTCTGAGAGACTACGTTTAACAACATAACCTCTCCAAATGCACGCCGCTTCAATATAGCCATTCATCTTATCAGCATGAAACTCTGTATACTGGCAAGCCAGAAAGCGCACACATTTCAGTGAAAAGGTATTAAAAAAGGGGAAAGAGAGGCAACGGTTGCTTGTGAAGAACAGGAGAGCGGAACAAGATGAGGCATTGCTCAGACCACAGACTCTTTGCACTGTGGACAAACCAGCTCTCAGCCCTTTTGAGTGTTTGTGGACTCTGCTGCTTTTTTCAGGGTCCGCCAGGACTTCCAATATTCCCCCCTGACCCTGGGCAAAGCAGTCCATGGGGGTTGGAAAACATTTCTGAGGGAAAGCAGTGGTGCTCCTTTTCTCCACCCCCAGGTACATCAGTAACAATTCCTCGATGCAGGGATGTCATTATGAATCCCTGCATCCAAGCGATGGGCTGATAAGGGGACCAGGCGCCAAAAGAGCAAGACGGCTTACCTGTCGCTGTAAGCTGTTGCTGCCGCTGCCGCAGGCTGGGCGTATCTGTAGGCCGCATAGCCCCCCTGGAGGAGATGGGAGAGACAAGTATTAGGGATGATGGTGCGACTGCAGTGTCACAGGAGAAGGGCACATCTTTTGGGGGAATCTCAGGGGCTGGCTAGGAGGGAGATAATGTACCCACAGGCCCAGCCCCTCTCCAATCTCATTAGCATTCCCTGGGGGCCTTGCTACCATTAACCTGCAGAAATTAAACATGCTGAGGAGAGAATGTCACCTCCCTAGCGGGTGGCCGGTGTTAACGAGATGTCGCCTCTGATAAATCTGTCAGTGTGTGCCTGAAGTATTGCCCAGAGCACTTTAAATATGGAAGGAAGTGCTGCTGTATAACCCGGCAGGCTGACACCAGGCCAGAAAATAAATCCTGGCCTCCGTAGGAGCGGATGGACCCCTCACCCCACCCTCACAGGTAGCCTGCTTCCCTTCTGCAGCTGCTGCACACGCAGGCACACGCAGGCAAGAGCGGAAGTGTGATTTCAAGCCTTCCCTTTCCACCCTTAACCTCCCTCAGCTGTGGAAAGTGCTAGGATGAGCCTTGGAAGAGTGATGAGGAAAGCTGTATATAGCTAATGGGGGAGGCTCAGAGGCTGCCCAACTGCTGCTGCTTCCCGAGTTCTGGGCCTCGGGTTGTTTTCCCCACTGTGTTTTGGCAGTCTTGGCTCCTGTTTGCATCACTTAATGAAAAGAGCAAGCGGGGGAATTTCTGTTTGACAGAACAGCCTTCCTGGAAGGGCCTGTGCCTGGTTACCAGCAAAGTCTGCCAGGTCTCTGCAGGAACTTAAGTACCAGAGGATGCTTTGACTGGAAATGAAAAAAAAAAAACTATCTCCTAAGGAAACTTTTGAAAGGATGGACTTACATAAATTTCAGCACCGTAGAATCCGTCCTGGTAAACCACTCTGCAAAAGCAAGAAGAATGTGGCCATGACTAAGAGCTACTTTGGGTAGGGCTCTTTGAAAGCTCACTCCGCAAGGCTGGCTTGTGTTCCAGATGGGAACACTAGAGCAGGCCTCAGATGAGCCTTTGTGGCTCTGGGGTTTGGGCCCATCCATTGCTTTTCTCTACCTTGACAGCAGGAGAGGCGCAAAGGCAGGTGTCATGCAATAGACAGATAGAGCTGTCTACCTGGCAGTCAACGTGGAAGATCATGAAGATGTTCCTGGGGGAAACTAGACACAGCCGCTCTTGGCTGTGTAGCCCCGCACAATAGCTGTGACAGATTTTGCTTCATTTTCATCATTTTAAAAAGGATCAGGTTTCTGATCCATATGGTGAGAGGCTATAGGATGATCAACATGGCTATCTATTCTCTTCCACATATCGCATAGTGATGCTTTTCTTCCTGTATCCCTCATGTTTGTCTAATTAGTAAAAGAAACCTATACAACACAAGAAGTAAAGATGATCAGCTTCGGAAGGAAGCATGAAAATAAATATGTTGTGCAAAGCGTGTACTTAATTGGCTTGCGGAATTTATGCTGGCCAAGGAAACAGAAAATTCCTGTTGAAAAAGTGGAATGACTGGGAACATGACTTCTGCAGCTGTATGGGTTGACTGAAATGTACAGTGCCACCGGGGCAGATTCTCTGCCTAATCTTACCAAAATGGTGGCCTCCGGAAATGCCATAATTTCCATAATTTCCAGACAATAGGGACGATCTGTAGGAATCTCTATAGGAAAATTGAGGCCAATGAGAAATCCAAGGATAACTCTGAATTTTCCAACCGTGTGTCCAGAAATCTAGGACAACAGAGACTTATGTCTTAATCATACTGGAACCACAAACTGAGAATGCCTCAGAATTAACATGGCTTATAATGAACCATAGATCACACTGCCCAGAGTTGAGGCACATGGGAAAGAATCCTCTGGGTCTTGAGAAGATTGCATGTCTAACTTTGGCCTTTTTGGAAGTGCCAAACCACCCATTTTTATAAGGCAGCCTCTCTGCTCAATACTCACGCTCCGTAAGTGGGGATGGGTGGAGGTGGGGGAGCTGCTCGGAACGTGTTGTAGACTGTGCGTCCTCGGCCCCTTAAGTGCGTCCCCCTGTATGCTACTGCAGTTCCTGTGGCTGGATATGGAAAACCGGTCACTGGAGGAGGGGAAGAAATAACCATGAGCCTTGAATAGCCCCAAATTCTAAACTCTGTTCTCCATTTTCCCCTACCCTTTCCAAGAATAAGAGATGAGCATGCTCAGGCATGTTCCTCACAGCTAACCTATGAATCTAACCCATCAATTCAATATTCCTTCCTATAATATTCGAGGAATTGTTACAAAGAAGGGGGGGAACTTATTTTCCAAAGCATCTGAAGACAAGACAAAGAAGTTACACATGGAAAACTATCAAGGAGAGATCCAAACCTAGAACTAAAGAGAAATTTCTTGACAAAGAGAACAACTAATCAATGGAGTGGCTTGCCTTCAGAAATTGTGGTGCTCCAACACTGAAGGTTTTTAAGAGATTGGAAGCCATTTGTCTGGAATAATATAGGTTCTTTTGTTTGAGCAGAGGGTTGGACAAAAGTCCTTTTCAACTCTTTTATTCTGTATTCTGTATTTCTGTTCCTATTCCAAATATTTGCCTTCAAGACTTTTACCCTCTGTCATAATTCTATCAAGAATTATGCATTAGAACTTCAGACTATGACTATGTCTCAGTTCTAATTACAGTTGTTCTCTTTTTCACAATAAAATCCAGATGCACACATAGTTTTCTCTCTCCACTTTATCCAAACCAGTGTCTGAAGCTGGTTATGGGAAGAACAGACAGAGGAATGAACTGTTTGCAAGGACTATAAGATCTACAAACAGAGCCACCTGTTAAACAGAGCACAAGATGGCAGCGGTGAGGGCTAAATGATGTCTCAGACCCCTCCCAATTCCATCAGGATTCATATACCACATTAAACCCTAAACCTAGGCTAACAACACAGGATTCCTCTACTTATATGCTAAGGCCCAAGCAAACAAATGAGATTATGGCTTTATGCGATGGCTGGGTTCATACAATATGCTGAGAGAGAATAACTGGGACTGTAGCATCCTGAGCTATAAATTCCATAGGCCCATTTAGCTGTGTTGACTATGTTGTGCAAAAGCATATTAGCTGTGCCAAGAATACTGTGAGATGCACTGAATACATTCAGTGATATGTTTTATGGCGTATTTATACTAGCCTAAATCTGGATCTGAACTGTTATCATTTGGCCAGTCTAGAACCCTAATTTACAATGGGCAATCAAAAATCCTTGCCATTACTAAATAATATACCTATAGATTCCGGTTAATACTCTACCAATCCTAGAGTGAGGTTTTAAGATAGTGATTTGCCTAAAATTAGCCAGAAAGCTCCATGGCTAAGCAGAAATTTGAACCTAATGTTTCCCAGACCCAGCAACCCCATTTCCCCCTCAATCCTCCCTTCTCCACCCCACCCCCTGCCCCGGCTTTTCGACTTCTTGCTTTCTTCTTTGCAAGCAATAGCCTGTGGCATCCTAGGAATAAGCAAGAGCTAGATTCTGCTACGAGATTCAGTAGTCCTGCCAGATCCCTAAGAGAGAAACGCTTGCCCATGGATCTGGCCTGATTCAGACATTACCTGCATAGAATTCAGGGCCATAGACGGCGCCCACTACAGGGTTCAGCTTCCAGCCTGGTAACAAAGAAGCAAGCAGTCAGAAAGCATTGCTCCTCCCAGTCCTCCTAAACACTCCCTAACAGGGTAAGTAAGGGCATTCCAAGAAGTGGGCTGGAGGGGGTGCTAGCCTCATTAGGCATTGTTCTTGTAGAGGGAAATCTGGAGCGCTTGCTTTAATAGGCTGGGTGCTCCTCTTGCCATCTCTGTTTCCAGAGCAGAGATACAACCCGAATCCATGCTTTGCATTTTTTTTTTTGAGACAACCTCCCCCATCCCCGCCCCAAAGTCAGAACACCTCCCCATTCCCAACCTATAGGGTGGATTGGTGGAAAACAAGCCTGCCCCCTTTCCAGGAATGCCTGGCTTTGACCTCATTTCACACACCCCCGTTCCTTGTTCCATTACCGTTTGTGTAGGGATTAGCTGCCTTTTTGTTTGTCATGACCCGTGCGGTGGCATTGTTGACCTGTTGAGAAACAAGCACCAGGTTACTGATAAGACTTTGGGGTCCAAACGGAATTCCTCTTCCCTTGGACCTCAAGGAAAACATCAGCATTCAAAAGGCTGATGAAGGTTTCTGTCAGATCCTCCATGGTTTATGGGCCGATCATCCTAAGCAAAAGCAATTTGCTTGCCACGCTACAATTCTCAACATCTTGGATTATTAGCCTTCTAAGTCCTAATCTTCTAGCTTCTTCCTAGGGTGCTGGCCACAAACCAGGAGTACAACATTAGAACCACAGGGGCTTGTTGCGAGCGACCACTGCTCTTCCCAGGGTCATGTTCATGGCTAGCATGCAGGGCCCTGCACAGGCAGTTTTCATGCATACTAGAAATACCATTAACTGGACAGGCTAGGCAATGCAGGCAAGAGGAGACCTAAGAAATTAAACCAGTAGAAGAAAAGGGTGGGAGTTCCAGCAGAAGAGGAGGTCAGGGGCAACAATGCAGCACCATCCCTCTACCTCACAACTCTGATGAAGCAGAGATCCAGGGATCATCTTCAGTGCTCCATTGTGAAGAAAGGGCTCAACAGCTACCAAGAACTACATTCACAGAAGGGTCTTTTGCATCTTTTACATGGTCCATTCTGAAATTGCTCTGTGCTCCCTCTTTGGAAGGCAAAGAGCAAGAATCCCTGCCAGGTGACAATTGCACAGGTTGATTCAGGCAGATTTTCTGGAAGTTTTCTGGAAGGCTTGGGGACATTATACTTCTCTTCCTTCCCTTAATATTGTCTGAAATGACCGCGTGTAACAGATTCTTGGTGGAGACGTTCTGCCTTCCTTCCCTTCTGCATCCTCCCCTACCAACCAATCTACAGCAATCAAAAGCACAGGACATGCAACATTCACTCGCCCGCCTGCTTGTCCTGGCTAATCCCAGAGACAGATATATATATATATATATATATTAAAGGTTTTGATGCGGTTGCAAGTGTGAGGCCTAATGCCCGACGCAGAGCAGGCAGTGCATTTGTTCGCACCTCAATTTTGCGTCCCTCTACGATGGTGCCGTTCAGCTTCTCCCGTGCCCGATCGGCATCTGCACTAGTTTCAAAAGTTACAAACCCAAAACCCTGTGAGTGAGGGAGAGAAAGGAAAAAGGAAAGAAAGAGAGAGAGAGAGAGAGGTTGGGGAGGGAGAGAGGCAGGAAAAGGAGAAAAGGATGAAGAAAGAAAAAAGGGGGGGTGGGAGGAACAGGACAGAGAGAAGGGGTGAGTAAGGAGCAGCAGAGAAAAGAGGCAGGATGTGAGCTTCCCAAGCCACCCTATAGACCGGGCGAGGGGGGGGGGTCAGGGAAGGAGTGAGGACAAGGGAGGTTAAGACTGAGAGGAATAAGAGGACAAGATCACCGCTCCATTAGGGCAATATGACCCAAAAGGAGTACAAATGTGTAGGATTGTTTCCCCCAACTATTGGCTTTACAGTTATATCACCCAGGCTAGAGAGAGACAGTGGCCCTCCTGTGTGTGAAGAGGCTATGGTGATGGTTGAGATCCAGTCCTGCCCCCCTCCAGAGTGGCTCAACCATCGTGTGGCACCTGCTCAATTCGGTGCAGTTTAGCTCCCACAGTCAATAACGGAACAGCAGGAGTTTAAGTACAAAAAGAATTTCCCAAGTTTCTTTCAAACTTAAAATACCCAAATTACCTCCTGGAACCAAAATTCAATAGAGTATTATGAGGAAGAAGAAATATCCATGTTTCCTCCAAACCTTAATATCGTGTTGCCTTAAGTAGCATGTCTCTCTCTCTCTGATTAGAGAAATTTCTAATCTCACCATGAGAGGGTGATCTTTTTCTGCATTAAATTACTTTTAGTGACGGGTTTGTGGCTGACAGTTTTTCCTCTTTCTCTAGGACTCTGGACCTGGAGTTGCTTTGGTTAATTATTTTTCAACCAGCACAGTTGTTCTCAGAGGGAAAGTTAAAACATCAACACCTCATTCTTACGCCTGAAGTCCCCGGGCCTGAAGGGATGGGTGAGGGAAAGGGTAGTTAGAAACCAGGAGGCACCCTGTGGCAGAGAAAGGAAGTGGCAAAGGCAGGGGTGCAGAATGGAGGAGACAGACTGGCCCCTGGGAACACCACCCATCTACAGGGACATTTGGATTGTTATCAGACACCAACATGTTGAACCCACCTTGGAACCACGCTCATTGAAAATGATCTCAACATCCAGGATCTTTCCAAATTGCTGGGGGAAAAAAGAGGGGCAGGGGAAAGGGGGAAAAGAACGAAAGGTGAAAATGGGAGCGGAGACATCATTTCTTTCCATCCCGGTTTGGAATAACCCTTCTGCTTTGATTTATTCCCAAAAAGCCATGGTGTGCAGACATCTCTCGAACATCTCTCAGTATCCAATACAGGCAGTTCTCATTTACAGGTAGTCCTTGACTTACGACCACAATTGAGCCCAAAGAGCTTTGGTGGCTCAGGCTGTTAAATGCCTGCTCTTAAGATCCAGCTGCCTGCAATTAGTGCAGGCTCGAATCCCACCAGGCTCAAGGTTGACTCAGCCTTCCATCCTCTCGGGGTAGGTAAATTGAGGACCCAAGATTGTTGGGGGCAATTAGCTGACCTTGTAAAAATGCCGCTTAGTAATAAGCAGGCATATACAATGGAAGGAAGGCTATTGCTGAGCATTGGTTGTGCTCCAAAATTGTAAGCCGCCTGAGTCTTCGGAGAAGGGCGGCATATAAATGTAATTAAAAAAAAAAAGTTCTCTTGTTAAGTGGGACATGTGTTAAGTGAATTTCGCCCCATTTTACAGCCTTTCCTATCCCAGGGGCTGCGTGAATCACTGCGGTCGATAAGTTAGTAACCTGGCTGTTAAGTGAATCTGGCTTCCCCATTGACTTTGCTTGCGAGAAGATTTGCAAAAGGTGATCACATGACCTTGGGGACACAACAACGGTCATAAATAGGAGCCAGTTGCCAAGGATCTGACATGATCATGGAGCTGCTGCAAAGGTCGCAACTGAAAAACGGTCATAAGTCACATTTTTCAAAGCCGTTACATCTTTGAACGGTCACTAAACAAACTGTTGTAAGTCGAGGACTACATGTACTGGCTGCAGTTGGGGTCAGCAAAAACATTTCTCAGCAATGTGGTTATTAATTGAAATGTCATGTGACTGTGCCCAACTTACGCCTGTTCTGCGGCACTTTTAAGTCACGTGATTGTGACTTGAGATTTCTCGCTGGCTTCCCCATTGACTTTACTTGTTGGAAGCTGGCTGTGAAGGCTGCAAATGGCAACAATCACATGACTGTGGAACACTGTGACTGTCGTAAATGTGCACTGGTTGTGAGGTGTCCAATCACGGTCCCATAACTATGGGGATGCTGCAACCGCCACAATTTCGAAGATGAGTCATAAACCTACTTTTTTCAAATTTGCTGTTGTAAATTTGGTAAGCGAGGACTACCAGTATTTATGCACGTACACAGAAAGAACTTCTGGGCTCTACTGTCATACGTAGGCAGATGCTGCTTTGCTTCCACTGGCTGCTAGGAGCCATCACCCCTGGAAGTACAGGAGGTGTTTTCTGCATTACGCAACACTCAACCTTTGAATGACATGTTCTAGACATGCTTAGATGGAGAAACAAGTTTAATCCTGCTTGAACCCTGACCACCACAAGACCTGCAGAGCTCTGTGGGGGTCAGAGGGAACAGATAGGAGTTCCTGCCAAAGAGGAATGAAAGCAAGAAGCAAGTACTTTAGATACATGGATAATTAAAAGATATAACAAGAGTATGTGGAAGCCATATAAAGATAAGAAATAGATTTGACAACATTTGGACCCAACATTGTTAGCTTGATTGATATTCACTATCTTGGACTGATTTGTTAAATTTATAAATGGTGCCAAATAATGCTCTGCTTTAACCACTGTTTGCTAAGTCAGCCCTAAATTGTAAACTATGTTTCACTAAGCACAATGCCAGGTTCACATATCCTAATCATTTTAGGCTCCTGTGACAAAAATTGTGCACACGCTTTTGCGCTTGCGCTCACATGCCAGCACCCAGAAGGCAATGCGTACACCCCCCCCCCCTACCTGCACTGCCTCCCAGCTGATTTTCGGTCCGTTTGAGGCCTTTTTCAGCTTCCCAGAGGTTTGAGGAAAGCTTCTGCAGGCTTTGAAGGCGAAAAAATGGGCCTGTTTCGTCACTTCCGGTATTTCCGGAAATACAGGAAGTGACAAAACGGGCCTATTTTTCAGCCTGCAAAGGCTGCAGAGGCTTCCCTGAGCCTCTGGGAGGCCGAAAAAGGCCTCAAACCAGCCGAAAAATCAGCTGCGAGGCATGCACATGTGCAGTAAGGTAAGTTTGCCTGTGGCTCACATGCCAGCCCAAATGGCTCTACATGCCATCTGTGGCATGCGTGCCATAGGTTCACCATCACGGACATAACCCATGAAACAAAAAACAACCCCCGACTCAATTATAATGTGAAAGACAGAGTGAACACAGCCAGTTCCTTTCCAAGAAGACTATAGGTCTTCGTAGATTTCTAGGTTTATTTAGCACAGGAAGGTGACAGACTTACCCCAAACATCTGCCGCAGGTCAGGGTCCCGGAAGCGGAAAGGGATGTTGGAAACGTGTAGCCGCTTAGGCTGCTGCTTGTCAGAACCGTTCTCTGGTAGGTGTAGTGTCTGGTTGTCTGTCTGCGCTGCTTCATCTGTCTGCTGGTGAAAATAAAGAAATGAAAGCACCATCGTGATTCTTTCCAAGTGCCTGTGTGTATGCATGTGTGTGTGGGGCGGTAGGGTGGGGCAGGGCATCATTGCTGCTCGCAAAAGGCAGATTTCAAAGGTACGAAATGAATCCAGCAAAAATGCTGGATTGGATTTGGGGCAATTAGGTTTTCAGCCTGCAGGCGTATTAACTTCATTTTTTGCAAGTCTTATTCTGGAGTGCTTGGGGCTGAAGCCATTTCTCTGTTTAGAACATTCTTTTTTAAAAAAAATCCTTCTCTTTTCTTCCCAATTCCCCCTCCAGCCACCCTTAATCCACCAGCCCAGACTTCCTCTCTGCCTGGAAAGCAGGTTATTCTTGATACAGTTCTGAAGTGATTTACTTTCAGAGGGCTCTTTCCATCACACAGTGCTCCACTTCCATTCTTTGGTTTTGCTTCTTACGCCGCCAGTTCTGCAGGTGGTCTGAATTCATTGCTTCAAGGGGGCTCTTTCATTTTAGCTCTCCCCAATGGTTTTTTTCTTCCTCTTGTACCCCATTGCTCTGTTCCCTCCCCTTCCCCTGCCTAAGATAAGGCCGAAGCTCGGGGCCTTCATGCTGCCGGGTCCCCATGATCCCGAGAAGCATTTGGGAATATGCATACCTATGAAAGTGCTGCTACCTGATTGCTAACTTTTAAGGTCGCTCCGAGACTAGTCTCACACAGTGTGCTACTGCAGGGTTTGTTTAGCTGTGGCTTGCTGATTTTAAAAAAAAATGGAGAGCTGGGTTTACCCGACACTCAAGCCATAAACCATGACTTAGAAGCATGATAACTGGGTGAGCAGAATACAGCGAGCCAAACACATACAAATCACATTACGGTTTAGTGCTTGACAGCTTTAAGACTTGTGGACTTCAACTCTGAGAATTCCTCCTCCAGTCATGTTAGCTCAGAAGTCCACAAGTCTTAAACTTGCCAAGTTTGAAGACCCTTGGTTTAGTGCAATGTGAGAAGCCAGTCAGGGAGTGGTGGCATATGCTGTCCTTTGGGACTACTAAGAACATGACCTGTGAAACCAGAAGTCCCCTGTTCAATTCTTTAATTTGGGTCTTGGACCACCCACCAACCTTCAGCTTCACCTTCCCCATTTATAAAAAAAAAAAGGGGGCCCTTGTCTTATTCCTCTACCTAGGACAGCAGTAGCACCTGAGAAAGTGGAATACGAACTAGGGTGGACCCAAACGCACAGCTCCGGGGAAAGGAGGCTGGAGATGCGTTTGGCTCCATCCTGGGTTTGCATGCATTCCTGCACACGCAGAACTAGGTGGGGAGGCCGAGCTCACTCTCAAGAGCTGCGTGGTGGCGAGCAGCCAGCCTGGCACTCAGGGATTGAGAAGCAGCTGGGAACTGCTCACTCAGCGCTTCCTCGCTGAGCTGCATTACAACCACATCACTGGCACGATAGGGTTGGCAAGCGGCCAAGCAGGTAGATTACAAGTGATTAGGGACACAAAGGGAGCCAGGAAACTTAAGTGCTGAGCCACAAATGCCCAAGTGGGTAGCAGGGTGCTGGAATGGCTTCTCCTGCACCGGCCTCCTGCTGCATAAGAACTCTTGTTATTTTCACCCTTCTCTCTTTCGATCGTTTGCTATCTCTGGGCCTCAGATGGAACAAGGCCATGCAGACAAAGTAGGAATGGAGGCAGAGAGGGCATTGGATCTGCAGTCTCGGTCTTCCCTGCTACCCATAATGCAGCCTCTCAATCATAAGCCAATGGGTCTATTTTTCCAACATAAATTTCTTCTCACCCAATTTTATACATTCCCCCCACTCTCACCCCAGTTCCTTCCTTCCATTTTGCATTTTTCTGGGAGGAGAGACACCCTTTTCTCCTTCTTCATTGGATGTCTACTTCCCAAAACTGCCTTATGCTACCCCCACCCCCACCCCTGTGCAGGCAGGCTGAACAGCAAAGTCAGGCCCTGCAGGGAAAAGTCTCTTACCGGTACCGTTTGTGTGCCTGCTATGGACTGCGTGCTGGCATCAGTGCCCGGCTGTTCGGAGTGGCTCTGTGCTGGGGTGTAGAGCGTCAAGGCATGCTCGGGTACTGTGCTCTGCCCCGAATAGTCCTGTGCTGGATGTGGATGTGGTGGTGGAGGAACATACTCTGGAGGGATGCCATTCTGTGGGGGTGGTGGGTATGTTGCCGGGGGATAGGGCTGAGCCATTGCGTCAGGCGGAGCCGTGGCGTCCTGATTGCCCTGCAGAGATAGGACAAGAGAACATTCCTTATTCATGGCTGACAATCTCCAGCCAGGATCTGAGCTTGAACCTTCATCAGCTCCTCACTCTCTGTCAGCTCAGGTGAATTCCAGTTAATCTTCCCATAACACAAGGCAGTTAAGTATTGGCTAAACAGTAATTGCTTCCAACATGAAGGCAAGAAGAAGGCTATCAACACACACACATTTTATCTGCCATGGAATTGCTGGACATCATTTTATAGGAGCCGAGTGAAAACACGGGACGATAAAATCTTCAGGTTAGATGTGCCCATCGTTATTCTAGTTTTCAATGGATTTGATTAGACTCTCATTCTCTTCTGGGAGAATTAGAGACATAAAAAGCATCTCACTGAAGGTGAATTGGAATTACAAGGAAAAGATAAAATTATGTGTAGAACAAATAAAAACCTGCTCTAGATAACCTGCCCAGCAACTTCATGGAAGATCAAAAGTGTATTTCTTTTATCGCATTTTTTTTTCATATATATTCCGAAAAGCAATTAGCTATTTAAAAAAAATTCTTGGTCTGGCAAATTGCAACAGCTACCAACTGTTATGTTTGTACATCTGAACTGCAGGAACATCACCTGGACACCCATGGATTTAAGCAGAGTACCAATTTATCTGTGAATATTTGTCTTTTAGAGATGGGAGAAAGTAAATGGATGCTGGGTGAAAAAAATGGAGATTGGAAAAACTGCCTTTAGGACAGGAGGAGAGTCCACAGTTCATGCTTATTCCGGCTGAAAGGGAAGCAAAGGGACCAAAAAAGCAGCAAGATCTTTGTAAGACACAGTATGTGTTTCTGTGTATTAACATAAACACTTATCTTGATCAAAGGTCAGCCATATTTCTAAATGTTGGGCCTACTAAATTCAAATATTATACTTTCAAATGGAGGTGGAAATGTCCTTCTTTCCAAAACATACTATACATGGGGCAGTCACCTAAGTATTGATTTAAGATGAGACATTGCAGGGTTTTTTTTATTATTCCAGCTATTTTGCCTTTCCTACCTTCCAGCAAAAATGGAACCTACACGTCCTATTCTCTTATAAGGATACATACAATTATTTATTTGGAATCATTGATATGCGGTGGCATTATCAACACCTAAAACTGGCCTATCTTCGTGTTTTAAAAAAGGGAAGGAACTAGAGAAGAACATGGCATTTGCCAAATAATAACAATTCAGTTTCCTGTCTCAAAAATGTGTTAATTTCAATGAAAGTTTTCTGGAAGTGGAATTAAAATCAAAGTTCCACACTGCACTGAATGTAACACTATATTATCCACAACATATTCTTTCACGGTTTAGATTTTTCTATAATGTTTATTCAGAATTAATTCCCATTCATAATGGTCTTTCTGAACATTCATGATTTTTTTTTGTCCAGTTTACAAATCCTTACCATTAAATTGTTTCTTCTCACTTATGACTACCCCATTTATATATAGCCAATTTATTGACCCTTGAACAGCCTCTCTTAATTCTTCCGGTGTTTCAGAGGCTTTAATTACTGGTTTTGAGCAAAGAAATCATTTAAACTACCCTCTACCCTACGGGAACAAAAACTGATGCTGAGACCGTTAAACAAGGCTATTTATCATTACTAACAGGCTATTCATCATTGTTTTCTTTTTCTGACATGTATCCCACAGAAAGAAAAATACAGGTAGTCCTCAGCTTACAACCACAATTGAGCCCAACTTTTCTCTTGCTAAATGAGACAGTTGTTAAGTGAATTCTGCCCCATTTTAAAAAATTTTCTTGCCATACTTGTTAAGTGAATCACTGCAGTTGTTAAATTAATAACAGGGTTGTTAATCTGGCTTCTCCCATTGACTCTGCTTGTCAGGTCACACAAAGTGATCACAAGACCGCGGGACACTGCAACCGTCATAAATACGAGTCAGCTGCCAAGCGTTTGAATTTTGATTACGTGACCATGGGGATGCTGTTAACAGTCATAAGTGTGAAAAAATCATCATGTCACTTTTTTCAGTGCCGTCGTAACTTTGAACGGTCATTAAATGAACTGTTGTAAGTCAAGGACTACCTGTAAGGTTTTGCGAAATGAGCCACTCTATAAGGACACAGGACACCCCCTTCCCTTGGAAAAAAAAATCTGAATAGCATTTTACTTGTTCCCATAGGGCAGGCTGCTGTTGTAATTCATGGAGGTTTATTGCCTCTCACCCTTCATAAATTATATGTGGAAAAAAAATCATGGCATGCCAACATAGAAAATACTAAACTGCAATGTCCTGGATTTTCTTTCAAGAGGGAGTGAACTAACCAGAACACTTTCAGAGAGGAAAAAAAAAGTCTAGTTCAGAAGAATTCAAAAAATTCCTAATAAATTTTCCTTGACCTAGACTATTTTTCAAATTTTTGTTACAAATTAACCCTCATCTACTATTTTAATATGCCTAAATTTATGCTCTGCTCAAATATTCCTTAAATAAATTTTTGAATAAAATTATTGGACTATAAATCCTTTGGCTAGCCCTAAATCTTACATTGTACTTGTTAATGGACCTAGTGTTGAGAGCGAAATGCTCTGTACAGAGTAAGGAATATTCATATACATATGGACAAGAGCTCTAGTAGTGGATTCTATATTCCAAGTACTGACAAAACACAACTTGGTTCATCTTGAACATTTGACAATAAATAAAGATCAAGTCTGTAGAAAATTACTCCATCTATAACAGGAGACCCAATTTGACAGATAGAAAGGAATGATCAGTATAGGGAGATGGGAGTTGTGTCCCATTGGGCAAATACTGTATCTATTTTGTTCAACATTCTTGGGAGAACCAGAGGTTGATGGGGATGCCACAAGGAAGACATTAACAAAAAGGCAACCCAGTTGAATTGCCTGTTTGCTCTTGTGGACACAGAACACAAAATCCACGATAACATGAATCATTTGGAAGAGATTCCCAATTCTCCAAATCCCACGCTTTGTCATCAGGGAATTTCAAGTTATGATTCACACCTGGAAGATGTTCCCACCTTCTCTGCCTGATGTTAATTGTAACTGATTGCTGTTCTGTGTCTCCCACACAATGCAAAAAATTAAAATAAAATCATATCCTCTCAGCCACTAGTTACCACTGGAAATATTCGATGGGAATGTGACTCATATGCTAGGGACAGCTTATGTGATGACTGTGACAGTCATCATGTAAGGTATTATTTATTTATTACTGGATGCATATCCACCTTTTTTGTACTATTCAAGATCCTCCTGTCTCCCTATTTTCCTCACAACAACCTTCTGAGGCAGGTTGGGCAAAGTCTCTCAGCCAATCTCCATGTCTTAAGGAGGACTAGAACGAGTAATCTCCCATATTCTAATCCAGCACTTTAACCACTGTGGTTCTCAAACACGCATCCACAGTCCCTCACAGTCTTAATATCCTGCACCAAGCCAACCTCCTCTGCATATACACTTTCTCTCACTTGCCCACCAACATAGCTTCATACCTGACTGCTCCCCACACCCCTGCCTCCTTTCAATCCCTTATTCCTTGCCTTGTGCTGACAAATAGCCACCGGCCCTCTGCTAAGAGCCCAGATTCCGCATTCAGATGCTTTATAGCTGTATACCACAGTGCCTTTCTCTCTCTCTTGGGATGAAATACATCCACAGCTCCTGGAGCTGAGACAGGCTCTTTAATTGTGTGTGTGGTTAATTTATGACAAGGCAACATCACAGTGGGACAGGCTTGGGCAGGCAGGCTTTCCTTGCTTGAAGAGAGAAACCTTTCCACCCCAGGCTCTGTCTTTAGGCTCTTTTATTCCCAATCACACCCTGGAGGATGCAGCAAAGCTGTGACAGTGAAAGTTGGGCAGGAGGAAAGTCATTTCTGAACCTGCAAATCGTTCTGTTACTCCTGGGTTTTCCTGCATAGAGTCAGGCTTCATTGGGAATGGGGGAAAAGGGAAGGCAGATGCTAACAGACATTTAGAAGGGGCTCCTGGCAGCACCTTAAGTTATTTTATACTAATCATGCTATACACTGGAGAAGAAGTAGATGACTAAGCTCAATGCTTTTACAGAAAGCTGATCTTAGTGTCCCAAACCAGCAATCTTCACTGGGGAGACACCTTTGATACCGGAGATATTTTCCCTTTAAAATTTATGTAGCTTTCTGACCACCTACCACCCACTCCTTAGCCAAGGAAAACTTATTCAGGCAGAAATAATTGGTCCTTGAAGCTCTCCAGGAGACCATGTCTAAAGCAATGACCTCAATAAAGGCATGTATAGAAGGGAACTCCTGCAGATAATTAGGTCTCCATCCCTGGGTCCAAGGGAGGCAGCTCTATTCCTTTCTTCAAGCTTTAATAACTCTTCTCTCAAAGTGCTGGCAGTTCATAATGTCTCTAAAACCCAGAGTCCGAAGAACATATTCTAGCATTAATGCATGTCTGCATAACATTCTGAATTTCCAGATATTCTCCCTTGAGAGAGGGAGGGGCGGCTTCACGTAAACTATGCAGAAAATAATTAGGGGATAGGAAGCAGACTTTAGACTGGAAAAAAATGCAGGAAGACCTATCCACTAGTTAATTGATCAGCTGAATTAGCTGGCCAGAAGCAAATGAATTCCCAGTTCAAATGAGCTTCTAAGAGACAGAGACAGGGGAAGAAGAGGAATGACGCATGTGAATGTATGTGCACGAATGTATGTGCATGAGTGAATAAAGGTTGTTCAATCCTGTTACAAACTAATATTCAGGCATCTCAATGAATCTGGTATCTTGCTTAACTCAGATTTTGTGGGTGCTCTCCATGGTACTAAATCTCAAAAGCCTAGTGTGTACTTTGCCACACTTGATCAAAATATCCCCAAATGGGATGGTTTTAGCACCTGAAGAGACCCAGGTTGATAGCCATGAACAATCAATGAGTAACTCCGGACCAATCACTTCCTCTGGGCCCAATCTACTCATAGGGTAAACATTATGATGATAAAAAGAAAGGAGATCCCACATAAATCACCTTGAATCCCTAAAGGAAAGGTGGAATATATGTCTAATTAAAGCAATAGCAATGGCAGCCAAATCACGAATGAATCAATCTGGATACTTTCCAGTTGTGTAGATTGCAATTCCCAGAATTCTTCAGTCAGCTGGGCTTTCATTGAAAATTCTTGGAGGCTAAGTATATATATTTGGAAGGACCCCGTTTGTGAAAGGCTCAATAACTGGATCCCAGAGACATATGCTGCCATATATTATACCTTTAAATTACATTAAGAAAAATTCTGAATTATTAATTTGTAAAATGTGCTTGATATATACAGAATTGCACCCCATTACTTACACTGGAAAAATGCAAGGAGAAGGTGGTGTTGTGCCATCAAATATATAAGCCACATGTTCCTCTGGATGGCAGTAACTAGTTTCCCGTGAAGGCTGAAAGTGTTTTATTTTCCTCAGATGACAGTTGAAAAAAAATCCCACTCCTTAGCCACTGAAAATGTTATCTACGCTTGAGCTTTATCCCACTATTTCCAGCTCTACAACTCCTGGTATTCCCAGTGAAAATGGCACTTAGTGAGGCCACTCTAGGAGACACATTGGCTATATAGTTGAAAGGTGCTATATTGGGAAAGCTGTCTTACTTAATGCCTGCAACAAATTCAGTCTTGCAGTTCTGTTGTGAAACATATTTGATGTCCCAGAGGATATTTCCCCCCTGAAATCTTAGAATTAGAAAATGCTGAAATCTGTCATGTGATCTATCCTATTATAGATTGAGATTTACTTCTCAAGATGTGTGTCTCTTGTGACCAACACCATTTGGAAGTGAATCTAACAAAGTCCAAGAAGTTACTGGAAGAACACTGGATAGGTGTTTACAGAGAATTTTGTAAAGTCTCAAAAGGAATGAATTTCCTTCTCAAATGTTTTTCACAAATAAATATTTTTATCTGGGTCCTGTGCAATGGAACAGAGACAGGGTAAGAGCTAATTGAGAACATTATCTGTAGAAAAAAAAAGAAATGTGCCTTCCATGGCTTTTGAAACCATAAGCCTTGAGTTAGATAAAAGTTACATTCCTGTCTTAAGATTAATCATAACTGTATCCCTTTTATGCTGCTTTCTTCACATGGATAGATGGAAAGAGAAAAGGGACTGCAGTAAAGACTGAGAGAAGACACAATTTTGACATATTATTTTGGAATGAATCTGTGCCCTAGTGGTGTTTAAAGAAGCATATTGTGCAGTACTATGGAACAGGTGACAAAAATAAGAGATCAAAAAGAAGTGGCTACAATGCAGATTATTATATAAGGGATGTTTTAACACCCAATATACATCTTGCTTAGATTTAGGTCTTCATACTATTCCAGTTTAAGGAGTCCAGTGACTGTAATGGGACTATAAAAAGACAAAGCTACTGGTAACAGGAATGGCAACCTGGTTTAGAACTGACTCTGGAGATACTGGTGAATAGTTTCCAACTGTTAGAACTGATTATGAATAGTAAAGAAACCAGGACAGTCTAACATTTGATAGGGTAGAAAAAAAGACCTTGAAAAAGTCATTTAGATGCTGTGCTATGTCTGTATTACACAAAGAACAGAATTATACAACAAATAATTTACCCTGTGATACGCCACAGAAGCGAACACTGCACTCTGAAGAAGCAGAATAGAAAGAGTATTGATGCTTTTGCACTTTGGTGTTGGAGGAAGACTCTTGAGGATATAAGAATTGGCCAAGAAAACAAACAAATGGATCATGGAACAAATCAATCAGAGTTCTCACTTAAGGGATAAATGTCAGATTCAAATTATCATATTTTGG
This sequence comes from Naja naja, assembly GCA_009733165.1. NCBI lineage: Eukaryota > Metazoa > Chordata > Lepidosauria > Squamata > Elapidae > Naja > Naja naja. The sequence continues at coordinate 139,814,110 of CM019149.1, forward strand.
TCACGTTATGTAACACACTCTTTTGAAAAGGTTCTGCTGTTGGGAAAGGTGGAAGGATAAAGAAGAGAATGACCAACAAGGTGGACGGATTCAATTACACTGGCAACTGGATTACTATCAGAAGACCAGGCTGGGGAGAAATCATCTTGAAAAGTCAATGTGGTCACTTAATATTGATATCTTCTTGATAACATATAAGCAATCTTCCAGGTTTTATGGCGTTTCCTTCTGTATTTGCATTTTTAATGAATTGCTTCTGGCTTTTGTTGTGCATTTATATATTTGTGTTGCATGCAATGTGGTACTCTGCCTGAAAGTGATACCGAAATGTTTTAAATAATTATAGTTATTATCCAGATTTTGTTTAACAAAAAAAATGTACAATGCCTTCAGAATATGTTGGACATATTTTAATTAATGGATCAGGGGCTGGAATCAAGGAATTCAAAATCCAAGGCAGACCTAAAGAAAATATTACTTGTGCCAAGAAGGCTTGGGTGCTGCTCTTATATAATTCCTTATCCCATCTATCTACTCCTCCTTGGGGAAGTTCTGTCTCTTTCCCTAATCATGCCAGAGGAGAACAGAATCCCTTTAATGTCTGATGTGTCTTTGTGTCTCTTTAACTTTTCTTTTGGCACATGCCTGCACTCGGGAACGATCACAAGAGAGAGAGAGAGAGAATTCTAGTCCCTCTGGGAATCTTGCCTGTCCTGATTTAAATGACTTGAAGTGTTTTGGTTCTTGAGTTCAGGCTCTGTGGAGTGAGGGACCACATTTGGCAATTTTGTGAGTTATGCACCTTGGCGTTCCCGATTCCCTTGGCCTCTCTAGCTCCAAAAGTAAACTTTATTCAGGTTACCTGTGAATCCTTCACACTCTTCCCTCTTGTAATGTGTTCTGTGTTAAGAGCCCCGTTACTGGAAGAAGACCACGTTAAAATATTCACCTGAGACAAGCTAGGGATAATGGCAGAGGAGAAATACTCAAGTCTCAGTTGTTTGTTTTCAACACTGCTGTAAGTTATCCATGTTTTTATTGGAAAACAGTAAATATGCATGTATCTATTGCTTATTCTCACATAAATGCATAACGGAATAGTACAGGTAGCCCTCAACTTACAGCCACAAGTGAGCCCCAAATTTATGTTGCTAAGTGAGAAATTTGTTAAGTGAGTTTTGCCCCATTTTATGACTTTTCTTGCCTCATTTATTAAGTGAATCACTGCAGTTGTTAAGTTAGTGACACGGTTGTTAAGGGAACCTGGCTTCCCCATTGACTTTGGCTTGTCAGAAGGAAGCAAAAGGGTGTCACATGACCTCGGGATACTGCAACTGTCATAAATATGACTCAGTTGTCAATCATCCAAATGTAAATCATGTGACCGTGGGGATGCTACAAGGCTCATAAGTGTGAAAAATGATAATACGTCACTTTTTTCAGTGTCGTCGTGAATTTGAACGGTCGCTAAATGAACTATTGTAAGTCAAGGACTATCCGTACCAGAATTTCTTACCTACCGGAATGTAGAAATTTGACCACGTGCACTAGTCTCTACTGTCTAGGAAACAGAAGTCACATGTATTTGGTAACCTTGGTGAGAAAGGAAACCTAGCAGCGATTTTAAAAGGGTTATCAATTGCGAGCAGCATACTGAAGCAGGACGCGAATTCTAGATCCCAAAGAGTAATTAAAAAAAAAATCTTTTGAATGCAGGGCCACTAGTGAGGAGCAAGAGGTGCTTGCAACTTTCCCCAGCTGCAACATCAGCAAGCTGTTACTCTGCAACATCCTAATAAAAGGATAATGCAATATCTAATGTAAATGCTGGCAGCTTCTTTGGCTCATCAGCTTTCTTCCCTACTAAATCCCACCTAACTGGGCCAAAAGAATCAAAGTAAATATGTTTCACTGTGGTTTACCAGATCATTGCTCGCATTTGGAGACTTTCTCCAATCACTTAATGTGTTGCAGAGAAACCATCCTGATGTTGCATCATGTGAAATGAGTCGAATTAAAAGCAGGAAGAGTGCGGATGGGCACTTTGGAGAAACCATTGCAGGGAAGGGAGGCGCATCAACACAGGTCACAACTAATGTTCAGCCAGGGAACCATAAAAAGACAGCTCTATGGATTGTTCTGTTGACCACTCCTGACCTAAGGAAACACAAAACAAGCCATGAACATGAAATTGATTTCCTCCTGGCCACATCTTTACAATATACTCATCGCTAAACACAGAAAAACCAAACTGAGTGGGACGTATTTGCCTGCTCCACTGACTTAAAAAATGACTACATGTGCCAGGCAACCAGAGTCAAGTCTTAAAATTGCAACAAAACAGATTGTGAGAGAAAACACAATTTTATGAATTCTATATACCAAGCCACCAAACGCAGGACTTGAATAAGAAACAGGCAGCTACTGTTTTCAAATAAAATAACTGTATGAAGTAGAAATGCATCCTTCGCCCTTCCCCTTTATTAAGAAGACCTTTCCAATATTTCTGGAATAGCTACACAACTCAGAATTCTCTTCCATATGTAATTATGCCAAAATGATCCCTTCTACTCTGCAGCTATCTTTACAATTTGCAGACATCACTATCACTTCATCGTCAGTACTCTGGAAACTGTGCCCTGCCCTCAGTCATACTCCCTGTGAACACATTCAGGGCCCCTTATAGTACAGAGCATTCAGGTAGTGGCAGAACATTCTTTATCTTTCATTATCTTTCTTTTGGCATCCAGAATAATCTTACATATTGAAATGGTTGCTACTCTAGTGTCATTTATTTAAACATCTATTCCTAGGAACAACTTCACTTGGCCAATCAGATTTGGCTTTGCCACAGAAAGGAAATAAACATAATTCACACTGAGCTTGCCCTCCCTCTGAATTAGCTTTATCTCTACTCAGTAAGATCAACATCCACTCAAATGTAAAATGATGGAAGAAGTGCAGGAGCAGCCAATCCGGGTTACGTAAGATCCAGGGACTGGGGAACTCATAGAGGAAAAAAAATTAACTGCAAGTATTCAGCACAGCCCTATTCTAATTTTTGCTATGCAAAAGGGACTGGGCCGTGACAAAACTCAGTGCCACATTTGCTGAAGATAACCATGCCACTTAAGCGATGTTCCCAAATGAGAGAGATGGAATTAACATTTCCAGATGCATCAAAACACCCAGGCAGTTCAGCAGAGTCCAGATGAGACTGGAATGAAGGCAGACACAAATCTCCATATACACGTTTGCTTCTGTATCAGCTTTGGAAATCTTTGGAAATTTGTTTATGGTTACAGTCTTTCTTCCTGAATGAGAAAGAAGTATTTTTAATTGTTCTTTTAAGTTGATTTTTTTTAAAGGGAAAATCATTAAGGTTGTGAATCTGCCCACATTCAAATTAATACATTGGACACTAGGACTTTTTCCATAGCACCATCCTGGGTTTTTTTTCCCTTTGGTTTTTTTTGCTGAAGTGAATTCATCTATTATATTCCACTTTGGCCTACAGCAGGGATCAACACCCAACTAACCATAGTTGGGTGTTTATCTATTTATCTATTTATCTTATTTATCTATTCAAGAAAGACCAGGGTTTCTCAACCTTAGCCATTTTGAGATATGTGGTCTTTAACTCCCAGAATTCCCCTGCCAGCAGGCTGGTTGGGGAATTCTGGGAGTTGAAGTCCACACTTCTTAAAATGGCCAAGATTGAGAAACCCTGGTCTTTCTTGAATAGATAAATAAGACTCAGAAACCATTAGAAAATCCCGGAGCAAGCTGGAGAGTTGAAAAAACACCCTGGAAGAATGTTCAGGCACCCTGCCATCTTGACATTAAGAAGATTACATAGATATGTCCACGAAGTCCTAAAGAGTCAAGCTCAACCTGAAGAAAATTTCTCCTTCCATTGAAAAATACTTTGTATATACAGGTAGTCCTTGACTTATAACCTTGAATTTAGTGACTGTTCAAAGTTACAACGGCACTGAAAAAAGTGACATGACCATTTTTAACACTTACACAAGTTGCAGTATCACGTTGTCAGGTGATTAACATTCGGATGCTTGCCACCTGACTCATATTTATGACGGTTGCAATGTCCTGGAGGTCATATGATCATCTTTTACAACTTTCTGACAAGCAAAGTTAATGGGAAGCCGGATTCACTTAACAATCATGTTACTTGCTTAACAACTGCAGTGATTCACTTAACAACTGTAGCAAGAAAGGTTATAAAATGGGGCAAAACTCACTTAACTCTCTTGCTTAGCAATGGAAATTTTGGTCTCAATTATGGTCATAAGTCAAGGACTATCTGTGTATGCCATAGATAAAAGTAACAATGGTTCTGAAATTCCCAGAATGGGCAGCAACTTTTCCAGATATTTGGAACTTCAGTATATAATTTATACTATATAATGGACTGCATTTGCAGAGTGGTAGATGTAGAAGACTTGGCTCATACTATTTGACTGATGTTTGTAAAAGAGGGTAAGAGACAGGTACAGAACTTTGCTTCATATAAATCTCATATTAAAACAACATACCTTATGTGTGGCCTGAATCCGAAAACAACATTTAATAGGACACAGTATTTGAATACAATGGTTTGGTTGGGATCAGCATATATGGATCTGATTGGGATAGATTATAGGGGTGATATTGAAATATAGTTTTATCTTATTTTACTTATCTATACATTAAATTATTGCATTTTATTCCAATTTCATTTCAAATTGTTTTTATAGTATTTTACTAATAAATTGTGTTTGAATCTCTGTATTTTGATATGGCTTATGGCTAATCAATAAACTAAACTAACCAGTATATAATTTCAACATTTTGGATTGCCAATATATTAAAATATAAAACAGACAGGTCAATTTCTAGTATTCTTATTGTCCCTCAAAGTCACAAGATATATATATATAAATACAGACTTAAAGAAAGTGAAACAAAAAGTTAATTGGCGCATGATCCTATCCCATTTAAGACCAAAAGCCAGATCATAGGGTAATATCAAGTCACATTTCACCCCACCATTTATTTAGGAAGGTAGAGAATAGATGAAAAATGCATTATCGAAAGTGACATAATTAACATTTTCTTACTCTCCGTGAACAGAAACCAAATAAACTGTGGAGGCAGGGAAATTATGCAACAATAACACCGTAGATTGTTTTACATAGTTGTTTTAGACTGGCGAAAGGAAGAGATGGGTCTTCATTTAAACCTAAACCATGATCAAATTTCTTTATGCCTGATAGACTCCTACAGGATTGCCCTGTCAGAATTTCATGTCTAATATATGAAAAAGTGTAAAGAAATATTTCACCAAAAATCTGTAAAAATAAAGAAGGAAATGTCCCTAATTGTGAATGGGAAGGATGGCCAGTCAATATATAGAAGTATGCATTAAGAATGTCACTATAAAGAATGGAATTGAAGGGCTTCCTAACTTTTTTTAAATAAAAAGTATTAGCTGTTTCATTGAGACAATCAGAAAATGCACACAACTCTCTGTGAATGAAAAAATAGGGAAGCAAGACAAAAACTGCAGAAAACAAGGAAGTTTTTTTAAAAAAAAACTCAACTAAGCCTAACATGAAAAAGTCCACCCCATCTAAATTTTATCTAATTCTAATATAAACAGCAACCAAAAAATGGAAAAATGTGTATCAGGCTATTAAAATTTTATAATTTTCCTTAATTTCATCATTACCCTATCTTTAACCAACAAATTCAACTCAGACCATACAAAATCAGATTGTCTCTGCCTGAACTGCTGATGAATATCTTCCACCATACTGCATTTATGAACAGTATTTCACAGACATATTTGCAATGCCTATATATTGTTTCTGAGTCAACCAGGTTTCCTAGCATAAAGCTAGACCAGAACACAGTCTGGTGTGTCATGGTTTTCTCTCCCAATTTTTCTGGCTTCCTTCCTTCCATTAACAACTATTTTCTGAAGCTGCTTCCTTGTTCTGTAGAAAAAGGTCTTTTTGCCATCTCCACTGAAAACTATGGTTCATTCAGCTTTTATGAAACATGTATCGGCCAGAACTACAAAATATTTTAAAATTAGTGATTGCCAGTATAACTAGTGGTTTTTGAAACTAGTGGGTTGACAGTCTAGAATTAGAGGCAATAGCATAAATAGGAACTGTATCACAGGGAAAAAATGGCTTTTGCAGGCACATGTCACCCAGATTGACTGACTGATTTGCCATCACACAGTTAAGTTACTGGAAATCACAGTAACCAGATAGCAAAGATGGCATACGACTACAAATGGTGGGCATGGGGGAGATTCAGAAAACAGAATTCAGCATTTCCATAATTTTTAGAGAACATGGAAGCTTCTTTCGCTGCAGAACAGAAAGGAGAAGTGGGGTGGTTGGTTGGTGGGCAAGGTAGGAGCCAGACAGAAAAGATACAACTGTGCTCCATTCAACATCTAATGTTTTTGCAGGTTCAAATTTTTCTTGTGAAACACAAATACTCTCCATCAATCCTTTGGCCCGCCTCAGCAGAACTCATTGTCCTAAGGATCCATCTCTTATTAGACTCTCATGATCTCCAAAGCATCTCATTGGCTGGATCTACAGCTCCAAGTGAAAAAAAATCTCCTGGCAAAGGAATAATAGCACTATCCGGCTATGTGCATGTGAATGGACTGAATGTAAGGTTAGGAATGTGGTGCTTATCCTCTTGATTTCCAACTCATTTCTCCCCACACCCACACTCCAGTGGTTAAGGAAAGGGTGTTGAGGTTTGCTCCTGCAGGAAGTTCCTTCTAACCCCTGGATTCCATCAGACCTCTCCCCCCCCACACACACAAATGACAATATTGCTTCGCATTCTATTTCTCTCTTGGTTCTCTTTCTGGTACTAATTTTTTTTACTACTGGTTCTGTGTGCATGGCTTGGTGGGTGTGGCAGGGGAAGGATACTGTAAAATCTCCATTCCCACCCCACTCCAGGGGGAAGGTTACTGCAAAATCCCCATTCTCTCCCTACCCCACTAACCTGCTTTCCAGCTCCGTTCTCCTGTGCAGGGCAAACAAAAGAAGACCCAGCCAATCAGCTGGGACTCAGGAGGCAGAGAATAGATGGTGGCATGTCCAGTCAGAGGTGGTATTTGCCAGTTCTCCGAACTACTCAAATTTTCCGCTACCAGTTCTCCAGAACTGGTCAGAACCTGCTGAATACCCACCTCTGCACCACTCTTTTGTAAACCTACCATTCTTTCTTGTCTCCAGATTTGGCTTTTGCTTTCATGAGAATGGCTGCCCTGAAGAGGATGAACACATTTAACTTCCGCCAAACTGCTGCTTCAGTGTGGCTTTGGAAGAACACAGGAGCAGTTTCCTGACCATGTGGTGTTCTATCACTGAGATTAATGGAAAAAAATCTCACTGGGGTAGCTAAGATCAGAGGAAAGCATAATTGCGCAAATACATCCTGCTCCCAGAGCTGCCTGTCCAGCCTCCAAAGCAGAAAGGCCAACAAAACAGAAATACTCACTTATTCCAGAACAACAAAGAAGTTAAGAATCATTGTTTCACCTCTTCTGCACCGATTTTTAGAATACAGGTTTATTTCATGGGCATAAACTTCTCAATATGTGCCATCCCCTAATGCCACCATCCAGCCGGAAAGGACGAGACTCTGGAATTCTACAGCCATTCTCAGGTCCACAATGCAGAAGAACGAGGCGAGGATTTTTTAAAAAAACACAGGAGAACATTTAGAAACAATGTCAATTGAAAGTTTGAGTTGATGTAATACTTTCTGTCACTGCAGGATTTTGCTGCCTCATCATTCAGCCGAACGTGTCACCATCCCAAATGCTCCTGCAGTTTCTTGAACCTTGTTTCCTATTAGATGCCTTATCCATCCATCCAAAGTGCAGCCTCTAAGGCTCTCAAATGCCTCTAAGGGCAAGCAGAGGCAGGCAGCAGAATTGCTGGTAGGTGAAACAGCTGACATGATGTCTGGATGCTAGAGAGATCTTGGCTGACGCCTCTCTCCCTTCTTCCAACTTCTGCTTTTCCCGTTAGACTTCTGTCTTCCCTCAAGGGGAATGGTCAATCAGAAATGGGCAGGATGAAGCAACACAAGAAATAAATACAGACACAAATCACTCATGGAGTTGAACTCCACTTTCCACGTTCATGCATCTCCCGTGTGAAAGAGGAAAGTAGAGGCTCTGATACAAGGACCAGGCAGCCATTCCAGCTGAGACCTACCCTGGGATCCCCCTCCTCTCAGCAACCTCCCTTTTAGACTTATTCCTGCCCATTTGCTGGTTCTTCTCCACCCACTGGAGCTGGACAGTCTGCTCTCTGGATGCCTCTGCAGCGCCTGGCCCAAGCTGTCTCATCTGCCTTGTTGGCAATGCTCAGAGTTGGATCTAATCTTGCACTGATTAAATGTCCTTCATTAACGAGTTTCTTTAATTAATGGAGTTTTTGGGCTTGCTTGGATTGCTCTCTCCCTGCTGGTCTCTGCTACCTCAGCACAAACATGGGGCCATTCCCTCTCAAGTCATTTACTGAGTGGGGCTGGTTCCTGCCGACACCGCATTTTGCCGGTGGCACCTGTTGCCTTTTGCTTGATGACTCCATTTTTAACATTTCCTCCTTTTATTTTGGGAAGGGGAAAAAAAAAGTCCATGACCTTAAATCTCAAGGAAGTTGCACTTCACAATACAAATATCAAGATACCAGCCAGGTCTTCCAGGGTAACTGCATTTAGACCAGGCTGCTGGTCTTGAAATAAAGACCCCCCTGGGCATCCAAGGACCTCTTTATTTTGGATGGGGAAGCAACATTTCTTGCCAATTCCAGGGGTGAAATTCAAAATTTTCCCCTACTGGCTCTGGGACATGGCTGTGGGAGTGGCTTGCGCCCCTACCTGGATCGAGATGCCCTACATACGGTCACTCATGCGCTCGTTACTTCCCGTCTGGACTACTGCAATGCTCTGTACATGGGGCTGGCCTTGAGGACCACCCGGAGGCTTCAACTTGTCCAGAATGCAGCAGCACGGGTTGTGGTGGGAGGGTCCCAATGCTCTCATGTTACACCCCCCCCTGCATGCGTTGCACTGGTTACCGGTTGCCCTCCGGGTGAGATTCAAGGTGCTGGTGCTGACCTATAAAGCCCTTCATGGCACTGGACTGGGATACTTACGGGAGACCCTGCTGCCAGCAACTGTTTCCTATCGTCCCGTGAGCTCTCACAGACAGGGCCTCCTTGTGGTTCTGTCGTCCAGACAATGTCGGCTGGCGACCCCTAGGGGTAGGGCCTTCTCTGTGGGAGCACCCACCCTTTGGAACCAACTCTCCCTGGAGCTTCAGGTGGCCCCTGACCTCTGCTCTTTCCGTCGGGGCTTAAAAACCTGGCTGTTCCAACTCGCTGACCTGGGCTGAGGGTGGGAATGGGAGTTTCAATTGATTGTTTTATCGTTTTTAGCTCTTAATTGGGTTTCTTATCTAATTTCTTTTTAATTGTATATTGTATTATTTTTATGACTGTACGCCGCCCCAAGTCCTTCGGGAGATGGGGAGGCTTAGAAATCCAATAAATAAGTAGGTAAGTAAGTAAGTAAGTAAGTAAGTAAGTAAGTAAGTAAAGTAAGTAAGTAAGTAAGTTAAGTAAGTAAGTAAGTAAGTAAGTAAGTAAATAAATAAATAATAGAAATAGCAACCTGGGGCCATTTTTTACCAATTCAAATTGTCCCTACTACCTCTCCCGAGCCACGCCGTGGTGGCTGAATTTCACTCCTGTGCCATACCACCACATAGTTGAGTCCCCCCTTGTTTCACATGAAGAAAATGGAAGTTTTCCTCTCTGGGGAGTCTTCGTGTTTCCTCTTAATGGCATGGGATAAAAAATTGGGATGATATTGTGACAACCGGTGTAAGGATTCACATCCTCATTCAATCGGAAAGCACTAGAACAGCATGGAGGACAAAGCTGTGCACCCCTGAACATACATGGGGCATGACAATGGTAGGTCAATCAATTAACATCCCACATAGCCATGCCGCCAAAATGCCATCTGTCCGCCAGCTGGGCTGGCCTCCTATCAGTGCAACGGCCCCAACATCAGGCTCCAAAGGCTGTAGAGACCAGCAGCTGGTTATGACTAACTACAGCCGTGGCATCTGCCCTGAGCTCACCGCTCCCAAGCTTTCAACTGCTGAAGCAACCAACCTGAAACCTATTCCCCGGCCTCCCAAATTTCTGACTTTTTTTAAAATAGCAGGTTGAGAGGGAGGCAGAATAGTTCACTTTCCTAATCTGCTGGAAGTAGGACCAAGAAGGGGTTGGATGAAGAAGATTGAGTATTGCTTTGAGGGCTGAAAGAAAAGCTCCCCTGAGTCAAATATAAAGACTGTGCCATACTCTGGCCACCTCTGGCCATATCAATCAGCCATCTCTTAGTCTGTCCTTACCACAGTTATTGTCAGAATGAGATTTTAAAATGAGCCAAGCAACCATAAAAGCAGGCTGCCATTTAAAAGATGACAAACAAATTAGTCTGGCTCTAAACTGAGTTGCTGTCCTAGCAGTATAGTAATTATCGATAGTATTTCCAATCTAATTCCTTAAATGGGCTGAAGGTTCCTCTTCTTTCACTGCCCAGGGACACGAAGACTAAGGGCATGTCACTGAATTAAATGGATTGCCCACGTTTACTCTTTCTTCATCTGTGTCCCATTCAGCTCTTGCATTGCATTTGGGGTGGCAGTCGCTTTGTGGCAAGACCTCTCTCTTTGCTGGCATTCTGTAAAGGTCTGTACCCGGAAGGTAAAATTTAAAAAAAAAAATCAACCTTGAAAAATTCCGAAATCAACCTTGAAACCTTCCCTCTGGCCCTCTAATCAGATCTCTCCCTCCAACATCGCCAGGTCAAAGGCACCCATGGCTTGCCTAACCTGGTTTAACGTGAGCTGTGGCCAATGAGTTCGACATGCAGCTGAGAGGGTCTCAGAAGCAGCAGCGTTCTCAGCAAAGTGTGAAGCTATTGCACAAACGTTGCTATTTGCTCCTATGCCACAAATCTGGTGCCAAGTACCTGGGATTTGCATGATGATGTTGTCACGCACTTGCCATTATTTGCTGCCCCAAACTCCACCCCCCACATGAACATGAATGACAGTCATGATTAAAAATCAGATCAAAAAAACAGAATCGGGGGCCATGCCTTCTAAACCTTAAGGCGAGCCCACTTCAATTCAGTGCCAGGCAATCCAGAAGATTGCACCTGTGCAGCCTCTTATGCACCCCTCCCTGGTTCATTTAAATTGGTCCCACAGCTGCCAAGTGCTTAAAGTTAGCATCTGTCTGGGTGATGATATCCTGGCATGCTAACGGGCATCCTGCTATAACTAGGAGACTGCCTGCCTGCAGTATTGCCCGGGTATGTCTTCTTTGCTATTGGAGATTAAATTCACCCTGCTTTTGAATGGAAGAGGAAGTGCTGAATTGGGGAATCAGTAGCTCCCTTTACTTTTAGCAAATCAAAGCCATGTGTTGTTCTTCATTCTCACCTCCCCTGGATGTCACAACTGCAAACAAATTCAGCTAATACTCAAGCCAGCAGAAACAATTGCTTATACAGCAACAATACATTGCATCGGTGCCAATAGCTAAACGTATTTGGGCATGCCTGCAAAGAGGCTGTATATCTGCGTATAGGTGCACCAGGTATCTGGGTGGCAATTTGGCTAGCACTAAGAAAATAGTGAAGGGTAATTCCTGGAAAGGAAATTGCTCTGTGGATTACAGTGGTTTTGCTAGGCTTGGGAGATGGTGGTGGTGGGTTAGGCAATGAAAACTGGAATTTGTCTACACCGTGATGTGTCAAGGGTTTCACACATAGACTGGAGTCCCTGCCTGCGTTTGCTGGGTCTGAGCCAGAACAAAGCTGGCTGCCAGATAAAACTACACTCAGAGTGTTATGTTCCCAGCTCAAAGCCTATTAAGCAGCAGCTTTCGTCCAAAGCTCGCTCCCCTCCCCACTTCTCGGTGCCCCACAGCCACTCCATTTGTGCAAATCTCAGCACATCACAAAGGGGGGAGAAGGGCTGCAAGAAAAGAGCAAGCCTCTTTCCCACAGGCTTTTCCTGGGAGGTCCAAGGGGAGGAAACTCTAATTGGAAATGTCCCTCTATTGAGCCCCAGGAACTCTAAAGGCTGCAACCATAAATGGGACCAACACAACTTGTACAAGCAGAAGCAAATTGGAAAGAAGCTTTCCTTGAGGCTGGCTTTTAAAATGTTAGCATTAATTTAACTTTATATAAAGCCTCTTATGAGCATTGCTGTGACTTCCCAATGCCAGCATCCAACATAGCCATTGTTTGTCAATTAACTTTTTCTGCCTGCTTTCTAATCTGGCCCTGGTACCCCAGGCCTGGATGCAAGTGGGGCTCAGTACTAGGTTGCTTAGCCTCTGCTGTTTTTTTCCAAATTGGCCTCCGTTTCACACTGATGCCAGTCACCAGGAAGCTGAGGTTGCGCCTGGGAAGCAATTGTCTCCCTGAGAAGGAGTTGACGGCTCACGCCATCATTCAGCCAAGCATTGACCTGTGAATATTTCATTACCCTCAACAATGCACCATCCATACAAAGCAGGGAGCCCAACCGATGGGAACAAGAACTAGTCACACTGACAGGGGAAGGTGGATGGAGCTGATGGGGCTGGGGACAGGGAAAGCTGGCTGCTAAATTTAGGTTCCCTCAAACTGCCTTGGGAGACTAGCTGTCATGTCCCCGGTGAGCACAAAGACAACAACTGTGTTCCCTCCTATGCTTCTTGGCTAGCTTCTCTTCTAAAAGAACCAAAGACAAAAGACAGGGAGAAGCAGGAGAAGACAACCAGTTCTGCACTTGTCTATTGTAGTATATTTGCCGATTATGAATGGCCTTCGGTCCATCATATGGAAGGAAGCATCCATCCATCCGTTCTGCCAATGTAGAGGATGCACTTCCTGCCAACAACCCCACTAGACCAGCAGAGCTTATTAATGCCCCTGGAAATATTGCGGTGGGATTAGGCAGGCTGGGCCATAAATCTATTGCTTGCAGCACACGGGAATGAAATTGCAGCGTGGAATGAATATGTTCTTCAGAATTTCATTTATTGTCGAGAGAAGTTACCCAGGGGTTGCCAAGATTTGATTTGCCAGATGCCAATAGTGTGATGGGCGAGAGACAGCGTCAGTTAGGAAATGCCTATTCAGATCTCACACTTGATTTAGTCCCTTAAACTAACTGCTCTGCAACGCATCAAAGATATGAGTTTAGCAGATATTTTGATTGAGGGCACAGTGCCTAGTGGTTAAAACACTGGGCTTGTTGACTGGAAGGTCGACAGTTTGAGACCCAAGTGCCATGTGACGGAGTGACCTCCCATTCTTGCCCCACCTCCTGCCAACCTAGTGGTTTGAAAGCATGCAAATGCGAGTAGGTAAGTCCCACTTCCGTGGCAAGGTAACAACATTCTGCGAGCCTCGGTGCACAGCCCTGCTGGCCACATGACCAGCGTGGTCCCTCAGCTAAGAAATGCAAATGACCACACACCCCAAAGTCGGACCCAACTGGATGGGAGAAACCTTTACTTTTATTATTCCAATTATGAGAGGTAGATTTGTTTATTTGTTCTATATACCACTCTTGAAATTTAGAATGGATTACATAACAAGCAAAATATAATAAAGGGAAAAATCAATCAATCAACCAAAATCTAATAGCAATCAACCGATTAAGGCAAACCGGGTCCACAATGTATATCAAAAGGAGGTGAGAACGAAGTTTTTAAAGTGCCCCAAAAGGCAAGTGGAATGGAAGACCCTTGGAGCAAAAGGAGAAAACTATTCATAACATGGGAGCCACCAAAATAGAGGCTTGACTTCAAGCTTCCAATCCTTTTATCTCCTGCAGAATGGGAAGTCTAGTAGTCCTAAAAGGAATGCATATGCAGCCAAGGTCAAATATAAGCAGAAGAGGTGATCTGAGGCCCAAGCCATGCAGGGATTTATAGATAATAGGCAGGACCTTGAACCTGACCCAGAAGCCTTTTGGCAACTAGTGCAGTGACCAAGGAACAGATGTCACACTACTTACCCCTCCCTGCTAATAGTTGGGCTACTGTAACCTCTTTGCAGCTTCTCACTCATTTTCACAGGCAACCTCATGTAGATTATTTGTAATAGTCTACATGAAAGTGCTACCTAATCTAAAAAGATCTAGAAGTGGCAGACTATCTGTAGCTGGGCAACAGTCCCCTGGCCACAGCCCTCTCCAAGAAAACTTTGGTCACAAAACTGCTTTCTTACTCAAGAGTAAATTTAGGAACCAGGATCAAGCCAGATCAATCATCTACAGATGAATGTCTATGGAGATTCTCAGTCATCCAGGTCACCTTTGGGTCAGCTACAGATGGCAACTCCATCTTCCTGGGATTTAATCCAAGCTTGTTTTGCCCTATCTAGTCCCTCAAATGCTCCACCTAAATATGCATAGATTAACCTAGCAAAGAAGACGTGCGGGCTACCTTTTGAATTTCCTCACAGCCAGTATTGAAACCTGCAACAAGATCCTCCTTCACCATAATCTGATATTAGAAATCTATTATACCCTTTCAGTCTGCAGGGGAACACTTTGTTCTTCCTTAAACTGGCATCTCCGTATTTCAGCATCTTACTCAAACACACACATCCCATCCATCTAGACTCACCTCACATACACAGCTGACCCATATTTGGTTGCCTTCTCATAAGACTCTCTACCTCACCGTCTTTCTTGCCCCTCTATCTGGGAATTTGGGACAGAGCACCAAAATGATGACACCCTTCATAATGACAGGCTAAACAAGCAAGTCAGTTAAAATTCTGCCTTGAAATCTAGGTGTTCAGAAAGCAAAGCTGAAGATACTGTGCCCTTCAACTCAGAAATATTGTGCCTGGTTTTGTTTCCTAGCAGAAAAGTTTATTGCAAAACCAAATGACAGAAAGAAATCATAAGTGCAAATTGTCTGCTAAAAGCACAGGAGAGGGCTTTCATGCATTGACCAAGCACCTATTCATTCTCTGGACTGGCTACATGAATGCACACACATACAGTCACACCCATCCATATATACAGCTCTTACACCCATGGCCAGCTGGTGATCGGGAACTAGCCACTGCCTATGTATAAGTATGTCTAGAGGGGAGTGGTCTGGTTACTTGTCTTCCTTAGCTAGAAAGCAAGGAGCTGAGAGAGCATGAAATATTAATGCTGTAAATGGTGCAATTTCATCTGCATTCAGCCAACTTCATGTATATTTCAGAGTGTGATGGGATGATACTGTTGTGTAACAGAGGCAAAATGGCGGACAAAGGCTTTGGCTAAGGGGGCACAATTGGACTCTCCAGCATTGGCATATTCAGCTGCTCTGTCAACAGGGCCTCAGGCTTACAGGAAGGAATGAGTTCCTTTTGGGATGCTCAGATTGTAGGGAGCAGAGGAGTGTATTTTAAAACACAATGGAGTCAGCTCTATGTAAGTGAGCACTTCAAGGGTCGAGCTCAGAGAATATACTGAGCACAGCATCAAGAATCTTGGGATGATCTTCATCATGGTGAATAAAGGCACTTCCCTCTCCTGCACTGAGACACAGGTGTTCAAAATCCGAATCCCGAAATCCAGAATGCTTCAGCTCTGATGCTGTGGTACTTGGATCAGGAGAGTACAGATTATTATGCATCTCCTTCACTGCAAGGATTAAGACCACAAATGCACCTCTTTGAACACGCTTTCCTTCTAGTCCCAAGCCGCAAGTCTCAAACTGGTTCCAAATTTATGTACTTAATTTAAGACTTTTGCAGAAGAAAAGCTAGCATTTAAAAAAAAGCTGTTGAGATTACAGGACTTTCTGCACTATATAAGACACAGCACAGACACTGTATAAGAGAAGAATACTGCAGCCATTTCTGTCTATTCCCCCCTCAGGATTTAGATGAGCAAGCATCCGTATAATCTCTGTAGGATTTCATGTTACAAAAAGTATATGACAGCTACCCAAAGTCATAGTTCCTCATCAAATTTCCTGTTAAATGTTAAAATATATAAAAACTTATCCTGTGTCCTCAAATTGTCACATTATAGCCACCTAGAAAAGAAGGCTGTTACAATGGCATCCAGAGACTGGGGGAAGTTTCACTACATATTTTGGCTTGGGAGAATTTGACACAGGGCTGCTGCTTTTGATCAGTAACCTCGAATTTCTTATATTACAATCTTTCCAACCACATACCTTGAGATAGGATGAAACTTAATTCTTTAAATTAGAAAGCACTATGTTTGAGAAGGTTGCTCGAACATGTAGTTCTGCTTTCACTCCAGCAGAGCATTTGACTGCAATTGACGCATTATGGAAGAAATTATACCTCTATGATCAACCAGAGGTGTGGCAAAATACGAATGCAGCCCTAAACTGTGACCACAAAGCCAGGTTTAGCCTCCATTTCCCCCTTACAATTCAATCATGCACTTCAGGCATGACCTAGAATTCCCCCATTTTTCATGATGGAATACTCTGGAGCAGTTACGCTCAGACTCACGATAAGGAATCCATAACAACCCAGCAGTGCATCAAATCTGAAGGGTTTGCACACACACACACACAAAAAGGCCGATAAATCCTAGATTTTAAATCAAAGAGTCTAGCAGGATCATTCAAAAAAAAGCAAAAATAAGTTAAAATAAGAGAATATCGCTCAGGCAGAATGTTCACAGATGAAACCCAGTGGAAAAGGTACAATAACCTCCCTTCTTATCATCTACTAATTGTTCTGAAGTGCCAACTTTTGCTAACTTTTTTTTTAAGCTGGCAAGCATTCAAAGCCATTTAACAGCTGCATGACAAGCAAAAATTCATCCAGGAAAGACTACTTTAGCATGGAGATGCAGCAATGAACAAAGATTCCATTCAATGACGCAGCCAAGTAAATTTTGCTCCAGACTTCATAATCTTTTACCCTATCCCCATTTTAAGGCAGTCATTTGGGGCTGCCATTTTGTTTGAGGTAATATATATATTAAAAACAATAAAGTGACCCTATGTATTTTTATACATGCCTGCATGTACTGTAATGATGAAATATGAAAATGGGAGAATGCTGAAGACACCACTGTCAACACCAACGGGCTATGATATGTCAGGACAATTAAGGCACTGACTCTAGATCTATTGGTTGCTGTTCTAAGTGAACATTCATTACTGGAGATTTTGCCCCTCTAACTTGGCTGTGGATTCTGGACTTGAGATCCAGGCAGAATTACGTTACTTTTTCCATCACTTTTCAAGACCAAAAACATGTATGTATGTACAATCCTAATTTACAGTGCCATGAAAAGTTCTGTGCCTTGCATTCACGTAACGCTTTCAATATAGGATATGAAGAAACTGTCCTATTTAAATCTTTTTTTTCTTTGAACATTTCTCAGTTGGAACTTCGATATTGTTTCCCAGTTGCTAGAAAACAATTTAGCTGGGTTTTAGCAATCTAAATAACCTATCCCTGGCATTTTCTGAATAGGATGAATGCAGTTGGATACACGCTAGGGAAAGTATTCTTAAAATTAGACCCATCGTTTTGAAAACTTTCTCCACACTACTTCATCTCTTCTTGTCTCTAACTTAAATCTCAGCTGCTCCTATTTCCTAGGGGAGTGTGTGTGTGTGAGAGAGAGGGGGGGGGAGGGAGAGAGAGAGAGAGGGAGAGAGAGAGAGAGAGAATAGGATTTTCTCACCATCTAACTTTCAACCTCCTAATGAAGGCACTACACATGGTACAAGAGATTAAATGTGGGGATAAAATAATGTAGAGCTTTAAAAACATTTTCCCTGTCACTCTCTACCATATTCTGCCTGCAGGAAATTCTGACTAGAAAAGAGATACTGTCTTACAACATGCTCCATCCAGGCAGGCTATTCATCTCCCCCACCAAGCCATATTCTACCACCTGCCCTATAGGAAGGATTTATTGAAAGTTTATGCATGATTGCTGGTGTTAACATAGGCCACCTGAAAAAAAAACCCAATAAACTTTTCCATATGATATTTTTTTCATAGGAGTTATTGGATTATGGATGCTTCCTGCCCTAAACTTTGGGGATCAAGTGAGTTGGAAATCAAGGTAAATACATTTATATCTCCAATAGGACCGTCCTTCAAGTTGCAGCTTTGATTCCAAGAAAATGCTTTGGTCTCATTTTGGACAATTCCCCCCCCCCCCCATTTTTTTAATGACAGATAACTAACAAAGGGAAATAGTCAAAAAGAAAAGACTGTTTCTTTTGAATATCCACGTGAATTAATAATAGGAAAATAACCATTACAGGGGACTGCTAGCTTGGGAAAAGAAGCTTCAGAGGAAGCCAAGTGTGTTCACAAAACTACAGATTCAGGATAATCTCCTATGTTATGGATAACAACATGTGTTTATAGTATTGCTTACATTTGCTCACAAGACAAAGAAAACCTGTTAGGTATAGTTCCATTCAGGTCTGTTTTGCACCTGTTGGCCTAACAAATTGAAATTCAAAGCCCAGCTTTGGCTGTTTATGCCATCTAGACTTTCTATTGCTCCTTTTATCAGATATTTAATCCTTCTGTTTATTGTTAAATTATAGATGGAAATTAGGATTTCATGGAAAGTGAATATTTAACTAAGATTGGAAGCTAAATTTGAAAATAAAGAGGAAATGGCATGATCAATATATATTTTCACAGGGGAGTTTGTTATCTTTAAAACAGGATTTTTAAAATCCTTTCTATGGCCCAGGTTGGCAAATAATTTAAGGAGACTTTGATGAGAGGGAAAAAATAATGATATATAAGTCCCTCATAAAAAGGTTGGCTTTAAAACTGGAGGGTGACCAAAATGAATATGGCAGGAATAAGGATAGGAAGTCTAGATGGTTGATATACTACTGTCTGTTGTTCATAACTCAAGACTGCAGAATCTATGAAATTAAAGAGAATTCTCCAAGATCATCTTATATAGTTATAAATCAGGAGTCCAGAGCCTCCATATTTATTTGACATTAAAATCAAAGATATACCATTCATAAAATCCAGGCTCAAAACCCCCGATCAAAATATTCAGTGAATGATCTTGGATCACCCATTCCTTCTCGGAGCAGAAGAACATAGAAGCTGTCACAAGGATAACAGAGGCGGGGGGGAACTTTTGATGAACTCTGAGTGGATAAAAATGTTGTTATTAGTTATCAGATTTTTATCCATAGTTGGGGGTGGGGGTGGAGGGAATCAATTCAAGTCGGCAAACGTATCATGGAATGTAGCCTAGTGGCAGAGTAGGACAAAGGCATCAAATTCAATTCTTCGTATGTCCAGCTTGAAAAAACACGACACAAGTAACAAGGAGATCTTTTCCAGTTTGAAGAATACATTGTAAATCTCACACAATGCCACTTACCAGGCCCCTATGTGTTAATGGAATAAACAAGGGGACGGGAGCAGTGAAGACTTTGAAACTATATTTCATTGTTTTTATTGTTTTTACTTAGTTATGCTTTATTCCAACTTGTCTTTTACCTCCTTCAATTTCATAGTCTTACATGTTTAGACATAGGAGACCACATGAGTTATTTGATGTACAAAATCAATTGATCTCAACAATTTATATGGGTCCAAAATGTTAGGGAAGGAACCTTGGTGTTTCGCTCTGTGGTCAACAGCCTTAAAGAAGTGCATGAAGACTTCCTTTCTATCGATTTGTGGAAACCAAAAAGTACCAACTGACCCTTTCATGTCCATCCCAAGCAGAAATTCAATTTCCTTTTCTGGGAAAAAAAAAGGATGTCTGGTCAGTTAGAAGGTTTGTAGGCAGCCAATTCTAAAATAATACCAAAATATTAAGATTTTTCTGTTCCCTAAATAATACACGTTCCCTAAATAATGCTTTGCTTCATAAAATATGTACTCTCGTACAAAACCATGTACACGCAGATTCTGGCACCTGGAAATAGAGACATCCACATTCACACAATTTGTAAAAAACCTCTAAGCCCAGATGAGGATTTCAGGAATTATAACTGTGAATCTATAGATTAAGACAAAGACTTGTGCTTGCACCCCCCAAAGCAGAGTCCACAAACTAGACACACACACACACACACACTGATCCACCCACGTGTGGACACGCTCTCTCTCACATGCATGCTCCATGCTAATAGGAAACAGGAGCATAATTTTTCCTCTAATTACATATTCAGCACTTCTGAGAAAATGAGATTTGGGTAATTCAGCTGGACTGAGAAACAAGACTCTAATAAAATGGAATTTGTAACAATTCCACTGTTAAATTAGTTAAATGGAGAGGAAGGCACACTGGTAAATTGACCCTTTGCTCTCCTAACGACTAATCGGACTTTTGAACCCCAGTGTGCTAACAAAGCATGTGGCTGCTGCAGAAATGGGGGACGGCAGCCGGGGGGTGGGGGGAGAATTACCATGGGGAGCACAAGGAAACTAGGTGAGGGAAGCCTTGCAGGACACAACAGAAAACTGCCAGCTGGGATGACCTTAACGTAAATCTGACCTTATCTTTACTCGTGAACTGATCTGGCTGTTGAAAGCAGGCAACTCAACCCTCATATAGGACATGCTACCTTCCTACCATTCTGGGAGGAAATACCTGGAAATTAAAATTAGGTGAATAAATCAAGACTGCAAAGGTCCCCTCTTAGCAGCCTCCTGTAAATTTTGAACCTTTAAAACTAACCTTTGTATAGCAAAAAGTGGGGCACCAAATGAGCAAAGGAGCCATGCCTACACAAAGAATTTTCCAAAATTCGATTTCATAGTACGGATGTATTTTATATACTAAACAAGAGTATCGGCACTCTACTGGGAATTTGCTAGCATCTATTCACCAGCATCTCAGGCAGTTTTGTTGCATAACTAGTTAAACATAATTATGCACTGTAAGATTATTATTAAGAGGGGAATCATTAATTTGGCTGCCATTTCTCTTCTTTGAGATGAAATGGAAGAAGGCTGTAGTTATAGCAGAGATGCAGAGTTTGAATATTTTATCTCTAATATTCAAAACAGTACTTAACAAAAGCCCATTATGAGTCAACACACCCATATTTAGTTCCAGTTGCATTTTACTTACTTCAGTTTATTTATTTAGGAAATTTATGGCCGCCTACTCACTCACAGCAACTCCAGGCAGCTTACAAGCAATAAAAACACAATATAGGAAAAACAACAACAACAACTCCCCACCTCCCCGGCAACAACACACAGTCAAATGAGCCACTTGATGGGCTCCATCCCTTTCTGGGTTCCCCAGGCACTACTGGTAAAACCAAGTCTTCAGGGCCTTACAAAAGAGTGTCAAAGTGGGGGCCAGTCTAACTTCTGAAGGGATGATATTCCAAAGGGAGGGAGCCACCACAGAGAAGGCCCTTCTTCTGAGTTCTTCCAGATGTACCTCCTTAGGGGATGGGACTCGCAACATTCCTTGCTTCCACACTCCAGTGAACAGGTGTCAAACTCGCCGTCACATTGCAACATCTTTTCTGTTTGTGGAGCTGGGGTGTGCGTGGCCTGCGCATGATGCACCCGTCTTGCAGACTGCCAGTTTGACACCCCTGCTCTAGTAGGTCGGGTGGATGTGACCTCAGATAACCTGGTCCCAAGGCATGCAGGGCTTTGAAGATTGCAACCAGCACCTTGAATTGCACCCAGAAGCCAAATGGCAAGCAATGCAGCTCACTCAGGAGAGGTAATACATATGCACACCTAGGTCTGCACAAAACCATGCGGGCTGCCGCATTTTGAATAAACTGGAGTTTCTGGATGCTTTTCAAGGGCAGTCCCATGTAGAACACATTGTAGAAACAGTAACTAGGGCTGGTAGTAGGTTCTACCAGTCGTCTCCCCCACCCGCCCAATTCCTTCTAAAACAGAGGTAGTAGGGAATGACACAAAGAGATAAAGTCAAGAAGGTGCAAAAATTGTTTCCCCTGGCTCTTGAAGTCTTTCATCTCTCCTCAGACCCATTTCAGACGATATCTGGGAATCCAATTCTTTCTTTTTTCCAAATGGTAACTCTGATTTACTATTGCTTTTTACTTGAGGAAAGACAGAACACCAAAGCCTTAAGAAAGCTTGAGAACTTTCATCTACAATTAGGAGTTCTCCTACTAAGTGATGGATCTACAGAGAAGGATTCCTTCTTAAACACTTCAAGGCAGCCACCATGAAAAGGGAAGTAAATGACATGATTACACCCCCCCTTTACAGGAAGGGAGCAAGACAAGGCCATGGATGGCTGTTCTGCTTCAGATACCAAGACAACTTTCACTGACCTTGGGTAGTTTGCAAACTGAATGCCAAGAAAAGAAACATTTGCTGCCCGTAAACAGCAGCAAACCTCCTGGGTTGTCCTCATCCCTTGTTTCATCTTCCAGTCTGTCTGCCCATCGAGCCATCTTTGCATGTCCATCTTCAGACTGAATGGACAACCGGCACTACGGTATATAAGAGATCTCTAAGAGACAGTTATTTATTTAATTTTTAATCCGATTTGTAGAGCTACCTGTCTATTTGAGAGATGCTGGACGACGGTGAACAAATATTAGCTATAAGCTATTATGAATCCAGGGTTGGTCCTTTGAGCCCGGGTCATGATAAAGTAATCTAGAAGAATTCATAAGGTCATCTGGATCTAACCAGTTTGGTGCATTAAGATTAACCCGGAAGACTCTTTCCTACCATTAGTGCAAAGGTAGCCCCTTTAGATGCCCTCTCACATTAAATCACCCAAGCAATTTTGCCCCTTAAAACAGTAGTTTCATTGTTGTTTATAAAGGAGTAGAGGAACAGACATTAATTTAAAAAACAACAACAGGCATCCCATCAGGAGCATGGAGAGCAATGACTGAGCCAGTGTTTGATTCAGTGGCAGAAAAGGCGTATATCTTCTGTCCGTCAAGAGATGGATGAGCTCCCTTGTTACATTACTCCTAAAAATCCCTACACCGTTTGTCCTTGTGCAGGATACACAAAGAATGCAGAGATCTATCTCTTCACAAAACAACAAACACTCAAAACAAAAAACTACAGCAAATGCTAAGCGTACCATCTCTCTTCAGATCAATATTCCTTAGAAGCAGAAGAGTGAACATCTATTCAAGGGTGGCAAAAATATACCCACCTGAAAAGTTTGTTAAAGAAATGCCTGAAAATTCAAAGTGACTCTCCTCAACACCACACCCTGTTTCTTAAGTCATTGTTTGCACTTCATGAATGGTCCCTAGGCTATATGGTTGATTCCAGGTGAACTTTTTTTGTATAAGCTGGTTGCCTTTTTGGAGAATGGGGCAGGTGGGATCAGGGGCATTTATAAACCTCCGGTGCTTTCCATTGCTTAGTTTGGCTGGTGTCTTTCCATAAAAAGGGAGAGAGGGAAACCAAAACAGCTGTACAAAGATATTTTGATTACTAAGGATTCAGCCCTTCCTGTTGTATATACCTTGTGCAAACTAAGTGGAATAACATGAATGTTGCCTGGGCTCTTTGCTAACAGGAGGGAACAGGGACCACAATCCGGGCCCCACCCATGGAGACGGCGCATCCAAAATATAGATTTGTATTTGAGATGATTCGCTGGATTGCTCCGTTTTCATTCAAGGCAGTAAAGTTAATCATTTAAAATATAATCCCAAAAGATATTTCATTATTTGAGGTCTTCCCTTATGCATTCTCATTTATCAGGCCATTGATTTCAACAGATAAAAACAGGAGAGAAAAGAATTACGTTGACATCGGATGCAATGAGGAGGGGAAAAACAGAGAGAGGTGGGTGGCTGATGAAATGTACATTCTGTGGTTGAGCTTTCATCTTAAAAAGCATCCTGATTCTGCCACTTTTCCTTTAAACCCAAAAGTGTTTGTGTGTGTGTCTGTGTGTGTGTGTACACACAAACACACATGAACACACGTATATTTTACTAGAGATTAGTTAAGAGAAAATAAAAACTATAGGATATAAAAAATAGAAAATGTGGAAAAGAAAAAAAGGTTAAAAAGCAACTTCCTCCTTCATCACAACAAATTTTAGTAACATAGCACCATCTCTTAAAAATACGAGTGCTCTTTTCTTCCCATCTCCCCATCTCTCAACCGCAAACAAAACCCAAAAGCCTCATCATTTTTTCCTTATCAGCAAAAGTTCATTAAGAGTTATCAGAGATTATTATGTACCGGTATTTATTTTAACTTGAAACAAATAAGCAAACTCTATATTCCCCCCCCCTACTTTTAACAATCCTGGCTTTTAACCCCTTCAAATCATGTCCTAGAACACGGGTGTCAAACTTGATCACGTCATGGGTTGGATCGTGACGTATCGTGATGCTTTTTTGCCTTTGCGGAGCTGTGGTGGGTGTGTCCTACATGTGACGTATCTGGCCCATGGGCCACCAGTTTGACAGGCCTGTCCTAGAACTTGATTTCTTTTTATTTATTTTTTTGCCCCTTCTCAGAAAATCCTTCAAAACGTATCAGATCTCTTCTGTACATTCAGTAAAAAAAAAAAGATTATCCAAATCACTCTTCTGGTTTGATATTTGTATGTCTTTTTTAAGCATTAAGATACCAACCAGTTTTGCTTGTTACGTATCTTTTTCCATATTGTTCTTGTAATTTGTAATACTTAAATCCACATTCAAATCCATTTCAACCTTACTTAGTTTAGCTTATTCTTCTGAGATATCATTATAACACACCATCTATTTACGATGTCAGACATTCTTAAAATTAATTTCTGAATCCATTGTTTAAAAATATTCTTCAAAACATCCACTGTTAAAAACATTTTGCTCCATTCTTTATTAACAAGTCGAATTTAAGTACTCTTCTCCTTTAACTTAATCTTTAGTATCTTCTAGTTCTGTCCAGTGTCTTCATAATCCCTTCCCATCATGTTGGGTGTTTTCTCCAAAGAACCCAAATAATGACAGCTTCCATGGGAAAGATTTTTATAATTAATTTCAAATGTTTTATTCCAAATCCATCTGAACCTTTAGTCCACTTTTAACTTTCCAAAATCAACACTCTAAGCACTCTTTGGCTGTTTATTCTAAGTAGTAATATTTTTCTAGTCCTTTATGTGGTATTCAAAGCTAAGGAGAAGGAAACCCACTCAGTGAATGCGATTAAAACTTGCCGTTCTGAAGATTCTTAATATTTAAAAGCAGTAACGAGGAATTCCAAAGATGCTTATTAAGGAATGGGGTTCCGATAAGCTTTTTTTGTACGTAAAAGTTGTGTTATGACTATGAGCTTAGATGGAATCTCTTGACTCCCAGCCACTTGACTCATAAGCTCAACACAAAAACCTCAATTTCTGTGGTCTAGTCACAAGAACCAGCTGTCTGGAGTGGCCTGGGGCTGCCAATCTCCACCATAAACTCTATCCTGCTTCAGCAGGGATACGTAGCTCACCATGGCCTCATTAAAGTTCTCTTGAATCCAAAATGCACGGCACATTGCAGATTTAAAAAAAATATATTTTGAGCAAATTAATTTCCCAGTCCTTCTGCATATCCAGTTATTAATCTTTGCCTGTGGTTAAGCACCAAAATGAAAAGAAGAGAAACAGCATGGCAAACATTACAAATCCTGGCTTCAACCATCCCCAAACACTCGCCACCATAGCTCATTGGGAAGGCCTGGATCAAAGTCCTCATCAGATATACTACAGCGGCGTCCCTCAACCTTTTGGGCACCAGGAACAGGTTGCATGGAGAGAGGTGTTTCCACAGCCCGGAGAGGGTGTGCAGGGGTGGGATTCTACCAGTTCGCACCTATTCGCTAGAACCAGCTGTTAACATTCTAAGCAGTTTGGAGAACTGGTTTTTAAAAGAAATTACTGGCCTAATCCTGTAAGGAAGGCAGGAAGGAAACATTCTGGTGTTGCTTACAGAAACTGCCTCTCCGTTAACCCTTATTACATTCTTGGCAGGACTAGACTTCCTGTCTCAGGAACTTCTCTGGAGTTATTTTTCCCTCCTTTGCTGGTACTTTGCTTGTGTGGAGTGACCGTTCAAAGTTACAATGGCACTGAAAAAAGTTACTTATGACCATTTTTCACACTTATGACTGTTGCAACATCCCCACAGTCATGAGAAGCCAGGTGAGGAGATGCGTGCCTCGATGTGAGTGATATTGAGTTGGCCATGCCCAGCCAATAACATGACCACCAAGCCATGTCCACCCAGTCACATGTCCACCAAGCCACGTCCACCACCTAAGCCATGCCCACAGAACCGGTTGTTAAAAATTTACCCCTGAGGGTGTGGTTTCACAAGCTGCCTGCATGGGGCTTCACTTGTTTGCGTGGCCCAATTTCCGGCATGCCGTGGCCTGTTGCCAGTCTGCAGACCGGGAGTTGGGGAACCCTGTGCTAGAAGTCACATTGACATTAGATGTCAGTTGAAGAGAAGCCTACTGTCAAGAGAAAGAAAGCAACATGAAACAGAGCATGGAACTGTACTGGCACAGCTAGGCCGTTGTAGGCCCGGCTTAATTTCTGTATGAGACTACCATGGAGGAATCAGGTGTTCCTCCAAGTTCCCACACGTTGTGGTTGCATCAGCGGAGAAAGGAGGGGAAGAGGGTGCACAAGGCCACAGCCTCTCTGATCCATCACCCTGGCAGCACTGATTGGAAAGGAGAGAGGATCGATACAGAGCGAGAAGGTGTCGGAGTCAGGTATTCGTGGCTGTCAGGGGCTCTGAATGGTCTGATGAGGGCTGGGAATGTGCTCTGGCTTTCCTAGGCAGGAAAGTGCTGAAGTGGCCACTTGGAAGGAAGGGGTAGGCGATTAATAGAATGAGATTGGCAGTGAGGGGGAGTACCGAGCATGGGCTGAAGAAACTCTATCAGCTCTTTATCTGTGGAAGTAGAAGCTCAAACTAATAAGGGCTGGGATGACCCCAGGCCAGAAGTCTCTCTCCTCCTGTGCATTTATTGCACAGTTTTATGGGGCCATGCAAAAGAAGTATCCAACTGTATTTATTCAAAGGAGTTGTGAAGGACACAATTCTTCCAAAAGCCATAATTAATAAAATGTGCACACTCATCCCCTCCCATACATCAAATGAACACCTTAAAAAGGAGGATGGATGTCTCACCACTTTGGTATAAAGCCACACATAGAGTCTTACAACAACAATACCAGTTTAACTCGTAGATACCACACATTGCTAACCAGCCAACAGTTACCGTTCATGACTACACTTGATTTATATGACACACCAGAGACTAGGATGCCTTGGGATTTCCACCCACCGCTAAAAACAATTAGGATTGCTTTTGAGGTTGCAGGTGATAAAGCTCATTGTGTGTCTCTTGGCTGAGGAGCGAGTCTAGCTTTGCTTATTAACGTACTGAAGTTTTTGGCATCTATCTATTTATTTGTTCTTTGCTGAAAGAAAATAGGGCTTTGTTTGAAAAAAAAAACAAAACAAAACCCAAAGCTACTTTCGTGATGGAGTAAAAGTGAAGCAGCACAACTTCTGCTTTCAGCGTTGCCAAGCCATTCTTTAAAACTACTCTGAGAAAATTAAGTATATTTAGACAGGTAGCAATTTTCAGAGTGGCTCCACTATTCTAAAAAAAGTACCTCCACTCCGTTTTCTTTATTTATGTTTTAAGAACATGCATAAAGGAACAGCCAGAAACTGGGGCAGTTGTAATGTTGGAAAGATTCAAAAAATTATGGACATGGCTTCCACAAAGCCTGGAGAACTCTGTGAAGTGCTAAACTCAAAACAGTTTCCAGATGGAGAAAACCCGTGTTAGCAATATGAAAAGCACTGCGGGTAGTCCTTGACTTACAACAGTTCATTTAGTGACTGTTCAAAGTTACAGCAGCACTGAAAAAAGTGACCATTATGACCATTTCCCCCACATATATCCATTGCAGCATCCCCACAGATACATGATAAAAATTCAGATGCTTAGCAATTGACTCATATTTATGACGGTTGCAGAGTCCCTGGGTTACCTTGTGTGACCTCCTGACAGGCAAAATCAGTGGGGAAACCAGATTCAGTTAACAAGTGTGTTACTAGCTTAATAACAGCAGTGATTCATTTAACAACTGTTATTAGAAAGGTTGCAAAATGGGGCAAAACTCACTTAGTCTCCCTTAGCAACAGAAATTTTAGGCTCAATTGTAGTCATAAGCCAAAGACTACAGAGCTATCCCATATTATCCTCTTTAATAGATTTCATGCAACAAAGTCAGAAGTGGTGGGAATATATAAGAAGTTCTGAACTTATTCCCATTAAATTTCATGAATATGAAAGATGACTGAACACTACTAGTCCTGCTTGGAAGTGGCCATTGTTTCAACTTAATTTGGAAGCAGCCATTTCACAAACAAAGGAATAATGCCTCATGCAACTTCCTCAAACAAGATATGCAAGTGGGGACCAATGGCTGGATGTGTTGGAACATACATGTGTAGAGAAGAAAAGCTGCAAAGCCATACGAAGCAGCAGCAGCAGCTGATAAGCTCCTACCGTGTTTCCCTGAAAATAAGACACTGTCTTATATATTTTTTGGCTCCCAAAAACACACTAGGTCTTATTTTCGGGGTAGGTCTTATATATTTATGGTGCCAAATAGTGGGTCTGAGTGTGTAGGGGGTGTTTCGCGGGTGCACGGTTGCTCCCTGAAAAGTCTTCCTGAAACTGGAGATTTACACTAGGTCTTATTTTCGGGGTAGGTCTTATATTAGGGCAGGTTTAGAAAATAGTGCTAGGTCTTACTTTCGGGGTAGGTCTTACTATCTGGCTCCCCCTTTCCAAGGATCCCATCTCCCAGCTCTCTTTTTTTTGGGACTCTTAAATCCCTAAATATACTTCAGGCCTCTATGTCTAGGGAAGCAGGGCCATTGAAACTTCGTGAAATAGCCTGTATAGTTGATGGTGTATTAGGATTATACTGGAGGGCAAGGCAGAGAGAGACGTTATTTCATTTTTGTTATGGCTTAATGAAAAAGTACTCATCAATATGCTAATTGTGAGTTCATTTTAACAACTCCAAATGCTGTTTTCCAGAATGGGACATTTTAGCTGCTCCAAAGATTACCCAACTGTGTTCGCTGCTCATTACTAGAACAATCACACATATAACCCGGGTGCAATTTAAAGTGCAAAAGGACTTCCCCCTGCACACATACAGTACAAAGTACTAGATTTGATTGACCAATGCCATCGTTGCTAAAAAGTTTATATGCAAGTAGCCTAATTACAATTTGGGTAATTAAAACATCCATTGTTTAATCTGTAAAGACAAGTTATAATTACGGGAGCTGCTCATTGAGGGACTACACTTACCCGGGTTCTGATTAAAATTTTCAGGACTGGGCTGACGACCACTGGTCAAATTGAGACAGTGGCTTCAGGCAGCTGCTTTTTCTGAGAATAACAAAAGGGTAGCAAACTGTCAGATATTTAATTTACTAGTGCTGTCTTTTTTCTTTTCCTTTTTCTTTAATGCTAGAATATGTATCTGGACTCAAGATGGGCAGAAAGATTGTTTCCTACTTTGCCTTGGGCAGCAAATGTCTTGGGCAAGCAGAGTGTGCTCTGTTGTACGTATGAAAAATATAGTTTAATTAATGAACATCACCAGTTGCTAAATCACACTTCCTTCATCTTGTGAATCAATCAGCCATGCAGATGTTTTGGAATTGACATAGTTTTTAAAAATTGATTTAGTCGGTTTAAAGGATGATTATAATCTAAACAAATTTCAGGGACAAATAACAATGAATGACATAGCAGCAAAACTGTCTCTGAGTCCTACAAAACGTGTTGCATAAATATTGCACAATTTCATTAATTACTATTGAGTAGTGGAGGCATCAGATGCTGGATATGAAACAGCCTTCCCAAAATATGGGGCTTCTAGATGGGTTGGATTTCATGTCCCAATCTCCCAGCCAGAATCTTGGTTGGGGAAGGGTGTTGAAATCCAGAAAGCGCTAGAAGACTAGTGTCATGTTAAGTATTGATGCTGGCTCTGCAGGAGGCGAAGGGGATTCATCCCCTTTCACTGCTTAAAAGCAAATCCCCTAAAAGGCAGCTGAAAATAACACCAAAGAATGTCCCACAGGTTTTCATACCTTGTGCCAGTGCTTGACAATTAAAAAGTTAGGCCAAGTCCATAGCCAGACAAGGCAGTGGGAGCAGCACTTTGAAAGTAATGGGAATGAACGGAGAGGAGTCAGCAGTGGAAAATGAAACAAGGAACAAATCTCAGTTCCTGTAGATTTGAAACATTTTATTGGTGCAGCATACTAAAACAAGAAATAATTGCTCCACTGCTCAGACCTGATCTGGTCAACTTCATAGCTTCTTTTCTATCCACCCTCTTTGAGCTGGGTGTATATACCTTCTCTACTTTATGTCAATTTATCTAAGGTTCCAACATAGCCGCCCCTCTCTAATTAATTCTTCTTTTTCTTATGGTTTTCTAAGCATCACTCTGACCATTGGAGCCACTGCCTGGATTTGCTCTCCAGACTCTCTTCTCTGCCAAGGACTGCCTCATTGTTTGTAGCCGATCCCTTAGGGCCAGAGATTACATTCTGGCAGGATCTGCTCCAAGATCATCGAGAGGCTTGGACTAGAACCTGCTGATTCAGTGCAAATTCCATCAGTAATGGATGTTCATCTCAGATACAGCAAGAAGGTGGCTCAGTTCTGGCAGAAGCTCTCCAGAGATGGAGGAGCCGGGAGCCAGCTGAAGTTCTCTGAGTCAGTCAGACACCTGGCAAAGAAGAGCCCAGGCTAGGACATAACTGGGAGGGGTACTTCCAAGTGAACTGGGACATTCCTCTGGGCTACACTGGCATCCGTTTTCTGTTGCATTTTGCCAGAGGTCCAATTTCCTCAATTTGCTATGATGACTTTCTTTCCAGAAACCTTGCAAAAGTGAGGCAAACTTTTTATGATGCCAGACGTTCAGCCAAAATGACTGTACAGGTAGTCCTTGACTTACAATAACAAACAACATTTGTTTAGAGACCGTTTGAAGTTAACAATGGCAATGAAATAAGGGACTTACGGTCGTTTTTCACACTTACCACTACTTGCAGTATCCCCCATGATCACGTGATCAAAATTCAGATGCTTGGCAACCGGTTCATATTTATGACGGTTGCAGTGTCATGCGACCACAACCTTCTGACCAGCGAAGTCAATGGGGAAGCCAGATTCACTCAAGAACCGTGTTACTAATTTAACAGCTGCAGTGATTCACTTAACAGCTGTGGCAAGAAAGGTCGCAAAATGGGGACAAAGCTCATTTAACAACTCTCTCGCTTAGCAACAGAAATTTTGGGCTCAATTATGGTTGTGCGTGGAGAATTACCTGTATAGAAAAGTGCCTAAGGCTGTGTCATTTAACCTACCTCACCAAATAGGTACCTTGGATTCATAAACAGCAAATTCCTATTCCTCATGTTTACAGTGAATGGCATAGACAGTTTCCCAAAACCAACCAAGTTCATGAGGGTTTTAGTTTAATGAGTAGAGAAAGGGACATCTGCATAGCATAACCCTTCCCTCAAACTCGTCTACAAATACGATTTATAAGTGTTGTCTTTTCTTTACCTCTATTAGCCTAGTCTGTCAAAATGTTTGCATTATTCTGTCTTCAGAAGAATTATTATTTTTTCTACTCACGGAATTTTAACGCAGGATTCTAAACCCTGTAGCTCAATAAACATTAAAGAGGAAAAAAAGAACTTTATTATACACAAATTTTTGTTTTCTCTTCCAGTGTGCCAGATGTGGCCAAACATAATAAGTATCATGCTTCAAGATCTCAACTCGCCTATTGTGGATCATTAAAAGCCACTGAACATCTCAGTAGGAAGCACATAGTTCATACAAACACAGAAATGATACAAATATTTGGTAGATTATGAAATGATATACTTGATCTATGGCCACAGAACTTGGATATGTTGATGAAGGATCAATAATAGTTTTGAATGTATACAAAATGCATCTTCCCCAAGGACTATATTCTACAGCTGGGATGAACGAACAAAGTAAGGATTTCAGGTATCAATGCTTTCTAAAATGAAAGGAGCTAAACTCAGAATTACCTTGAATCTTATTGTGGATAAACTTTATGCCAGATGTACATGGCCCAGTGAGGAGAAAAAATCAATTTTGTTCATTATTTTAAATAATAATTGTTATTAAAGTTTAAAAATACCAAAATAAAAAACTAATGAAAACTAAGAAAAATATAAAAAAGGAAAAGGAAAAATAAAAAGTGCAGAGGAAAAGAACGGTAGGAGGGAAAAATAAAGAAAAAAGAAATAAAGAAATGACTTTCCCCTTCATCAAGACAAGTACGAGCCATTTCAGTAACTAATCATCTGCTCTAATAATTCAAAGATCTGTTCATATCATATCTCGTGTTATTTATTAACAAATAATAAAAAGTAGACTTTGTTCATATACTAGAACTCTTTTTACAAAAAGACACATATTTCTGGTAACAACCGGTATGTTAAATATTAAGATTAGATGTTACTAATATTAAGTAGCGTATTAATTTATTAAACAGGTAGCTGGTATATATATTTATATCTAGTCTTCTTCACACATGAACAAAATATAAAACCTTATACATGAAATGATATAGGGAAACATTGACTTCACAACTAAAGTGATGGGGGTGAATCTTTCATTGTTGGGGATAAGTAATTCAAGATAGCTAGGCCTGCAACCATGGATGTCTTAAACGAAAAAAAGAGAATTGGACTGGGATAAACAGAAATAGAAGAGAAAGCAGGCTGAGCTGGAAGGGAGAGTTAAACGTGTCATCAGTTTAAAGTCACTGTGTTACTACAAGAGACCCAGGTCCAGTGAATTCTGTTGATTCTTAGCTATAGTTAATTTATCTTTGCTTGTTAGTTGACTAGACTTTTGCGTATAGGTAGCAATAATAAACTCTACTATGCATTGAATTCAACAAATGCTTCCGGTTATTTGCATCTGACATTAGCAGACTTTCTCTGCTGAAGGTTTTCTTTCAAACACACATCTGTACAACAAGAAACAAGCTAAGCCAATGCAAACTCTGAAGCAATTCTGGCAAGCAGTACAGATAATCCTCTATTTACAATCACAATTGGGAATGGAAAATTCATTGTTACATGGTGCAGTTGTTAAATAAGACATCATGTAACCACACTAAATTTTATCATCTTTTTTGCCATGTCATTAAGCAAGACATCACACTATTGCAGCTTCCAATCTCCTGCAGGCTTCCCCATTGACTTGGCTTCTTGGAAGCTGGATGGGAAAGTCACAAATTGCAATCATATGACTGCAGAACGCTGCAAATGTCATAAGTGCAAGCTTGTTGCCAAGTTCCTGATCGCATTCGTATGACTTCAGGATGCTGTAATTGTCATAAGTGCAAGCCAGTTGCCAAGTAATCAGATCACACCCGTGTGACTGAGAGGATGCTACAACAGTGATAAGTATGAGAATTGGTTGTAAGTCACTTTTTTCAGTGTCATCATAATTTCCAATGGTAGCTAAACAAATGGTTGTAAGTTGAGGACTATCTATCAGTAGTCCTGATTACTGACTACTGTCTGACTACTATCAGTAGTATCCGTAACCTACTGGCCCTTCCTTGTCTAATCATATTAGGATAGCAGACTTCTCAGTAGACACATATGTTCATGAATAAGAAACTTTATCTGCAATCTCAACTGTAAAAGAACCTAGAAATAATTATAAGTTCCAGAAATAAAATCTGAGCCTGAATGTATCTGTCTTCTTCCAGTTGGGTTCCTTTAACAAATCCAACCAACCAAACAATCAATCAAGTCAGAAAAAATGCTACTAGGCTCCTGATTTTCTGACATTCCTTGATAATAATTCCTCTCTCGTTTAGTAGTTTTTCTCTCATTCCTTTTGTGTACCTTTTTCTTTCTTGTTCTTCTGAAGTAGTATAAAAAAAGCATGAAGTCAAGAGAATTCAGTCAACTTTTAATGTTGGCAATCATTGCCTGGTGCTATTAGCTGGCTTGGGTTGCTCTTATAGCCATGGCGCATCTTGGCAAATTTCTCTCGCCATCATACAATTTCAAACCAAGGAAGGTGGAATGTTTGTATGTACATACATGTTCACATGTGAAACCATTTATTAAACCACAGGATGTTTCTAGTTAAAACAACGTATCATCATCATCATGTGTTCCTATTTCTGGGATCCAAGTCAATTTTATCCATTTCAGTAAATACTAGATGTGAATAAAATGACCCCATAGATGCCAAAATGGAAGCTATAAAAAAATATAGTCCCGATAAAGTACTCACCAAATCTTTCAATTAAAGTTTGCTTATCACTGCTAGGAAAGGTATTGAATTTGGTGTATTATGTATAAAGTTCCATGAGTTAAAATGAAAGCAGAGATTTAAAAAACTCTATGTATTTACCGTGTTTCCCCGAAAATAAGACACTGTCTTATATTTTTTTTGGCTCCCAAAAACACACTAGGTCTTATTTTCGGGGTAGGTCTTATATATTTATGGTACCAAATAGTGGGTGTGAGTGTGTGTGTGGGGTGTTTCGCGGGTGCACGGTTGCTCCCTGAAAAGTCTTCCTGGAACTGGAGATTTACACTAGGTCTTATTTTCGGGGTAGGTCTTATATTAGGGCAGGTTTAGAAAATAGTGCTAGGTCTTACTTTCGGGGTAGGTCTTATTTTCGGGGAAACACGGTATGCATGTAAGCATACGCATAATATGAGTACACATCAAAGTATATGAATAGATACACATGCAGCATGTCCCGAAACTGTAAAACACTTGAATATATATTTATATAAGAACTGTATTATAAAACAATGTGGAAAATGTTGTTTGAGCAGGTGGGTTGCTGAGGGCATGTATTTGCACATGCATGAATCAAACAGCCTCAGTGGAGTGGCTGGATGTCAGGACATTACAAATTTCATCAACCTAAGAGCCACAGTTCAAGAGCTGCATTCCAAGTGGGAGCATGCAGGACACATTTGGGGGAGGTGAAAGGATGAAATGGAGTCTGCAAAGTTTAAGTTTGTTTTAAGGATCCACTTAGATTTTTTTTAAATAGTAGCACTTCACTTTTCATATCTCTGCTTTAAGTGAATGTGTGCAAGCAATGAAGTTACAAACCTCATCTAATTAGTCTGATTAGATGTATTTCCTGTAATTAACACACACACACACACTTCATATATATAAAAAAGAAATGAGGCATAAATAGATGAATACAGGCAGTTCTTGCTTACTGACTGCCTCATTCAGCAACTGTTTCAAAGTTACAGTGGTATTAAACAAGGAGATTTATGACTGGTCCTCAAACTTGCAGCCATCGCAGCATCCCAGCAATCTTGTGGTCACAATTTGGGCACTTTTGCAACCAGTGTACAATAGTTACAACAGTGTTCCATGGTCATGTGATTGCTATTTATTTATTTATTTTATTTATGAGATTTATATGCCGCCCTATCTCCCTAAGGATTCAGGGCGGCTTATAATACTAAAAAACAACACACTAGAAATATTAAAAAGTAATTAAACCCAAAATCTCATAAATTAATTAAATTTAAAACAACACTAAAAAACCCTCCCCCCTCCATCAGTCCAGGTAGGTGAGTTGGAACAGCCAAGTTTTTAGGCCACAGTGGAAGGATCGGAGGTCAGGGGCCACCCGGAGCTCCAGGGGCAGCTGGTTCCAAAGGGTGGGTGCCCCCACAGAGAAGGCCCTACCCCTGGGAGCTGCCAGCCGGCATTGCCTGGCTGACGGCACCCTGAGGAGGCCCCGCCGGTGGGAGCGCACGGGTCGTCGGGAAGCTGTTATTGGCAGCAGGGTTTATTTATTTTTATTTATTTTATTGGACTTATATGCCGCCCCATCTCCAAAGACTCGGGGTGGCTCACAGTTAAAACATACAAATACAATAAATAATTAAAAAGAAATTAAATCACTATAAGGTCCAATAAAACCGAATTAAAAATTAAAACTGTCCCATGCCCCCGGTAAGGTAATCACAGCCCGACTTGGTCAAATAGCCAGGTCTTCAAATCGCGGCGGAAGGTGCGGAGGTCAGGGGCCAGGCGGAGGTCCAGGGGGTTTCCTGCGAATACCCCGGTCCAACGCCATGGAGGGCTTTATAGGTTAACACCAGCATTTGTTATTCACACAGCTGGCTTCCAAAAACAAACTCAATAGGAAAGCCGACAGGAAGTTGCCAGTTGTGGTCACATGGTGTCTCACTTAACAATCATGGATGTTAGAAGTGAAGTTGTGATTCTAGTCATAGTCATGTGATGTTTTGCTTAATGACCATGTCACTTAGTGACAGAGTTGCTAGTCCCGGCTGTGATTGGTTAAGTGAGGACTATCTGTAATCGCCAATTGCCATTTAATTTGGTCTTTAGTTTTTGCTTTGCTTTACTTTTTTTTTCTTAATTTATAACCCCTCCCCTCCCCCACAGCAGAGATTAAATGAATTACGAATGCTGCTATATTAATATGTCCAAAACTCTTTGCAAAACATTTCCTGTAGGCCGGCTGGGCCTAATATCCACCAGCTATTTCCAGGTTTAGGGCAATGAATCAGAAAGGATCCTAGCTAGGCTGAGGCTATTAAAAATGAGGCAAAAAATATTGAAAGGGTTGAAGAGACAATTAACAAGAATAAAAAAACCACATTACCCCTGCAACAATGTGATTGGTGACGAAAGAAAACCTATCCTCCAGGGATGTTTTTAATTTGCTGACTTCATTCTCCTACCTCCAAGTTCCTTTTAAACTATGGGCTTTTTGAGTTCAAGAAGGCTCTATCCTTTTGGAAGCAAACTGTGCTTGGGTTTGCCTCAAACTTCTTCCTGCCTTCAAACTTCAAACCACACCTACCAGAGTGAGTAAATTTAACAGAAGCTTTGATCCTCTGTCTCCACAAACCAGCCCACATTAATACAGTCTTGTCCAGTGCTAATTGCAGCATTCACTGAACAAAGAACTGGTTCGGCAAGGTGATTCATAGTAGAGTGTAGCTTGAACCAACTGGTGCAAAAGAAAGCTGCTTGCAGCAGAAAACTAATACAACAACAGCAATAGCATTTAGACTTATATACCCTTCACAGTGCTTTACAGCCCTCTCTAAGCAGTTGACAGAGTCAGCCTACTGCCCCCAACAATCTGGGTCCTCATTTTACCCACCTCTAATGAGGATGAGAACAATTGTTAAGCACCAAGCTACTGGACAGGAAGAGGGTGATCTCTATCCATTCTGCTGCCGCAGGAAAAGCCTTTGGTGGCTTTGTAGTTTCTCTTTAATTTATCTTTGATTTAGGTCAGCCACAATGTTTTGGCTCAACCCTCAATGCTACCTGCACACACCTTATGTTCACCTCTTTCTTCTCCCCAACTCCTCCCCACCTGCAACCAAGATAATTTCTTACTTGCCAGCTAAATAGACAGTTTCAATTACCTATCATATCTATGACAGGGGTCACCAACCATTTGGACCTCAGGGACCACCAAACTCATAATTTTAAATCCCGCAGACCAGAGACCCTGGGAAAATCCCAAAAAGAGTCTGCAGGAAAATTCCGCACCCTGTTTTCCTACCGATCGATCATTCTTTATTTGCGATCGCAGGATACCGTCTCCAGCTCCGTTCTCAGGGGGAGAGAGGGAGAGGGAGAGGGAGAGGAGAGGAGAGGAGAGAGAGGAGAGAGAGAGAGAGAGAGAGAGAAAGACTTTTGGCTTCATGCAAGGAAAGCAGCAGAAGCAGCAGAAGTCTCTCTTTCTCTCCCCCAACTCCACCAGAAATGAGTCTTTGTGAGACTTGTCACACCAGCACAGCCACTTGGAGCAAGGATGCCTTGCAAGGTCCCAAAGACTCATTTCTGGCGGAGTTTGGGGGAGAGAAAGACTTTTGTTGCTTTCCTTGCATGCAGACAAAAGCAGAAGAAGATAGAAGTGGAAAGAAGCAGCCCAATGGCCAGGCGAGGCGCATGGGACGAGTGGGGCAAGTTCCTCCCTCCACCATTTCCCCCGTCCCCTCACTACCTCATGTTGTTCGCAATGCAAGTGATGCAAGCCTTGCGTTCCCGTGGGCCATGTGGGTGGCGCAGCCTTGTGTTCCTGCGCAGCCTGGATTAATTGCTTTGAGGCTGACTTTTCTCTGTGGACCACCCAATTTTTTTCACGGACCACCACTTGGTCCCTGGCCCACTGGTTGGCAACCACTGATCTATGAGATCCACATACAGATCCAGATGCTAATCGGGGCAGCAGAGCCTGGAGGGGCTGGGAAGGTGACAGGACAGTCTGGGCTCTTTGAGGCAACTTTTGGTTGTATTTTGCCACCAATCTTTGTAAATCATTGTCTTCCAAATATTGAAGATCATAATGAAATATTAAAAAGACCTACTGACCATGGGACAGTTTATGTGTGGGCATGCAGCGCTTGCATTTCATTTTAATAAAACTCCAGCAAAGGCAAAGTTTGCCTTTTATATGGCTTCCATCAACAGATGATCAGTTTCCAAATCAACGTGTGCACCATGTGTGGAAGGAATTGTGAGTCCTCTTCACAGACTAAACTCTACTGTACTCTTTCACTCCCTTTGTTAAAGCAGAATGTGTGTGAGAGTTTTGTGACTAGAATAGCAGCTGAATTTTACATACACACTTTGGAACAGCAATTCAAAATAGGGTTTTGGAAAGAGTTAAATCTGCATTTTGTCAGAAGGAAAGCACTTCTATTTTGAAGGCACACACAGCTTAGAGTAACTCAACATCTTGACAGAATCTGAAGCAGCTTTCAGACTTCAGCTAGCATGTGGTAGGCATGTTAATCTCCCCATCTCCAAATTTTAAAAAAATTACAATGCATCTGCAATGGGATTCGGGTGACAGTGGATCACAGCATATTATAGGACAGACACATCTTAATACCTCACTATATAAGGGACAGATTAATATTATAGTAATTCAACTAAAACTCTGACATTCACTAGGGGATGGAGCAAATCAAACTTAATGAAACAAACGTTCAAATTTTATTTGGACTGTGGTAATATCCAATTTCAGCCCTACCATTTACCAGTAATGTTCCCTGCCAATAGTGTGGAAATTCACATCAACAATTCACCTTGTTATTGGACATACACAAAAATAATTTTCAGCTTGCTCCAGATATAAAGTCCCCCACATTTTCAATCTACTTCTAAACATCTAAACTATATGCCTATCTTATATGTATGATAATGAACACCTATGCACAGGTATCCATTATAAAAGCAAGCTAATTTATTTAACTCCACACTTATTGCTTATCTATATGCAGAAGAAATTTTACTATTTCCTAAACCTGTTTCTTAAAGCCTTGGTTTCTGGAACTCATTCTGAATTTGCCTGTAAATGCTATGTAAGATTATACTTTTCCTAACCTAAATCAATGCAATATTTTGGTGATGTACTCCCAAATGGATCAGTTAAGCTAATATAATGTACAATATTACACACATCCATTTATATGCACACCAAGTGTCAAGCAATTAGCAAGGACTAATGAAGGAGACACTTATTTTTATGGTTTTTAATCTTGGAAGTTTAGAGGAGAAACTCTTAACAACGCATCTATAAGAGATAAAGGGCCACTAGGGATTGCACTAGTGATCCTTTTAGATTTAACATCTGTGAACATGTAACCAACTGTTAAATATGTACAAAAATAATCCTATTATGACTGAACATATTAGCATCATCACTATTAAAACTGGGCCAAAATTTTCAATTTTTAAACTTTTGAATGATGAATCTTTATTTTGCAAACAAGATAAATTAGCATGATAAAAGTATTGTGTTAGGCCAAGGATTCGTTTAGCTAATATATATCCCCAGCTATTAAAAAATATTCCTTTTCTAAAAGGTGTTCACATGAACAAGTATTAAATAAAAGTAACAGGAAGAAACACACATATTCCCTTGGAGAGGCAGTGAAATGGCAGCTTCAATTTGCCATATCTGGAGGCTCCATTAAAATCTCGCAAAATTGTCAATTATCTAATTACTATAGGACCATGAGAGTGTGTGTGCATGCGTGCATGTGCATGGCATCTGGACATATTCTTGCCAAAGTCAAAAATCTTGAACTGGCTCTAGATGGTCGTTTGAATGTCACAAAACTTCTGCTAATTAAGTAAGAGCTGGAGGTAAATTGAAACTGGGCACTCTTGATATTTGACAAACGTATTGATGGGTCTACATAATCCAGTTTTCATAATCATTTTATGGGTCGATTATGGGGTTCAGATTTTTAACTTGGTTGAAAATTCCTTGGGCAGATACTTTGCTTACTATCAAATGTGTGAGGTTTTTTTTTCCACCATAGGAACTGAGCCACAATTAAGGTTAACGTTCAACCTTAAAGTTACTCTTGAATGCCCCAAAATGAACCGTGGCAGCAAGCCTAAATTCAGTCTCCATGCCACATGCAGCAAGGCCTCAAAGGAATAAACCTGAATCAAAATGGTGGGGGACAGGACAGGAATAATTGTGTCCCAAGCTGCAGCTTCCACATAGGCCTCTCCTTAAGTACATAGTTTTTGCCAGTTAATTTTTTTGTTTTTAAATATTATTTAATGGTTTTTAAATTAATTTTAATTTAAATTAATTTGATAATGAATAAAAACTTCAGATTGTTTCCTGCCCAGTGTAAAATAAGAGAAATTTCAGCCTATTCTCCAAACAAAACAAATAAGTCGCAAACAAATAATCTCCCTAAAATTATATAACACCTGCTCCCCCCAATACACTT
Source organism: Naja naja (assembly GCA_009733165.1). Taxonomy (NCBI): domain Eukaryota; kingdom Metazoa; phylum Chordata; class Lepidosauria; order Squamata; family Elapidae; genus Naja; species Naja naja. The sequence goes on from CM019149.1 coordinate 139,855,104, forward strand.
CATACCTACAAACAAAGTGGAGGAGGCTTAGGAAGCAGAGAGAGTGGGGAAGCCAGAAGAAAATAAGGAGGCTTGAGAAAAGCTAAGAAAATCAAGGTATTCAATGAAGCTTCTCCTTCCCCTAAATTCCCCTGTGCTGATGTTTTGGGCTATAACCACTCATTTAATGAACTTGCTTGCAATATTCCCTTGCCCGGTCTAGAGGAAATGCAATATGCACCAGGCAAAACGTCCATGCAGCTTTGCTGAAGTCTTAGCTGGCTGAAGGGCTACGCAGTGCGACCAAAAGCAAAAACCCCAAAGGATTCCCCCTAACAGAATACCCGCCGTGTTTTAATCATATTAGCCCAGTCTGTCTCATAGTTCAAAGCAAGAGAGGCTTCCCTAGTATTCCCTTCAAGTATTCATAAATCCCTCATGCAGCTGACTGTGATATTTTTTCTGAATGAGTCTTCATTTTCCCAGGGAATTCCATGCCTTAGCAAGAAGACACTGAAATTACAATTATCCAAACTCCCATGCTTCCTCTGGAATAGGAGCCATTCCATTCTGGCTAACACGTACTAAGAAAAGAGAAAAATCATGATTCAGAGAATTCCCCTTCTCCAGATTGGAGAGAGAGGGGGAGGGAGGGAGGGAGAGAGAGAAGCCGCGTTACTCTGCAAACTTAAGGAAGTCCTAGGTGTGAATTATCTTCTCCTTCCGTTCAAAGGTTTGAAGCATTAAAGCAAACGGTAATAAGCCTCCCTTCTTTTATTTAAGATTTTAGAACAAGCCGGGACTGCCCTTCTACCCCAAAGGTGGCTGGCCACGTCAACTACTTAGTGCCAATGGTTAGGAAGCTATGAATTTTTAAAAACTCCTTTGAGCTCAAATGTTAGCACAGCTGGGAGACAGGGATTTCCGATGCTGCGAAGAGACTTTTGAAGGCAACGGCTTCCATTCCTCTGGAGATCCCGGGTGAGAAACATGTGCAGCTCCTTTATCACAGTGCCAAAGTGAAAGAAAGTGCCGTGGCCCTGCTGGTGAGGGTGCTGTGGGCATCACAAGCCCCCCCTCCCCTTGAGAGAAGTTAAGGAACTAGACTCACATTGCAGCGAGATGCTTCAGCTAAGGGGAGACACGCCTGGCAAAACCAAAGCTGGCTGGAAATTGGGTTGCAGCACTTCGGAGGGCCAACTTGAGACAGACAGATCTATCTTTTAAATTACTTCACACGTATACATACAAAACAGCCACATTCAGACCACCCTGGAAGCATAAAATTTGACTGCAACAAAAAAGGCAGCGGAAAGAGAGCAAGAGCGAGATTGTCCACATGCATTGCATCTGCTGGCAGAAATCAGGCTTTAAACACATTCTAAATGGGGCTTCACTGGTAACACAAACAGCTACACACTCCAGATATACAACAAAGCCACCTATTTGTCTTAATGGGGAGGGAGGTAAAGTTGAACAGTGCAGCACTCCCCCCCCCTTACAAGCACACAGAAGTGTCATATCCTTGATCTTGAGCTCACTGCCAAGTCAGCCCTACCGCAGCCAGACAGCGCACAGGTGTTACCCTGGAGCCCATCTCCAACCTGTGAGCGAGGTAGACCTGCCTTTGGGGAGCCCGCTGTAGGGGCGACGGAAGCCCTGATCTTTTAGCCCTGGGGAGGCCAACCACGTGTGAACAGGAGGCACGAAGAGGCGACTTACCTGCTGGAGGTAGAGGAAGGCTGGGGGACAAGGGAGAGAGTGCGGGAGCAAGGCTGAGTTGGAGACCAGGAGGCAGCCTGAGTTAGCCATCGAGCAGAGCATGGGTCGCCAGCAAACCCAGGAGCGGTGATGTTGGCAGCTCCTTCTGCTTCTTCTCTTCACAGTACTTGCTTTTTCTCCGTTTTCGCCCCCCTTTGGCAGCTCCCTCGTGTGGAGCTATTTAAGAGGGCTCCATGAGAGGAGCTGCCTTCTGTGTCCTCGGCTCAAACAACGAAGGAGCAGCGTGCCGGCTGAGAGTCGGTGCCATTAGACGAAGCGGCTGAACGAGCGCATGGTCTGCAAAGGGTGTGTGTGTGTGTGTGTGTGCGTGTGCGCGCGTGGGGGTAGGGGGAAGAAAGAGGGTTGGGAGGCGGGGGAGTCCCCTGTGCATTCAGATATCAAACAGCTCGCTAGGAAACCAAGAAAATCCGGAACAGCTGAGCCTGCACTTAACCCTTCACCTGCTGGAGCTCAGCTTCTTGCCCTGCGATAAATAGGCCACTAAGCAAGCTTCGCTTCGACAATACAGTAAGGGTGGGGTACCTAGCTCAGCTTTGCTGCCTACTCAGGCATCACCCCAGAGAAAGTGACCGAGATCTTCGGAGCACTTCTTCCAGAGATAATAATGACCCGGGCGACATAACGACTTCCAAAAGCTTCTTCCTTCCTTCCGACCTCTCTCCCAATCCCTAGGGACTGAAACCAGCAAGGCCAAGGTAGATAGTTGAAGAAAGTTAAGACTTGTACCGGTCAAGGGACATGAGAACGAAAGGCAAGTATAGTGTGGCCGAATGAGATTTAAAATGGAGGGGGTGGGGGAACTCTTCGGCTTGTGAGTCTGGATAAAATAGAGACTTCATATTCCCCTTTTCCTTGAAAAGAGAACCAGGATCTGTTTAAGACCGTGATTTTATCACAGGAAATAGAAAAGGCAGAGATATTTCTGTAACATAGTTCAGGGCTCTGCCTGTATCAAACTCAAACATACATACAGGCTCTCCGCCTGACACAAGTTGAATCCAGAATGCTTGTCACAGACAGCATCTTCCATCTCACAATGGCTCCTGATGCTGTAATGCTATATATAATGGAGCCTGCCAGAACCATCTTTTTATGCAGGTTCTGTTGGGACAGGGTTCTTGCACTTTTGGATCTGCAGCAAAATGCAAAGCTTCAGCATACACACGTTATAACAGTAATGGAAGATTCTACCCCTAGTAGCAGCCCTCCCTTTGGTTAAGTTTCCAATTATTTCCGACTTTATATCCTTCTTGCCCAACAGTTAACATTTAGATAGATAATTAAATTCTTTGTAGTGAGAGTTCCATCATACAAACAAATTTTGTGCTCTTGTTCAGCCTGCTTCTCATAAATTCCATGTTTAAATAGGAATTTAAATACCTCTACATTAAAAAAAACCAGTAACACTCCTTTGCCATTGGACAGGGTTTTTACAGACTACCAACACACTACTCCGAAGTTGCAAATAAATATCTATTTTCTTGGATCTTTTTTTGTTATCGTGCCTTTATAGTTGCACACCTATTACTAGTGAATTCAATTCTGAGAAATTCCTGCTGTGAAATCTTTGCTATTGATCAGCGCCTTCACAGTAAATTTCAGAAGGGTCGTTTCAATAGGAAAGGGTAGAAAAATAAATCACATGAAAGTTATAAACGAGGGTATCCTTGGATCAGACACTGAGGTATCTTGCCCTTTTGAAAGCTGATAAACAGAAGCCATTTTTTTTAACCCATTTGCTTAGGAGCTGCAGTTATTTCAATTATGTAATGAAAAGATTCTATCCAGGATAATGGATCCATAGCCACCATCATACTCCTGTTACATCAGTATATTGGCAAATGGAACATAACCCACAACTTGCTAATATTGACACACGAACCCACCAAATCTAAATAATATAGCTTGACTTATCCAAAAAGTTCAACCAAACAAGGAAGTATATCACATTCTTTTAGAAATACCCAGGTTCACACACTGTGGAGGCTCCAGGAAAAGAAAACTTTGCAGCAACTAGAAAAATCAGTTGTAAGGCCGGGTTATATAGCTAATAGCCTGTTTCTCAAGGGCTTGTTGAAGCCTTGCTCCATGGAATTCCTGCAGACCTTAGGAAAACTGGGGATGCCTCAGCATTTAACTGACCTTTGATGATCTCAGAAATTAAGCAGGACTAGTTTAGACTTGGATGGGAGATTGCTTGGGAATCCCAGAGCAATAGCCTAGTCTAAGAAGAAGAAAAATAACAATAATCCCAGAAGAAGCCAATAGCAAATTACTACTGTAACGCTGCCAGAAACCTCTGCATGGATGCAGTCACCAGGAGTAAACTCAACTTAAGGGAGTCTGGAAAATGATCCATTTTTTAGACCTGCCTGTAAAGGCCACTTGGGGCTTCAGCTTAAGGCTGATTCTCTGCAGGGCCCAGTTTAAATCTTCCGGCCAGCTGCAAAGCCACCTGTATCCAGCTTCCTTGTGCAGCATAAACGTGAATCCAGTATTCAGTTCAGCCAGAACGTGGGGTTCGCGGCAATTGGGCTGCCTTCCAAGGCTCCAGGCAGAATCCTCCCTGCCAGGCAGAGATGCTTCTAAGTGAGTTTTATTAGGTGATTCTTCCTGCTGCAGCAGCCATCTGAAAAATGCAGAGTATAAAATTGGGGACTTAAATTATTTTCAGATCTGATTCCCATACAGATGCACAATCCATACTCTCTGACCGAGGAAGGAGGGTGTTGTTTCTTCTTTTCGCTGAACCACAAGAGTCCTGAAAAAACACGATCCTTTCCTTTGAGGGCTCATTCTAAGCCCTACAGATCCTGGCAAAAATACATGCGGTGGCTTTTGAACAAACTGGGTGTAGGGACTTAGCGATCTAACGAAGCAATAGAAGCTGCCATGAGCTTTTGGCATTTTCCCAACAGTGAGGACAATTAACCAGTGGATCAGCTTGCCTTCAGAAGTTGTGGGTGCTTCATCCCTGGAGGTTTTTTAAAGAAGAGACCGGACAGCACTTGTCTGAAATGGTATAGGGCTGTGATGGCGAACCTATGGCACGCGTGCCGGAAGTGGCATGCAGAGCCATTTCTGTCAGCACGCGAGGTCGCCCGCAACAGCCCCACTGCGCATGTGTGCCTGTGCCCCCTGCTAGCCAGCTGATTGTCGGGTATTTGCTATGCATGTGCAGGTGAAATGCACAGGGGAGACGTGCACACATGCACAGGGGGTGGGCGTGGGTGTTGCATGCACATGTGCAGAGGCGTGCGGAGTGGGGGGTCATGCACGCATGTGCAGAGGTGCATGGCATTCAGTGAGGGTTACGCATGTGCAGAGGTGTGTACCTGCATTGCATTATGGGTGGAGGCACACGTGTGCTCGCACTTTCAGCATGCGACAAGAAAAAGGTTAGCCATCACTGGTATAGGGTCTCCGGTGTGAGCAGGGGGCTGGACTAGAAGACCTCTAAGGTGCCTCCCAGCTCTATTCTGATTCTGATTCCCAGGAAATGATGCAAAACAGCAGCTATTCAAGAGGGAGGCCCCAGGCTCCTGAGCAGCGTCCATGGTCAGGGCAATAGAAGGCAATCCAAGATTTATGGATGTCGACTGGGGTCTCTCGGTGAAAAGGATCTCTGACAAGAGCCATAGCAAGAAAAAGGAGTGTCAAGGGTGGTTAGCCATTTTGAGAACAGATGGGGATCAGACAAATGCTTCTTTAACAGGATTGGCTGGTTAGGTCACATGTCTCCTGTTTCCCCTCATACAATTAACCCCAACAGCAAAACAGGGACTCTTCTCTGCCATGTTCTTTTTTTTGGGGGGGAAACCTAGTCTTATTTTTAATCAACATCCCATGCAAACTAATCAGCTAGAAACAAATTCTGAATGAGATGCCTCAAAGGATGCCGTAATATATTAAAAAGAAATCTACCAGGTTTCCCAAGAAGAAGGAACATGTTTACTAATGCTCAGTAACAGCTTTGTGTACACACACACACACTGCTGATGAATAGAAGGCAGAAGTTATGGAAAGATACTGCTATGTGTAGTATTTTTTTAATATTTATTTTTTTATTATAAGAAGATTACCCTCCCAAAAAAACAACATTATCCCACACAGCACCAGAATAGAAAAGATAGCCTACAGAAAAGGCAATATTAAAAACAATTAATAAACCACATGAAAATTAAACCTGAAACTGTGTCAATAAATAAATGAAAAAAGCGCCCTTCCCCAAACTTTGTTAAGATTGTAACAAAACAAATCACAACGCTATACATCTAAAATATAGGTTAAATGTATAAATGTCATGGGTTTACAAAGGGTATTTTGTAATACAATGCAATAATCAAATACAGAAATATATACTACCTAGAAATATCACTGTAGTATTGTAAAATTTCATGAAATCTATTCCAGAGCAGAACATATTGCTTCATTTTCTGAGTAGTTTAAAATATTACGTTTTCCAGAATAGATAAATTACACCAAGAGCCAATCCTTAATGCCTAGAAAAATACCATTTCCCTCATTCCTCAATATAATTCTTTTTGCCACTTCTCATGCCCAGTACAACTATAATTCCTCAAACACAGTCATATTCTGGAGTTTGGAATTATAATTCAGCATCCTATTAACTTCTTTAACATTAGGATTTGCCAATAAATCTACTTATGGACATTGACATACTATTTCAAAAGAACACTGATAGTTTACAGAACTATCAAGTCATGGGGTCAATGATAAAGGTAAAACAAATAGTCTCTTTCAAGTCAAATTTGACTTCTAGTAGCTTCATGGATATCTTCATATAGTCTTTGCAACCATAAAAAACTGGTAACAATTGCCTCTTTCTGCCATGGCTTCTTGACTATCAGGTCCGTAATAGTCTTCCAAACAAGTCCTAAACTTTACCTAATTATATTTAACTTTTCAAACCAGACAAGATTGGCCATGTAGAGCCAACAGAGGATGCTGTACTGAGAGGTTAGATCGAAATCCTAAAAATATTTGGAATAATTTTCAGTTAGAATAGCACATTTCAGAATAAATTTCCCTCCATATCTGACATAATAAATGTTGGCTTGCCTTGATAGTTAACCACAAGTTGTCCTCAACACAACTCTACATTTTTCCTCTAGTAGGAGGGAGAGGGTTTTATTATATTGCTTATAGTTGTAGGGAGGGAGTTTCAATGCACATAGATTTGGAAGGACCATGACAATCATCTTCTACAATCCCCTGCCCAAATCAAGAATCCCCAAATCATCCCAGACAAAATGGCTGTCCAACCTTATCCAGAGATAAAGCACCCATGACTCTTAAGAGTCAGGCTGCTCCAACTGCTTAATAGTTCTCATGGTCAGAAAATTCTTCCTTATTTTGAGCTTGGATCTCTCGAAAGCTTCTACCTTTCTCTGATCAAGTATGGAATTAGAATGTATCTTCACATCACTAGGGTTTAGGGTTTCACAGCTCATTAAGTTTAGGGCAACAGGAAGAATCCCTGCCATTTTCAGTCAACCAGCATTGCTAAAAGCCCACACAGTTTTCCATATGGGGCTCACTTCAAGTTCTGTGCTTCATTCAGAATTTCAGCTCAGCAGCAGTGAACTCATAAGCTCATTGGCCTATGCCCTAAATTACGCAACACAGCTTAAAGTTTAAGAAATCCTACCTTTGTTGTTATTTTTGGTTTCCACTAAAACTAAAAGCGTCTTTTCTACTCTTCCTCCTGATACACAGGATTCCTGAGACAGCACAAGGCTGCACTATAGCCAAGGCATCTGCTAGGACTTGGAGTTCTAGACATTTCTACGATTAATGATAAATATAGGGTCATTTTCTGACACCTCACACTAATACTAATACCACACAATGTTGAAGGCACATAAGAACAGCGTGACCTATGAATCTAAAAATGTCATAATATTTCCAATAAAACAAAAAAAGAAAATCTCCAGTTTCTCTCTGTTTGTATGTACGAACAAGGTTGAAAAGCATCCTTTCTATAGATTCTTCAACCTGTATCATTGAAAAAGCACCCCCCCAAAAAAAAACCTGAACAGAAGAACAAAAGCAAACAAACACTTCAAAATCAAATGATGTTTGGTTGAGGTTGAAGATATTCATCTTCCTCAACCTTCTTTGCCAGCCATACTTTTTACCAGCTTTCCTCTGAGTGGCCCTTTCATTTAAATTGTGGCTGTAATTGTCAAAATTCCCAGTCAGCAGGACCAAAAGTCATACAAGAACTGGGGAAGTAGCAGCCCCAAGAATTTGAATGGAATAGTCATTCTGGCTGGCTCTTTAGCTGTTGACCCTTGTTTTTTTCCTTGCATGGAAATTGTAAACATGTAAGGGTCAACATAGGAATAAAGAAGAACAAATGAGGATCAAGGAGAGAGAAATCAAATAAAAACAAAATGGAGCAAGTCAACAGAACAAGTCCCCTTCTTTGCACATTCTTCTGATATCATCCCATTCTTTACAGTCACCAGCTTCTTTTCTAAATCTCAACCTTAAAATTACTTATTTCTTGATGGTGAAAGCCTCACTTGTTTTGCAATCGGCCACCATTCTCATTACTCTTTTGCTGGCCTCTGGCCTCTCTCCTTCAATTTTTCTTATATTGCCCTCCAGAAGACTGCTATATTCCCCTTGTGTTCTACACTGTTAATCCCTGCCCAAATTATTTTCCTGCTCTTTGGCCCAAGAAGGGCATCCTGAAGTCACAAGTATTGTCATAAACGGAGAGGGGTGAAAAGGCAGTTGTTCTCTAATGGAAGCAACGTTGGCTTCTTGTGTGTTACAGCCAAACTTCAAAACCTCTCTCTCTGGTGGTTATGGAGCCCAGTATTTGAGCGAACATTTGAGCAAACAAAAAAGGACCAGGTTTCTCCGCCCCCTCCCAGTCCTGCTCTTCCCTGCAAAGGAAAAATGTTGCCTAAAGAGGATATAAAGGGATCGTAGTGTGATGGTGATTGTTCCTTTCAAGATGGGAGAAGCCTATAGAGCCCATCTTTCCCCCCATGTGAATAGGTTTATATTGTAGATAATAATCTACTGCAGCATACTTTTCACTCTGCACTGCTTGAACTATTAATTCAGTCAGATCAACCTCTTGCATTTAGTACTTTAAATTGGTGCTGTGATTGGCCAAGTATTATTGGTTAACATATTTCTGAAGATTTACAGCAACCATTGTGCAACAGAAGAATAACTCTGTGGATATTGCAAATTGCTAGAAATCTTTATCAAAATCCATCAGCTCCCTAGCTTTGCTAAGGTTTCCACAGAATGGTATCCTTCTTATGTATTTTTCTGTACAATCCTCCACATTCCATAAAATCATTTACTTAGATTACATGTGCTCCTGATTGCTGCTGAGTATTTCTCTTAGCCAGCCCTGGTTTTACTCTTTATAATTTCTTTCCTGCTGAAAGCTGCAAAGAGAGCAGGATATGATGGTAAACTGCTTTTCACATCAAATATTCAAAGATCCTGTGTTTGCCTTCCCTTTGAAATGAATATCTCTAACTTTCACATTTTAAGATTATATCAATTGGCTATTATACAAACCTTAAATATTGGAGTATTTTCAATTACACTGCAGAATTACTGCAGGACTACATTGTGGAAAAGCACATTTAGAAAGGAATGAACCACTTGTTTTTCAGTGTCTGCAGCTTTCAATGCCTATTTCCAAGCTGTATATTTTATCGTATTTTACATAATTCAAATATACCAGTTTCTCAAACACCATGAATGCTGAACTGCAGAAAGGATATATATTCTGGTTTCATAACAATTTAATTCTACATCTTCTGACTTCATAAAGAGGAAACAGAAACAACTGTTATAAAACTTATATACAAGCACAGGAACCTTTGACTACTGAGGATCACAATGTTCTTTCTGGTCTCTTTATTTTAACCGATTAGCATTTTGACTACTACGTTTTCCCCCACAACCTGAGAGGCAGCTTGAAAAATGAAGAGATTACGTTAGCACAAAATAGGGCAAAACACACCCATGCCCAAGTTCCCATCTTCCTCTTTTGGTTCCCATTGCATGTCTATATATATATTATGTGACTAATAATTAAAGCTACCTCTGCCTCTGAGCATCTGCTTCTGGATCATAGGATAGGTAACCTTCAGTTGGCCAGGAGCCAAGAGAGGGTAGCCTTCTCTCAAGACCACAGGGCACATAGTGTGATCTTGGCTTAGAATGAGCATTTTTACTCATCCCTCTGGGGGGCAGCCAGGACATAGGACAGGTGGCTTCCCAGCAGGCAGGTTAACTTTTAGTGCAAATTACTTCTAAGTTGGCAGAAGGGAGCACAGGATTCAGCAGGTATTAGAGCTCCTTTGTGGAGGGGGTGCGAGAGGTGGCAACATCTATGGGGAATCTCCGATCTAAGGGGTGCGATTTCTTCGCGCAGTGTAGGTTTTCTCTGGTCTCCTTGCCCTCCTTGATCAGCACAGGACACTGTGTTGTATTCTTTGCACAGACTATTTCCAAGAGTTGGCTATCTGTTTTTTCCCCCTTTAATTCTCATAATGATGGTTCACAGTGAGAAAATGAAAGAAATAAGCTTTCTGTGCCCCTTCGTATTGCTTCTGTCTTTAATCCTAGCAAGTTGACGAATGTCACCGTAAAGAGGTTTCCTTTTAAAGAATGTAGGCACTTCAAATAGTTAAGAATCTACTTATCACGGTAGCAGCAGCAGTGATACTTGCATTTGGGAGCAGCACAGCCAGGGATATGGGAATTCTAGAAATGTGCAAAAGCGTAAAGAGGCTTGGACCTCACCCTTTGAAGATTAGGTATCCAAAGGGTGAACGGGTAAAGATGAACAGAATATAAAAGAAGGACACTGCAGCCTCTGAGCTAAATATCAACATAAAGCACCAACTCCTAAAAAAATGCCCTTTGCTCATAACTCCAGTTTTATCAGCAAGCTTCCTTACATCTTGAATTAAACCGATACTGACACAACGTTCACACTCAACTACTATGACTGCAATCGGAAACCACCCATCCTTTTCTTTTAAAGAAAGAAGAAACAATGTCGGGCAAAAGCACCGGTGTGTATATTATATTAGGGGAAGATGCTCTCCTATCGCTGTCCATGTTTCCATGGACAGCATTCTATTTGTAATATAATCAGCTTTCTGTGGGATGAGATTGTGGGGAAAGTCGCCAACCCAGCACACTCAGTACCAGGCTGAAAAGAGCAGCCAACCTGTTTGTCATAGATGGCAAACACAGAAGACTTCATCCCCGGCATTCAAGTTCAAATCGGCAAGAGTAAAGGCTGCTGTAGCTTGATTGAAAAAACCCAGACAGCCACTAGAGGTTAGCAGCTCGCCTCCTTACGCTTTCCCTGGAAGGATGGCAAAATAAACTAGGTGGATTCCAAAGAATATTCGTAGCAGAATGTCCCACAGAGCTAGTTTTTCTTGAAACTTTTACGTTCCTCTGGTTAAAGCTAGAGGGCTATATTTATTTATTTAAGAAAATTTGTATCATCTTTGATCTGAGCCTTTTCAACAGGTTAATGTCACGAATGATTCAATCATTATGAATCCATAATCCCCCGGCCCCATTACTGACACATGTCTCTGCTTATTCTTCCTATGCAGCAGAGTCCGGTAGGTTGCAGATTCTAATGTGAAATGCATCACCTCACACAACCCCTCCCAACAAAATAATACTTATTCACATTTTAAGTATTTATACAGATATCCATACATGCAGTAGCAAACTTGCTGTGTCAGCACATCCACAGAATCAAAACGACACCCTTCCCCACCCCCAGACTGAATGCAGACAGAACTTGTTCTTATTGTTTGCAGCAAGAATATCTGGGTACCCATTGTTCTGACTGGCTTTCCTTCATGCCAATCACAAAGAGGCCGCCTTCTGCTCCCACTAAGTTTTTCAAATGTAAAACGGTGATATAAAAATAAAGGCATATTTGATATGTCTGCTTGAGGCACAGAGGGAATATTTAAGCAGCAGCCGTGCAATGCACTCCTCTAAAAATGGTATACAGAGTTTTTGAGAAGCAGCAGCGAAGAGCAGCAGACATTCTGTCTTCTTTCCTGAGTTTTCAGGTAAATCTTAGGCTTTCAGGTTCTTCCTTGGCTTTAAGCTACCTCCTTATGCATGCTTATTAGGCAGTAACTCTTCTGGAATGAATTCACACCTTCTAATATCTTTAGATACGCCTTTGTTAACAGCATAGAAAGGGAGTTGGGAGCTAACAGATAACAGATAATCAGAGTTGGAAAGGACCTTGTAGGTCATCTAGTCCAATCCCCCACCCAAGCAGGACACCCTACACCATTTCTGACAAATGGCAGTCCAATCTCTTCTTGAAAGTCTCAAGTGATGGTGCTCCTACAACTTCCGAGGGCAACTTCTCTTCCATTGGTTGATTGTTCTCACTGTCAGAAAGTTTCTCCTTATTTCCAGGTTAAACCTCTCCTTGTTCAGTTTCCATCCGTTACTCCTTGTCTGGCCTTCAGGTGCTTTAGAAAATAGCTTGATCCCTTCCCCTCTGTGGCAACCCCTCAAATATTGGAAGATTGCTATCATGTCTCCCCTGGTCCTTCTCTTCACTAGACTAGCCATGCCCAGTTCCTGTAACTGTTCTTCATATGATACAGCTATGATAAAGCTATGATACAGGTAGTCTTCAACTTACAACTATTTGTTTAGTGACCATTCAAAGTTACAGTGGCACTGGAAAAAGCGATTTATGACCCTTTTTCACATTTACAACCATTGCAGCATCCCCATGGTCACGTGATCAGAATTTGGCTGCTTGGCAACTGGCATGTATTCGTGATGTTTGCAGGGTCCCGGGGTCATGGGATCCCCTTTTGTGACTTTCCGACAAGGGAAATAAATGGGGAAACCAGATTCACTTAACAACCCTGTTACTAACTTAATGGTGGTGATTCACTTAACTACTGTGGCAAAAAATGTCATGAAATGGAGCAAAATTCACTTTATTATTATTAATGAGATTTATTAATGAGATTTCTATGCCGCCCTATCTCCCGAAGGACTCAGGGCGGCTTACAATAATAAAAGCAAGACAATACAAAAGTTAAAGAAGATTAAATATTGAAATCTCACTAAGCCAAAATATAAAACTATTCCTAAAATCCCCTCCCCTCCATCAGTCCGAGTCAGCGAGTTGGAAGAACCATGTTTTTAGGCCACGGCGGAAGGATCGTAGGTCAGGGGCCACCCGAAGCTCCAGGGGCAGTTGATTCCATAGGGTGGGTGCTCCCACAGAGAAGGCCCTACCCCTAGGGGTTGCCAGCTGACATTGTCTGGCCGACGGCACCCCAAGGAGGCCCTGCCTATGGGAGCACACAGGATGTTGGGAAGCCATTACTGGCAGTAGGGTTCCCTGCAAATACCCCGGTCCTAAGCCATGAAGGGCTTTATAGGTCAACACTAGCACCTTGAATTTCTTAACAACTGTCTTGCTTAGTGACATAAATTTTGGGCTTAATTGTGGTTGTAAGTCGAGCACAATGTAGGCACTTGCCTAACATCTCCTACAAACAATTGTTCCACCATGTCCTTTGCTATCTCCCCAAACAGGCTGTAGCTCTTCAAAGGCAGCAGAAAAAGTTCTCTTCCTGCCCAGTCTAGACAGGCCACACCTGAATCTGAGCACATTAAATTCCCTTCAACAAATCGCCACCTCTCCTTTCACAAAATCTGATTACTTGGGGTGGGAGGGGAGGAAGAGATTATTACATGCTTTTATTGTTAAAGCTACATGAATAAATGAACACATTCATACTGTTTTTTTTAAATATCTGATCGTTTTCTTTAGACTGCTTGGCTCAAAAATCTTGTTTATCTACTGCTGCCATTTCTTACAGTTTCCTCTAATGATTGGGGAGGGCATAGGGAGTTAGAATAGAATAGAATAACAGAGTTGGAAGGGACCTTGGAGGTCTTCTAGTCCAACCCCTTGCTGAGGCAGGAACCCCTACACCACTTCAGACAAATGGTTCTCCAATCTCTTCTTAAAAACTTCCAGTATTGGAGCATTTACAACTTCTGGAGGCAAGTTGTCCCACTGATTAATTGTTCTGTCAGGAAATTTCTCTTTAGTTCTAAGTTGCTTCTCTCCTTGATTAGTTTCCACTCATTGCTTCTTGTCCTCTCCTCAGGTGCTTTGGAGAATAGCTTGACTTCCTCTTCTTTGGGGCAGCCCCTGAGATATTGAAACATTGCTATCATGTCTCCCCTAGTCCTTCTTTTCATTAGACTAGACATACCCAGTTCCTGCAATCATTCTTCATATGTTTTAGCCTCCAGTCCCCTAATCATCTTTGTTGGTATGGACGAAATATAATGGGAGACGGATAAAGGTGGCAGGAGAAATGTGAATGGGCCACCCCAAAAGTAAAAGGAAAGGGATGTGAATCCAAGGCTTATTTAAACAACAGAGTGAATGGCATGACAGGATGCTGATTATTTATGAGAGGAGCAATGTCACAAAAGCACCAGGCTTCCATGAATCCAGGAATATTGGCGTTCGGGATCCAGTGATCCTGAAAGCAGGAAGTCAGGACCTTCAGTGACTGCTTTCTCTAAGCCAAACCTCACTAAGAATAGCACCCTTAGCAATCCTGCTTACTTTGCACATTAACAATGGAGTAAGATAAGGAGTCAGGATCCTGTCCAGAAAGCTGCATCTTCAGCTTTTAGTGGCTTCCCTTCCCTCACAAAAGAGAATGGAGACCATCAAGCTAAATACTACAGGGCCAAGTGTGAGTTTACATCCAGCACTTGGTGGGGCGCATATTTCCTTCTCTGAGATTCAACAAAGCTTCTGATCCGACCATTCTTTTTGTATTCTTGCCCAAGTGGGTATATAATCTGATCTCAGTCCTCAGCCATTTGCTCCAGATTCCTCCTGGTTGCACCCTCCGTTTTCCACCATTGGGCCATAGTTATTAGAAAGAGACATTGTGGGAATTTAGTGGAAGATTGTTTTCTTCTTAAAGGAATGATTTGCAAGAAAAGGCTTCCTTACATTTTACTTTTGTTAAAGCAGTATGAATGTTTAATTCCCAAATCATGTAGTAATTCAATAGGGAGGGGAACAAAATGGATTTTCCCACATAGCTAATAGCTTCATCTCTCATTGGTGGAAATATGAAAGCCAGTTAGCATTTCACAACTCAGGGTTTTTAGAGTGGGTCTATGCAAAGTTTAAGCTCTATAAAACCAACTTTCTCTCTCATTATGTTTTGGATGCCTTTCCCCCTTTCTCTTGGCTCAATAAATGCTTATGGAGAAGAGGGCATGCCTGCTTTTGTTTGGCTCAGTTCATACACAGGCATTAGGAAAATGTCCATAAGGATAAATCTGTCAATGCAGAAGTATATAATTAATCCATAAGACATACAACCACCTGAATGGGGGTTAAGAGCAGAGATTAGACAGTCAGAAGCTGAACAAATAAACAAATCAAGATCCACTGCAGTGGAATAAAGCATTGTTACAGCTTGATCTTGTGCCTGTTTATTCAGTGAGACTTACTTGCAAGTAAGTGTTCACAGTATTTCACCCTTAGCACCACAATCTTATAAGCATTTCCAATTTAAATGAAGAGTTATGGGGACATCAAAAAAGCATTTATTACTTGACAGCCTATAGCAGTGGTGGCTAAACTCTAGCATGCTGATATGATGGGTCAGCCTACTTACGTAGGCTGTGGTAAGTATTGGATAGCTGCCATATGGGTGTGCAGTTTTAAACAATACAGTATATTCAATGAGCATTATTAAAATTATGTTGTTGTTCCATTGCTGTTTCTTACCCCATTTAAGTAATAAGATGCTACTAGAAATATGCAAAAATAATACTAGCCTTAAATATCCCAATTAAAAAGCTGCAGCTTCCTAGCAATTTAAGGCAATTGCAAGTGCTTTTTAAAGATCTTTGAACCGAAACTGCCTTGCTTTATCTCACATTCATCTCCAATGAGATGCACAGACGGATGCACAGAAAAGCATATCATAGGTTTGGTTTAACTTGAAAGGCCAGGAAACTGATAAAATGCTCTAAAAGTGGATTAGTGAAATCAAACTCTGAAGAAGGATGCATGCTTTGGCTTCCAGCATGATGCCATTTGGACAACTGTATCCTGGGGTAGATTAACCCCCATCTGCCCATACATGGAAACTCTGGCATCAAGCCTTGAAGCAATCAGGTGCTGCCACTGTTGGAGACAGGATAATAGGTTGGATGGGTTTTGGGGAATGAATCAGGCAGGTAATTCCTATCTTCCTGATCTCAATAAAGCAAACAGATTTCCAGCGACAAGAGCCAGCTGGCTGCCTATATTTCAACTATCCAGGAATCCTAACTTTTCAAATAACTGTTTTGTATTAAAGCACTGTGAGTTAGAACACAGCTACCCTGGATTTTGTTTTATTCCCCCCCCCCCCATTGGTGGAGTATGGCTTTTGACATGAAAAGTCAGGTTTCAAGGAAGGAAAAAGGTCCTTGAAAAAGTCCTGCTTTAGCAATATTCTGCTCCTGTACATCATTTTTACTACACAATGCCATAGTGCCTACAGGGATCCTGCAGAGAACAAGTTCATATTATAGCGCTAACCCATGGTATAATCAAGGGCAAGCAAAATTCTCCCATTGTTCATCCTGAAAAATGAAACTTATATACCTAATACCAAACAATTTGGTGAAGCTCCTAATAGCTGCATGCACAAGCACCCGTGGCCGATTGCGTGTTTCAATGAATCTCTAACTGAACGAGACGCTGATGCAATCTCTATATCATTCAAAGTTAAAACTGACATATTCCTGCATAGTTCATATTGCATTTTTACTTTTAGGTGCAATTGTGGATTTGGCTGATAACAAGAGTTTAGACACTCTTTCAGGCAGAACTTTATAACATCTATTTGGGCAGAAATTACAGCTTCCAAATATTTTTGAAACTATCTAGCAGTCTTTCTGTTATTGCTTTTGTATTTCCCCCCACCCAGATCCTTCCAATAGTATACTTATAGTTCAGATATATTTTTAAATCTCCCAGTATGAATTGTGAGTTTGAACTCGCCACACAGATTTTCATTAATATGCAGGGCCCTGAAGGCCATTCCAAAATCTTTTAGTAATATTATGTTGTCTTGGTAAAATAGCTAAATTCTTTTCAACTTCAATTTCTTCTCTGATTGTGAAGCTTCTAGGATATATTAATATCCTGACTGAAAACATACAAGACTTGGAAAATAAAACCAGAGGTCAATGCTAGCAACCTGCTGAACAGTTTAGCTGACTCTGGAATGGGATTCCATGGCTCTGCTATAAAGCATTATTCTACTACAATGATCTGCATGAGGAAAAGGATATTTTTCTCTGACCTCATCACAAAGCCACTGCCTATGGCATGTGGAAAAATACTTGGATAAGTCTGAAACGTTTTGGGACAAACTGCTTTAGAGTGATGAAACAAAAATTGAGCTGTTCAGCCACAACCACATTAGAAGAGAGGGAAAAGCAGCTGAAGAAAAGAACACCTTGCTAACTGTTATTCACAGAAAATGATGCTTTGGGATGCAGCCAGTGTACAGGAAATACAGTGTCAGTGAAGGAAGAATGGATTCCGCTAATCAACTGATCCTAGGAGCTAATGTCACATAGGGAAGAAAAGAAAGCTGAAAATAAATTGGGCATTTCAGCAAGACGATTTGAAACTTACCTCCAAATTAACCATGAAGTACTTAGTGAAAGAAAGATAAAGGTCTTGGTATGATCTTCACAATTCCCAGAAGCATGAATATTCCGAGTATTACTAAACATCTAGACATGCAAAGAGACCTATGCTCAATTACTCTAGTTCTGCAAGAAAGGGTGAGAAAAAAAAGAATCCCAAAAGCAAAAATGGAAGGACTCTTATATGGCTACAGGAAATGTTTTGAAGCTGTTATTTCTGCCAAAGGAAGTGTTACAAGTACTGGATGGGATGGTGTCCAAAAGGCCACGTTGTTAGCTTTCTTATGTTGAACCCATAAATAACTACACATAAATACTAAGTGTGTATTCACACTTCCAGAAATATGTTGTTTTAAACTGTACTATGTAGAGGGTTTGATCTTATGTTCAATTAGGTAAATGAATCATACAATTTCACTGGAGGGTGCCTAAACTTCCGCATGCAATATATATATAGTAATGTTCCACTATCTCCTATGATATTAGCTGAGTGGGTAGAAAATTTCACAGCTACTATTAGGATAACAGAACCAGAGAACAGAGACAAGAAGGAACACAGAGGACATTGTTCAGAATCACGAAGAATTTCATGTCAAGGCAAGAGTTGGCCAACTGAACAGAAACAACAAGATGTTGCTTAATATTGGTTGTCTCACTGTGCAGTAAAAGCAACAATTTTTACAAACAATGCATCAAAAAAAGAGAAACTATATTTAGTGAATCAATTTGAATCAGCACTGAATCAGTCTTTCAATTTCTGAGACACAATCTTAAATAATGACTATTGATGAGGAACATGTGTGATTCCATCAATCTAGGCCCTATCTATGCATAGGTGCATTTCCCCTCAAATATGCAGACATGAGCTGTGAGGATAGTAGCAATGGCACCAAGAGAGGAGACAGAGCAAGCAAGCCAAGCAAGCAAGCAAGCAAGCAAGCAAGCAAGCAAGCAAGCAAGCAAGCAAGCAAGCGAAATGGCCAAGGCAGAGAACCAAGTAAAGAACCATCTGTACCAGAGGTGGTATTCAGCAGGTTCTGACCAGTTCTAGAGAACTGATAGCGGAAATTTTGAGTAGTTCAGAGAACCAGCAAATACCACCTCTGACTGGCCCTGCCCCCATCTATTCTCTGCCTCCCGAGTCCCAGCTGATTGGCTGGGTCTTCTTTTGTTGCCCTGCACAGGAGAACAGAGCTGGAAAGCAGGTTAGTGGGGTGGGGAGGGAATGGGATTTTGCAAGAACCTTCCCCCAGGAGTGGGGAAGGAATGGGGATTTTACAGTATCCTTCCCCTTCCACGCCTACCAAGCCACGCCTACCAAGCCACACCATGTCCACCAAGCCATACCCACAGAACCTGTAGTATGATTTTTTTAATCCCATCACTGATCTGCACAGGATTCAAAAAAGCCAAGGCGGTGGTAAGCCACACTCCCACCCCTTTTTACATTTGAGCAATGCATGTTAAAAAGGGCAGGGCTTTGATTGCACAGCCACCCATCATTTCATTCTGAGTCCCACAGGAATGCCCTTGAGAAGGTGAGGAAGCTTCATGTAAATGGTGACAGTTCATAAATATTACTGTGTTAGGTGCAAATAGAAATACATATTATTTCCACAGCAAGGAAGATAAAGCAGAAATGGTTAATTTGACTATTTTATTCAAAGAGGAGAATATATTTAAGCACATTTTTCATTTAGGCATCACTTCTGGATTTTGTGCTTGTGGTGAAAAAAAAGGAAACTTTGACTTTGGTTTTGTTGATCACATTTGCCTTTAGAGAAATGGCTAGTTATATACTATTGTGTAAAAAGCAAAAAGTTGAGGCTGGAATGTTTTTATCTTGCACTGTGCTAAAAAGAGTCAGAAGTCAATGCCTTTTTTCTTTTTTCCCCTGTACCATACATTTCCTTTCCCCCTCTCTTTTTTCTTCCACTAATTTCCTATTTCCTATTTTTCTTTGTATTTTATATATAGATAAAACAATAAAAGCCGATGAAGAAAGAAAGAAAGTGGTTTACCATTACCAGCTGCACCACACTCACAACTCTAGTGCAGAATATGGGTTCAGGTGTTCAGAAAATAAAACATTTATTTAAAAAACTGTTATCTTAGAAAAGAGTGTCTTAATTACCTGCAATAAAGGCAAAACAACTGTGATATTCTGATATGATCTCCTCTAACAACTGTAACCAGTGGATTTTTTTTTCTATTTCTTCCCTCTTTCTTTCCACTAAATAATCTGGAAAAGACCCCATGATACAATCAGCAGAGTTCTTTGATCTTTGGTAATAAAATTAAATAAATAGATAAAAACAATCAGTTTAGCAGCTTACTGCCTTCATTGAAGCCTGTAAATAGCTGTGAGTTTTGTAGAAAGTTTTATCTGAGTCTGCAGGAGATGAGAAAGGAGAGATATTAGTCAGTTCATAATAATTGTATTCTGTCCTTTTCAATTAAATCATGCAAAGCTCAGTTTTGGTTTTGAACTTGGCAGCCTGTTGATGGTTAAAGAATTTCCTCCGGACAGTAAAAAAGCAGCAGATTTTCCAGGGCTTCACACTCTGCCTCCCAGAGATCTGGTTGACATATAGTGGGCTATCCTCATGTTGTGGGCTACCTGTTTTTGGATCTCTTGTTCTCAAAAAGAAAAGAAAAGAAAAAAAGTACTATCTGAATATCTTCTTATATGTTGTCCTACAACTATAATAAAACTTTAACTTACACAGACATTCTATAGCTTTTCATAAGTGGAGTTTTACCAGGAAAATCTGAGTGCATAGGTTTTAGGATTTGAATCAATTGGAGAAAAAAAAAGTTGAATCTCTTCATTGAAAACAAAGAGGATTTATTAAAAAGAAATATTAGATGGTTTGCAAAGTGCCGGTGGTCTTTAGAACCTCAAGAAACAGGTTCAAAACATACTTTATATACAGTTTCATCTCATCACCCAAATTCCCTCCTTTTTTTTTAAACAAGTTTTATTCAGTTTTCTACATTTTAACATCTCTTTTTAGTGAACAGCATGATTACAGGTTCCACATACACATATAAATATGACCATAGTTACATATTCAATTTTTATATTCAATTTCTAGTCTTAACAATATTTTTATGCATTTTCTATTTTGTTATATTATTCCAAGTGCTTATCTCATGATTTAATTCACATATATTGACTTCATAGTTATTGTGCTGTAGTACTTTTAATTGTCACATTTGTATAATCCTCTTAAATTCTAATTAGTAACACTTCTTCTATAAATTGGTTTCCCCCTTTAATATAAATTTAAGAGCGCCACCTCAGAGTTACATATTCATTAATTATTTCCCCTTCTAAATCACATCAAATATTTAGCATTTTATTACCTACAACTTTAAAATTACTAATCCCCTTTAAAACTACATATGTAAATCAGATTCTGCATGGTTTCCCCTTCTTAATTCCATAAAATTTATCTACAATTTCAGAAAAGAAAAAGGACATATTTATCTACTCATTTAATCCTAAACCCTAATGCCAATTTCATTTTCAGCTCTCCTCCTATATCATTTCATTTATTTCAATCTATTTATTACACATATTCTATTAATTATTCCATTCATACTTAAACAAAAAGAAATGAAAAGGAAAATCAGCATTTCAATCCTCAAAAGTATTTCAGTATATTTGATAAACATATTCCATATGTTTATTGTATTTACCTCTTAAACATAAAGGAAAAGAGCATTACCAAAAAATAACAATTATATTATCCATCTTATATGTCCCCATTTCACAACTACAAATTTATCTATATTATTCCCCAGCACCTTGCAGAATCCCCTCTCCCAGTATCATTCAGCCATTATCTCTGTGTAAGAAATTTACCCCCAATTTTAAAAAATTCCCATATTCCTTTGTTCCCAAATCCTGTTTCTTCTCCCTTCTTTCCCCTAACATTTCCCCCTTTATTATTTCACTCCAGTTTTTAACCTGCTCTCTCTTTTTAGCTATCTTCCACCCTTCAAATTTCTGCTGATTCTTTTCCCCTTTTTTATTTTCCAGATATTTCCCTCTTTAATCAATTTCTCAGACCTCCAATATTTATTCCCAATTCTTTTTCTCTTTCCTTCTGGATTCCTTTGTTCTCGATGGTGATTAAAGATGGCCCCTTCTGAAATTTACTCCACCTCTTCTTCTGTACTTTGTTGTTCATACTCTGCAATCGCCTCTTCAAAAAATTTAAAAACGAAGCCCAAAGTTTCACCTCTTTCCTGTAAAGTTTCCTTAATGTTTCCAAGTTCCATTTTAGTGCCTGAAGAGATATTGCCATTTTACAATTTTCTATTTAATCCAGTTGGTGTCTTTAAAATTAATTTCCAACAGTCCACTTTTGTTTCTTTCCTCTCAACTTTTAATCCTCAATTAGTCCAATATCAAGTCCATAACAGAATCAACAATTAATCCAAGGGCAGAATCTTCATATATCTTTCTTTACTTCAATATTTCAATTTTCCAATACTCTTATTTTATTGTATCAATTTTCCTTGTATTTTTAAGAAACAGTCTTTAAAAAAAAAGAAAGTCAAGTTGAATTTAACTCAGATGGCATTCTTTGTTCTAACAAGTCCACACCTCCTCTTTTCTTTTCCTTCCCAATTATTCAGAGCTTTTCAAACCACAGTTCTTCAAAAAGATCCAGTTAATATAAATTTCCTCTTTAGCAATCTATAGTTCAGCTTGAATTAGTGCTTATATAAAATCAAGATATACTCATCCAAGTTAGTTGTGTAATTCCTTCTACAGCTTCTACCTCTCTCGGTTCCAAGCTCCGTCGCTGTCAAAGACAATTCACACCTTTTTTTTTAACTTTCAATTCGCCGCTTTGAGTCCTTTCTTAAAGATACTTTGTAATGTTAATCCAGAGAGTAATTTCCATTTGATTATATCGTCCCATTCCTCCTGCTGTTCGCTTCTTCCTCTCTCTCCTGCCCAATACTTACTCCAGTCTAATCCTCCCCTTTAGGCTGGCCATTTTGGACCACTGCTTCAGGTGTCTTCGGGAGGGAGCTTTGCCAAACCAGGGGGGGATTTGTGGTCCCCCTCTACCTGGCTGACAGTCTCCCCTTCCCCCGCCGCCCCGAGGCAGCTTCTGCCCCAAATCTAAAAGATTGGGGCTCTCCAATGCCGAAGCACAGACCAAAGCCATGCATGATCGCGGTCAGCAGTCTGTCTTCAGGGAGGCTCAAAACTGGAAATCCCCCCCAAAAAAACATTGAATCTATTGAAGGAGGTAAAATACGACCTTCTTAGACTCAGCTGAGAGACTTCTTAGTTAGGTCATTGAGAACTGGGCCAGAGCAGGAGTCTTCTCAATGCATAATGAGGGAATGTCAAATATTATTGCTTCTGAATACAAAAATATACAGAATTTTGCTATTCCAAAAAGGTGAAAGGTGCTTCGATATACCTGCTCACCATGGTAAAAAAAGGTTATTGCCACACTATTTTTGCCTTGAATTGCTGTCTTCATTCAGAATATAGAATACAGAATAACAGAGTTGAAAGGGACCTTGGAGCAGGGGTGGGATTCTACCAGTTCGCACCTATTCACTAGAACCGGTTGTTAACATTCTAAGCAGTTTGGAGAACCGGTTGTTAGAAGAAATTACTGGCCTAATCCTGTAAGGAAGGCAGGAAGGAAACATTCAGGTGTTGCTTACAGAAACTGCCTCTCTGTTAACCCTTATTACATTCTTGGCAGGACTAGACTTCCTGTCTCAGGAACATCTCTGGAATTTTTTTCTCCACCTTTGCTGGTACTTCGCTTGTGTGGAGTGACCATTCAAAGTTACAATGGCACTGAAAAAAGTGACCTATGACCATTTTCCACACTTCTGACTGTATCCCCACAGTCATGAGAGGCCAGGCGAGGAGATGTGTGCCTCGATGTGAGTGATATTGAATTGGCCATGCCCAGCCAATAACATGACCACCAAGCCATGCCCACCAACTTAGCCACGCCCACAGAACCGGTTGTTAAAAATTTTGAATCCCACCCCTGCCTTGGAGGTCTATTAGTCCAACCCCCTGCTCAAGCAGGAAACTCTACACCACTTCAGACAAATGGTTGTCCAATCTCTTCTTAAAAACTTCCAGTGTTGGACCATTCATAACTTCTGAGGGCAAGCAGTTCCACCGATTAATTGTTCTAACTGTTAGGAAATTTCTCCTTAGTTCTAGGTTGCTTCTCTCCTTGATTAGTTTTCATCCATTGCTTCTTGTCCTGCCTTCAGGGGCTTTGGAGAATAGCTTGACCCCCGTCTCTGTGGCAGCCCCTTAGATGTTGGAATGCTGTTATCATGTCACCACTTTAAAAAAAATGACAAGATTGCTGCTGAACCATGCATATTTTGTTTCCGCTTTTTTTTAGTTTCATTTTTCATCAGATCTGATTTGTAGTGATTTTTAAATATACATACATACATACATACATACATACATACATACATACATACAACTGGAGTGTTAGTTAGTCTAAAACGGAAATGCAGTATCAACAATAATTTTTACCAAAACAGAAATTTAAGGCCAATAGCCCCAGGGAAGGATATTAGTGCTGCTTGGGGATAGCAAGAAATCTGGTTAGAAAATGGCAACGAGTCTTCAGAAATCTTTGGAGATTCATTTCTGCACTTTTTTGTAGGCCAATTTCATACATTTCTGAAACTCTTGGAAGTGTCTTCAAGCTATTCATAATGAAAAAGACAAGCAGGAGACACAGAAACAGTGACTGACAGTTTTAACTTCAAGCCTGCAAATGACTCCATGATTGCTTTCAACCGGGCTATCTTCTTTCTATTCTTAATCACTATGCTCTTGGGAAGAGCATAGACAAAACTTAATTAGATGTTGTTTCAGTATTTTCAGATGACTGCTTATTGTGACTTGTGTCTATCTAGCAGCAGCACTTGGGGCTTCCACAAATGGCTTGAAAAATCATCAATACACATTGAAGATTGCTTCCTACTGTTGCTTGTTCAATGGATAGCTGACACCAACCCTCTAGTGAGATATATGGAGTTTCCCAGAGACCCCATAACTCCAAGTTCAAAGGAAGACTGAACAGCATCTCTAGTCTCTGTGTGTGCAGGTGTCTGTTTGTGTTTGATAGGAAGAGTTGAGCTAGAGGAAGTCAAATAACAGGGCCAGGTTATGGAGAATGTATTTTTCCTAGCCTTTTGCTCACCAGATGATAGAGTTCCAACAGAAGAAGGTTCACTGCTTTTCTAAAGAGAAGGCAGAGTGAACAATAACTTCCTTTTTGTCCCTTGCAAGGGACCAGTCTTCCCTCACGGGGAATTGACCTCAGCTGCATGGAACTACCACTTGTGCTCAAGAATCACAAAAGGGAACCCAGTTTAAATGGATACACTAAGATAAATGTTGCGTCTTGGCAAGATGGCCAGCAAGTAAGTCTAATAAATACATAAAATAAATAAATCAAGGAGAAGTATATTCCCATCATTAGGCAGGCACTGTATAAATGTTCCCCTTTACATCCTTTGGTTCTGTATGATACAGTAGTTTGAGTGGAATTATTAGGCCTATTACCGAAGTGACAGATGGCTAATTTATAGGTCTAACATTTTTCTTGGACTGCTGGAGATGACAGACTCCAGCAGTCCAAGATGATATTCTGTAGTAGTAGTAGCAGTATCCGTGGGCAGGCCTTGACCACCTCTAACACCCACAGAAGTGAACAACCAGAAGTATCAGATTCATCCACAGAAGTGGATTTGTCTATTTTTAATGTGTAATGCCTAATGAACTTTGCTGTCCTCCAGGTGGCAGTCAGGGTCACTGCCATGCCAGAGCCATTGAAGCCATTGCTTTCTGACCTTAGGAGACTTAGTTCATTTAAGGGTTTGCTTGGCACTGCTGGAATGTGCCAGTGTCTGTTCTGACCAAGGCTTCCTAAACCGTAATTATGCACACACTTATTTTAAAAACAAGACTTGTTTTATTGCAGCGCTGGGAATTGTTTTCATTCCCAGCCAGAATTAATCACCAACAGTTCCCTGAGATAAACACCCACCTTTTTTTTCCTGTGAAGTGCTGCCAATAACAGAAGTATCAAATGAACTAGGAAAAAAACCCAAACAAAGTACAAAAAGCCCAACAAGTAACAAAGAGCTTGAAGAATGACTCTGAACCAAATGAACTACTTTGCTACCTGCAAAGGTTTCATCATCTTAGCCTGACCTTTATACCTTATGGGAGGGGCAATCACCTCCCAGCCTTACTCCTGAGTCACCCCTTTTGTTTCAGCTGCTCTCACCTTCTAGCAGCTCTGCGCACATGCACACTGGGAACAGGCTCCCCTGGGTCCTCTGCTTCGCTGCTGCCAGACTCCGAAGGCTCTGGAGGCAGCACCCCACTCCCAGATGGTCCTGGTCCCATCTCTGCATCGGATGCAGGACCCTCGTCCGAGTCCTCTCCAGACTCCCTGACTGGTCCCCATTCTTCCCCACTGTCCGATTCCACTGCCAGCTCCACCGGCTGCTGGCGAACCACAACAGTGTCATACATTCTCTGCCCATAGAGTAATGGTTGCATTAAATATACCTTTTCCCCCATCCCTTTGTTTATAGGAAAGAAAGAAAAAGCTAATGGTACAATTGATACAAACTTAGCATGTATTTTAGGTAGATCCTAAACATCCAAATAATACCAAGTACCAATTACATGAGGTTAGATGGATTTAGTTAGAAATCAATTAAGGGGATCTCCTGTGATCTGTAAAAGTTTAACTAGGGCAGTCCATTTTGTAGGCTGTCTTGTTTAATTGAAAACACATACATCTGTACCTACAGACTGTGCAACCAATTCCTCCACTCTTCCTGCTAAGGTTAGGCACACCGGGAATGTTGACTACCACGCAAAAATCTTATTTGAGATCTGTCTGATGCTTCAAATGAAATGGACGAAGGATTACATCTAAAGTAAGGAAACAGTGCACTGTAGATGGAGAAGGCTCTAGAAAGAGTGCAGGAAAGAGCAACAAAGATTATAAGGGTCTGGAGGCTAAATAGTATTATGATCAGCTAAGGAAACAAGGCGTGTTTAGCCTAACTCAAGAGAAGGCTTAGGGAAGACAAGATAGCAGTCTTCTACTACTTGAAGGACTATCACAGGGAAGAGAGTGTCAATTTATTTTCCATAGCACCTGGGGACAGGACATCAGAGGGAGATCCAACTTGGAAATAAGGAGCAATTTCCTGACAGTGAGACTGATTAATCAATGGAACAGCATACCTCCCAGAGTTGTGCGTGCTCCATCGCTGGCGGTTTTCAAGAAAAGACTGGACATCCATTTGTCTAGCATGGTATAACTGCCTTAGGTGGGCGGTGGGGTTGGACTAGAAGAATACAGAACAACAGAGGTAGAAGGGACTTGCGTGCTCAAGCAGACTCTATACTATTCTGGACAAATGGCTGTCCAATCTCTTCTTAAAAACTTCCAGTGATGGAGCACTCCACAACTTTGGAGCTAAGCTGTTTAAGTGATTAATTGATAAATTGATCTCCAAAGTCCCTTCCAGCCCTATGATTCTCTGAAAGATATCCCTGAGGAAATGATGTTCTTGTAGTTTGAAAGGGCCGCCCCTTTAAAACCTAGGAAAAACCAAACCCAGTACATCTGTATGCCTTTGAAGTATATTTCCTATGACTCTCCTCTCCAGTCCAATTCACACAAGAATTCTGGAATTTTTGCTGATTCAGTCTCCTTGCACTGCCTTCTAAATTATCCCTGGAAGATTTGCTGAGTCATCTGGTAAAGCTTTGTGGTGACCAACTGTCTTGAAAAGCTGATGGTTTTGGGAAGGAGACTGGGGCTGCTTCTGTCAGGGGAGAATGATTTTTTCTATGTCACTAAGAGATTGAGCTGAGCTGAAGCTACCATTTGGGACAAAGATTCCTGGATCTCTCTTGTGAATCCAGAACAAGCTCCATTGCTGTTTCTTTCATCTATTCTTCTTTCTTGAAATGCCAGCATGAGAATATACTCTCCTTTGTTCTGCTAGATCAGGAAGAAGAGAAGGGAGCAAGCAATCTGGGTAAAAGGAGAAGAATTAAGAATAAAAAGTGGATGTTGTTTCTTTATCCTAGAAGCTCTATGGAGATACAAGTGTCCTTTTCCCTTTCTTTTTATCAGCAGCTGTCCAAAAAGAGAAGCCAGTTCATCATACATGTGATTTCTGTTCATGAAATGTTGTACAGTGCTGGGCTTCTTCCAGTCCTTGATTGGGAAGGGCCTATCTATGACTTCCTTTCTATGAGCAATAAAACAGACATCCCTGCATCTCCTTTGCTCTTCATTTTCCCCAGGCTAGCTTTTCTTCCTCTCTCCAGATACTTCATTATTCTCCATTCTTTTCCCCACCATAAATGGAATGTGGGGAGGAGAGTTAATTATGGATGTAATAGAAGAGAAGGCAGACCTGGTAGATGAAGTTAAATGTGTCATTAGCTTAGAGTCATTGCAAGCACTCTAAGACCAACCCTTCCTCAATTTCATTGACCCTTATCTGGTGCCAATTTAATACAGAACTTTAGTTGACTAGATTCTTGAGTATAGGCTTGAATAAATCTATGCTGTACTCTAACTGGTCATCCTGATTCTTTGTGCCTGACAGTGGGTGTACATTCGCTGGTTGCCATTGGAAGCCATCTTTATGTCATGAATTCCCATTGCCAGCCTGTGGTTGCTGAAGACATTTGCTGGCTGCCATTTCTGGCACATTTTAGGTTAGGAGAGTCACCAGGAATCAATATTATGTAGGTGCCACAAGATCCTATCCCGATTCCAACTAGGTCAACCCCTAATATTCAATGGCTGTGTCCATAAGGCCAGGGAGGGGTGGACAACAGGTGTATTGCTTGAGCTTTTCACCATTCTTCTGCAGCCTGACTTTCTCTCCCCTTCTTCCTTACCTCCCTTCCTTCTTCCTCCTGGTGTTTGGTGAATTAGCTCCAGAGACTGCAGCTGACAAGATAGACTTGATATCTTTGAGAAAGGAGAACAAAACCTGAGGGAGTTTTCATCCAAAGTACATAAAGGAACTTCATTTTGGTCTTACCTTCTTGATAGAAGAGAAGCAAACCCTATTCTGCCAGCTCTGTCAATCTTGGAACTGAAGTTGTGTTATCTGCTGTCTTCTTTTCACCATTCTGAGGAGATTTCTTTTTCAAATAGGGAGCTCTTATTGCTACTAATTGAAACTGTTCAGCAGTACCTTTCCCCCTCCCAAATAATTTCCTCTGGGAAGAAAAATAAGGGAAGGAATGAGGGGAAAATATGGGAGAGTTCCAAATGAACAATGATAACTTCTGGGCCCCTTGTAAATTTACCTCAATAAAATGGGGTTATTGTACAATAAAAGCTCCCCCAGAGGGACCCCACCCACCTAAAACAGGGGTTGCTGGTGTTCTAAGATATGCCTTATTATATATACCAAACTCTTTTAGCATACAGCATACAATCCAGAATCAAGAATATGCCAAATTGTCCTTTAGAAAGTCTATTTGTGTGTGTATATTTAAAAAAAAATACATTTAGTTGTTCTGAAAGCTTCAGCAATTCTTTAGATGTAGAGAGCTTAATATTTGAATTCTTCAAGAAGATAAAGTCACACCAATCCGCATAAAACAAACTCTCCACTGTGTTTCTCTATAATGATTTTAACTTAGGTTATCTTTTCCATAAAAACAAAGAGACAAATTGTAACTGTAACATCCCAGAGCTTTAATGAGCCTTCCTTTATAGGCTATTTTAACTTGCCTTGCTGTTTTTCAAAAGAAAAGAAAAAGAAATTTGCCTCTTAAATTTTTATTTTCCACACTAGATAACTTTAGAACTCTATATTGTAATGTTTGCTTAATATGTTGTTCTGTTATCCTGTATGAAGTTACTAGACGGCCATAAATGAAAAAAATTCTCATTCATCCTCACAATATAAAACTTTGTGCCACATAGCATATGAAAGGCATCTTTCCATAACAAAGAGAAAAAATAAAACATTTATTCAGAATGCCAACAAAGACAGAGTTGAAATGTACGCGTGATAGAAATGGAAGAGTTCTCGATTTAGTTCTCTCTTTCAGACGTCAGAAAGAGAAAATAAAAGGGGGGATTTCTGGACACAGAGAAGAAATTGACAGAAAGACACAGAGATAAGATAGGTGATCCAAGGCCATTTCTGGCTATTTCCATAATCTTCACTACCAACCTGCTCTTAACTTTTTCTCTCAAAAATGTGGTGCTCCACAGAAGTAATGCTCCTCATCTTAGTTTGAAATGTTCAACCAATGTGAAATTTAGAATATTACTAGACCCATTTGGTCATTCCTTCAGAGATATTTCCTTACTTATTCAAACAAAATGAATATGCATAGGCAAAAAAATAGCTGGAGTGACTTCCAACTTCCTGCTGACTTCCCTATTGATTTTGCTTCTGAGAAGTAGGCTGGAAACATTGGAAATCTTGATCATGTGAGCACAGCTAACTGTGACAATACTGCAACACCACAACTTTGCAAATACAACTGGGTGTGAAGATCCTTGAAATTTCAATAATGTAGGAGTAATGGGCCCCAGGTTGTGTATGCATTGTTTAAATTAACAGATTTGAAGTACATCTTGATTCAAACATTTTTGCACAATGATACACTGTTTGGGCTAACTGGAGTTTACAAGCAGACAAAGGTAGAACAGGTTTAGCAGTATAGAGATCAATTGCACCAAATATTAAAACAGTCAGTGTCCATTGTTGTTTTCTCCGTTATGAAGGAGTAAATTACTAAGGCAGCTGAAAATTAAGAGGGAGGCTGTATGCCAATACTTTACTATCTTTTATGCTCAAGTATATATTTTCTTGAGCCCACATAACTACCAGATAAGCCCAGAAAAAGATATAGCTCTTTTAAGGAACAGTAAATAGGAAGAACAACGTTACACAAGCTGGACATGAAGCTTGCTTTGGATCCAAATACTGCACATCTCTGTAGCAAAATAACCCATGAGTTAACCAGAAAT
Source organism: Naja naja (assembly GCA_009733165.1). Taxonomy (NCBI): domain Eukaryota; kingdom Metazoa; phylum Chordata; class Lepidosauria; order Squamata; family Elapidae; genus Naja; species Naja naja. The sequence continues at coordinate 139,885,733 of CM019149.1, forward strand.
TGAACTACATAAATGTCCTGTAATATACCCTTTAAAACCAGAAATGATTTAATATATTGTTATTTCATTAATCATGCTACATTGTGGTTAAAAAAAGGAAACCATTAGCAACAAATGCTAGGAGGAAGCTTTTACTTAAAGTTGAAGGGGCTTTTGCTGAATAGGACTTCTGAGTAAACGATATAGAAAAAATATGGATAGTGGGAACCCACATTGTCAGCTACTGGAATGCTACACGTAAAGCCACATTTTGGAGCAGTTGCCACCTGATTAAAGAAATGCCCATCTCGTTTAAAACACTGCTTTCTGATTGCAAACTATTTCCCATGATCAAGTCCCTAAAGTATATAACAGACGAAGCCATCCAAATTCATTTAACTATCCATTAAGGCACATCCACATAACATCTCACTGAACAGTATAGCTCATGACTAAGAGCACAGGAACATGGTGTGTTCTTGGAAAGGCAAGGCAAGGCTCTTTTCTCCAGGGATAACTCTACACTAGAAATAAAAGGCTAGCTATGCACAGAGCATGATTCTAATTGCTTCGACAACGTTCAACTTCAACACCGTGGTAAAATGAGGACAGCCTGGCTTAAATCACCTATGAGAATGCATTGCACGTTGCAGAAACCGGACAGGCTCTTAAGTGAGAAAAGCTTGAAAGAAAAAAATAGAAAATGCTGACCTCCCAAACAAGCTCTGGCCTATACAGGATTATCAAGAAACATGATTTATTTAGCAACACATACACAGCCTTTCAAAACAGACATTGGGAAGTATTGTGCTCGCTAGAAGTGGAATTAGAGGAGGGGAATTTTGCAACATTCTCCTGGGGTAGATAATGGTACTACACTCCTATTATATCTGAGATGAAATGCTGCAACAAGAGTCATGCATAGTCACCTCACATTGAGTTATTTAGAGACATTTTGATACAAGAGGCAGGTCTACATGAAACACTGTCTGTCACTCAGACTTGGAACATGTCCTAACTCTTCCAACCTGCCTATTTTCTCTCCGTATATTTTATTGCTGATTGTATGTACCATGGAAACAATTGGCACTATCTGGAGATGTTCTCTTCTCAGCTGTTAAACCAGTAAAACAGGCTTGATCTTTTCCAGTGGGCTACAGGTATCCTCTACACAGGATCCAACCATGACCACAGCAACTGCTACAGAATTACCAGTCATGAAATTCCCTGGTGGCACAGTAGTTAAAATGCAATCTTGCAGGCAAACTCAACCCACATTTGATCCTGATGGGGCTCAAGGTTGACTCAGCCTTCCATCCTTCCACGATCAGTAATTTGAAGACCAAGATTATTGGGGGCGATATGCTGACATTGTAAACTGCCCAGAGAGTGCTGTAAAGCACTATGGGGCAGTATATAAGTCTTTAAGTGCAATTGCTATTGTTAAATTCTATCAACAGCTTAGAAATCGGGAGTCAATATGATATTTATATGGTGTGCTAATTCAATTGCCTCTGTGTGTGGCCTCCTTCTGTAAGAATTGAAATGCCAGAGGAGGGCCTTGGGGCTGACGGCTTCACCTTTTTTCATGACTGGCAGTGGTGGTGATGGGGAAATTTAGCTTGTGTGTGTGTGTGTGTGTGTGTGTGTGTGTATAAAAGAAAGATATTTCTATAGCATATAGGGTTATTTGGACACATAAGTCAATTGCACTAATACTTGTTGCAGCTTGGGAAAAAATATAGTATAGCCATAGCTTAATTCTAAACCTTGTTTTTGTCAAATCGGTCTCCAGGAACTGATCAAACATGGGATTGTTGAGCAGATGAAGCAGTTATAGTACCTCTTATTCTGGCCCAGCATCAAAGAATGGTGCAAGAGAAATGGAAGAAATTTTAGATTTTGATCAGAATTACGCTATACCTCATTGCAATTAATCATGCAGCTTTCCGAAGTACGTTGCCAGCTCCATTTAGCTAACTAAGGAAAGGCCTTACTCTCTGCTCAGCTGTGGTTCACTTCTAATTGCTCCGGAGAAAGAATTTAAACCTAAGCACAACAATTAGAATTTTATCATTAAACCATCTCAATATAGAGATAAAGCGCTGACAGGAATTCAAGTTGCCCGTGAAACTTCATAATACAATAAAACAAATCCTGGGGTTTTTAAACCCAGCCAAGCATGATTTAAATTAATGCCATAGCAACTTTTTTTTAGAGGACACCAGTAAGTATGAACTTCTTAAAGAAAATATTAAAGCAAGTGTGCTGGCTATTTTTTTAAATATGTACGACTTTTATGCAAAAAATATAACACTGAGAATCAGCTTTCTCTTCCCAGTTCAACTTAGAACACTGATACAAAAACAATTAACCACACTGCTAAGGACACATTCTTTAAGCTGGAATATTGGAAATGAACTACTTAATATAAACCATCCCTTGAACACAGTAACCCAGGTCCGCCCCAGATGTATGCTATCTGGTTCAGAACAATTTCCAAGATCATTTTTTTCCTAAGTGTTTCAGTTCGTGTGATAATACAAAATGGAAGATAAGCGTTAGACAGTGCAAGCTCAGATTTGAAGAAAGTCAGGGTGTGTGTGTGTATGATGGGCAAGGAAGAAAAAAAAATTGGGTGCCAATCTCTTTTTCTTAGAAAATGATTTCCTGCCACCTGTGAATAGCATTCTCCGAAACCCGCCACTATTCATTATGTGTCTCACCAAGACAAAGAGGTTTTGCCCTTCCCAGACCTCTTCCCACATTCGCTATTACTATTCTTAATTGACACCGCATGTTTATTGTTCAAACTCATTATCTCAGCCATCCACCCAACAAAAGGGTGAGTCAAGTTCATATCTCTGAAATGGTGCAGTAACACAGTTGGTAATTATTATGGGTGGCAGGGGCATTTCTCAGTCTTTTCCCCCATCAAATATAACTTGGATATTTCAGGGCATGATGTCTTCTAGAAAGGCTGGATTCCCCAGAACTTTTCTTTTTGACCAAGTATACAAGCCCCATAGAAAAGAATAAGATTTATTCCATCTTAAGCAGGTCCATCAACACAGGTTTCTTCAACCTGATGCCATTAGGTATTGGAATACATTCCATATCCCTTATATAGCCAAGCAGAAACCATCACCACCCCTGCTACTTGATTAATTATTGTTTCTTCAGGAGGAGAATTCATCTGAATGGATATGCAGACAACTTGGAGGTAAGTGACATTAAGTCTTCAATAGTTCTTGCTTCTTGTCTATCTCTAAAACCGCTACCCCAGCTGTGTGCCCCTGGCTCCTAACTGAATCCTGGCTTCAATTTCTAAGATTCAGTTCCTGGGACTCTGATGTGTAGGAGGAGTCCTGCAATACTGCAGGGCCAATTTAATCAATCTGTTAATTAATTGCCCTATTCAGCATACTACTCAGGATAGTGAACAGGCTTTTCCAAGAAACAGAAAGAGGGATTGTTGATTCTTGGCTATGGTTGTTACTTAGGTAAATCATCAGGCATTAAGGAGTCCTAAGATTGCTGATGTCCTTATTCTTTTTTTGAACAAAACTATTCCTAAGAATTTTTTTTTAAATTACATTTAGATGCCGCCCTTCTCCGAAGACTCAGGGCGGCTTACGATTTTTGGGATACAACCCAGTGTGCTCAGCAATAGCCTTCATTCCATTGTACATGCCTGCTTATTACTAAGCGGCATTTTTACAAGGTCAGCTAATTGCCCCCAACAATCTTGGGTCCTCAATTTACCTACCCCGAGAGGATGGAAGGCTGAGTCAACCTTGAGCCTGGTGGGATTCGAGCCTACAGTAATTGTAGGCAGCTGGAACTTAAGTGCAGGCAATTAACAGCCTGAGCCACCAAGGCCCTATTGAATTGCTATTCCCAAATCAAGAGCGAGATTATATTTTATGCGCCTCTTCTTTCATACATACACACAAATACCACACATATACCTTAAGGCAAATATATAGTAGGACTTCCAGGGAAGGACTAGTGAACGGAAGACAGCTCTGTTAAAAGTGGAATGAAGAGCCGGCAAATGGATCAGCTCTTCAGAATTCCTCTCTGGACAGGAAGAGGACTTGGAATCGCTGCTCACAAGCACTCCAAACAGTCACTCCTTACGATGAGACAACAAGTCAGTGTTGTCTGATGGGTTTAGAGCTCTGGGAGACAAGGGAACACCATTTCCCCAAAAGCAGTTCGTGCTTTTATGGACACAGGATTCACATAGTTCCTTTTGGAAATTGCTTGTTAACTGCTTTTCAGGTATTAAAAAACTGTGGCACAACAAGCTTAAATAGCACAAATTTTATAGGTGAGTTTTCTTCCAACCTTAGTGAAAGAAGTTTTCAATACATGTTTAAAGATTTTTAAAAATTATCCTTTCTTTTCCCTCTCTTCCTCCTCCTCCTTTTTGGAATAAACAGCAAAAGAGTGATTAGAATATTATTTTTTTTGCAAAGTTATACATGAACCAAGGTCAAGAAGTATTTGAAATTAAATTCCGAAAATAATTATGAGAATCCTTGCCATTGAAAAATGTTGTTGTTTTGATTTTTTTTAAAGAAAAGTACATACAATAGGATTGGACTTTAAAGGTTGGACACTAGTGGGAACTAAAAATTACAATTAAAGGAGAAGAACAGATTTATACATGTGATGAAGGCAAAAGTCACTTTATACGTTTTTCTACTATATTTTTATACATTGTTCTCTACTTTTCTTTCTATTTTTCTTTTTGCACTTTCTATTTTTTCTTTTTATTCTTTTATTTTTCTTAGTTTATACCATTTTAATTGTAATGTTTAATAAAATTACCATTTTAAAAGACAGGTTGTGATTGGTTCACAATCAGTTCTACAGACAAAAAAGCCATTGAGAGTGGCTACGAAGTGACCTATGAGACTCATAACTAGATATAAGCAACTTGTGGAAGAAGCATTCCCTGACTATATTTAGAACTCTTGCATCTGTTGTGCAGTCCAGCAATTTATTTATTTATTTAATATGTATCCTGTGTTTATTTTTTACAGTTATTACTGAAGGTGGTGAACATATCCAACACACCCTACACCTCCTATTTTCCCAACAACAATGATCTTGTGAGGTGGGTTGAGCTGACAGAGAGAGTGAGAGAGAGAGTAAGCTGGCTTTCATGGCTAAGTCAAGACTTAAAATGGTCCCATGATTTCTAGCCAAGTGTCTTAATCACTAGACCAAACTGGCAGCTCTGCCTCACATAAAATGACATATATTCAATATGGGAGAGAGAATACAGAAAGGCCTATGCCTTTTCTCTAATAATAATAATAATAATTAAAAAAACAGTAAAACCTGTTGTCTAAAGTGGAAATTACTCAGGGCTTGCTGCAGTTTGCTTTTCAAACAAGCAAACTCAAAGTTTAGCAATTCTTAGCCAATTTGCTAGTACTAGAAAACAATTGACCTATGGCAGTCTTGTTCAGAGAATCTGTGTAACTCACTATCCCCAAGTCACATTGCCACTCACTCTATAGTGATTATTCATGCTTCTCCAACATTTTAGCAAATTTCACTGTGGCTCCTCTTATGAACTGGCATTAGTTAAGTTTATGGGTTCTGAAGTGGCCCAATCAATTTTAGAAGAGGAAATTCACACTTTCCACAAGAATATATTAGAAAAAGAAAATATTTATTTATTTATTTATTTATTTATTTATTTATTTATTCGACTTCTATGCCGCCCCCTCTCCAAAAAGGACTCGGGGCGGCTTGCAACTAAAATACAACAATAAATAAATTAATTAAAAGAATATTAAACAAGTTAAGCTGAAATTAAAATTTAAAATAGGGTGATAACTTTCATCCAAAGGAAAAAGAAAAGAGAAAGAGAGAGAGAAAAAACACTGTTTGATGTTGTTTAAAATGAAGTTGTAAAATATGGGTAGGGAGGAAAGTACAGGTTCCAAGCAAAACACCTGGAACTTGTTTTCTTAGGAAACGTTGTGGCATCTTTGGAGTGAGTTGAAGCAAGATGCTATTTCCAGCAGCATTCTCATCATGCATACATTCAAGCTTGAAGTATATTCCTGGTTATCAGAATGCTTTTCATTTTTTAGTGCCTTAAAATTCACTAGTATTCTCTAGGTTAAAATTATGAAGAGTGAAAAACCAAGATTCAGACTGGTCATCTATAATCCCGTTGCATTGCGCCTTTCTTCCAGTTATAGCCATTTACCCTTTTTTGCACAAGGAAAATGGTGCAGAAGGCAAAGATTAGAGAGGCTTCCAGTTGGTCCTGGCAATCTATCGCATGTGGATTTAAGTGCTGCAAATTCAGACATGATGCTCACAAAAATGGCAGAGAAGCCATAGGATGCTGTAAGCTTCCATATCACTCCAATCTACATTTATACCATATCCATCTAGGATACCAGATGACGATGCACCTGTCATCCCAGTGTATTTCACTTCAACTTAATATATGCAACTGAAGTTGGCTCTTCTCCTTGAAGACACAGATTTACTACTTTAACTGCCATCACATGCAAGTTCAGAGAGCTCTGGGTGGAGAAACAAGGAGACCGAGTAGCAGGCAGAAGAAGCATACATGTTCAGCTGGGATCTATGCCCATAATGGCCTTTAAATGCAATACACGTCTGTACATACACTTGTCTTAGGAAGTTATTTATTTATTTATTTATTTATTTATTTATTTATTTATTTATTTCCATGACAATAAATTAGATGAAGAAAATAGGTTGCTAACTTTCTCCCCAAAAAGAAAAATGGAGGAATATTTTCTGGGCAACAACATCAAAAGCATCATCTGATATTTAGTCAGGCAAATGGAATCAAGCACTAAACCCACTGAAATTCACACGATCTAGAACAGGCAAGCAGAATCTAAACTCAGGGATCCACACCCACCCAGAAGAATAAGTTGGAGCAAAAGCTCCTACTTGGTAACATCATCCACCAAAACAGTCTGCAAAACTCTGAACGTGACCAACAGCACACACAAAAAGATTAACCGGAATTTACCCAACCCAAAACAGGGACCTACCCAGAAATACATCATCATGCTGACAGCCAGGATGTCCACAGAGCCACGGAGAGGTGATCTGTTTCAGGTCGCTGGATATCTCCCCCACCCCTGGTCCTCTGTCCTGAGATGTCGACTGGGTTTCCCCCTTTCACAGGCACAGCCCTCTTGACAAAGGCTGCAGGCCGCTAGGTGCCTCAGAGCCGGCCATGGGTATCCAATGTGCCAGCTTCGTGCAGGGGTTGCAGAGAGGGACGGTAGGAGTGAAGTGTTCCAGGTGGACCAGGAGAATAAGGGAGCAACGATCAGTAGATTAGGGTGGATTGAGCACAAAATACCTGATGCTTAGTGGGAAAAGGCCAAGAAGCAGAACCCAAACCCGTTCTTCTCACAGAGCTGGAGTAGGGCTGGCTGACAGCACAGGGCTGGCTGGTTGGCTAACTCCCATCAGAGAAGAGGTACCTCTGCTTACGGAAAAGCAGGTTAAGTTGACAGGCTTGCTGGGGAGGTATGTGCAGGGGCTGTGCTGTGGGGATGTGTGTGTGAGAGAAAGAGTAAGGGGAGAAAGAGAGAGAGAGAGAGAGAGAGAGAGAGAAAAGCAGGCAGGCATCTGGGAGCAGAAGCTCCAGCGGCTCTGACACTCTGCAGTGTATGTCCTGCCTCAGCATTTTCTAAGCTACCCTGTCAATAAGGGAACTGGCTGCTCATGTAATTAACCTGTGAGGTGCCAGCTTTTTCTGTCCTGGTGCTGAGCCTCCAGGCATTCTCGCTGCTCTCTGCCCTCACCATATTCCTCCCAGACAGCCTTGCCAGGATTAAGCACCGCTAGGGTGACAGGCACCAGACAGTTTTGCAGGGCAGTCTGCCTTCAGGCTCACAAGAGAGTCCCAATTCATTTCGCTTAATTCCAGAGCTAGAAAAACCAAAATCTGACTCTCACTATGGCGATTGCGAGCAAAAGTCTGGGTTCTCCCCAGAATCCCACTGTACAAATACTGGCTAGCTAAACATCCTGCCTTGTCCAAAATATGTTTGCTAAACATTAGGATGTTGTGTTCCAGTTGGGTGGAGTTTTCAAGAGTTGCTTGACCACAAGAGGAGGACAGATCTCCCACCTACCATATTTGGGGAGTTGAAATAATGGCCAAGGAACGAACAAAGTTAACCATGTTTTCTTTTTACATTTATCACCCCATCAAAGTTAAGCAATATAGCTTCTAGACCAGGAATATCCAATGGTGACCCAGAGGCTGCATGTGGACCTGGACTGCTAGTAATATGGCCTCACAAGGTAATGAAAAACAAAGGAAATTTGTTATTTATATACATTAATTATGTTATATATTTTATAGGCAGCCCAAGGCATTTCTTCTACATTCAAAGTGGCTTAGGCAAGCCCGAATGCTGGACAACCATGTTCTAGGTTCTTGCGTGTCCAACAGATAACAGATAATCAAAGTTGTAGGCCATCTAGTCCAACCCCCTGCCAAAGCGGGAGACCCTACACCATTTCTGACAAATGGCAGTCCCATCTCTTCTTGAAAGTTCAATTCTGAACTCAGATGCAATTTCAGGGGGTATTCTGCCACATAAAGGTTATTTTGGGTGTGAAGGGGGCAGGAAGGTGTCTACAGAATACTGTTTTCTCATTCACTGCATTTAAATTACACAGATGCAAAAAAAGAAAAACCCTAGCAAAGAATATATGTTAAAAAGCAATTCGTCTTCTACCACATCATCTACTTTTAGTATGTTTATAACCAAATGCTTCTCCAAATGAGAAAACAAGCTTCTTTGGGCTGCCTTAAGAGCTTTGATTCTTTTGGCAGGACATTTTCTGCCTGGTTTCCTAAGCCACTGCATTGGGAAACCCTTCCCCCCTCCCTCTCTCCCTCCCTCCCCTGACACATCCCAGGAAATTTTCAGAGAGAGCCCAGGTGGTTGTCCACCATTTTATGGAACTAATTAAACTTCTTTAGTAGGAAGGTGGAAAAGACATTAGAAGGATGGAAGTCCAGGGAATACCATTTTTCAACCTCTCTCCATGGTCCTAAAGTTAAATCAGATGCAACAAGATTTCCTTCTCTCTTTTACTCCTTATTAAAACTGAGCGATATGGCTGTGTATTTTACATACCCAACCTTAGGACACTGGTTATTGATGGGGGAAAATGAACAGCAGGAAAAAATAATAAAAAGACATGAATATATAGAAGACATATAGAAATAAAATGAAACAGCAGCAACTATATCCATCCTGCAGCATTTAATTCCATTGGAAGAATGGAATCACGTAATCGCAGCGTTCCCAGAATTTAACAGGTCATATTATTTGCATAGAAGTGAAAGAACAAACATGTGATTGGGGCAGTTGGCATGTTTTACACAGCATGCATACCACTTTGCTAAGATTCTCAGGCTTATATTAAGGCCAAAATGAGTTAAATCCAGTAACATATGACCTGTCTGTCATATGTTTGGACCTTCGATACTTGTGGAGTGCGCAACTACTGAAAAGGCAGTCTGAACTCTTCTATATAAGCTATCTCTTTCAGGGAAACTCTTAGTTATACTAGCTGGGTTATACTCCATAAAATATTTGGCTCTTAGATTGCTGGATGAGATTTAACAACTGGGGGCGAGAGAGGCCAAACCATTATAAATCTAAAATAGTTGAATCCAAGTATCTTCATCTTTTAACAAAAGGCTATGATTTTATTGACAGCAATAAGGTAGAATTCATCCAATTGAAAACTAAAGCTGAAAATATGCCACGATAAGGTCTACAAAATATTTAGTATCTACTGAATACATATTTTGGAAATGTGGGGAAAAAGTAATCACAAAATCCAACTTCACCAGTGAAGAGCTTAGTCAAACTTGTATACATTTATAATATACGGTACTCAAATTTTATAATCACTATTATCTAATTGCTGCAGTTGAATTTAACTCCTCCAGTGTAGCAGTCACTTCAGTATAGTGGATTAAGACCAGAAGTGTATTAGTTTTTCCAGAGACTACAGCATCCTTAATTCATTTAAATCATAAAACTATTGAATTGTGCAGGCTCTATAAGCTCCATATTGCACATGTTGCAGCATTAAATCATTAAGCCAGAAGCTCTCAAATTCTGTGGTGTCATAGCCTCTTAAACTGATAAATGAAATTGTGGAATATCTCCGTGAATATAACTAATGGTTTCATTGGTACTAAGGCTGGATAAATAATAACATGACTGCTTATTTTTAATATTTACATTACATTTATATATTGCATAAAAATAATGATAAAGCCTACCTTGCTTTTTCATAAAATAAAACTTTTACATTGGAGATAAACAATAAGACAATAAGATTCAAAACTGCTTTTTATGGAAAAGATGAGTTTGTTTAGCTTTGTATAATTCCTGAAATCTTAAATTTTATTTTTGAGACATCCATTCACACCTTTTTCCATGTTTATTTTAGACAGACACTTTATTTTTCTAGCAGCAACTGTCGAAAATCTTGATTTTGCTATTGGCTTCTCCAGGCAGTATGGGAGCAAAATTTGACACTGATCCAACTTTGAATGCAAATGCAAATGCTGAAGCCCTGTAATATCACAATCTGGCTTTTCTCTCCACTTGGTTTGAACAAACCAACGATCAGCTTTTTGAGGCAAAATGGGAACACATTTCCAAAAGTGATCCTGCTTTGCATTACAGGCACATGGAAAAGTTACAGCCATGTAAGAACACCCCTTAGCTTTCCATTTTCCTTGGGTCCAACAAGCTGAAAGCCAGATCATCACTTCCTGGTGCAACTTTTGAACAACTCCGACACTCAGGAATTTCTTCTAATCTTAGCCCTAAACTTTCAACCGAATGGTTGTGATCCTGCCCTCTGGAACAAAACATACCAAGACTAATCCATCTTTTTGCATGGCAGATTTTCATATCCTGGTAAACAGCTGTCATGCTTCTCCTTAATCTTCTCTTCTCATGACTACAGATAGCCAGTCCTTTTAAGCTTAGAGGTCTGGGCTTTGCAGTTCCTTGCCATGCTGCTGGCTCTTTTCTTCAAACGTGGATTAATGCTTCTGAACCACCTACAGGAGGCAGAATGGAGCAGACTAATACTTCTCACGATCTGGAATTTTTCTTAATGCAACTAAAATTTGTGTTTTACAGCAGCTCATAATCAATCTGTAAGCCAATAATAAATTTAGATATTTTAAAAATGTACGGATGCCAAGCTGGTTCTCTTTCAGTTCGTTTGTCTGACATTTTCATACATAAATATAGTTTATACTTATATTGGTTGAATTTCAATGTGTTTTAGTCAGGAAATTCTTAATTTTTGAATGGTGTGCTAGAAAGGCATACTCCAAAAAGTGTATGGGTCAGGACAAAAATAATTTTATTATGAATTTAATTAAAATTAAATTGAAAATAAATACAAATATTATCATACTCCACGTAATAAATATTGCTCCGGTCTTATCATATAAAATTACAATTCAATGGTAATTTTTTTCCATTCATTGTTCCAGCCTGCCAAAACCCTTTTGAGTTCTCAGTCTGATTTCTATAGCCTAGTATAACCCTTTTAGTTCTGTGTCAGCTACATTTTATTAAACATCGCCCCTTTGCTCTCATTCAGATAATTTCTAAAATGTTTGAACTGCAGAAAGCAATTGTGCACAAAGACCTGTAATATTCCACTAAGTTGTTCCTCCTCTTTGATGTAAAGCCATCAATGAACACACCCTGAGTGTAGCTGCTCATCTCTTTGCAGATGGATACACACATATATTTGGACAAAGAGAAGTTGTGGAAAAAAGCATAGCGAATATGGGATGATAAATATAAGTCTTTAGTAAATCCCATTGCATTCTATAGGCTCTTATTTCCTGTTAAATGTTAGTTTGTTGTTGCGTTGGAGCCAGATCTTGGGGACAGTGATTTTTTTCCTCCTTTCTATTGAAGAAAAGAAGAAAATAAAAAAGGAAACAGAGAAAAAAATGGAAGACCCTGAGGAATTCTATGACAAACACAGATAGTCCTCAACTTACACCAGTTCATTTAGTGACTGTTTGAAGTTACAACGGCATTGAAAAAACTGACTTATGACAGTTTTTTACACCACCATTTGTGATGACCCAGGGCATGGCAAAAAGGCAACACAGTCAAATAAGCAATAAGAGTCACTTTATTATCTCCAACTTTGCCCCCAATGTCCAGGTTACCTTCAGCTGGAGAAAAACTCTCCCAGGAACAGCCTTTAACTGTAGAAAATTCAATCCAAAACAAGGTGCACACAAACTGTAACTAAAATTCCAAACAAACCAAGCTGAAGTAATTAGCTTGACAGCGCAGGAGAAGGAATTTCAGACTTGAAAACACAATAATAAAGAAAACACGGCAAAACTCACACAGTTGGGAGGATGCCAGGGACACAGATAAGCCACGATGATACAAGATAAATTCATGTTTGCTCCCAACAGCTTGCTGCGTGCAGCTTCCTTTTTTATACACTGTGTTCCCAGCTGCAGTTAATGAAGGGAATCAGGGCCCTTTCCTCCCCCGTAAGCGACGCAACTCACATTGCTCCCTTCTCCGTTCCTCCCCACGTGCCCTAGGATGAAGAGGGGGTGGGCCTGGGTCTTCCTCTGAATTCCTTCTTCCTTGCTCTACCTCTCCCCTGCTCTGCCCAGCCGGACTTTGCCCTTCCCCAGTTTCTTCCACAGCCAACAGAGGCACACTCCCACTCCCTGTCAGCTGTTCAGCTTCCCCCTCCGAGTCAGATTCTGACAGGGGCATGACACCATTGTAGCATCCCTGCAATGTGATCAAAATCCAGATGCTTGGTGACTTATTCATATTCAGGATGGTTGCAGTGCCTGGGATAATGTGATCAGCTTCTGCGACCTTCAGATAAGCAAAGTCAATGGGGAAACCAGATTACTTTAACAACTGTGTTACTAACTGAACAACTGCAGTGATTCACTGAACAACTGTGGCAAGAAAGGTTGTAAAATGGGGCAAAACTCACTAAACAAATGTTTCACTTAGCAACAGAAATTTTGGGTTCAATTGTGGTTGTAAGTCGAGGACTACCTGTTAACGAAAGGTGTTAAGTGAAATATCAAGAAAGGATAAAGTATTATTAATAATTATGGAGAAATGAAGGAACCTGGAATTACAGAAAGCTTTGAACTATAGTAATACAAGAAATGATTTAATATAATTTTGCAAAAATAATACATATTGCCAACAATTGCTTCGGGTAATATAAATGTATATTCTGTACATGGATGTTATTAAATGTCTAGTATTAGAATCAAATGGAGGAAATAGAAGGCAGAGAAGTGTAATCTAATCAACCAGAATACTTCCATAGCAAATATGGGATTTTAGAACAGACCATGAATTATTTGTATCAAATGCATAAGTTAAACTTAAGTAATAAAGGAATAGATTCAGTTTCTTATACTCGTTTTACACTTACCTTATGTGAAAGAAAAACTGAAAAGCCATAAGAAGAGATGAGACATCATGAAAACTGAAATAGAAAAAAATATTTTCCAAATTTCAAAGAGGAAAAGATCTAAGTGCTTTTCAAAACAAGTTATCATGATAGCCAAGGAAAGACAGAAGATGAAAGCCTTGGGCAACAGAGAATGAACGCAGATTTTCAACATCAAGCAAGAAAGGACAATGTAAGATATCTCAATCAAGAATGTCAGCAGCTAGAAGAAAACAACAAGAAAAGAAAAATGAGAGATGTTTTTAAGGAGGTCAGAGAGATATGTGTTGGTAAGGTAGGAATATTCAAGATTATCATGGAAGAGATCTAACAGAAGCAAATACGATTAAATGAAGATGGAAAGACTATACTGTAAAATCCCCTTCACAAACAGGATTATAGAATTATAGAAAAAAGTTGGAGAGGTTTAACAAGCAAATACACCAGCAATCAAAAAGTAAAGCACCAGGCATAGATCCAATAACTGGTTTAAAATTGCAGAAAAGAAAGTTAAAGAGTTAACAGCTGCCTATCAGCAAATATGGAACAATACTGTGTGACCAAGAGATGGGAAAAGATTGGAGTATATATCCAATACGGAAGAAAAGTGATGCAAGAGAATGTGCAAATGACTGGAACTTTGCACCAATTCCTCAAACTATAATATTTGTTTCAGTTCCTACAAAAAAACTCAGAGCCATCCATAGAGGGATAAATGATAACCGAACAGGCAGGTTTAAGAAAAGGAGCACAAGATCAGTTAGCTAATGTAATATGGATAATGGAGAGAGCAAGAGAATATAAGCTTTCCTTCTGCTTTATTGACTGCAACAAGGCCTTTGACTATGTGGATTATGCCAGAATGTGGAATATATTAAGGCTAATGGATGTGCCAGAACATGGGGTTATTCTTTGTAAAGAAACATTGTACAATGGATAAGAAGCTACTGAATTTGAGAGGGAGTGAGAAAAGGATGTGTATTATTCCCACATCTATCAAACCTGTACAGTAAATGGGTTACAAGAATGGCAGGGTTGGGAGGGGGGGAAAAACACCAGACAGCTGGAATTAAAATAAAGAACTGAAACACTAACAGTGGGAGATATGCATTGTAGGAGGAGATCTGTGTTAGTGATAGCCCCAAATCAGGAAGAGTGCTGTAGCTCCTTTTCAGACTAACACATTTGATTAAAAGGCATGGACGGTTATGAGTTACAGCTTACTTCATCAGATGCCTCCATGCAGGTTAGGTTGAGAATGGATTGCCAGGCTCCTGATTTCTGAGATACCTTACAGAAGATACCTTAGAAAAGTTCATTACGAAACAAAAAGCGGAAAATGGCAAATTTGGCCTAGTGTTCAGTATTAAGAAGACAACACTGACATCAAGCAATATGCTTACCTAACTTCCAGTTGTTGGCAAAAAATGAAGGTAGATGATATTGTTATTTTCTGGGGTTCAAAGAGTAAAGAGGTACAGAGGGTCAGAGAAGTAAAAAGATTAATTCTACAGAGGAAGGCAATGACAAATTTAGACAAGACTGAAGGATAAAGCTATCCTTCTGGAAAAGCTACAAATTTTTACTAGAGGCAGGTCAAGTCGACGTGTGTTTCTCTGTGTAATCTTTGGGAACTGAACTCAACCTGATGGCATCCAAATAAATATCAACCACAGCCATAATACAGGACAATTTAAAAGGATTACAGAGACAACGTAGACAAAGTGCTTTGAACGTTTAAAAATGATAGATAAACTGAGCATTATTATTGCTACCTACTACTGCTTTCTCAAGCTTTTAGCTTTAGTTCCTGGCTCTGGCATGTGGGCATAATAGATAAGATTTAGCAGATGGCATTTCACCAAATGCTCTTGTCTTTTGAGATTGAAGATGAACCTATGTGGAATTTTCTCCAGTGTGAGTCTAATAGAGAACAATGACCTTGTCAGCTATTTTTATGTTTTTCTTAAGTGAATTCCTATCTGAGGAAAGCAAAATGTCTCTTAGGCCCCCACTTGGTAAAAGGCTTTCCAATTGTTCATCTGCTTGGCGTAGTCTCCCTCTCCAGACCTTTAGAAAAGCGAGTAGGGATAACTGTGGTACCTTTGGAATCACAAGCCGATTTCCTCCCCACCCCCTCCGCCCCCAGGTTTGGCCTCTTTAAGAAAAGAGTGTGGCGGGAAAAATAAAATCAATTATTCTTATGGCAAACGCACCCACAGTCAATGCCATTTGCTCACTGACTGGCAACATCCTTTCTGAAAATGTGCTATTATCTTCCTAGGACTTTCCAGAAAACTTGCCTGCATTTTGAAAACAGAATGATAGTATGATCCATGCATAAGTGAACTAAAGAAACAGCGGCTAGTGAAATGGGTGGACCGAAATGTTCTGCTTGTATTTGTTCCTCACGTTTTATGCTTCTGGCCTTTCTGTGATGGGCCTTAGAGTGATGGTTTAGTTTCGCAATTACTCTCTTAAGAGGGTAAATTTTAATCTAGCCCTTCCTAACCTGACTGGGAATTCAGAAAACTCTATTCCACTCCATCTGGAGGCACACTCGTAGAAAGAAACCTCTGGAATAGCTCATTTAGATAACCAGAAGATGCCATTTTTGTTCCTGTAATAAAAGCTTTAGCTTCCCCACTACCATAAGCTAACATTGCTTGAAGGAAGCCTCTGCATTGCTGCTCATTTCTGCTCCCATATTCCTGCTAAAAACTCTAGTTCTGCACAGGCTTTGCAAAAATGCTGATTCTTGTCAGAGTGCCACTCTTTATGAGTTCTGTTTGAAACTGTTTATTAAAGTTATCCAAGGGGTGCAAGGCTGGGGCAACAGGAGAGTTTCAGAACTGCAGGAAGATATGTAAGTCTCATGGCTGCGGAATACTAACAAAGTTCTCTGCACCGCAGGTGTTTTAACCTGACTGCTTGTAACCCTTGAAATGCCGTAAACATTTTGTAGCAGAAGAGAAGGAACAATTTTTTTTTTTAAAGAAGAAGAGGATGATTGCATAAAGCCCCATATCCTTTGTACCTGCTGGCCCCCAAGGGCCAAACGTTTCCCCCCTAAAGGCCAGGACTGCATTCCTGGAAAACCCTCTTCACCAATTGCTGCAAAGGAGAACTCCATCCCAGACACAGGGGTTCCTTCCCCTCCCAACTCCTTGCATTCACAGCCTCTACCACTTTTTATGGATTCCCGGGTACTCCGACTGTGTGACATGCAGTATGGAGATCAATTATGGAAATTCCTGCCTGTGTGAACCCAATTCAGGGAGAATCACAGCTCATTAGGCCAGGGTTTGCTTCCATTAATGCCATTGATGATATCCACCTCCTTCACCCTGGTATCCCTAGAAATTGTCCAGAAAACTGTCTATAAGCTTAGTAGTCACAGGATCAGCCACAGCTCAAGGGAAAGAAACTATATGCTCCCCAGAAAGCATGGTCTGTCCTCTTCCTGATAAAGCACATATTAAATGCAGACTCCAGAGCTCTTCTGGCTGAAACACAACAGTCATTTCTATCCCACAGGGCGCTGGCCTCGAGATGGTATTCACCTCCCTTGAGGCTAGTTGGAAATACTCACAGCAGGGTGCTTGTGGGCCCAGACATGTTGATAAGTCTCTCGGGGAATAAATAACAATCATGATAATAGAAACCAATGAGATGACGATGCCAGGAATATTTTCATTACCATGTCATCTTGCTTGACCACGAAGGCACTTTACTAACTCAAGGGCCACCTGTGCTTTGAGAAATTTATCTGCCGGAATAGCTTACATGAGATGTAGAGGATGACAGACAATGACATTATCGGAGCAGGCAAAATGCAGAGTCACCCTATGTTTTCATTTAGTGCCGCAGAAGAATGTCAGTCAGGAAGCCACGGTTCATAACAAAATATAAAGGTTTTCCCTGCACAGTCATGCATAGTGATCATCTCTGTTTCTTAGCCATGGGAGCCAGCGTTGTCTGACGACACTTCTGTGATCATGTGGTCAGCATGACTATATGCCAAGGTGCACGGATATCTGCTAACTTCTCACCGAAGTGGTATCTATTTATCTACTTGCATTTGCAAGCGTTCGAACTGCTAGGGGGGCAGGAGCTGGGGCAAGGAACGGGAGCTTACCCCATACACAGCATTTGGGTCTCGAACCTGGACTGTCAGTTTTCCAGCTGACAAGCTCAGGGTCTTTAACTGCTGAGCCATCTCGCCCCTGGGATCAGAATACCACTCAAGGCAATCATAACCACAGAAAAAAGCATAGAAAGAAAACCACTTGAGTTAAGAATCATGCATACATACAACTTACAATTGAAATAAGGAATTCAATTTTCTGCACAATTCAGGGTAAAATAGTCAGTGATGAACATGTCAGCTTCCAAGGAGGCTGCCACTTAAAAACCTCACCACTTCCTTATGGATGTTGGCTAACTGCTTCCCTCGAGATGCTGATCTCTTCACCCATTTATTTATTTTATGATAGTCTAAATAAATAGCTTCCCAGCATTCTGGATTTACAATGGTGATTTGATGGACAGAAAACTAGACAGGATAATGGGTTATTGCCTGTAATTACAATCCTCTGGTGGTCATCTGTGATTCACACCTATGGGTAAACATCACACTTTTAATCTGGAAGAGGGTCTCATAAGATGGCTGAAAACAGGATCATTCTTCCAAAGGTTGCATTTCTCTGGCGATGTAGATCCAGTTTATAGAGGCTAAATGAAGTTGAAGGAAAGAGGCTATACAGTTACCCAGCATAGGAATACCTTATATTTTATAGAAAGGTAAGCAGCACTGGTCTTGTGGAGTCAAACACAAATGAATGAAGGCTACCTTACAAAAAGCTAAAGGGCTGCCACTCTCCACTCAGAGAAAATCATTTTTAGAGGGGTCTTAGAAAGTCAGGTATAAATGTTGGTCCTATAAAACAGTACCATGACATTTAAGTATATAGTAAGAGTGTGACAGATATCCAAGGAATGAAGAATTTCCCTATGGGTCTTGAGAGACTTGAAAAAATGATAGGTAATATACTTTATTGATTCAAACAGAAAGCCCTGATTTGTTTTGGAGAGAAAAATATATTTGGACAAAGGTCTGCTTTGCCCCTATGAAAAATGAAGAAAAGAGAATCTCCACAAGCTGACATTATAATTATTCTCCATGACAGGATGTAAATTGGGGCAATAAGCATAGATTCAGAGTTTCAACATTAAACTAGAAAGAATAAGGGAACCAGCAGGGTTGGAGATGTACCAGGCTTCTCACAAAATGCCTTATTAGCAGGTTGGAAAGAGAAATATTTCTCAATGAAAGAAAAAGAGAAGCGATGTCTGCAAAGTGTACCTTTGTTGAAAAGAGAGCAGAGCTGTTTGAAGCACAGGGAGAAAGCCAGAATGTGATGGACTCGATGTTGTAGGGAATTACAGTGTTGTTTCTGGACAGTATTCAAAAAAATCCTTATGTAGCTGCATAGGGTGCCTTTGCAGAAGGCTCCCAAGGAGCTAAAATAATCTTTTTCAGTTTATCCCAGAGAGACTCTGGGATTGAATCTTCCAAGCTATAAGGCAGAAGGAACGAAGGTTTGACAGATAGAAGACTTGTCCCAGGTGGATGGTGAGTAAGCTGGGAAATATTTGACTCAGAAAGCAGATACTTTCAGTGCACGGGGCAGAATACTGGATGAATCATAGATGCTGCAACCACTAAGGTACGATGAAAATGCAGTTATTTAAGTGTCTGTTGATCTTTGCTAGGACTCTAGTTATCAGGGAAATGAAAAGAACCATATAAAAGAGGGGTCAAATAAAAAAAAATGAAAGCATCAGTCCAACACCAGGAGTCTATCTTGCCCCTGCTATAAAAGCTCCAGCATGTGGCAAAACAATCTACCTTAGGGGTGTCCGATGGTATCAGATAAAGGCCATCCCTAATGGGTACAATCTCCATTCACAAGTGGCCATTCTGATACTGCTGAGCTGGTCAGTGAGGATGTTGTCCCTTTCAGGCAGATGGATTGCCAGGGCGAAGATGAAATGATGGAGGACCGCTGACAAATCTGTCATGCAAGCTACGCTGGTGGTATTTATCATTTGCCCTATGAACTAGAGCTAGATAAGAGAAGAAAATGATACCTTGTAGGTAGAAGAACGTGACAATGGATGCCATGCTTTCAGAAAATAGAAAAACCTACGGTAGGGTACAAAAGATCCATGAAAGTATGCTTCCTGAAAATCTAGAATGTAAGCTTCAACCCAATTACTGCAGGTGCAGTGGTGATATTCTACCGGTTCGGCCTGGTTCTGGCATACCAGTAGCGCCAAAGAGCAGCAGAGACCGAACCAGTCCTCTAAAATGCTCTGCTGTTGGGCCCACCTGCCTGCCCGGGCTCCCATACTGACCTTTATGTCCTGCTTTTGAAGCACAATTGCTTTGCGCGGCACAGCAGATAGCCCGCTTGGGCGGGGGGTTGGACTAGATGACCTACAAGGTCCCTTCCAACTCTGATTATCTGTTATCTGAAGCAACAGGGAGAATGCAGGATTGCAGGAGGTGAGTCGGAAAGCCTTCGTGCCTGTGCCAAGTGTGCGTTTGGCATGCCCCTCCCAAGACACACCCACTGAACCGGTGGTAAACTTTTTTGAAATGCACCGCTGTGCAGGTGGGGAAGAATGGAGACAATTGATACCATCTTGGCATAAGAATGTGTAAGAATGTCTAGAAATATTAAAATTGGAAAGGTAACATCAAAGAGAAAAGAAAAAAGGGGAGCCTAATCCTCAGGAGGTACGGTCTCAATACCCCTTACTTAAGAGAAAATGGGAAACCTCCCGGTTTTGATTCATTTTTGAAATTGACCTGAAGGTTTGGGGTGGGTTTATGAATAAAGTATGTAGCACTGTGGAAGAATTAAAGAAAATTCCACACATAATTGGTATCTTGAAAGCAAGGCACGTTATCCCTGAAGTGCCAGTATGGGGATACATTAAGGACACAGATGTTTCTTGAACCCTTTAAAGTAGCATCTGTGCTCTTGCTGTACTGATTGGGTAGACAGTGCTGATACCCTGTGAGCCCCATGGCATAGAACAGTTTGTCTTTTCCATTGGAAAGCCTGGTGACCTTGGCTGAGGACCAGGAATGATAGGTGGAGAGGACAAAGTAGGATTGCTGCAAACCCCACTTGCTTGACTGTTTGTCTTTTCCTTTCAGGCAAATGAGATAGTCACCGGGTAAAGAGATGTTGCTAAGAGTACAATCAGATAAGGACAGACAGAACTACCTGTATGCAGTACCTATATTGGCCTTCCATTCTATAGTCTTCTCAAATTCTATCACCTAAGTGTCCCTTGGCTGGAACATGGAACATATAAAATTTGTAAAGCATCTCTTTCCTGTTCTCAAGCACATCTGTCTTCCAAGACACTCCTTCAAGAAATTGTGTATTTTCATTCCAGGCCGGCATGGCCTCTTGCTCATAGATCATCAACTTTCCCCTCAGAAAGTTAGACACATATCTGCTGGAGCTAATTGGCTTCAGAATTTATCCATTGTTGTTGAGTGATTGGATCCATCTCCTAGCAATGCTCACACTGATCTCCCTGAACTTAATTATTCTACCTTGAAGCCTCCTCCTTTGACTACTCAACATCTCCTTCAACATTGTCATCTGATGTTCAGGTTAAGGACCAGGTTCCCATCTCTCCACCAGTAAATCTCCAGTCCACTGTAATGGTATTGAGGAAAGACCTTGGGAGATTGAGCAAAGACACTGCCAAGGGACGGTCAGATAGGAGACAGCATAGCTTGCAGCTACATAGTGGGTGGGGAAAGAGGCTCACAAGAGACCCTCCCTAGTTTCTCAGGCTGTACAGGAGACAGGATAAAAGTACATTCAGACTTGCAAGATTCTTTCAGCCTTGTGGGGCAGACCAGACAGGGATAGAGATATATAGAGATAGAGATATCTCTTATCTGAACATTCCTTTGGCTGTCCAACCTTAACTTTAGACTTGTGGATTCACCCCAGAATTCCTCAGCCAGAAAAGCTGGCTGAGGAATTCTGGGAGTTGAAGTCCACAAGTCTTAAAGTTGCCAAGGTTGGAGACCCCTGCCCTTGGCTATGTCTCTTTGCCAAGTCTCTCAAGGTCTTTCCCATCTCCATCTCCATCTTTCCCTCCCCCCTCCCCCTCCCTCTCCCTCTCTCTCCATTTTGCTAGAATCAGCTACAGTTGCTAAATGAGGACTACTTAACTATCTTTAGCTGTTCCCTAAACTAACAGACAATCAAACAGATAGTACTGATGAGGTTTCCCACTTTATATTAGCAAAATAAGGCAAACTTTTAGCTCTGTTTCCAGGCACGTCAAGCAATTCCAGCAATGTTTATTTACAGTGGCTAAGCAAGTCTGATTCTTTCACCCAACATTCCTGTCCCTTACAATATTTCAGATAAGACTGGTAAGTAGTACAAAGACTTGATTTAAGAGCACCCAACCAAGTATTTTAAAGTTAATTAATTTTCTACTGGAAGATAGCCTATACAGCATTGACTAAGTATGCATTTTTATTTATGGATTCCTACTTAGAGTTAAGTAAGGGATACAATTATTCTGGCTGGCATTCTCTCTCAGGCTGGCAGATCATGACTTTTGCACTCTTCAGCTTCCCAAGGAAGCCATCTGCCTTGGGAATAAAAGTCTCATCCCTTGATGATCTTAAGGACAGTCCTGAATCTGAAATTATGCAGTAGTCTTCTTCAGAACCCATCATGGATCTAACATGTCTTCAATAGTTTAAAAAAATCTTCAGTCCATCTTAAGATCACCAGCTATCCTTTAAAAAAAGGAAGCCTTTTCAGTAGCACCCCCATTCCTATGAGAAAGTTTTTCTGTCTGTGAAAAAGTTTGTTCTATTTTCTCAACTTCTGGTTATCTTCTCCCAACTTCTATTATAACCAAAATGGTGTGTGTGTTTGCAAGTTTATGTGACAGGGTGGCTGATAGGCCTGGATTATGATTATGCTGTCAGAGAGACCACAAATCGCTTGGTATTAGGAGGATCAATGATCTGCCCTAGAAGAGCAGAACAGCATGACCAACTTTGGAGAAAAACACCATTTAGAAGCAAGGTGACCAATATATGATTTTAGTGTTCTTGAAGCAGTCAAAAGGAAAACTCAGTAATCTGAATGTTTGTTGTTATTTGTGGCTTTGCATTATGTAAAAAAACCAAAATCTGTCACATGGGACAGTGTTTATGGCATGGACATTGCACTCCCATCAACAAAGCTATGTCCATCCACTTCTTGCTCTTATATGTTACACTGATTGGTGCAGAACATTTTTGTTTTGTTTTAAATGTATTGATTTGTCATAATACTATAGGACTATTGCATTTATAGAAAGATCAATAGTCCTGTGGCAAAAAAATAAAAAAAAACCCTATCAGCTCTTCTCTGGGTAAGCGAGGTGTCCAATCTCTCTTGCAACCAAAGCCAAAATAGATACAGAAAATGATGATCAGCAAAAGGATAGAAGACCAATATGTTCATTTAAAAAAATAAAATAAACAAGTCTTCCAGGAGAAAACTAATGAATAAAAAAAAATAGTGCACACCAGATGCCTAATGTCTCCTATAGTCTTAAGATTAGGAAAAAAGGTGGCATGACTACCCTGATCTCCAAGTTACCCCAGACTGCTCAAATGGTAAGATTCATGGCAAGAGAAGAAAAACAACAGTAGATATTAAATATGACTTCAGACTGCCAGTGCAGGGCCCTGGGAATAAGATAGTAGAAACAACATGCGGACGTGTCTTTTGAAAATAGTTCTCAAGGCATCTTTCTGGCATGATGAGAAGATTGTAGTATGGCTGTTTCTTAAGCACCTATTTCCTTTATTCTACTGAAATAACAGCAAGACTGGATTCAACTTTAGGATGTATAGTTTTAAAGCAGGATTTGTCAATCTTTTTTTAGTTTTTGCTCACGGTCCCTTCTGAATCTCCTTTTACTTCTGGGACCTCTGGCTCCCAGTAGTTATCATTACCTGGAAAAAAGGTAACTGTGGCCCCATGAAAATAAAGGGGGAGGATGCTGAAAACTGTTAAGTTTGCATGAAGAGTCAGACACGAAGAGCTTCAGTGAAGAGTTTATTAAGTGACTACAGCTCGAATGGACCCGACTTGGCTGGGCTACAGCTGCTTCTTATAGCCAGCAGCCGTAGTTGCCAGCCAATCAGAGTGCAGGGTTTTCCCACACTATTTAAACCAATCCCATTTGACATTTTACAAGAACAATTCAAATAAACCAATAACATTCAAACCTACATACATAACACCCCTCCCCACTAGGTTCAGTCCATACCAAACCCCAACCTATCTAATGTATTCTTTTAAATAGGTGGGGCTCTTGCGTATGTTGAGACCTTCGTGGTTCAGAAGTTTTAACATTCTCACCCAGTGAGAGAGGAAATGTGTCTGCTGACATTTCCCCACTGGGACTTCCTGTGAAAGAAGACCCTGTTTGATTGTTAGAATCTGGTCTCTCCTCCCAACCCATCTCCAGCCCAATGTCAGCACCCAAGTCAGGTAGTGATGTGCAATCTTCCACTTCTAAGGATGGATTTTGGCATTGTGACAGGTTTTGGGATGGTTCCTGTCGTAATGGCTCGTTACACATGGGGTTGATTCTTGCTTGCTGATTTTCCTCCTGTTCCTCCCCTTCCCCTAGAATTGACATCAGGTGAGGGAACTAGAGAGAGAAAGGGCTATGTTCCTGAGAGAACCTGGATCTAAGTTGATCAATGTGCCTGCTCCAGAGGAGTCCATCCTCTGTTTGCACCCTGTAAGAACGAGGGCCTGTGATCTGAGTTATCTCAGCAGGAATCCACAAAGGTTCACCTATGAGGTTCTTAGCATAAACAGAATCACCCACACTGAATGTGCGAACTTTGGAAGTGGAATCTAGTGGTGCTGGGTGTGTAAGGGATGAAGGCGGTCAAGGGAAGACCTAAGTTTCCTACCCATCAACAACTCTGCTGGGGATAAGTTATTAGATGGGTTAGGAGTGATGTGCTGAACACTAAGAAGTTTTTCAACTTTCTCAGTGATGTCCCCAGGACCCAGTTGCTGAAGCTTCTCCTTGGTAAAACGTACCATGCGTTCAGCCCGCCGTTAGCGAAGGGTGCCCAGGGGCAGTAGGGCATGTCTGATACCCTGTTGTGCTAAATAGGATTCAAAGAGGTTGGATGTAAATTGAGGGCCATTGTCAGAGACAAGAACATCAGGTGGGTTACAAAAAGTTTTCTGAGCTGCTTGATGACAGCATCAGTTGTGGTGGATGCCATGGGAATTACCTCTAGCCATTTGGAATATGCATCTACTATAATAAGAAAGGTGTGCCCTCTGGTAGGGCCAGCAAAATCAATGTGAATCCTGGACCATGGGCCCCTAGGACATTCCCATTCCTGTGTGGGGGCGTGAGGTGGGGCAGGCCTGACTACCTGACAGTTGGGACAAGATGCAACCCAGTTTTCAACCATTTTGTCAATACCTGGCCACCATACATAACTCCTGGCCAATCCCTTCATCCTTACAATACCAGGATGACCCTCATGTAACATTTCCAAAACCTCTCTTTGCAGTTTTGCAGGAATAACCACCCTGTTACCCCACAAAATACATCCTCTTAATACAGATAATTCAGTTTGCCTGGACTTAAAAGGTTGGGCAAGGTGAGGTAGATCTTGAAGAGGCCAACCTTTCTTAATCCAGCCTATAACAGGAGCCAACACAGTGTCTTTGGCAGTCTCTCTGGCAATTTCAGCAGCATGAACTGGAAGCTTGGCAACAGTTTCTAGGAAAAAGGTGTGTGTTTCAGGTTCAAAGTCCTCCTTGTGGCAAGGAAGTGGGCAACGACTCAGTGCATCAGCATGTCCAATGTCCTTGCCAGGCTTGTGGATAAGTTTGTATGAATAAGCAGCAAGAAATTCAGTCCACCTCAGCATTCTTGGTGACAGGATAGTAGGTGTAGGCTTGTCTCCTGCCACAATGCCTAACAAAGGTTTGTGATCTGTAACAATGGTAAATGTTCTGCCATACAGATATTCATGAAATTTCTTAACAGCTGCAACAACTGCCAATGCCTCCTTGTCCAATTGGCTGTAATTCCTCTCTGCTTTGGTCAAAGTGCGAGAGTAAAATGCAATAGGGGCTTCTCCCACTGGGAAGCCTGTGGCTCAAACCCCCCACTCCAAAAGGGGATGCATCACAAGTCAGTACAACAGGCAAATTCTCAGAGAACTGTATCAGTACAGCATCAGACGTGATTAGTCTTTTAATACTGTTAAATGCTGATTGTTCCTTCCTGCCCCAGACCCAAACAGACTTTTATCAAGTAATCTGTGCAATGGTTCAGCAATGGTTGCCTTTTGAGGTAGGAACATGTGATAAAAGTTAATAAGTCCAAGGAAGGCTTGCAAATCTGTTTTGCATTTAGGTCTAGGGGCTTCTTTGATTGCTTTAACCTTGGCATCTGTAGGGTGGATGCCATGCTTGTCAATCATGTAGCCCAGGAACTCAACCCTGTCAGTTTTAAGAGTGCATTTTTCTTCCTTGACTTTTAACCCCGCTTTCCTGAATCTGGTAAGGACTTCTCTGAGTCTTTCTTGTAACTGAGTGTCATTTTCAGCAGAGATTAACACATCATCAAAGTAAGGCACTACCCCTGGCAGTCCTTGGAGCATTCTTTCCATAAGGCTTTGAAAGATGCCTGGTGCCACGCTTACTCCAAATTGTAACCTTTACATTTGAAAGCACCTCTATGAGTCACAATGGTTTGGGCCTCTGCAGTGGCATCATCAACTGTTAGTTGTTGATATGCCTGGGCCAAATCCAATTTGGCAAAGACTGTACCCCTGCCAAGTGAATGTAACAGATGATGCACCACTGGAACTGGATATGCGCTCTGCTGCAGCGCATGGTTCAGTGTCCCCTTATAGTCTCCACAGATTCTTACTGACCCATCAGTCTTGACTGGTGTGACTATGGGTGTCTCCCATCTGGAGTGGTCAGTGGGCTCTAAAACCCCTTGAGCTATTAATTTGTCTAATTGTGCATCAATTTTTTCCTTTAAAGCAAATGGAACCCTTCTGGGCTTTAAACGAATTGGGGCACCTTGGGATCTAGGTTGAAAGTGATAGGGGTCCCCATATACTTGCCCAATCCTTCGCTGAAGACCTCTGGAAACTCAGACTTCAAGGCCTCCTCCCATTCAGAGTTGCTCACGTGATTGATGCCAGTCACCTCGATGCCTAGTGGCTTGAACCACTCAAGTCCCAGCAAGCTTGGGCGATCCTTGTCCACGATGGTCAGGGGCAAACGTTTGGTGTGGCCTTTAAACTTCACGTTGAATTCTCTTGTTCCAACTACTGGAATCTTGTTCCCTTGGTAGTCTTTAAGAGTCAGTGCTTGCTTCTGGAAATGTTTTTCTGAATGTTGGGAAGTAGCCTGTGAATAGTGTCCCATGACACCATAGATAAATAGAGCCTGAGTCCACTTCCATTTGGCAAGGCCTTCCTTCAATGAATACCTTCACATGTACTTTTCTGCTTCTCAAGGGTGAAGAATGACCAATGGTGATTGTTTGATGAGTTTCATTCTTTCCATTTGCTTCTGAGTTGCCCCCATTTTCTCAATGAAATTGTTGGGCTTGAATTCTTCTCAGGAATTTCTTCCTACTAGGTGGAGTTCTGGATGATTTGCAGACTCTTGCTAGGTGACCTCTTTTCTCACAACGTAGGCAGATGGTGTCTAAAACTTGCATTCAGTGCGGGGTGGCCCCCACAGCCTCTGCAATAAAATTCTTGCCTCTTTTTCCAAGGTCCTTCCTTTTCTTCTCCATTCTGAGTCTATAAATTCCTTCCTCCACCTCACTACAGTCTGAATCAGAGTCTATTTGCTCGCAATGGGTTGTTGTGGACTTTTCCACATCAGAATGGCTTGAGGCCTTGTTAATTTTCTTCATGGCTGCTGCTGAGGACTTGGTTGCTTCCGCTGAAACAGCTTCCTCTATGGCCTCCTTAAACGTGATCTTAGGTTTCATTAGTAATTTGCTCTGTAAGACCTTATCTTTAAGGCCTAGAACAAACCGATCACGCATGGCCTCTTCTAAGTTGGTAAACTCACAAGCACCCCCAATGTCCCTTAAACTTGCCACGAAGTCGTTAACATTTTCGCTTTCCCCTTGATCCCGACGGTAAAACTCGTGTCTCTTAATGAGGCACGATACTTGTGGGGCGTAATGGGCTCTTAAAAGCTTTTCTAAATCAGGCCATTCCATTACCTTCAAGTCTGCAGCTCCCGCCACAATGCCTTTGCCATCTTGAAGACTGCCGGACACAGTGCGTGAGAAATACCGCCCTCTTCCGCTTCTCGCGGATATCGGCGAGGTCGTTTCCTTCCAAATACATCTGGAAGCGATCCGCATACGATTCCCAGTCTTCCGCCGCCGGATCGAACGGGCTGGGGGTGTTCAGCGCAGCCATCTCGCTCTTCTGCTTGTCTTCCGCGTCGTCTCTTCTTCAGGGGAATCCCACCTTCGTCGCCAGTGTTAAGTTTGCATGAAGAGTCAGATGCGAAGAGCTTCAGTGAAGAGTTTATTAAGTGACTACAGCTCGAATGGACCCGACTTGGCTGGGCTACGGCTGCTTCTTATAGCCAGCAGCCGTAGTTGCCAGCCAATCAGAGTGCAGGGTTTTCCCGCACTATTTAAACCAATCCCATTTGACATTTTACAAGAACAATTCAAATAAACCAATAACATTCAAACCTACATACATAACAAAAACCACTGTATTAAAACATATAAAAATATTAAAATTCAGTAATCCAACAATTAAAACAGGGGAATCAATCTGTAGCCTCCAGATGTGACTAGAATACAACTCTCAGCGTCCTTCTCTGTTGGGTATGCTGACCAAGTCTCCTGGGAGCTTATGTTTGCCAACACATTGCTCATTTCGTCATTAAACTATAAAAAATACAACTGTTTATAGATACCCTAGCAATAAAAGAAGCATGCTTTGCATAATGTTTCTTGAATCTAGAGCGGGGAGGGGAAAGGTCTTTTTTAAAACTGTGTCTTCTTCTTTTTTCAGTTCTCAATCTATTACACTTTATTCCTTCCAGACTGTTCTGTTTGTGTTTCCTATAAATTAGAGTATTGCCAGTACTTCCATATGGGAACCATTCAAAGTATTCCCCCATGGTCTGTCAATAAATTATGATATCCTAGTACAGTCAATGTATTATAACTGTTCCACAAACAGTCAGCCTTGCCTTAATTTTCCCAGGTGGCACATCTTATCTCAGAGGTCACAGAGGTAACTCTGTGGCAAAGCAAATACATGAATCTAATCCTGAGACCAGCATCTTCTAAACTGGCTCACCCAGCTTGCATTGCATCATAACTGCCACAATTCCAACAACAAACCTTAAAAATATTATTTATTTATTTATTTATTTTAGGAAATTTATATTGCCGCCTATCTGCACATGGTGACTGACTCAAGGCAGCTTACAGGAATATAAAAACCTCATATATAAAACAATAAAGCTAATAAAAGAGCATAACCACATAATAAATTAATAAACTAATATAATTTTTTTAATTACATTTATATGCCGCCTTCTCCGAAGACTCAGGGCGCTTACAATTTTGGAGCACAACCCAATGCGCTCAGCAATAGCCTTCATTCCATTGTATATGCCTGCTTATTACTAAGCGGCATTTTTACAAGGTCAGCTAATTGCCCCCAACAATCTTGGGTCCTCAATTTACCTACCCCGAGAGGATGGAAGGCTGAGTCAACCTTGAGCCTGGTGGGATTCGAGCCTACAGTAATTGTAGACAGCTGGATCTTAAGAGCAGGCATTTAACAGCCGGAGCCACCAAAGCTCAGTTAACCCCCCAACCCCCATCCTGGCGACAAAACATCACACGAGCCATTGAATGGGCTCCATCCCACTCTGCGTTCCCCAGGCCTGCTGACAGAACCAGGTCTTCAGCGCCTTCCGGAAGAGTATTAGAGTGGGGGCCATTCTATCAGTGGTGGGATTCAAATTTTTTTACAACATTGCAGCTCCTGTAGGTGGATTAGCTAATTTGCATTTGTTGTTTCCATTTTGCTTTTGTCCTCCAGTGGTGCAGGTAACCACAGTAAATGCCATAAATCAAAAACATGCATACTAAAGCAAAAAACACCCAGGTAGTCCTCAACTTATAACAGTTCATTTAGCGATCAAAGTTACAACAGCATTGAAAAAAGAGTCCATTTTTCACACTTATGACTGTTGAAGCATTCCCCCCATGGTCATGTGATAAAAATTCAGATGCCTGGCAACAGACTCATATTTATGACGGTTGCAGTGTCCCGGGGTCATGGGATCCCCTTTTGTGACCCTCTGACAAGCAAAATCAACGGGGAAGAAGGCAGATTCACTTAACAACCGGGTTACTAACTTAACAACTACAGTGATTCACTTAACAACTCTGGCAAGAAAGGTTGTAAAATGGGGCAAAGCTCACTTAACAAATGTTTCTCCTGGCAACCGAAATTTTGGGCCCAATTGTGATCCTAAGTCAAGGAGTACTTGTAAAGATGCATACACAGTAGACTGCTCACTCTTGGTAATGGTAATGGGCAGGAATTATTAAAAATATGTCAGGAGCTGTTGCAAAATATAAGAGACATTTTCCTCCTCCACTCTCCACCCCATATCCCCTCCATTTGCTTTTCAGTAACTCCTGTAATGTCCAAAATACTGCCCCACCTCCTTAATAATTCCTGAATTAATGTAGCTGCTTAATTAAATGTATTAGCTCAGATTATCTGGCTATATAACTGCCCCAACCTATTCCCTATCTTCTATCCCGCTCCACGCTCAAGCGGCAGTGAAGAGTTTCTTTATGGGCCATTAAAAGTGTAATGTTTAATTTATTGGTGCATTCTCAGGTGGGTGGGTTGGCTGGTCCCAGTGTCAACACTTTTAATTAAACAAGAAGAGCTTTTGCACAGAAAAGGGGCCACGTTTCCAGCAACTAATCAGGGAGCTACTGGGGTGAGGGCTCAGCTCTGGCAACGCAGACAAACATTGCTCTTCTTGCTAGTTGCGCATGACATGTCGGAAAGAGAAAATCTGGTGGGAGAATGAGTGGCCTCACCTTAGAGCAGACAATAGCGGCAGCAGCTGCTGTTTGTTCAGGACATCATTCCCAAATTTTTCTGCTGAGGCTTACCTACTAATGAGCTTTGTGCACAAGAAGTAATGTGATTTGAAATTCTTTTCTGCTTTGTTTAAAATAGGGAATAGCTCAGTCTGCAAAACACAGACCCTTAGAAGGCTCCCTCCTTTTAAAGCACCGGAGCAGAAAACCTCTTTTTTCCTGGGAAGTTGCTTATTAAATCACTGGTTGCTTTGCTTAGGTGGTGGACGTAAAAAATCCGCACACCTGAATGTGCATTTACAGAGTACGGAATAGACACAATATTGATAATGAGGTTGTGTTTTTTTTCAAGCAGTGTCTTTGAATAACTGCACATGGGACTGCCCCTTGGAGGCAGTTTAGCAGATGGCTGGCCATTTAAAATATTGCACGCCAGGTTTGCGAAAGATGACAGTTTCGGAGTTTAATTAATGTGTTTATTTATTTATTTAGTGTATGGAAAATTAATGTGTTGTTTCTTACCTTTAAGACCCTAAACTAAAGGTTTTCAAATTATGTATCATGATTCGCTGGGAGATGATTTGCAGTTTATTAGCAGATTTGAAGAAGCAATCAGGCATTTGGTCTCATTCTGCTATAGGTGGCCTTCGCAAATTGTGTTGGGACAAACTTGAGCTGGGCATGGATCCAGGCACCAGATTTTAGCTTCAGCTCACAGGCACAATTCCTGCAACAGTCCCCAGTTACTTCTGAATGGTGCCCAAGGTGTCCTGACCAGGACTGAGGTGTTTTTGCCTAGTCCATTTCATCTTTTCCAAGGGTGCCTCTTTCTGGGTAGGGTCACATTGTGTTCTGGCATTGACTTACATGTCCACTGAGCTGTATCTCTTCTTCTTCAAAGAGGATAACACCTTGGTGCAAGAAACCATATATTTGGTGGCCTGGTGTGGATGCTTAATACCCTCCCTCTCCTGGAAAAAGAGTTGAGGTTGCAAACAGAAAGAGTCAGCAGGGATCAGCATGGGCTGGTAGGCAGACTACTTTTTTTTTTGCCAAAGTGTCCAGAGAAGGTGCATGGTTTCAGTGCTTCATTTGCTTTAATTCATTGTCCTGGGAGAGAAAGGAAATGCTTTGCAAAAACTGCACATGTTAGGCTCTGGTGCACTTGTGCAATTTTCATCTATTGGTGGGTGAAAGTCAGGACAAGGTTTCCCTCAGAGACAGGCTGAAATTGTAAATCAATATATATATTATGTTATGGGCATGGCCTTTGTCAATCAGGAAGAGGCTCTACTCTGCTCCTCTTGGCCTCGTCCCCAGACCCTCACATCACCCGTTTAATGGGCTTACTCATGTTTGTGGGAGGGAGAGATACAGTTGGGGTGTATGCCTATGTCTGTGTGTCTGCGTTCACGGCATTAGTTCCAATAGTTTTACTCAAGGAATTGAAGGCCCCATTTCACAAGTTGCCATAATTCTCAAGATTCAGAACGTAACCTGAAACCGTCATTGCTAAAGCGAATTACACCTTTTAAAGTTAGATTCGGCAATAATCTTGCTTGATTTAAGACTAAACAAGGGTTTTTCTAGCCTCCTGATCTCCTGTGAGAAGCACAGTCATTCATGGATGCTTAGGTTGGAGATTCCATATGACAACCTCAAGGAACAACCTTTGAATGAGAGGGAAGGCCAAAGAGTCTTGATTCAAGCCAGAATTCCTTGGGCAGAAATCACGAACAGGTTGGGGCCATTGCTGCAATTGCAAAAGCCACTGAAGGGTAGCCCCCCGTCCTGGAAGAGATATGTCATAATGAACAGTTGGAGGCACAAAATGGTTGTCCACGCTCAAGATCACTTCCAGATCATATTGCCCTCTACCTCATCAAACTGACTCAGGATTGAGAATCCTCACAATTTCAAACGGGGTGTCTTAAAGACAAGCTTTTTCCAGGAATACCTTTCTATTCATTAAACATTTCTCTCAAGCCCTTTGTTGTGATTTTTGTTTCTAATCTTTCAGATTGATCTGTTTTTACTTCCTGTTCCAACCTGGCTCTTGCTCTTCCGTTCACTCTTTTATAGAATTTTGTATAGAGCTTATTAATTATTGCTTGTTCTAAAATCTTTTTTTGCCATTCTGGAAAGCAGGGAGAAGAATAACTTGTTTACATAAATCAAGTAAATCGATAAACAAGACCTCTAATCTATAAATCTATAGCTTGCACAAAATTCTGCAACATCTTGATTACTAAGCTTATCCAGTACACAGAACCGATGTAGTGATTAAAGCTTTAGACCAGGATCACAAATACAGGATCAAATTTTCACTTGCCAAACTATATCACTGACTTTGGGCCACTTTCTTTCAGCCCAATCTCAAAGCAACTAACCATGAAATTTCTGAGAAAAATGTGAGACATAAATGCAAAAATAAATCATCACTCCCTGCCCTTCTGGTCCTCCCCTTCCCTACTGTTCACCATTTCCCAAGCCCTCCAAATTACTGCAGTTTTAGTGATCAGCCTTTAGCATGTGAACTACCTGCAGCCCACAGAACTACAAAAAGTTTCACCTGCCGTTTCTCCAACAAGTGGATGAGATGACCAGTGGACCAGCCCACTTCTTACTGCTTAGCTAATGACAGCATGAAAACAGTAAAGGGCAATAGGATTAAGAGCCCCAGTGGCACAGTGGTTAGAATGCAGTACTGCAGTCTACTTCTCCTGGCTGCCAGCTGCCAGCAGTTTGACAGTTCGAGTCTCACCGGCTCAAGGTTAACTCAGCCTTCCATCCTTCCAAGGTCGGTAAAATCCAGATTGTTGGAGGCAATAGGCTGATTCTATAAACCGCTTAGAGAGGGCTGTAAAGCATTGTGAAGTGGTATATAAGTCTAAGTGTTATTGCTAATGGGAGGAAGAAGGAACCCTTATTCCCTTCTCCTGCCTCTAACTCTGGTTTACTGCTGTTGTTAGAAGTAGAAATAAACAATCTGTAATAGCATTGGTGGGAGAAAAGGAGACCCAGTTCCCAATGATTGTACTCAGCTACATGCATATATGGGCATATGAATACTGCAGATAGCTTGTCTGTGTATAGGTTGTGGGGTCCCTGTGGTAGGGAATGGCCAATATTGATGATGTTACTTAATTTGGGTAATGAAACTTCTGCAGGAAAACAACCAAGCTCAGAGAGCACCAAGGATCCTGCAGTTCAACTGCATAAATATATAAAAAAATTTTTTTAATTACATTTATATGCCGCCCTTCTCCAAAGACTCAGGGCAGCTTACAATTTTTGGAGCACAACCCAATGCACTCAGCAATAGCCTTCATTCCATTGTATATGCCTGCTTATTACTAAGTGGCATTTTTACAAAGTCAGCTTATTGCCCCCAACAATCTTGGGTCCTCAATTTACCTAGCCCGAGAGGATGGAAGGCTGAGTCAACCTTGAGCCTGGTGGGATTCGAGCCTGCACTAATTGTAGACAGCTGGATCTTAAGAGCAGGCATTTAACAGCCTAAGCCACCAAGGCTCTTTTATATAAAATATATAAAATATATAAATATTCTCTTGTGTAGGTGATGTGTCCGTGAGTGGCACCTAGAACTTGATCAGCAAGTATCAGCATTTTAAATGCCAAAAGACTGGTTATCTTTACATGAGAATATGCAAATTATGTAAAGTGATCCACAAATTATCCTGAAGTTGACTGACCCAGGTGGGAACTTCTGGAGGCTTGTCATCTCACCAGTTATCACCATTCCACAGTCTTCATTCTCTATTCCAATCTGAACAAAGGGCAAGTGAGGCAGGTGGGATCTGCAGTCTTTTCCCTTTGTTCTTGTCATTATGCTCAGAGAGGAACGGGAGGAATACGCTAAGTGTCAGAGTTCACTAATAGAGGCACCCGAGGAGGGCATCCCCAAGCCCTTGGTGGGCATATCACCCCAGGGCAATGGCATAGCTTTTCACCCTTCTGATGGAACACAGAAAGCTGTGCTGAGGTGTTTTTTTTTAATTGAATTTCAAACTGATACAAATAACTGCATGTAAAACTACTGAATTTCATTTCATTACTATTATCAGTTAAAACAAAACAAAGAACAAAAAAGAGAAAAGACGTAAGAAGAAAAGGAAATAGAAAAAGGGAACAAGCTACTTTTATACCATTACAAAATAATAATAGTACAATATAGTATTCCATTTTTAAACATAACACTAGACCATATGGAAACATATTTTTAAATCTTGCCTTTGTTGCAACAAAACTATCTAGGAGGTGAAGAATAATTAACACCCAGATGAGCATAGCTTAACACCAAGATATCAAACCAACAATCAAGGAATAAACAATACCCCAATCAAACTAAAAATAACAATACCCTAACTCTGTCAAACAAGCAAACAGCCCAAGGAAACACCAAGAACACTCCCACCAATACTGATAGGTCAGTATGAGCCTTGGTGGTACAGGCTGTTAAACACCCCGCACTTAGTTCCAGCTGCCTGCAATTATTGCAGGCTCAAATCCCACCAGGCTCAAGGTTGACTCAGCCTTCCATCCTCTCAGAGTAGGTAAATTGAGGACCCAAGGTTGTTGAGGGCAATAAGCTGACTTTGTAAAAATGCCGCTTAGTAATAAGCAGGCATAGACAATGGAATGAACGCTATTGCTGAGCGCATTGGGTTGTGCTCCAAAAAAAATTGTAAGCCACTCTGAGTCTCCGGAAAAGGGCGGGATATAACTATGAATTAAAAAAAAAAAACCAAACAAGCCACTAAAGTATAAATTGAGAGCAAGCCCCACTCCTTCTTAGCATTGACGATGTTATCTAGTTTGGGTAATGAAATGTCTGCAAGAAAACAACCAAGCTCAAAGAGCACCAAGGACCTCTCACATATAATTAAATTAAAATTTAAAATCTGGTGAACATACATCTTTCAAAGAAAACAAAACCACTTGTTTCACTGTCATCCAAGCGTGATATATCCAGAGTTCTTAATAGACAACTTCCAGTTTTTTGCAAAATAATTTAACATCAGATTAACATTTCTGAACTTTCAATCCAACAACCAAACACATTAATTTCAAATCAAAAAGTGACCACCAATGGATGTGCCCAAAGCATGTGCTACAAGTGTTTCTTCAAATTTATTGCATCTCCAGTGTAGAAAAGATGACAACCAAACTTTTTTGAACATTCTTTGAGTTCTATTTTATAGACTGAGTTTTTAAATCATAAGGAACATACTTCAGCTTTCTTACAACCTGAAGCCACTGTTCTGTAATACAGCATGCTCCCATTCCACACCCCACGTAACTTGTATGTTATAAAAATTCATTTTAGAGAATTTTCTTCTGGACAGCTCCTTCTGTGAAATTTGTGGAATGGGGATGGAGGATAACTATATAATGGAATATGGAAAAAAGGCAGAAAGTGTGCCATATATCAACAGCTCTTAAGCTTCCAATTTCAGCTATTTCAACTCTGCTGTTTAGTACTATTGGTACAATATATTTGAAATGGGACAACTTGCCACAGCCAACTCATTGCAGACAACTCGTCATGGTCAACTTGCCATGGCCAAGTCACCGCAGCCAAGTTGCTGCGGGATAACTTGCCACATGGCCAACGCACCATGGGGCATCTCGTTGCAAGACAATTCTCATTGCAAGGCTTGTTGCAAGAGCCTTGGTGGTGCAGGCTGTTAAACGCCTAGCACTTAGTTCCAGCTGCCTGCAATTAGTGCAGGCTCGAATCCCACCAGGCTCAGGGTTGACTCAGCCTTCCATCCTCTCGGGGTAGGTAAATTGAGGACCCAAGATTGTTGGAGGCAATAAGCTGACTTTGTAAAAATGCCACTTAGTAATAAGCAGGCATATACAATGGAATGAAGGCTATTGCTGAGCGCATTGGGTTGTGCTCCAAAAATTGTAAGCCACCCTGAGTCTCCGGAGAAGGGCGGCATATAAACATGAATTTTTTTAAAAAATTAACAAATATTTAGTTATTTAAAATAAATAAAAAATTATTTTAATTTTTGCCGTTCAGATTTCATTCTGTCCCTCCTTTTGCATCCTTTCTTTAATGAGTCTATTACACTATTTCTTTGAGATTAGTGTAACTCTTGTCCTGCAGTGAGTTGTCCTGCGTTGAGTTGGCCATGGTAGACTGTCATAGACCATATATTTGGCTGTGGGAAAACAAGGCAATATTACTGAACCTTCTTGGAGGAGACAGGAAGGTCTATACTGGACCAGCTTGCCAAGCTGGATAACAGAAAGCAAGTTTAGAATGTAAGGTTGGGAAGTGGAAGGACTATCACTGTTTTTCCTTGTTCAGGCA
Source organism: Naja naja (assembly GCA_009733165.1). Lineage (NCBI taxonomy): Eukaryota > Metazoa > Chordata > Lepidosauria > Squamata > Elapidae > Naja > Naja naja. The sequence goes on from CM019149.1 coordinate 139,922,865, forward strand.
TACAATTGCTACCATGGCTGCTATTCTTTAAAGCTCTTCCTGGAAAAAATACCTAGAAGCCATGGCTTGCGTTATGTGAAACAGATGTGAGTGATCTCTATACCTATTGTGAAAAAGTAATGACAGCTGAGGGAAGGAGCTGTAAGCTTTTTTTTTTTTGGCATTTCTTTCAAGGCTATGAAACAGCTTCAGAGAATCATAGCTAATCAGTTCTTACTGCTTTTCAGACAGGATGCACAGCCAACTTCTTTTAAAAGAAGAAGTGCTATTGCAACGGTGGCTACTTTTAGCCATTTTTGCCATTTTGTTTAATAGGCTGTCGCTATTTTCTCCTTAAAATGTGGCCTTTGTGCTACAAGGATGCATCTAACAGCAAATATAACTCCTTCAGTAGAAAGAAAGAGCAGGTTTTCTTGTATCAAAACAGAGAACTTTGGGAATGCCCAATTAATATTACTAGGTCTGGGGAGGCAAATGAAAACACCAGGCTGACATTGATTAGGGTAAATCTTCTGCTTCCTGATTGGCGATGGTAGCTGATGATTTCAAAAGAAAACTTGGGCTATTGATGGAGAATGGGTTTATGCAAAACTATCAACCTTGATGGCTAGATAGACCTTTTGAGGAGCAGTTATTTAGGGCAAACATCCAGAAGTGGCCTTTGCCTTCATTTTGGAAGCTTCCAAAACTTTCAAATTGCCTAGTGAAAAACAGAGCTCTGGACAAGGTAGACCTTTGGTCTGATCCCAAAACACTTTATCAGAATATCAATGATATATAAATACTATTACTGTAGAAAATCAGGGAATCTCTCCGGATGAGTAATATGACTTCATACAATATTGCAGCTCCTGGCTTTTGTGTATGTAGCTTGTGAGCTGATACATTACAGGTGAAACTCGAAAAATTAGAATATCATGCAAAAGTTCATTTATTTCAGTAATGCAACTTAAAAGGTGAAACTAATATATAGATAGACTCATTACATGCAAAACAAGATAGTTCAAGCTGTGATTTGTCATAATTGTGATGATTATGGCTTACAGCTCATGAAAACCCCAAATCCACAATCTCAGAAAATTAGAATATTACATGCAATCAATAAAACAAGGATTGTACATAGAACAATATCGGACCTCTGAAAAGAATAAGCAGGCATATGTACTCAGTACTTGGTTTGGGCCCCTTTTGCAGCAATTACTGCCTCAATGCAGCGTGGCATGGAAGCTATCAGCCTGTGGCACTGCTGAGATGTTATGGAAGACCAGGATGCTTCAATAGCAGCCTTCAGCTCTTCTGCATTGTTCGGTCTCATGTCTCTCATCTTTCTCTTGGCAAAGCCCCATAGATTCTCTATGGGGTTCAGGTCAGGTGAGTGCTGGCCAAGCAAGCACAGTAATCCCACAGTCATTGAACCAGGTTTTGGTGTTTTTGCCAGTGTGGGCAGGTGCCAAATGAAGTCAGCATCCCCATAAAGCTCATGTGGAAGGAAGCATGAAGTGCTCCAAAATCTCCTGGTAGACGGCTGCGTTGACCCTGGACTTAATGAAGCACAGTGGATCAACACCAGCAGATGACATGGCTCCTCAAATCAACACAGACTGTGGAAACTTCACACTGGACGTCAAGCATCTTGCAGTGTGTGCCTCTCCATTCTTCCTCCAGACTCTGGGTCCTTGGTTTCCAAATGAGATGCAAAAGTTGTTCTCATCAGCAAAGAGGACTTTGGACCATGGAGCAACAGACCAGGTCTGTTTTTCTTTAGCCCAGGTAAGACACTTCTGATGTTGTTTGTTGTTCAGGAGCGGCTTGACAAGAGGAATATGACATTTGAAGCCCATGTCCACGATCCGTCTGTGGGTGGTGGCTCTTGATGCACTGATTCCAGCCTCAGTCCACTCCTTTTGAAAGTCCCCAACACTTTTGAATGGCCTTTTTCTGACAATCCTCTCCAGGCTGCGGTCATCCCTGCTGCTTGTGCACCTTTTTCTTCCACACTTTTCCCTTCCACATAACATTCTATTAATGTGCTTTGATACAGCTTTGGGAACATCCAACTTCTTTTGCAATTACCTTTTGAGGCTTTCCCTCCTTATGGAGGGTGTCAATGATGGTTTTCTGCACAACTGTCAGGTCAGCAGTCTTTCCCATGATTGTGATTCCTACTGAACCAGACTGAGAGACCATTTAAAGGCTCAGGAACCCTTTGCAGGTGTTATGGCTTAATTAGCTGATTAGAGTGGGACACTTTGAGCCTAGAATATTGCACCTTTTCACAATATTCTAATTTTCTGAGATTGTGGATTTGAGGTTTTCATGAGCTGTAAGCCATAATCATCACAATTATGACAAATCACGGCTTGAACTATCTTGCTTTGCATGTCATCTCATATATTAGTTTCACCTTTTAAGTTGCATTACTGAAATAAATGAACTTTTGCACGATATTCTAATTTTTCGAGTTTCGTCTGTACATCAAATCTAAGCTATTTGGGTCCAAGAAATGGATTTGGGATTGCAATCCAGGATATTCAAGGATCATGAATAATTATTTCATAAAAACTCCAACAGTCACTATAGGCATTGTAAGCTGGGAGGAAAATTGTAGGGAATAGAGGCAAACAGACAATTCATCAGAAAGTATTAATCTATTTGGAGCATTCCCTTGTTTCTTAGACTGGTATCTACTATGACTCCAAGACAAATAGCCTCTTAATGCTGTTAGGAGTTGTAGCTTAGCCCTGGTATTTCCCCTAGATTCACTTCTACATTCTTCATGAACCAAAATTCTGAGAGTTGGATTTCTTCACCACAATGTTGGGAATTGAGAAAATACGAGTTTGTTTTGTTTGTTTTGTTTTATTTGGACTTATAAGCCTCTCCGAAGGACTCAGGGCGGCATACATAAAAGGCAGAAAGTACAAAAGTTAAAAGAAATTAAAAGATATTAAATTATGCCAAATAAACAATCAAATTAAAAACCCTGATCCCCTGTCAGTCCGGGCGGATTGCAAAAATAGCCATGTTTTGAGGTTGCGGTGGAAGGAGCGGAGATCAGGGGTCAAGTGCAACTCAAGGGGTAGTTGATTCCAGAGGGTGGGCCCCCACAGAGAAGGCCCTACCCCTAGGGGCCACCAGTCTACACTGTTTAGCTGACGGTATCCCCAGGAGGCCCCGTCTGTGGGAGTGCACAGGGTGATTGGTTTTTGTCAGTGGAAGGAGACGTTCTTGCAAGTACCCCGGACCCAAGCCATACAGGGCTTTATAAGTTGTTACCAAAACCCTGAATCTCACACAGAGGGCAACCGGCAACCAATGCAGGTCACGCAGGAGGGGTGTAATATGGGAGAATTGGGACGCCCATCACTACCCAGCTGCATTTTGCACCAGCTGAGTAAGATGAGCTAAACCAGGGGTGTCAAACTCAAGGCCTGTGGGCCAGATCCAGCCCGCAGGGTGCTCAGATCTGACCTGTGGGGCCACTCTGGAAACAGTGAAGGACTGGCCCACGGTGTCTCTGCCAGTGAAAATGGCATGCAACCTTCCGACCTCTGTTTTCACTGGCAGAGGCCGTCACAGCTAAAAACAGAGTTCAGGAGCCTGTTTTCACTGGTAGAGTGCTCAGGCCATCACAGGAGCCCCCGACACGTGATGTCAAGCTGGCCATGCCTCCCTGGCCACGTCCCCTGGCCCCCAGGATCAAACACAACCCTGATACAGCCCTCAATGAAATTGAGTTGACACCCCTGGACTAAACAAATGACCTCTTCTGGGTTATGACTTCATGATCACTTCAGTCCAACTCGACCAGCAAGCGCTCTTGCAGAGTGTGAGAGACACAACCATTTCACCTGCCCTTGCATTCTTCTCATCCTCCAATGGCCAGACTTGTGTCATTGCTGTAGGCACTCCAGGAAATGGTTGGCAGAAGGAGCCAAGCAAAACTGCTGCGGTTGTCCCTGGTAGCAGCTGTTCCTTGACACACTCGGCAAGTGGGACTTGCTCCCAAACCTATTCTGTGCTCTATCCAGATAATGAGGTTTCTATTCTTCAGCCATATCCCCTCCTGCTTCCATTCAAGGTGAATCTGGGGTGCTTCCAGTCCTTGCACCACTCCCTCCTGAACGTGAATCTACTTTAATTACAAAGCTAAACAACTAGAAGGAAATATTAGAAATTTGCAGTAGAGGAAGGGGGAGAGTTGGAAAGAAAAGGAAAAGGAAAAAAAAACCACACACAAAGCAAGTTTGCTTGGGTTGGCTGTTGGCTCACCGAGCCGGAGAACAGAGCAATGATGGCACTGTGCAGCTCACTAAAAGCATGAGTGTCACTAAATCAATAATTCATTTACTTTAATGAGATAAGTACTTTGAAAACTAATTGCAAACCTGCTCCATTTACTCCAACCCGGTTATAGGCCTTAATGTAAATCGCAAGTGCCGCTAGAGGAAAGAACTGGGGAATCATGTGTCATCTTTCTCCCTCTTCTAAGAAACAAAAATATCCATCATACACCAGAGAGAACCACTTCAATCAATCAAGGCATCTGACAAAACTCCCATCTTCACCTTGATACACCATATGCACCTTGGGACAGCAATGCATGCCTGATAATATAAAATCCTAGATGAAGTGCAATATGTGGCAAGGAAGAAGACAGAAGGTAACCTTCTCCATGGTGGTGATTAGACTACGAGGCTAGTTATACGGGCAGAGTGGCTTGAAAGGTAATACCATACCTTAATCTACCCTATCATATCTGGTGATTAAAGCACAGTACAACAGATGTACATGGAATATATTACTTAAATAGGATATGGCTTTTAATCAACCCTTTTCTAATTTAAGTCCACCTTGGTTGAGAACATATATGGGTAAATCCATCTACTGATATAAGGAATATATTTGCTTGTTAACTGTGGCATATACTGTCATATATAGGAGGCAAAGAAATGGACACCTGAAGGTAATGCCTTCAGAAGCCACCACAGGCAAAACTGATAATAATAACTCTCATGGACTACATCTGTCATTGGTAGCCTCAGAAGAGCAGATCTTCAGAAGAGGAAAAAAAAACCCACAATATTAATAACAACAATAGCTACTGTATATCTTATATACCTAGATAAAGTAGATGCTGGCAATCAACATCCTTAATGCGATTAGCTATTTTGTAGAGATAAAAGTCGGCAAAGTTCTGGCAGTAGACAATTTATTAGTTTCTTGTTAAACAGCCCAATAAATTTCATACTGCCTACACACCATTTTTAGAATTTGAAAAAGTGATGGAGAAAAATGAACGGATGACGTAGCAAAAAGGATTAGCTACACAGAAATGGTTTTGTTTAATAAAGGATCACATCCAAGATGAATATGCATGTGACATTAATTATAGATCAAATCCACAAAGGAGGGTTAAAAAATCATAAAATCCCAAATCTCATCTTGACCTAATGAGTCTTAGGCTGATAGATTCTGCAATGGAAGGTAAAGTCAGCATCGTGTATCTGGGTCTGTTGTGTACATTGTATGAATATCAGTATAGAGAGAAAGGAGAGAGAGAGAGAGAGTAGGAGAGATTAACTCCAAAAGGAAAACATTATTTTGGAATGCTCATGAAACAAATTCCTTAGAAATAATATCTATTGTAAATCTTACATATTTTGTTGTTTTCCTATGAAATAGGACCTGTCCCCTGGTTATCACTCAGTGGGTTTGTCTGCTTGTGGCCCATGCATGACCCATTCTTAGTCTCTCAACTATTTTTAAGTAGATGTTAGAGACCCATCCAACTAAAGTGCCAAAATTCAAAATTCTCCTACTGAAAATTGAAGGCAGGGGACGATTTCCTGTAACATTTAGGCAAGGAACGGGGTAAAAAGCTGGTTTAAATCTTTGAACAGACTTACATTATTTCACAACCCCTAATCTTCTCCCAAATTGGGAAAAAAATTAAACTCATGGTCTCCAGCAGCAAATGGATCTAATATTATTACCAGGGAGGACAGAAGGATGCCAAGGCTAATGTTCCTGGCACCACTGCAACCAAGCAAACGGTTTCTTTCTTAATTTGCATATGCTTATTTTATTATTTTACTTCAAAAATATTATTTTCAATAACCAAGCGGTGCTTACTCCCATAGTATAATCTTTGATAAGGACATAATTAACTAAGGCCTAAAATTACACTGCTTGCAACATCGCTGAAAAAGGTTGAAAATGCAGACATGGGAATTCAGAGGTTGAGACATTATCTTAAAGAACTTACAGGGTTTTTTTAGGCAAATTATATTATCTTCTTCTGGAACTTGCTATGCAATAACAGGAGAGCTCTATGTGAGGAAGTAAAGATGATGGAAAGAATGAATAAGCGTTCTGAAAACTCGGCAACTGCTATAGATATTCCAAACTGATGTTGCAGATCAGCTTTCCCCACAAACATCCATTGCTGAAATGCCTCTTCCCAACTAATTATTTACACTGCTGTTAGAGGGCTGTCTTCACAGGAGGGTTGATGTAACCAACAGGGGATGGTCTGATCCCAAATATTACCATTCCTTATATTTATAAAATGTATATATGCATAACAGAAAACATCTCAAGCTTGGAGAACTTTCAGCATTAAAGAAAGATAGCAAATATTTAAGGGGGGGGAATGAACCAAGGGAAGAGCTCAGGAACAGACCTATCAATATAAACATTCTTGGTATCCAGAGGTTACTGACAGACAGGATGATCAAATGAAAAATTAGATAGAAATGGTATGAAGTAGCTCAGTAGTAGATACAGCTAAGTCGAGTAAAATAGGGCTTCTGCAACTGATTTGTATGTTTATCAAAGTTTTATACTTCAAAATGACTTCAGGTGGTTCCCAATACAATAGAAAGTCCATTGTTTTATAAGCTGTCCAAAAACACTGAGAGTGAGAGGCCATATAAGTGTTCTTAAATAAATAAATAGTAAATCAAAACATTAAGTAATTAATTTACATTAAGAATTCTGATTATTGCCAAATGGCAGCATTACCAAAAAACTATTTCCTTGGGTTGGCCCTATGAGATGTCATGTTTTCTTATGAGTTATTTATTTATTTATTTATTTATTTATTTATTTGAACTTGTATGCCGCCCCATCTCTCAAGACTCAGGCTCACAACTAAAACACAGAACAATAAATATTTAAAAAACCATTAAACCAAAGACAAGCCCAAATATAAAAACATGATAATAAACATTAAAACCATCCCTCCCCCAGGGAGGGGTCACAGCCCAGATTGGTCGAATAACCAGGTCTTTAATTCACGGGCGGAAGGCGGAGGTCAGGGGCCAGACGGAGCTCCAGAGGCAGTTGATTGCAGAGGTCAGGGGCAGCGACAGAAAAGCTCATCGTCGGGGAGTCACCAGCCGGCATTGACCCGGCCAGGACCCCGAGGAGTCCTGCCTATGAGCTCGCGACAGGCGGCCGGCACTAGCTATTGGAATAAGACGCTCCCTCAAGTATTGAGGACCCATGTCATGTAGGACTTTGAATGTCAAAACTAAAACCTTGAATCTCACCCGAGCGCAATGGTAGCCAATGCAGACCACGAGGGAGGGGGGCAACATGGGAGAACTGGGTAACTCCCATCACCACCCGCGGCATTCTGCACCAGCTGCAATCTCCGGATGGTATGCAAGGGCAGTCCTAAATAGAGAGCGTTGCAGTAGTTGAGTCTCGAGGTGACAAGGGCATGAGTAACTGTGCGTAGGGCATCCCGTCCAGAAAAGGGCGGTTGTTGAACAAGACGGAGCTGGGCAAAGGCCCCCTGGCGCGGCCCCCACCTGCTCCTCCAACCGAGCCGTGCATCCAGGAGCCGCCACCCCCATTCCTATCCACAGGGGACAACACCTCTCCCCTATGGCCAAAGATGGACAATCTTGACTGGGCCGAGACGCACGCACGCCAGAGCCACTCAGTCTTGGCGGGTTGAGTCGGAGCATGTTCCTACTCATCCAGATCCGTACCGCATCAAACACCGGACATCAGGGAGAGGCATCGCTGATCTGGTTTGGGGTGGAAAGGTACAGCTGAGTGTCATCAGCGCATGATGGAATTCCACCCCAAACCACGGATGATCTCACCCAGCGGTTTCATGTAGATGTTAAATAAGAGGGAGGACCGACCCCCTGGGACCCCACAAGAGAGAGCCCTTGGGGTCCACCCAACCCCTCCCACTAACACCGATTGACTGCCCTGAGAGGTAGGAGGAGAACCACTGAAGAACAGTGCCCCCACTCCCAACCCCCCAAGGCGCGCAAAGGATACCATGGTCGGATGGTATCGAAAGCCACTGAGAGGTCCAATAGGACCAGGACAGAGGAAAAACCCTTGCCCGGGCCTCCAGAGATCATCCATCAGCGCGACCAATGCCGCCTCTGTGCTGTAACCGGTCGGAAGCCCGACAGGTAGGATCCAGGTAGTCCGCTTCATCCAGGAAAAGCGGAACCTGCTGAGCCACCACATCTTCAACAACCTTCGCCAAAAAGGTTGGAGACCGACAAAAGTTGTCTAACACGGTCGGGTCCAAGGCAGGCTTTTTCAGGAGGGGTCTCACCACCGCCTCCTTCAAGGTGGAGGGAAAGACACCCTCCCTCAGTGAAGCATTGACAACTGCCCGAGCCAACCAGAGGTGGCCTCCCTGGCGGCATAAGTCAGCCAGGAGGGACACGGGTCCAACAAACATGTGGTGGAACTCAGCGCTGCATAATCCTGTCCACTTCATCCTCGGAGACAGATCAAACTCATCCCAGATAACAGTGGCCAGACTACCTGCAACTTGTTCCTCAGACCACTGCAAATCAGAGGACAACCCGCCCCTCACTGAAAGCACGTCTTATCCGTCAGATATTGACCAAACTCTCAGCCTACCCCCAATGGGTCCGCCCCCTCCCTCAAAAGGAGGGAGCGGGTAACCCAAACAGGGCGGCTGGGCTAAGTTATCTCTTGGACGCATGAGAGTGGAGAGATAAGACCTTCGCCTGCCTCTCCCATAGCTACCAGGTAAGTCTTAATGTAGGCTCTTGAGTTACTTGGGAATCTCACCATTCTATGTATGCCATTGTAAAATATATGAAACATGGAGTCTATGAATAATAAAGCAACTGTTCAACATCAAACATGAAAACAAGAACATCAAATGTGAAAACCTAAGGCAGATTTTTGAGGGGAAAGACTGCAAAAGGTGGCAGGTTCAAAGACAGATGTAAACCTTGACATCCCTCAACCCTACTGAGAAAGCATATTAGGATAGGATGGCCATGTGGGTTGAAGAAAAGTAGGATCATGTAGAGCTTTAGATCAATGCTTAGAAGGCAATGGTAGAGTCAGCAGGCATTTCCCAGGCCAGTCATTGATTTTATACTAGTATGACATCTGAATAAGACTGATTCAGCTGAATGTGCAAACTGTTTTCACTGAAAAATTAAATAATGTGAACTTGAAACCGAGTTGACATTGGATGCTTCTCTTGATAGTTCTTTCACACATGCAAGTCAACACTTGAATCTGCCCTAAAAGCTGTTTTCAAGAAGAAAAGAAAAGAAAAGAAAGAAAAGAAAGAAAGAAAGAAAAGAAAAGAAAAGAAAAGAAAGAAAAGAAAGAAGAGAGTTAGAGATAGTAACTTGGCAATTCAGAAACAAGATAAATTTATGGGGATCTAATACACTTGGGTGTGGATGCATAAGAAGATTAATCTTCTGAGATTATGCTAATTGTCAATATTATGGGATGAATCACAAACATTTTGTCAGAAAAGCAGGAAAGGATGTGGAAAGCAAATTCAGTATGCAGTAGTCATTGCCTGCAGTAGTTATATACTTTCCTGACCCAAGAGCTTTATTCTAGCACCCAGATGAACAGATCTGAACAGCATCAAAGTTAATGATGTCATCATATTTTTAATTTCATTAAGTTCTTAACAAAATTTGTTCAGTGCATAATAAAAGGCACTGTTATTCCAAACTGAATACTGTAGCTGTCCCCAAGTGTCTA
>CM019149.1:139933893-140082667 GCA_009733165.1 Naja naja
CATATGTACTCAGTACTTGGTTTGGGCCCTTTGCAGCAATTACTGCCTCAATGCAGCGTGGCATGGAAGCTATCAGCTTGTGGCACTGCTGAGATGTTATGGAAGACCAGGATGCTTCAATAGCAGCCTTCAGCTCTTCTGCATTGTTAGGTCTCATGTCTCTCATCTTTCTCTTGTAAAAGCCCCATAGATTCTCTATGGTTCAGGTCAGGTGAGTGCTGGCCAAGCAAGCACAGTAATCCCACAGTCATTGAACCAGGTTTTGGTGTTTTTGCCAGTGTGGGCAGGTGCCAAATGAAGTCAGCATCCCCATAAAGCTTGTCTGTGGAAGGAAGCATGAAGTGCTCCAAAATCTCCTGGTAGACAGCTGCGTTGACCCTGGCCTTAATGAAGCACAGTGGATCAACACCAGCAGATGACATGGCTCCTCAAATCAACACAGACTGAAACTTCACACTGGGCGTCAAGCATCTTGCAGTGTGTGCCTCTCCATTCTTCCTCCAGACTCTGGGTCCTTGGTTTCCAAATGAGATGCAAAGTTGTTCTCATCAGCAAAGACTTTGGACCATGGAGGAACAGACCAGGTCTGTTTTTCTTTAGCCAAGTAAGATGCTTCTGATGTTGTTTGTTGTTCAGGAGGCTTGACAAGAGGAATATGACATTTGAAGCCCGTCCACATCCGTCTGTGGGTGGTGGCTCTTGATGCACTGATTCCAGTCTCAGTCCACTCCTTTTGAAAGTCCCCAACACTTTTGAATGGCCTTTTTCTGACAATCCTCTCCAGGCTGCGGTCATCCCTGCTGCTTGTGCACCTTTTCTTCCACACTTTTCCCTTCCACATAACATTCTATTAATGTGCTTTGATACAGCGCTTTGGGGACATCCAACTTCTTTTGCAATTACCTTTTGAGGCTTTCCCTCCTTATGGAGGGTGTCAATGATGGTTTTCTGCACAACTGTCAGGTCAGCAGTCTTTCCCATGATTGTGATTCCTACTGAACCAGACTGAGAGACCATTTAAAGGCTCAGGAACCCTTTGCAGGTGTTATGGCTTAATTAGCTGATTAGAGTGGGACACTTTGAGCCTAGAATATTGCACCTTTTCACAATATTCTAATTTTCTGAGATTGTGGATTTGGGGTTTTCATGAGCTGTAAGCCATAGTCATCACAATTATGGCAAATCACAGCTTGAATTATCTTGCTTTGCATGTCATCTCATATATTAGTTTCACCTTTTAAGTTGCATTACTGAAATAAATGAACTTTTGCACGATATTCTAATTTTTCGAGTTTCATCTGTACATAAAATCTAAGCTATTTGGGTCCAAGAAATGGATTTGGGATTGCAATCCAGGATATTCAAGGATGATGAATAATTATTTCATAAAAACTCCAACAGTCACTATAGGCATTGTAAGCTGGGGAGGAAAATTGTAGGGAATAGAGGCAAACAGACAATTCATCAGAAAGTATTAATCTATTTGGAGCATTCCCTTGTTTCTTAGACTGGTATCTACTATGACTCCAAGACAAATAGCCTCTTAATGCTGTTAGGAGTTGTAGCTTAGCCCTGGTATTTCCCCTAGATTCACTTCTACATTCTTCATGAACCAAAATTCTGAGAGTTGGATTTCTTCACCACAATGTTGGGAATTGAGAAAATACGAGTTTGTTTTTGTTTGTTTTGTTTTATTTGGACTTATAAGCCGCCCTCTCTCCCGAAGGACTCAGGGCGGCATACATAAAAGGCAGAAAGTACAAAAGTTAAAAGAAATTAAAAAGATATTAAATTATGCCAAATAAACAATCAAATTAAAAACCCTGATCCCCTGTCAGTCCGGGCCGGATTGCAAAAATAGCCATGTTTTGAGGTTGCGGTGGAAGGAGCGGAGATCAGGGGTCAAGTGCAACTCAAGGGGTAGTTGATTCCAGAGGGTGGGCGCCCCCACAGAGAAGGCCCTACCCCTAGGGGCCACCAGTCTACACTGTTTAGCTGACGGTATCCCCAGGAGGCCCCGTCTGTGGGAGTGCACAGGGTGATTGGTTTTTGTCAGTGGAAGGAGACGTTCTTGCAAGTACCCCGGACCCAAGTCATACAGGGCTTTATAAGTTGTTACTAAAACCCTGAATCTCACACAGAGGGCAACCGGCAACCAATGCAGGTCGCGCAGGAGGGGTGTAATATGGGAGAATTGGGACGCTCCCATCACTACCCGCGCAGCTGCATTTTGCACCAGCTGAGTAAGATGAGCTAAACCAGGGGTGTCAAACTCAGGGCCTGTGGGCCAGATCCAGCCCGCAGGGTGCTCAGATCTGACCTGTGGGGCCATCCCGGAAACAGTGAAGGACTGGCCCACGGTGTCTCTGCCAGTGAAAATGGCATGCAACCTTCCCGACCTCTGTTTTCACTGGCAGAGGCCGTCACAGCTAAAAACAGAGTTCAGGAGCCTGTTTTCACTGGTAGAGTGCTCAGGCCATCACAGGAGCCCCCCGACACGAGTGATGTCAAGCTGGCCATGCCTCCCTGGCCACGTCCCCCTGGTCCCCCCAGGATCAAACACAACCCTGATACAGCCCTCAATGAAATTGAGTTGACACCCCTGGACTAAACAAATGACCTCTTCTGGGTTATGACTTCATGATCACTTCAGTCCAACTCGACCAGCAAACGCTCTTGCAGAGTGTGAGAGACACAACCATTTCACCTGCCCTTGCATTCTTCTCCTCCTCCAATGGCCAGACTTGTGTCTTTGCTGTAGGCACCAGGAAATGGTTGGCAGAAGGAGCCAAGCAAAACTGCTGCGGTTGTCCCTGGTAGCAGCTGTTCCTTGACACACTCGGCAAGTGGGACTTGCTCCCAAACCTATTCTGTGCTCTATCCAGATAATGAGGTTTCTATTCTTCAGCCATATCCCCTCCTGCTTCCATTCAAGGTGAATCTGGGGTGCTTCCAGTCCTTGCACCACTCCCTCCTGAACGTGAATCTACTTTAATTACAAAGCTAAACAACTAGAAGGAAATATTAGAAATTTGCAGTAGAGGAAGGGGGAGAAGAGTTGGAAAGAAAAAGGAAAAGGAAAAAAAAAAACCACACACAAAGCAAGTTTGCTTGGGTTGGCTGTTGGCTCACCGAGCCGGAGAACAGAGCAATGATGGCACTGTGCCGCTCACTAAAAGCATGAGTGTCACTAAATCAATAATTCATTTACTTTAATGAGATAAGTACTTTGAAAACTAATTGCAAACCTGCTCCATTTACTCCAACCCCGGTTATAGGCCTTAATGTAAATCGTACAAGTGCCGCTAGAGGAAAGAACTGGGGGAATCATGTGTCATCTTTCTCCCCTCTTCTAAGAAACAAAAATATCCATCATACACCAGAGAGAACCACTTCAATCAATCAAGGCATCTGACAAAACTCCCATCTTCACCTTGATACACCATATGCACCTTGGGACAGCAATGCATGCCTGATAATATAAAATCCTAGATGAAGTGCAATATGTGGCAAGGAAGAAGACAGAAGGTAACCTTCTCCATGGTGGTGATTAGACTACGAGGCTAGTTATACGGGCAGAGTGGCTTGAAAAGGTAATACCATACCTTAATCTACCCTATCATATCTGGTGATTAAAGCACAGTACAACAGATGTACATGGAATATATTACTTAAATAGGATATGGCTTTTAATCAACCCTTTTCTAATTTAAGTCCACCTTGGTTGAGAACATATATGGGTAAATCCATCTACTGATATAAGGAATATATTTGCTTGTTAACTGTGGCATATACTGTCATATATAGGAGGCAAAGAAATGGACACCTGAAGGTAATGCCTTCAGAAGCCACCACAGGCAAAACTGATAATAATAACTCTCATGGACTACATCTGTCATTGGTAGCCTCAGAAGAGCAGATCTTCAGAAGAGGAAAAAAAACCCCACAATATTAATAACAACAATAGCTACTGTATATCTTATATACCTAGATAAAGTAGATGCTGGCAATCAACATCCTTAATGCGATTAGCTAGTTTGTAGAGATAAAAGTCGGCAAAGTTCTGGCAGTAGACAATTTATTAGTTTCTTGTTAAACAGCCCAATAAATTTCATACTGCCTACACACCATTTTTAGAATTTGAAAAAGAGTGATGGAGAAAAATGAACGGATGACGTAGCAAAAAAGGATTAGCTACACAGAAATGGTTTTGTTTAATAAAGGATCACATCCAAGATGAATATGCATGTGACATTAATTATAGATCAAATCCACAAAGGAGGGTTAAAAAAAAATCATAAAATCCCAAACCTCATCTTGACCTAATGAGTCTTGGGCTGATAGATTCTGCAATGGAAGGTAAAGTCAGCATCGTGTATCTGGGTCTGTTGTGTACATTGTATGAATATCAGTATAGAGAGAAAGGGAGGGAGAGAGAGAGAGAGAGTAGGAGAGATTAACTCCAAAAGGAAAACATTATTTTGGAATGCTCATGAAACAAATTCCTTGGAAATAATATCTATTGTAAATCTTACATATTTTTGTTGTTTTCCTATGAAATAGGACCTGTCCCCTGGTTATCACTCAGTGGGTTTGTCTGCTTGTGGCCCATGCATGACCCATTCTTAGTCTCTCAACTATTTTTAAGTAGATGTTAGAGACCCATCCAACTAAAGTGCCAAAATTCAAAATTCTCCTACTGAAAATTGAAGGCAGGGACGCACGATTTCCTGTAACATTTAGGCAAGGAACGGGGTAAAAAGCTGGTTTAAATCTTTGAACAGACTTACATTATTTCACAACCCCCTAATCTTCTCCCCAAATTGGGAAAAAAAATTAAACTCATGGTCTCCAGCAGCAAATGGATCTAATATTATTACCAGGGAGGACAGAAGGATGCCAAGGCTAATGTTCCTGGCACCACTGCAACCAAGCAAACGGTTTCTTTCTTAATTTGCATATGCTTATTTTATTATTTTTACTTCAAAAATATTATTTTCAATAACCAAGCGGTGCTTACTCCCATAGTATAATCTTTGATAAGGACATAATTAACTAAGGCCTAAAATTACACTGCTTGCAACATCGCTGAAAAAAGGTTGAAAATGCAGACATGGGAATTCAGAGGTTGAGACATTATCTTAAAGAACTTACAGGGTTTTTTTTAGGCAAATTATATTATCTTCTTCTGGAACTTGCTATGCAATAACAGGAGAGCTCTATGTGAGGAAGTAAAGATGATGGAAAGAATGAATAAGCGTTCTGAAAACTCGGCAACTGCTATAGATATTCCAAACTGATGTTGCAGATCAGCTTTCCCCACAAACATCCATTGCTGAAATGCCTCTTCCCAACTAATTATTTACACTGCTGTTAGAGGGCTGTCTTCACAGGAGGGTTGATGTAACCAACAGGGGATGGTCTGATCCCAAATATTACCATTCCTTATATTTATAAAATGTATATATGCATAACAGAAAACATCTCAAGCTTGGAGAACTTTCAGCATTAAAGAAAGATAGCAAATATTTAAGGGGGGGGAATGAACCAAGGGAAGAGCTCAGGAACAGACCTATCAATATAAACATTCTTGGTATCCAGAGGTTACTGACAGACAGGATGATCAAATGAAAAATTGATAGAAATGGTATGAAGTAGCTCAGTAGTAGATACAGCTAAGTCGAGTAAAATAGGGCTTCTGCAACTGATTTGTATGTTTATCAAACTTTTATACTTCAAAATGACTTCAGGTGGTTCCCAATACAATAGAAAGTCCATTGTTTTATAAGCTGTCCAAAAACACTGAGAGTGAGAGGCCATATAAGTGTTCTTAAATAAATAAATAGTAAATCAAAACATTAAGTAATTAATTTACA
Source organism: Naja naja (assembly GCA_009733165.1). Classification (NCBI taxonomy): domain Eukaryota; kingdom Metazoa; phylum Chordata; class Lepidosauria; order Squamata; family Elapidae; genus Naja; species Naja naja. The sequence continues at coordinate 139,939,770 of CM019149.1, forward strand.
TTAAGAATTCTGATTATTGCCAAATGGCAGCATTACCAAAAACTATTTCCTTGGTTGGCCTATGAGATGTCATGTTTTCTTATGAGTTATTTATTTATTTATTTATTTATTTATTTATTTATTTATTTATTTATTTGAACTTGTATGCCCCATCTCCAAGACTCGCTGCTCACAACTAAAAACACAGAACAATAAATATTTAAAAAACCATTAAACCAAAGACAAGCCCAAATATAAAAACATGACGATAATAAACATTAAAACCATCCCTCCCCCAGGGAGGGGTCACAGCCCAGATTGGTCGAATAACCAGGTCTTTAATTCACGGCGGAAGGTGCGGAGGTCAGGGGCCAGACGGAGCTCCAGAGGCAGTTGATTGCAGAGGTCAGGGGCCGCGACAGAAAAGCTCGTCGGGAGTCACCAGCCGGCATTGACCTGCCGACGGGACCCCGAGGAGTCCTTGCCTATGAGCTCGCACAGGGCGGCCGGCACTAGCTATCGGAATAAGATGCTCCCTCAAGTATTGAGGACCCATGTCATGTAGGACTTTGAATGTCAAAACTAAAACCTTGAATCTCACCCGATAATTGGTAGCCAATGCAGACCACGAGGAGGGGGGCAACATGGGAGAACCGGGTAACTCCCATCACCACCTGCGCGGCCGCATTCTGCACCAGCTGCAATCTCCGGATGGTATGCAAGGGCAGTCCTAAATAGAGAGCGTTGCAGTAGTCGAGTCTCGAGGTGACAAGGGCATGAGTAACTGCGTAGGGCATCCCGGTCCAGAAAAGGGCGGTTGTTGAACAAGATGGAGCTGGGCAAAGGCCCCTGGCGACGGCCCCACCTGCTCCTCCAACCGGAGCGCATCCAGGAGGGACCCCCAGATTCCGCCCTATCCACAGGGGCAACACCTCTCCCCTATGGCCAAAGATGGACAATCTTGACTGGGCCGAGACGCCAGCACGCAGAGCCACTCAGTCTTGGCCGGGTTGAGTCGAGCATGTTCCTACTCATCCAGATCCGTGCATCCAAACACCGGGACATCAGGGAGAGGGCATCGCTGATCTGGTTTGGGGTGGAAAGGTACAGCTGAGTGTCATCAGCGTGATGGAATCTCACCCCGAAACCACGGATGATCTCACCCAGCGGTTTCATGTAGATGTTAAATAAGAGAGGGAAAGGACCCGGGACCCCACAGAGAGAGCCCTTGGGTCGACCCCCCCTCCCACCAACACCGATTGCGACTGCCCTGAGAGGTAGGAGGAGAACCACTGAAGAACAGTGCCCCCACTCCCAACCCCCCAGCGACGCAAAGGATACCATGGGCGATGGTATCGAAAGCCACTGAGAGGTCCAATAGGACCAGGACAGAGGAAAAACCCCTGTCCCGGCCCTCCAGAGATCATCCATCAGCGCACCAATGCCGTCTCTGTGCTGTAACCGGTCGGAAGCCCGATTGGTACGGATCCAGGTAGTCCGCTTCATCCAGGAAAAGCGGAACCTGCTGAGCCACCACACTCTCAACAACCTTCACCAAAAAGCGAGGTTGGAGACCAGACAAAGTTGTCTAACACGGTCGGGTCCAAGGCAGGCTTCTTCAGGAGGGGTCTCACCACCGCCTCCTTCAAGGGGAGGAAAGACACCCTCCTCAGTGAAGCGTTGACAACTGCCCGAGCCAACCACAGGTGGCCTCCTGGCGGCATAAGTCAGCCAGGAGGGACACGGTCCAACAAACATGTGGTGGAACTCAGCCGTGCATAATGCTGTCCACTTCATCCTCGGAGACAGGATCAAACTCATCCCAGATAACAGTGGCCAGACTACCTGCAACTCGTTCCTCAGACCACTGCAAATCAGAGGACAACCCGTCCTGAATGCGAGCGATCTTATCCATCAGATATTGACCAAACTCCTCAGCCCTACCCCACAATGGGTCCGGCCCTCCCTCAAAACGAAGGAGGGAGCGGGTAACCCGAAACAGGGCGGCTGGGCGGTTATCTGCGGACGCTATGAGAGTGGAGAGATAAGACCTTCTCGCCTCTCCCATAGCTACCAGGTAAGTCTTAATGTAGGCTCTTAGTTACTTGGGAATCTCACCATTCTATGTGCCATTGTAAAATATATGAAACATGGAGTCTATGAATAATAAAGCAACTGTTCAACATCAAACATGAAAACAAGAACATCAAATGTGAAAACCTAAGGCAGATTTTTAGGGGGAAAGACTGCAAAGGGTGGCAGGTTCAAAGACAGATGTAAAACCTTGACATCCCTCAACCCTACTGAGAAAGCATATTAGGATAGGATGGCCATGTGGGTTGAAGAAAGTAGGATCATGTAGAGCTTTAGATCAATGCTTAGAAGGCAATGGTAGAGTCAGCAGGCATTTCCCCAGGCCAGTCATTGATTTTATACTAGTATGACATCTGAATAAGACTGAGGATTCAGCTGAATGTGCAAACTGTTTTCACTGAAAAATTAAATAATGTGAACTTGAAACCGAGTTGACATTGGATGCTTCTCTTGATAGTTCTTTCACACATGCAAGTCAACACTTGAATCTGCCCTAAGAAGCTGTTTTCAAGAAAGAAAGAAAGAAAGAAAGAAAGAAAGAAAGAAAGAAAGAAAGAAAGAAAGAAAGAAAGAAAGAGTTGAGATAGTAACTTGGCAATTCAGAAACAAGATAAATTTATGGGGATCTAATACACTTGGGTGTAGATGCATAAGAAGATTAATCTTCTGAGATTATGCTAATTGTCAATATTATGGGATGAATCACAAACATTTTGTCAAGAAAAGCAGGAAAGGATGTGGAAAGCAAATTCAATGCAGTAGTCATTAGCCTGCAGTAGTTATATACTTTCCTGACCCCAAGAGCTTTATTCTAAGCACCCAAGATGAACAGATCTGAACAGCATCAAAGTTAATGATGTCATCATATTTTTAATTTCATTAAGTTCTTAACAAGAATTTGTTCAGTGCATAATAAAAGGCACTGGTATTCCAAACTGAATACTGTAGCTGTCCCCAAGTGTCTAGTAGCTGGGATGGGAAACATAGAAGTACCAATACAGAGAAGTACGAACATAGCCTCTGAAGAATGAATGCAAGAACAGCTCGATCAACATCAGCTTGAAGGGGAGGAGTAAGGAAGATAAAAAGAACAATGCAGATTGCCATACCTTGAGTCTGTTTCCTGACCTAGCCTATATCGGAGGGCTGACAGCCAGACACCAGAAACACTGGAACTTAAAGTTTCCAACATATTTGGCAGTGTACATAAGCCAAACAAATGTTTTTGAACTTGAAACAAACACATTGTAGCTCAGAGTCTGGCTGAACCATTCCAGGCAGGTTTCAACAAAGCCAAAACAAAACCAGGAACATCTTTATTTTGTTCTGAAAGCTTCAGAACTGAAGCTGTTCGGAGCTGAAGAATCTTCTTGGATGAGAAGCGAAACATCTTCAAAGAAAAACCAGAAAGTCCAGTTGTCTCTTGAAAAAGCACCTGTGGGACAGCCATGACCTGGATGACGGAGAATCTCCATAGGCATTTAGCTATCTTATTTGTTCTGGATTTTGGTCAAAATAGCTTAAAGGTCTTATGAGTGGAATAGAGCAGGGCTATTGCCTTCTTCTTTACAGTGTTCCTCTCAAGCCACCTGTTTTTCTCCTTTTCTCACATAGCTGATCAGCTGTTTGGTTTATGGTTTAGGTGTGCTGAAGGTTCCTGAATCTAGAAATGTTGGATAAGAAACACATTGTAAAGAAGATAAAAAGCCTATATATATTGGTTGGCTTTTTCGTAAGAGCCTGTGTGGCTGAGGTAGTGGCTGTGTGTCCTTCAGCCTTTTGTGTTGCAGCTACCTGGGTAGTGGGCTGTGTGATGACCTTCTGAGTTTTATTGTTGTGACATCCTGGGTCTTGTGCTGTTATCTCCTGGGTCGTTGTCTGTGTTGCAACCTCCTGAGGTTTTGTGTTGTAATCTCCTGAGTTCCATGATGTAGTATCCTGGGTGGAAGGCTGTGATGTGACATTCCGGGCCTTGGTTTGGCTCCGAGTTTGAGGTCTGGCTATGTGTTTATAGCCAACCAATCAGCAAACGTCAACTCCATCAACCAATCAAGAAGCAACAACACAGCCAACAACACAGCCAAGCAACCCGCTTACAGCAGAGCCAGCACACCACACCTCCCCTCCAGTATTTATAGAGAGAAGGCAGCTCAAATCACGCTTTGCTGGCACAAGCACAAAGCCGAAGACACCAGCCTGAAGATGGCGAGTGAGATCTCGTCGAAACGTCACCAAGATACTCTCAATCTTACACGGGACAAGACCCGAATACACCAAGACCTACATACCTTTACCCATGAAAATCTACGTATATATATACCATCAACCAATCAAGAAGCAACAACACAGCAACTGGAACTTTTATATGTGATAATGTTAAAGTATCTTGTATATTTTTCTCTTGGCCACTTTGTGTAAAAGATTAGAATTTGTTTGTCTTCTTGGTGGTACATAGTTTCCATCTGCTGCTTACTTTGGTAATATCCCAGTATAAAATCAGGATGTTTGTTTTTGACCATGTGAAAACTCACCTTCACAGCCCACTTGTCTCTCTGGCTTTCCCAGTGACTTCCTTTCCTTGCTTCTGTTTAGCCACTTCTACTGCCAGTCCTGTGGGACTTGTCTTTTTTCACACTCTCCCACTCAGAACACACTTTCCCAAACAAACATGTTTCAGGACCATACTTGGACAAAACACACACCTTTCAGCCTGGGCATGGATCACCTGGCTTTGGCCATTCCACACACCGAAAGTTTTGCATATCCCTACTTGTCTTCAATGGCAATGACTTGGACTGCTTGGGGGAAAAATGACTTTGTTGGTGCTTGGGGAAGCTGTCACAGCAGAGAAATCCAAGAGGACGAACTCAGAGAGAGAACTCTGCTGAGACTTCTCTGTTAGAACTGGGAATCAAAAGGCAGGAAAAGCTTGCAGGAAAATTGTAGAGAAAAGGAAAGGAACCCCCTCCAATGCTCCCAATTATGTTATTGGGAACATCATGAGGCCTAGATTTCAAGTAGGTTGGCAAAGCCAGGAGAAGAACTCAGGGGAACAAAACTCCTGGCCCTTTTTTAGAGCAAGAGCAGTAACGTCATCCCATGCACATGATTGCAGTCATGCTCCATAAACCTTACGGTGAGATTTGATTAGTGGTTTGTTTGTTTTAGATGTCTGTGTTTTATGATGGAGATTTAAATCAGAGTGCTAGTTCCTTTGAGTCTAGATAAAAGAAATGCCTGGTTAACATGTTTTAAATGCCTACTCGGAGGCATAAGTGTGAATTCTTCTTTGAGAAGATAGTTAGGGCAGCTCTCGCGCTGGACATCGAGACTTCAGAATTTATCATGACATGCTTTTTGAGAAACTAGCTCAATCTCTCAAATTGGCTCATTGCTAATCATAACTTTAGCCATCCCTGTTCCAAACAGGAAGATTCCTTCAACTTCAGAAGAGCTCTTGGCTTCTACATACAGCCTCGGTGGATTTCTCTGAACGTCCAAGAGATCTGATAGAAATATTTCAGAGTTTTTAGTGGGACTTGTATATCCAGAGTATGATGATTTATACTAATTGAACAACCTTCTTAAATAGGGCAGTGCTCAGAAACTTGACTGGTAAAAATAAACATGATATTTAATAAATGAAAAAATAATTGGGAGGAGGAAAAGAAGGCCACAGCAAGAAGGATAAAACAGAACCACAAATGCCCATTCCTAAGAACCAAGCTCTTCCCCAACATGCGTTGAGGCCATAGCAAGGAATCCTAAATAATTTGCTTTATTTTTCTTAAAGATTCCCTGTAAACCTGTCTTTTGTTATTGCAGCTGTATTCTTTTGCATTTTGCTTAGAGCTAGAGTGGACAACTTGTAAGCAGCAAACAAAAAACACGTTAGGCTTTCAAACAAAAGCTTACTGTTATTTAAAATAAACTATGGTTTATTAATGTACACCTCTAATTGCATATCACATGAAATGAAAGACAAAGCCAACCAACTACCTTATGGCTTTGCATGATGTGTGAACTCAGACCTGGATTTTCACATCTCATATTTGTGTCTGTCTCCTAGATCAAAAACACCAGCGGTTAAAGGTTTCAAGACTAGCAAATCTATTCACTACGGCATAAACTTTCATGGGCTACAATTTATTTTACCAGATGTAAACCTGGCACCCGATGCATTACACTCAGCCCACAGATTCAGAATCTATTCAGCTGTCAAGGCAAGACAGAAGCCAGGTGATATCCATTCTCTGGAATAAGAGTAAAGATCTGGTGAGCCCAAAGCCTGGGGAAACCTGATGTACTGCCCAGATTCTCATACTGGCGCCAAAGCTTTTTTCTAACCGGAGCCTTGATGAGAAGAGAAATTACATACAGATCCTCTGAGGAGGGACATCTATCTACTCAGCAGTTGTTATGGGGAGGAAAAAAACAACAAGAGGCTTTCGAATCTTACTTTCTTTACCTCACATGGCTAGAGCCCCTTTTTATTTCTTCAGTTGAGAGACACTGGAAAAGAACGGAGCCTTATGAAAATAAGAGCTTGCTGAACATTCTCCCTCCACTGATGAGAGAAAAGCAGAAACAGAAGGCCAGACTCATAAAACGTGAGGAAGGGAGTGTAGCCTCCATCGGCAGAGAGTATTCCTTGGGAAAGGAGAAAAACACCAAGAAGAATGACTCTGTATTTGTGTGTGTGTGTGTGTGTATGTGCGTGCCTTGGTTATTATGAGGACATTACCAAAAAGGAGCAATCAAGAGAAAAGCAATGACAGTGGGTATATAGGAAATGGCTTGTTGATCACGGTGACTTTTTGTTTAAGGAGTTCCTCAAGGCAGCTAACAAAGAAATAAAATTACAGTAAAAGCAAATAAAACAGAAACCATGTTAAAGAATTTAAAATAATTTTTTTTTAAAAAAAGGATTTGCATAAGGGCAGTCAAGAGAAACCACAGAAAACACACTCAACTGAGGGGAAGAGACAAATGAGTCAGGTTAAAACGCCAAGCTGCTGGGCAGCCCTTAAAGAATAAAACTGTACTGATCCACCCCGATGATCTTTGAGGTGCTCATCTCTTCCACTGAGCAAAGGAAGGTATTTTTCCCCCCTGCTTTTACATGCCACACACTCAGGAGGATTAAAAAGAGCAATTCCCCTCCAGCCTGGCAACCAAATGCAAGCTGCTCTCCAAGCAAATACCTACACTTCATAGATTGTTTTGCTTCCCTTCCTTTCTCAGGGAAGGGTAGGAAAATCAATGGGTAACAACTCAATTTATCCCATGGGGAACTGGGAGAGGATGGAAATGGGGTTAAATCGATTTTGGTCCTCAATAAAGTTGGTGCGGTTGTCTACTCAGATGGCAGGACCCTTTCATCATCACTTTTATCTATAGGAGGTGTTGATTAGTAAGGAACTGGGATTCTGGTGCTGCTTGCAGTCAACACGGAGGAAACAGAAGCTGAGCTCAACACTGAGTGGAATTTCTATAATATCCCCCTCACTTGTGGGTCCAAGTGACCAATAGCTGTATAATTTGTAGTATGGATTTAAGAGTAGACTTGGGAATGGGAGGCTGGAATATACCCAGATATGTATGAGGTTTTCTGAAGCCAGTGCTACTTATGAGTACTCAATGCTGCAGTTTTCATCTGCTTTATGGTCCTTCTTTCCTTAGAGACTGTCAGTTTCCCACCATTCAGTCCCTGCATTCATGTTGGCAAGAGCTGGCTGCGTATATACGATACAGGCCTAATATTGCAAAGCTGAATCGTGGAACTCTCACATCACAACATTTTGCAGTTAATAGACTTGTGATTCTGCTGTTGGTAAAACAGTTCTGGAAACTGCTGAGAAGGCAAAAGTGATTAGGGAAGAATGATATTGAGGAATGTACATTTCAAAATCTGGGATTATAAAAATGCATGATACATGGTGGCTAACCACAGCTTTTTGTGCAGTACTATCCCTGTGGAACCAGCAAAACAACAACATTATTTCCAGCAATTTTTTTATAAGTGAAGCAAGGGCCATTCCATAATGATGGACCAAGACTATTAAGAAAAATGGCTTTTAGATTTTCTACAAAAACATCTAGGATTCAGGCAAGTGATTCAGTCTCAAATGGAGCTGCTTGCACAAAATGACAGATATTTAACTCTGAGCAGAAATGTCTGTTTGTTTATTTGTTTGAATACCCTAAATATGGAAGAATATTTATATAAATATTATATAAAATCCCAAACTAGGAAAAGAGACATTTGATGAAATTATGAAGATTACTTATATTTACATATATTCAACTTATTTTGTGTGCTACCATCCTATACAGTTAAGAAATTTAAAATCATACTTAGTTGTAAGAGCAGGTGGTACTTCATCTTAAATAGATATTTTCAGCTTGCTACAACCAGAGGTGTGCACATTTAAGAGTCTACTCCCACTCTCTCAAGGTATCGGGTGAACATTTCAGCACTTTATGTAATTAAAGTTCTATTTTGAAAACAAAAACATCTTTTAATTCTTTTGGCTGCCAAGAGAAGTCTTGAAAGCAAATGAGTGATGTGTGATGAAAAAACAGAAAAGCTGGACTGATAGCTCACTGCTTGTTTTCCCTTACTGCAAGCAGAAAGAGATTGCATACATGCAAAATGTGCATATATTATTTATTTAGTAAATTTATTTACATGAAGTGACTCCGGCTATATACAACCACTAAAACAGAACAATAAATAAATAAAAAGCAGCCATTATTAAAAATGCAACCAACCAGTTCAGGAGAAAAGAGATTAGGCATAATGCTAGAGCCTTCTTAAGATATCCTTTGTCCCAAGGCTTGATAACAAAGCCACATCTTGAGGGACTTACAGACCATTAATAGGGATGGAGCTAACCACACTTTGGCAGCAAGAACGTTCAGCAAAGAAGTCCAGATAATCTGTTTCTTCCAAGGACTTCTGAAACCTTCTCAATCACCTTCCCCCACAAAAGGCAGTCTAGATATAATGGAATGGCTTATTGGCAATGGCTTATTGAAGAGGCAGTGAACTCCTTAAGAGGTAAGGGAATAACCCTCCTCATTCAGAGAAGAATTAAAATACTGCTAGAACCCACTAGTGTAAGCCCTCCCAAGCTTCTTTAACAAGCCAGGGGGTACAGATGACTGAGCTCACAGTCCCAAGGACTCTCTCTACTTCCTCAGGTCCAACAGGTTCAAACTGTTCCCAGATAACTAGAGAAGATTCCTTCCCAGGCATCTCCTCTGGACCTGTACCAAAGCTGGCAACTTTGTGGACAGATCCTGAACAAATTCCTCTGCACATCCCTTCAAGAGATTCTCCGAACCCGCTTTACTGAAGAGGGCTTGTATCTCCTGAAATAGAGCTGTCGGGATGCTATCTGCAGACACACATTAAGAGCAGAGAAGTACTGCCATTTTGCTTTCCTTTACTGTCCTTAATATTGGCTCTAACCAATGTTAGGTGGTGTTGAGTTTGCCCTCCAGGATTGCTCCAGACATCTCTCATCTCCCTCAATTCCTCTGTGAACCGTGTGTGTGTGTGTGTGTGTGTGTGTGTGTGTATTGGGATCCTTGAGAGGGGTGAGATTGAATGGATTTACATTGGTTTACACAGATAGCTGAAATGAATCTGCCTTGTTACAGTATTTATAAATATTTCTTAAATGACTCGATAGTTCAAGTGTCAAAACAAAACGTTTTCCAGATCTCTAATCCAGTAAAGCTATAATAAATACATTTACATTTCATATTATGCCAGGCTTCCCAACTCAAAATCAAGAGAAACTACCCAGTCACTAAACATGGGATGGGGTTAGATTAGAATCTTGATTGCATTCTAGGATGAAGCATCTCAAAGCGCTTGCTTTGCCCCTGTCCATATAGGAGTGCAGCTCATTCTTACACACAGAGCACTTGATATCTGGCACTTCTTTTTCCTGTGCTTTAACTCACACCCCACTTGGTAGTTCTCATAGTTAGTGGTACAGCAGGTGGCAGGTGGCTCTTGATGTAACCTCCATGCCTGTTCTTAGAAAGTGTGAGTTCTCAACGTAATTCTCAAGGTACCACAAACTCTGCCCCTTTTGTGGGTGGATGTGACATTGCAATGTTGTAATAAAAAAAAAGGGCAGGATTGCAATATTGCTTTAATCAGTCAGACCCTCCCTGGCAGATCTAACCCTTGCACAATCCACCCTAAAGCAGGAATCTTTAGGGGACTTTTGTTTTGTCTGCTTCTGCTAGCAAAATAAAGTAGCAAAATTTTTGGGTAGTGCTGAAAACTGTTAACATTAAACAAGAAAATAAGTCCAGTTGCCATGGCTCAACTTTCAGATACCTTTACTTGGCTGACTGAGAATCCTCATCGACACAATGTAACATTAAACAGTTCTAAACCAAAAGGCTTTAATAGAAAATGGATAATAGATACAAAATGAAACACGGTGTGATTTTTGGTCCAGGTTTTCTGCAAAATCTCTAATAGGTTACACTGTTAAACACAAACTATTGCCTGTGTGATCAAAGAATCAGGTTCAGCTGTATCACTCTTTTATGGAAAACAACATTAAAATGGGTTATGCAAAACAAACAAAGTGATTTGTCTTCTTTACTGTATTTTGTTCACATCTATCACGGATTCTCAGAATGCAGGGGAGGAGAGCAAAGGATGCCCTCTAGGCCCCGAGGCAAACATTTCAAATAAGACCCCCTCCCTCCCATGGTGGGAATGCTCAGCTGCCAAGCCCATCTCCACAAGCCTCAACCATTGAGGGTAGAGGGGAAACAGGGAAGAAGATATGGCTGCTTTTTCCCTAACAGGATTTCCCTCACTTTTTCAGTCATGCCTTCCCCCTTTCTGTTCAACGGAGTTGGAATAAGTTCTTCTCTCCCTCTCTCTAATTCCTGTACATATAACACTCACCCCCGCCCCCTCAGAAGATCACCAGTTAAATTACCTGAAAGGTTTTCATTTTTAGGCCTATCGTATCTGAATTGCATAAATTCAGATCAGCGGATAGAAGCAAAGAGTTAACTTCACTCTCTCCCCTCTTTCTTTCCAACCCATGTGGTTACCCCCAGGTTTTTTTTTCATCTCAGTTATGGCAACCCTAACTCACACAATCAGTCCTGTTGAAAATACAGAGCAAAAAGTAGGTGGCAAGAGAGGCCTCTGTATCTGGAGGACCCCAAGCTGACTTTCTTTGTTACTCACAATTGAGAGAGACAATAGTTAAAAAAGGGGAAAGGATTCTTATCAGAAACACAGATCCACTGCTATATTGTTCAGAAACAATTGCTTTAAAAAAACCTCTACAAAAGGCCCAAAGTGTTTTGAAATTTGGCTAGAAGGAAGGAGTCTGATAGTGCTAAGGAAGCCCAGATGCAAGGGTTAAATAAAATATCCACATCAAACTCTTTCACCCCGAGGTGTTTACTTATGCATTCCTTTAAAAGTAGAAGGAGAAGGGTTTGTTTTTTTTTAATTCTCAGTTGTTTAATTTCATTACAAGTACAAAAAAAATGGAAACAGCTTTTTTTTACCAGTTGTTGTGATTGTCTTCAAATTGGCATCAAATTTCTGCTAATAAATTGCTGTGAAAGAACTTGTTTTGTGTGTGTGGGTTGACCAGTAGACAGATTTCATAAAGGTGCTTGGCTTTTGGGGTAAGAATGCATCACTGTTGTTAGATTCTGTTTATCTGGCAATTCATTCTTACGCATCTCCAAGTTACTACCACCTCATTTAATGCCAAAATGTTGTGCTGCTTTTTAATTCCTTCAATAATACAGAGTGGCCCTTGTTGCATGAACATTAACATCTGCCTTGCATCTCTGCATTCAGGTATTTGGTGAAAAAGAATCAATTAATGCAAAGAAGTTAAAAATGACAGTTCCTGCTCATTTACTAGATGTATTACCATAAATTCAACCAGTGACAGAGAATTCCCTTTAACAAACACAAAATGTATTATCTTCCCTTGGAGTCTTAAAATAATTGACTTTCCTCTCAATAGTGCAAAAGGAGGAGGAGAAGTAGAAAAAGAAGAAGAAAAATGTCTGCTTTTGAGATATGAACTGTCCCTTTGTGCTACAGTTAACAGGTTTATATTATTGCATAAATGCCATTATTATTTTATTGTAAATATTACGATATCAAGCATTACATTTAACACTTGGTTCTGCTTAATGTACAATTCCAGAATTGCCTTTCCCATTCTTTTGCAAGAATCCTGGAGTGTTCTACCTATGTTGTTTCTTCTTTGATTCTTAAAACCAGGGAAACATTTGATGGCACTGTGTTTTCCAAAAAATAGGACTGGGTCTTATATTAATTTTTGTTCCAAAAGACGCATTAGGGCTTATTTTCTGATTAGGTCTAATTTTTGGAGAAATGTGGCACTAAATGTGTCTGGCTGATGATCTTAACTGGGGCTTATTTTTGAAGTAGGGCTTATATTACGTGCATCCTAAAAATCATGCTAGGGCATATTTTCCAGTTGGGTCTTATTTTCATGGAAACATGGTAGGTAGGGTGAAAGTTGTCAGTCCGAAGGTATATAGAAAGAGATTGTTGATTGCTGTATAACAGGTTCTCCACCAGAATCAGACCTCTCATACAGTACCGTCACCTTTCTAGGCCAGGAGGGTGATAAGCCCTGTTATCACAGCTCCATCAAGAAAGATCTGCAATTCACTCCTCTGATTAGGAGCATGGTGAGCTACTGTTTGTTCCTGAGGGCCAGCAATACTTGCCAACTCTGCTCTGTTCAGTCCCGGAGATATAGGTTGATTTCTTAGTAGCGTCTGGGAATAGATTTACAGCAGGGTTCGGGAAACTATGGCAGTGTGACTTCTGAACAGACTTGGGTAAATGCTGCGGGATGGAACTAAATCACTCCACCTCCCTAGATTATAATGATTAGCAGTGTCTGCTTTAAACTACAATGGCAACAGCATGATGATATGCAGGTAATGCTGTAATCACAGGAATGTCATAATTATGTATTTCCCTATGATGCAAGTCTGATGCAAGTATATATACAAATATACATGTTGTCATTTGTCTTTTTTGTCCTTGTCTAAGGATATCCATGTTATTGTTGTTGTTGTTGTTGATGATGATGATGATGATATTGAAAAGGGCTCAAACTGTAGGTGCCTGGAAACCAATGTTATCATCAAAAACGATCTGTTGCATTAACTCATTGCATAAACTGCCATGCCATCTTCCAAAAACCTGGTTTCAAGTTGGAGTTTGGTGACTGGTGACTGTCTGGACAGATTTCTGCAGTTTTCTTGGCAAGATTTCAGATTTTTGCCATTGACCCCTTCCTAGGGCTGAGAGAAAGTGACTGGGCCAAGGTCACACAACTGGCTTCATAGCTAAAGTGGAACTAGATTCCTGATTTCCAGACTAGAACCTTAAACACTGCATCAAACTGGCCCTCTCAACAACAACAACAACAACAGATAGCTCTACTTAGCTCTGAATCAACTTTCTGTACTAATTCTTAATAAAAATACATTGGCCCCATATTTTTTTTAATTGGTTGTGGAGTTGAAACTCCATCTTCCATTCAAGAATTTACATATTAAGATAAATAAATAAATGGTCAAAAATATCAGGAGAGTCAAGAGAAATGGCAAGAATTTTCAGAAGCATAAGAGTAAACTATAATAATATTCTTAATCTTTCATAAAGTACAGGCATTGTGATAGCGATAGATAGATTTGCCTGAAGTGAATATATCAACTTATTTGGATATGGACTTCACTATAGAGATTGTCTAGAAGTACAGAATAGAACAAACACATTTTTGGATGGATTCAGTTTTATGAAAACAACTTCATTATAAGCAGCTAAATTTTTAAGATGTCTCAACTTTCTCATTCATTCCAATCATTCTGGTAAATACAGCATCTTGAGTACATTATATCTGCTCTGAAGAGTTACCTCTGTATATGACAGAATTGGAGAACTATTATTGGATTGGAAAGCCTTGACAATTTCCAATATTTTCTGGCACTCAGAGGGAATCGAGTCCAATACTGAGAACGCTCAATATGCCATGTGTACTTCATGAGCAAAGCAAAGTGAAGCAAAGCAAAACCAAGTGAAAAAGACAACACAAGACAAGGATGTCAGCTAATTGCCAGTTGTTACTGTTTCAGCCACACAAGCAGGATATGTGTTTCTAAGACTTGTTGGCTTTGGCTTCAATTTTTCCTCTTTTGTGTACACTATTGTGTGCCCATGTAATGCAGAGCTAAAGAGGTCTGTGCTATCAGTTCATGATGAGTACAGTTTGAGTTCATTGGTCTTACAAAACCAGGTGTGAGTTCATCCTTGGATGGCAGGATTGTCTGTTTGTCCTTGGAAATGGACAAATTTGAAGAAAGTTGGTTAAAATGATAACTGCTTTTAAGAATGAGTTCCTATTAATTGGGGTGGTTGATGGTTCAGGATGCCACTATATTTGCCCTACATTTTGTTCCAACAAGGATTTTTTTTAGCTGTCCGTTAGAGATTACCTCCCTTGATCCAAAGAGAGAAGCACTAATTCTACTATTTGAACTAACAGAAACAGAGAATTTATCACTCTGCAGTTATGTACAGAAGGATGAAAAGCAGTATGTGAAAAATGGCCAAACTGGAGGAAAAGATCTGCTATTCAATCCTGCAAACCCAAATCCACCCACCCAGACATCCCTCCCTTAACAATCCTTGGCAATGGGGCATTGTCTGCCCATCTCAAGTACCACAAAATGTCATATTTTATCTTGATGTGTCAGGATTTATATAAAAAGGGATAGTTCAGCTCTAAATGTAATGAGTTAGAAGAACAGCCCTCCAGTGGCTTCCTTGAGCGTCGATAACATTGATTGCTAAAAATAACTAATAACCTAGGTCTGGTCCCGGCTGGGAGCTGCTCAGAGCAGGATCATAAAAATCACTGTATGCAACTACCATAAACAGGTGTGCTCCCTGTACAGCAGTGGTTCACACAGGTTGCAGCATGGGAGGAGAGTGTCTGCACACCAAAGCAAGAAGCATTTGCTGCTGTACGGGTGCTCAGGAAGGCTGTGTGTGAGAGAGAGACTGGGTGGAAATGACATTTTCCTGGCTTCAACATAATTTGAAACGTGTGGGTCCAAAGAGAGAGCCAGGACAGAGAATGTCAATACTCATATGTTGCAGAAAGTATCTAGCATAGCATTTATAAAAGATATTTATTTGACAGAGGGAGAAAATACAACCCACTTAAATTTTTAAAATTTGTTTTAATGTACTAAAGCAAAAAGAAAGAGAGAAAAAGGAAGACAAAAAAATAAAAAAATAAACAAGCAATCAGGAAAAGAAAAAAGATAACAGAAAACATGAAATACAAATCCTATAATGCCATTGGAATGATTTAAAGGTCAGAACTGTGCAGAGCAAAACGAAGGAATATAAAGCTGAACTATTTGACCAGGGATAAACTATCTGGTAACTCCTAATGGTCTTCTGGCTGAACTAGGAATGGAAAGATGATTCCTGGATTGCATATAGATAAAAGTTAGTCTATGGGGAGAAGAGTTTTTTTTATTTGTATAAGATGAAAAGTTACTAGCTTATGCTCAGTGTGATGGAAGCCACTACTTTATTATTGTCTGTTGCCTTTTCTTTTTCTTTTTTTTTCTGTACCTTCTGAACTTTTCTTTTCCCCTTTTCTTCTAGTTTAGTTGATGTTAGTTTTTACAGTTTATTAAACACACCAATAAGCTTAATAAAAAAAAGAAAACATATTACATGCAATATAAAGTCCTTTAGCCCAATTTTTAAACACAGCATCCAGCACAGACCACATGGAATCACAGTCATCAATCTTTGTGTTATGCCAAAAGAAGGACAATTCATAGACAGAAAATGAATAAGTGACATTTATAAAAGATTGCAAACCCTGGGACACCCATTTTTCCAACATGTTAAGTATAAAAGCATTTTTTTTTGCTGCACTCCATGCTTGGTAATTCCACAATTCTTTGAACAATGCTTAATTCCATCTTTTTGGCATGTAGTTCAAAAGCACATTCACATCTTTAAATCATATGAATCTTTATAAGAACTTATTGGCCAACTTATAGATACTAAATCAGAAGTCTAACATGGCTGCTATATGCATCTGAGGGTGGCAGATAAGATATATCGCAAAGTTGGCACTTTCCAGTTGAGTTGGACTGAAATTCTCTTATCTCCAGGCAGAAAGATTGTGCTGACTGGGTATAACAGGGGTTGCAGTCCAACATTTCAAAGATGTAAGTTGGGTAAGGAACTTACAGGCCAGAGTGGGCAGGTGGTCTGTAGATATAAAGAGATATGTATGGCTAAAGAGGATGTACAGCTGGATTCAGGAAATTTAGAGAGAAAAGCCATGGGATCAGGATGGATTCTAGCTACAATTGGGCAACGCATACTGACCGATGAAAGGAAAGTGTCTTTTAATTATCAGGGCAACTGATTTTCAAGGAATATAGAATTCTGAAACTAGTTCAGGAAGAAACACTAGAATAAATGGATTAAACAAAGAAGAAAACAAATTAGGCCTCTGAAGGAATCCTTTTGTCAACACTAAATTGAATTGCTTTGGCAAACAATTTCTGGTCAGTGTTAGCCTCTGCCTACAGGTAGTATTTCACTTAACAACCATTCATTTAGTAATCATTTGAAGTTAGAATGACACTGAAAAAAGTGATTTATGACCCTTTTTCACACTTATGACTTTTGCAGCATCCCTATGATCGAAATTCAGATGCTTGGCAACTGATTAGTATTTATGACAGTTGCAGTGTCCCAGGGTCATGTGATCACCTGTAGCGACCTTCTGACAAGCAAAGTCATTGGGGAAGCCAGTTCACCTAACAATCATGTTATAAGCTTAAAATTGCAGTGATTTATGTAACAATCGTGGCAAGAAAGGTTGTAAAATGGGGCAAAATTCACTATCTCACTTAGCAAGAGAAATTTTGGGCTCAATTGAAGTTATAAGTCAAGGGCTACCTGTAGTCTTTTGAAAGGTTCTTTTGAAAATTTTGCTCCCAAAAGATAAAACAAAACATAAAAGTATTTTGCATTTTGTGTTCTGTAAATTAATAATGAGAGTGAGTGTGGTGCAGTCAGGGGTCTCCAACCTTGGCAACTTTAAGCCTAGAGGACTTCAACTCCCAGAATTCCCCAGACAGCAAATCTGGCTGGGGAATTCTGGGAGTTGAAGTCCTCTAGGCTTAAAATTGCCAAGGTTGGAGACCTCGGCTCTGCAGTAGCTAAAGTGTGGAATGAAAAGCAAGAAAATCCAGTTCTTGTCTATTTTGGATTGCAGAAGTTCCCTACATGACTTTGGTCCACTCACAATTAACCAGTGGAACAGCTTGCCTTCAGAGGTGGTGGGTGCTGCATCACTGGAGGCTATTAAGAAGAGACTGGACAGCCATTTGTCTGAAATGGTATAGGGCCTCCTGCTTGATCAGGGGATTGGACCTCCAAGGTCCAACTTTGTTATTCTGTTATTCCGTTATTCTCTCTTAGCTCAGTTTATGTCACAAGGCTGTTGTAAGGACAAATCAAGGACGGAGTACAACTAATACCACTTTGAGCTCCTCTATAAAAAGAAGGATATAAATGTAATAAATATATAAATAAATGAATGAAAGATACACACTGTAGATGATACAAGATCACATAAGGCCCTCAGGGAAGCATTTGAGGATAATAAAGATTGACCTACCCTTACAAGATGGCACTAAGAAGGATACTGCCTTTATCATTACTCTGTTTTAATGTTTTATATTACTTCAGGGGTCCCCAAGCCCTGGTCTGCAGCCCAAAGCCTGCCCTGCCCCATTGGGAATCAGGCTGAGCAAGCAGCGCATGAGCATATATGCCACGCTGCATTTGTGGAAGTGGCGTGCATGCAACAACACCCCTTCTCCCCTCCCTTCCGCCGTCGGTTTGCCAAGCCAGAAAAGTTGGGGACCGCTGTGTTACTTGATATAAAGCACTCAGAACCATTTGGACTTGAGCACAATATAAAGGCCTAGGCAAGTAAATAAGCAAGGGATGTCTATAGATAGAAATAGATATTCTTGAAGTTTGAGATTGTAGATGAAGCCAGCCATGCAAGCTGGGAATGCACAAGGTTGTTCATTTCATTTCTGAATGTCTCATTCTTCCAATCTTAAGTTTGAACTGGTTTCTTTGGTTTGCCTAATGTTGCATTAACATGCATCTCTAAATAAATAAATATCCATTGTGTGCATTATTTGACCATTTCATATAATTTTACCAAATACATACATTTTGCAAGTAGTTTCTCTTTTTAACTGCATTGTGTAGATTATTTTCACTAAAAGTCACATGTTTCATGCACTTCTACACTAGTTAAAAATGGTGGATTTCACCGTAATTCAGAAAAGTATGTATGCTGAATGGCAAATACATTCATATTTTACTATTACTTCAAAAAGCACATCTTAAAATGCAAACCAACGATCTGTTCCCCCATCTTTAAGGTGAACTCCAGCTGAAGTTAGCTTTTCCATGCTTGACTGCAAAAGAAGAGGAATTCATTAATAGTATCCAAGTCTTGGCCCCAAAAAAGTTTGGAAGAATGGCTAATTCCCAAAGGTAATTTAAGGGATTCTTTATATATGCTCTACAGCATAGAATTTCATGAAAGACAAAGGCATGAATTTTATAGCCAGATGAGGCATGGAACTGATGCAACTAAGAAAAATATCAGATAGCGGGATGGAGATAAAGAGATCAGAAATAAATCTGTTTTGCTTACTCATTTGCCTGAAAATTTGCCAATATTGTCACATTTTCACTGAGAACATCTATGTTAGAACACATATAAAGAAACATGAAAAGCTGACCATTCGAGGTAGCCAACAGCAGAGCTTACCAAAAACAATGCATTGCCCCTCCAATATTCTTGTACGCAAGCCATAGACACACAGTCCCACATCCTCTCTGTCCAAAGTAAACTTCCAATGACCATGATCAACATGGGGCCTGTGAGTTCTGGAAGTTGTTATCCAATACATCTGGAAAGTATCATCTGGTATCAGAATGTATAAGACCTCTGGGAATTCTGCAGGACATCTCAAGGTTCATCAACCGGTATCCACTTTATTTCAATAGTATCTGTAACTACAGCACTGATTTTTAAAACAACAACAATATAAACACTGAAATGATCAAGAAGCTGAAATCAATTACTTCTATCATGCCATTCACTTTTTTGGGGGGCGGGGGCTTGGTTGTTTTGAAGTATAGAATACTGACAGGCCTGATCAATACAATCGGCTGCAGCTTTTGGTTTCTAAGAATGTATAGATTGTTTAGTTGTCACCTATCAGAGGATAAGCAATGAAGGGTGGCTTTAGTGATTTAATTTGCTTTGAGAAATGGAGGATAATGCTGTGATCTGGTGGGTCCTCCTTCAATGAGAGAAACATGCTTAGACTGAGATGTACCATACCCATCACTGTAGATACAATTATAATATTGACACTATTAGAGATGCAACGTTGTCCAAAAGATGTTAGAGGGAAAAGAAAACATGAAATAAAAAAAGAAAGAAAGAAACTCTAGGCTGCAGCTAGAGAAATCTGTTTGCTGAAAATGGGGTGAAACTATTACAGGATAAATAAGTTTAAAAATTATTTTAATATTAGCGATATAAGTGACAGTTGTGATAGCTAAGATGTGAAACTTTATAGTTACTTAAATACCTTTTGTAATGAATGTCTCTTTCCAAAGCTTAAATGAGAGGGCAGAGAAAATCAAAAGAGAATGATGTAGCCATGCATTGGCACTATCCTTTATTATTTTATTTTTTAAAAACATAAACCTGGCTTTTATCCCTGTGGAATGCCAGGCTAAGGTATGTACCTTTATAAAAGGGCAAATGCCAAATCATAACAATAAAATTACAAAGTTGAAGGCATATGGTTGAGCCAACAAATATATCAATCTATTTTTTTTTTAGTTAAAAGGCCAGGATGGGGGGGGAAAGCACTATGTTGGTGCCAAGAGAAAGCAAGGTCAGCTCCAGCTGAATCTTGTTTGGCAGGGCATTCCAAAGTCACTGAGAGTTCTATGTCATGGTAGTCATACAGAGGCTGCAAAGAAGGACTTTTCCAATGTGGTTGTTCCCCCCTGAAGATCAGTCCAATCACAGGCAGAGTCTCCAGCAGTCAATGCTATAGAAATATGACCCAAAGCACTTGGGCTGCCAGGACTTATGCATCAAGTAATTATGACATGGAGATCTCTACTTCCCATGGCTCTTCCCAATAATGAATTGATATGTAACTATATTAGCCTGGATTGTCTAGATTACTTGCTTTAAAACTACATTGTTCTGCAGAGGGAAGGGAGCGGTTCTGAAATCAGATTATGTAACAGATGTTAGGGAAAGTATATAATTTCTCGTTTGTTATTTGAACTATTAATTATGGGTTTGTGAAGAATGTGTAGAACAGGCAAAGACTGGTTTCTCGGATGAAAAATAATACATGGAGACAATCTAAGCAAGAATTATATGTGGAAAGTAAAAGACAAGAATATTAGGTTTGGTGGCAAACTAGAATATAACTAGGTTTGGTATGCTATCTCTAGAATCATAAACAGCATATCTTGAATACCAGTTTTCAGAGAGCAATAAACAGAAGAGGTGTCATGCCCCTGGCGGAGACTGACTCCGAGGAAGAGGAGGAACAGCCAACAGGGAGTGGGAGTGTGGCTCCAGAGGTGGTGGAGGAGGCTGGGGAAGGGCAGAGGCCAGCTGAGCAATCAGAGGAGGATCCAGGCCCATCTCCTATCCATCCCAGGGCATGCAGGGAGGAGAGGATCAGGGAAAAGCGTGGTCTACTAATGAGGAGAGGGCCATGATCCCCCTCAGGGCTTACAGCTGGGAGTTATGTATATAAGTTTGTAACTGCGTAGTCAGAATTGCTGGAGTCAAAGTTAGTGTTTCCTTTGAAGGAGGTTTCTATTTGTTGGCGTTCTTCCCAAGGACTTTCTCCAGTTATCTGCTTGGAACATATGATTACTTATCTTGGTTTGCTTCAGAACTCTCATCGAGACAGTTTGTTTTTGTTTTCCTTTTGCCTCATTAGTTACTTTGGGGACTTTAAACTGTGACTAATAAAACAGTTAAGTTGAAGGCATTTCCAGACTGTAATTCATGTTTTGGGTTTTGAGTTATTTTGAGAGACTACGGATCATCACGAGAGGAGAAGGAAGTCTTCTGAGCTTTCAGGCTTGTGCTGGAGCCCATCCTCAGAGAACTTCTCTCTAATAGAGTGTTTGCTTTGAGCTGTTCTGTCTGTGGTGTTTATAAGGTGCCTTGGGGCACCACTAGACACTATATAAACAACCCACACAGAATATCCCATAGTACACACTCTGCTAGAGAGAAATTCCCTGAGGATGGACTCCAGTACATGTTTGAAAGCTCAGAAGACTAAACTTCTGGTCCCAGTGACTGACCCAGATTAGATCCTGCAACATTTCCCTGGGACACATATATTTGCCTTTATTCATCAGAAGAGGACAAAATTCTCCTGCCCTTGTTTTGAGTATTTCTTGAGTCTGATTGGTTACTATGCGCCATAGAAGTCTGGAATACAAGGTCTCTTGACATCACAGCTTTGTTATATTCATTTATGACCCTGGAGATGGCTTGCTTTCTAGGTCACTTGATGTCATTGGGATACTGTTTTCTGAATCAGATGTTTGAGCTTTGAGATGGTTGGTCAAATTGCTATAGCAAAACTGCTTATCTTTCTTCCTTTAGTTTCTATGGAACAGAATTGATATATTTCTGTGTTAGTATTAGTACCACTTTATAATGCTTGGGTAAGATATTCCACACTTGGAATATTGCATCCAGTTTTGTGCGTCACGATATAAAAAGATGTTGAGACTCTAGAAGGAGTGCAGAGAAGAGCAATGAAGAGGATTAGGGGACTGGAGGCTAAAACATATGAAGAATGATTGCAGGAACTGGGTATTGTCTAGTCTAATGAAAAGAAGGACTAGGGGAGACATGATAGCAATGTTCCAATATCTCAGGGGCTGCCACAAAGAAGAGGGAGTCAAGCTATTCTCTGAGGGTAGGACAAGAAACAATGGGTGGAAACTAATCAAGGAGAGAAGCAGCCTAGAACTACGGAGAAATTTCCCGACAGTTAGGACAATTAATCAGTGGAATGTCTTGGGTTCAGAAGTTGTGGGTGCTCCGTCACTGGAGGTTTTTTTTAGCAAGAGATTGGACAACCATTTGTCTGAAATGGTACAGACTTTCCTTCCTGAGCAGGGGGTTGAACTAGAGGACCTCCAAGGTCCTTTCCAACTCTGTTATTCTGTTTCTCAATATAATATTGAAAAGGTTTAATGGTGTGACATCGGTATGGAAATATCAAAAGGAACTGTTTCTGGGGGTATTTATTTCCCTCTAACTGGATAATTTACACAAGTACATTTGATATTCAAAAAGTCATTTGTGCTGTTAGACTATACATTATGTAAGGTAATTATAGTCAGGTAGAGCAATACCAATTGTTAGAGAACATAGGTAGGATTTACTATTGTTCTCAATTCTCATTCTTTTTTGGGTGGGGGGGGGAAGGAGAGGGCGGCTTCCAGAAGGCATTTGGTTAGCTCCTGTGGGAACAAAATACTTGGCTCTGAGAGGTCTTTGGCCCCATCCAAAACAGTCTCGCTTATGTTGTTACACGAGGTAGTCTTACATTAAAACATGAATGCCTTCACCTTTATGTTCCTGCAGCTAACAGTAGTTTCTTTCAAACAAAAAAAAAAAAAAACTGCACAGGGATGTCCAGTCAGATATCAACCACATATTGATTTCTTTTGCCCTAAAGCAGTTTAGAGCTGGAAATTTGACTTGCAGCATCTAGCCTACGTTTAATCCCAACCTTTCCATGTCAATTATCTCTCTGAAATAATCCAACCGAAGTTGTTGTGATGCAAAGCATGTGAAGGAAGGGCTCCCCTCTCTTAATTACACAGGGAAGGGATTGCTGTTCCAGTACTTTCTCTGTGCAAATAGCCATGGCCACATTGTAACACAATGCAATCATGAGTCCAAATCAGATTATGCTGAGATAACAGCTGTAACAAATTCTTAAT
Source organism: Naja naja (assembly GCA_009733165.1). Classification (NCBI taxonomy): domain Eukaryota; kingdom Metazoa; phylum Chordata; class Lepidosauria; order Squamata; family Elapidae; genus Naja; species Naja naja. Next base: position 139,963,066 of record CM019149.1, read on the forward strand.
TATGGCCTTTGAGAAGGTACTAATACTCCCTTTGATTGAGATTGGAAAGAAGGGGAACACAGCAAGCAGTGCCCAAATGATCCTGCCTTCAGGTAAAAAGAAAAACCATGCAGAGCTAGGACAAAACCAAACGACATATAGTTCTTAATGCTCACATCTGCTTAGTAGACAGTGATCAGAAAGAGGAAAATTTGCATCATTAACATCTATCATAAAGTGGCCTCAAGGGGCCAAAAAAAAGGTACATTATAGCAATTCCAGATGCCTTTAAATAGGAAAGTGAAGGCAGAGTTTTTGAAGAAGGCAGCCATAGATAAAAAGTTTCATACAAGTTACAATCTTCAGATGCTGACTGATGGCCAATTATGCTTTAATAGACACAGCACAGATTCAATTCCCTCTTTCTCTCTAAAGAAGCAATGTATTAATTATTTAATTAGTCTCAGGACCAATTCTAATTCCAACTCAGAGTAAACAAACATGATGTTAAAACAACTGTTCCATCAAAGCACAAAGTTGTCTTCTCTTTCTAGCAAATGGTACATCAAAACATGGCTTATGTTCTTGAATTGTTAACTCATAGGCAGCCAAAGTGCTGTAGACTGAACACAATGGCAAAATCTACTTTAATATAAGCCAGAAACTCACCTCAAAGTATCTGACCGGAGGAAGGGTAGAGAATTAGGAAGTGACAAAACCATTAACCAGTATGGTATAATGGTTAAAGCAGCAGGCTCGACTATGAATTATAATCCCAAATGGGAGACTTTGGGCCAGTCCCTCTCTCTCAATCCTAGGAAAAAAGCAATCACAAATTACTAAAAACACTGAGAAAACTGCAGGGATTTGTTCATGCAGTTGTCAGAAGTCAAGACTGGCTAAGAGAGAGACATTCTGTGAGCAAGCCCAGGTGGTATAGTTTTAGTAAGCCTTTCACCTCTAGTGGTTCTGAATGTGGGCATTCACCTTTTATGTACTTTTATGTACTATACTGCTGTTTGTTACCCAGAGTCCAAAGGGGACTTGAGCAAACTGCAAATGTGTGTGTGTGTGTGTGTATGTGTGTGTGTGCTCATGTGTTTGCATTGTGGGGTGTTGAAGCATCATCCTGTTCCTTCACCCATTCATACCATCTCATTATATTCACAAGCACACATATGCATATCAATTACATCCAGGTATACAGTTTCACACAGGGCTGACATCTACTTTCTCAGGGAGATTTCTGCTGTGTTAGGAAAATTAGCTCATTTCTGAAAACACAATCCTAGAAAAAAGCTCCTTTCTGATCAGCAGCTGGCTGGGGGAAATGTCCTTTTTCCTTTCAACTTCACCCCAGGGAAACAGAAGGACCTTACGTCCAATCTGGTACAGATAAGAGGTCAACTCGAAAGGTAGGAGCAGATGGGGTTAAGGTTAACCCTAACCCTATTTTTGACCCACAGGCTGGATGCTTCCCACAGCTATCTTGTACCAGATTGGTGAGGACAGATTTAGGAAGGAGTCATGTGTCAAAGAAGAGGAAATAATGACACATATGATTTTACAAGTCAGACACTCTTCATCATAAATATGTGAATGGACATTTCTAAAGAAAAAACACTGAGATGAAACTGCTGTGCTAAAAAGGATAGTTCTGTGCTAAACACACACACACACACACACACACACACCCTAAGAATGCACAGGCCAACAGCACTCCAAATTATTTGAAAGTAATCCCTAATTAAGGAAGCTCCCTGACTTGGAAGGCTGAGGGCTATTCTAGGCAGGAACAACATTGTTCTCCTTCCTTTCCCTTTTCAGTTAACCACTTGGGGTGGGATGGAGAGGGAAGGGGGAAAGGAAGTTGGGAAGGCACCACTGTGAATTAGAAGAGACTTTGTTGCATTTAATATCAATTTATTTTGCAGACCTGCTGACACCGCAGGATTGCGCCACTTAGAATTTATGATCCTTTGAGAAGCGCAGGCGCAGAGAGTTGACTGGGGGTATTAAAAAAAACAAAACAAAAAATTCTTGCTATCAGCAAAAAAAATATCAAGAGACCAGAGATAAGGGAGATAGGGCTTTTCTGAAGAGAATGACAGCCCCAGCCCCCCCAAAAAATCCCCTTATAAGTGGAGCTCTAGAGAGTGACTGAGAGAAATTTCATTTGTATCTGGTTTCCTCACTCTTTTTGCTCATACAATGAATAAAAGCTCCAAACTGGCTTATCTGCCCAGTATCTGATCTAAACATGCTGGAATTAAATGGCTACTCTTCTGTGAGAAGAAGCTCAACTTTCAGCTGGATTGATTCTCTATTCTGTTTCTAGGAGTGAAGTCAGGCACCAAAGACAGGGTTTTGGGAGACCTAAGTATTGATGAAAATCGCAACTCACAGACATTGCTAACGAGGAGTCAGCCGTTTGGACTGTGACCATCATCTCCACTCTTCTTTCCCAGAAGCCCCTGGCAGAGATTTCTGGCACTAAACCAGGCCACTTCCTTACTCCCCAAAGATGCTTCAGAATAGCATGAACAGGCAATAGCACTACCGACCGATCCCAAGCTGAAATACTTCAAGGAGGTCAAATTGTGAAAAACCAGGATAAATTTTATGGGCCTTAAGAAGGAGGTACTCAATGGCCATTGGGCCTATGCCAGCCCATGTTGCCTTGGTGGTCCCAGCAATTTCTATGTGGATTTGTGTACATGTAGGCTAGGCGCTCAATTCTAGCAATGTATGTTGTTTCTCAGAGGATGCGGTTTGGCACAAACAAGCAAAGCAGGGATTTTGGATAGAAAAGCAAACCACAATACTATAAGGGGGCTTTAGTAGGAACTGAGAGTACTTTTATAGAGACGATGTGTTTCAGATTATAGCACAAGACACCCAAAGCATCATTCTCTTCTCTTCTTCTTCTTCCATAATGCTCCCTCTGCCTAGCTCTTATTTCTCCCTGCTGCCAACATTGCTGGCTGGGCTGCAGCATCTACCTACTGTAGTTGGCTCCCACTGCACTGCAGCTGGTAAGGCTGCTTATTATGTCCTGGTGAGAGACAAAGCACAGCCTGATGGGTTAGAGAAAGACTGGCAGGCTCTCCTCAACTCTGCTTTGAGGCTGGATAGTGAAACAGGATGGGCCTGTTGACATTCAAAACTGGACGATGAACAGTAGCCCTGTGCTTCCTTCCTGAGGTAGCAATTGCTTTTGTTCAGTAAGGTGCTTATATTAAAAAGTGAGCTCCTGCTATTGGGCTTGGCAGCTCTAGGACCAGCCATTGAGCCAGTCATGCCCAGCCTGATGGGTGACTGCATCTCTCCTCCCACCTCAGTTTGCCTAGAAAAGCCTTATTGCAGTGCCTCACAATTCCCTTCCCAGCCCAAAAGCCACTAATCAAAGAGCCATTATTACCTATCCCCATGGGGGCTTTAACAAAGTGATGTGTAACTCAAATGGCTGCTGTAAACAGAGTTTTTAAAAGGGCAGTGTGCAAACTATAGCCTCCCCAAGGATAAAGAAAATTATCTCTTTATTTCTCCACCTCACTACCTTAGTGCTCTATTAATTATTAGCTATTACCAGTTGCTTGCTCTGCATGATAGCCACAAATCTGTTAGTTAGGGACATTTTCCAAGCCAACTATCCTGTAAAAGCAGGGGACTTCATGGAGAGCATATTACATATTTACCTGGGAAATTTCAGGGCAACAGGTTTAATGTGGTCTTTACATTTTTCAAGGTGGCAGAAGAAATGGATACTGTTTATACATATGTTGCTGGGGATTGCCTTGTGCTTAAACATACGGTATATGAACACCAGAGCCATCAATACTTCCATACCTGGGAAGAAGTCTCCAACAAAATAGTTGTTTTAACATGTTCATGTCCCTTTCTCTTTAGCTTTGCTCAGAGCAATAAGAAATTAAATTCCCTTTGCTGGCCAAGATATGTCTCTCTCTTCTTTGGTTCTTTGATTTAGTGGCCAAGCCTTTGATAGCCAGGTGCTGCATTTAACATTTGGAGATGAATAAAGGCCACAGCAGGTGGATTGAGGATGCAAAGCGAATAAGGCCATTTTAATACCATGTGCCTATTGGGCTTTGATTTCCCTTTTTTTTCTTGTTCTTATGGATGGTGAGTCAAGCTTTTATTTCCTTTCTAAACCATGGTAAGCCTATTTTAAAATCTACAATGTGGTGCTCACAGGGGGGAGGTGGGGAGTTCTTGCCTCAAAATGGCAGGAAAGTCCAGTGTCCACATTCATCAATCATGCTTTCAACATTTGGTGATGCAATCTGAGGTGGGGAAAAAAGAGGCTTTGGGGGCTGAATGCAATTAGTGGGCAGATTCTGCTTTAGTTGTTCTGCCGTTTAGGGATTTGGTATGGCAAAGGAAGTGAACATCAACTGTAATTAATCTTTGTAGAAAGCGAGAAAAATGTTCCTCATAGAGAAGAAATCCTTAAACATCCTGGGGAAGTCAGATCATTTGGTAGGTGGGAGATGCTACAATAACTGCCCTTGAAAGGACTAGCGAACAGCAGTATCCATCCTGGATCGGGTGCAACATATATGTTATAGGCTATAGAAGGTGACAATTATTCCAGAAACATCATATTAGAATGGAAACTTGCACATTTATTTCCATTTGTGTCACAGTTCAACATTTTACCTTTTGGATTTTATACACTTCTTTGATTTCATTAATTTCCTCTTGAGTTCCTCAACATTAAAGATGAATGGTGTGTGATTAAGGAGCACATGCTTAAAGAGTGAGGGTTTGAATATAAGGCCTCCCTCTAAGGAAACGAAAGCTCAGGTGCCCCTGTACTCCCCCTGCCTCCAAGTGATGACTATAGGCTAAGGCCAGCAGGAAGAAAAGAGCATGGTCAGATGGCTGCTGCTTTTCTGCTGCAGTAGCAGCAACACACGCAAAACCTCTTGCCTCCTCAGTCACAGTAAAATACCTCTTTAATGATTAAGGAGAGGAGAGGCTGAAGGCTGACTGAGGTAAGGGATAAGGACCAGAAGCAGAGGAAACGGGGTTGTACAGTACTGAGATTCAAGTTGGTTTACCACCGGTTCGGTGGACATGGCTTGGTGGCCGTGCTTTGTGCATGCGCATTCCTACTGACCTTCTCCTGCACTCCTGCACTCTCCCTGTCTCTTCAACAGCTGATGTGCAGCAATCCGCTGTGCCACGCAATGCAGCTGAGCATCAAAAGCAGGAAATAAAGATCAGCATGGAGCCAGGTCAGGTGGATGGCCCCAGCAGCTGATCATTGGAGCGAACCGGTTCGCTCCCAGACGATCTCCAGAGCTACCGGTTTAGCTGAACCGGTACAATCCCACCCCTGGTGTTGCAGCAGCAACATCAGTGGTAGTGGTGGCTCCTTCCTTCCACACAGTTATGACTTCAGTTAGAGGCCCTGTGCAACCAGGTTTATGGACAATATGGGGACAAGGAGGAATCTGGACCCATTTTTTTACCAGCCCCCAAAACAAGTGTTGCCCATCTTGATTATTTGGATACTTTCAATTAGAGGAGAACTCAGTTGTGGGTGCTTTGAGGTCAGCCCTTTGAGTACACATGATCAGGAAACAGAATCCACAGGATGACTAGAACTCTATTGAGACAGGCTATAAGAGAATCTTATGTGTCCAATTATGTGTTACCTCCCCTCCCTCTTATACCCCAGTGAATCAGGAGAAGCCTGTCTCAGTCTTTTCCAAACCCTTTCTTGTTTTTCAGGTCTTAATGCTTCAGTGCCATAATTCTTATTTGAATTGTGCTGAAATGAGGGACTTTTATTGGCTGAGAAGATTATAAGTGGGTAGTTCTGGCTGAGAGATCAAGACTGAATCCTTATAATATAGTTGAGAGTTGAGTCTGAGGGAAGAAAGAGAGAGAGAGAGGAGGGAGGGAGGGAAGGGTTGGAAATGGGTTGAATGGAACATGTCTGAAATCTGGAGGGTTGAAAAGCGCTTGAGCAAGTGCAACCTATCAGGTGTGGTTGTTGGTATGGTTGCAGAGGGGTGCAGTAAGGATGGGTTAGAGTGGTGTCCCCAAAGCATATTGATAGACTCCCCTTGCTGCACAGCAGCATCCCTGTCTAAACTGCTTGATCTCACCACTGGGTTGATGGTGCTGGGGATTTCAATCTGCCTTCCTTGAGAGTCGGGTCTGATACAGTCCAGGATTTATGGTTCCTAACTTCCAGGGTGGTGATAGAAGGCTGAGTCAAGGCAGAGTTAATTAAGCAGGTCATGACAGAGGCAGTGAGGACTACCTCTTTAAGAACCTGTCACTTAAAACAGCAATATTGAACAATTATGATCCTGTCTTCAACCTTCCCTCTGGGGAGAACTTTGAGAAAATGATGGGGTTGTTATTGGTCAAAATCTAGAGAAAATGGATTATATGGATCCTTGTCATTTTGGTTTTAGGCTAAGCACAGTTCTGAGACTACAATAGTCATACCAGCAGAAAACACGACGAGAACTAGAGAGAAGGACGGCAACCCTCCTAGTGTTACTGGATCTCTTAGCATCTTGAGATAACATTAACCATGGACAGCTCAAGCATTGGCGTGCGAGGAACTTCCTTAAGGGATTGGTCAAGATAGTCCATACTAGTCAAGCCCAAGGTTTCTTATTTATCAAATGCTACCAGTTCAAATTTTACTTGCTCCCATCTCCATGAAACCACTGGAAGAGACAATCCATTTACAAGTGGTCATGTATCACCAATAAACTGATGATATATAGCCCTACATTTCAACTCTGCATGACAGAGGTGATGTAGCTGAAGTGCTGTCCTGAGTGCCTGGAGGCTGTTCGGGTCTTGATGTGGAGAAATAAGTTTAAAATCAATCCCCAAAAAAGACAGATTGGCTGTGGATCAGGAAACCATCAGGAACTCGTTTGTAAACTTGGGGTTTTCCTTGACTCACAGCTTCTGCTCAAAAGGCAGCTCCATCTGGTGTGCCAATTTTTTTTTTAAATTACATTTATATGCCGCCCTTCTCCAAAGACTCAGGGCGGTTTACAATTTTTGGGATACAACCCAATGCGCTCAGCAATAGCCGTCATTCCATTGTATATGCCTGCTTATTACTAAGTGACATTTTTACGAAGTCAGCTTATTGCCCCAAACAATCTTGGGTCCTCAGTTTACCTACCCCGAGAGGATGGAAGGCTGAGTCAACCTTGAGCCTGGTGGGATTCGAGCCTGCACTAATTGCAGGCAGCTGGAACTTAAGTGCTAGGCATTTAACAGCCTGCACCACCAAGGCTCTTTTAATTTTGATTTTTCATGGAATGGAAGGCCCTATCTACAATCACTCGTGACTTGCTCACCTCTGATTTGGACTACTGCAGTATGCCCTTTTTGGAGCTGACCCTGACAGAACATTTGTGACCCAAGTAGATTTTAAAAAGCTCTGCTCTGAGAGCTGGGTTGATTATCAGGTTGCTTCTGGGTGCCCTTCAAAGGGCTGCCTGTCATTTTTAAAATCTTCACAGCCAAAGATCTGGGACACAAGTATCTTCTCCCAATAGGATCCGGCTGACTGAAAAAGCAAAGGAGTCCCTGCTCTCAGGAAATGTCAGCTTCAGGGACTCCAGGGATGGGCAGCTGCTCTCCCCCTTCTAAGAAGCCACATCTCCCTGAGATTTGCATGGCCCCAAACCTGTAGGGATTTTGGGGGGGAAAATAATCAAAATCTGGTTTTCCCAACAGATAGATATGTCCTGAATGCTGTTCCTTTTTATGGTTTGGAGTTTCATCTGTATGGAATTCTTGTATTGATGGGGTAGGGTAATATGAGGTTTCCTATATGTGTATATTTTTAATCTTATTAACTGAACTGGGGTATATGAACTGCTCAGAATCTGGAACGACTGGAGAAATATATAATCCCGGCAAACAAATAAAAAATAAATAAAATCTGCTTTCCCAATCCTTTTAAAATAAAGAGGCTAAGTTGGGCTACCTGCTTACGTCTGAGATAGGCTGCAGACACCAAGCAGAGAGCAAACTGGAGCCCAGTTGTACTATTTTGAAAACCAGAGATCAGTGTGAACCTGTGGCATTAAATGAGGCATAATATGCAATGCATTCTTCCTTCTTGTCTCATCACTTTTAGCTATTATTCACTAAGGTTCTCCAATATATACAATCCTATACTTATTGGTTCTGATGAAGATCACTGGCTCAACATTCTTACAAATTCCATCCCACCTTTGAATCTCACACCAGTTTACTCTGACATGTCATTAAATGCTCAGATTACCCAGCTTGTTCTATGGTGTAGTATTCTGTAACTGCAACCTAAAATAGTTTGTATTTGACCTATTGGTGAAATCCTTTGCATGTCTGGTCAGATGTAACTATTATCAAGTGCGTATGCACATCATTGAAATTTGGGGACATTGGAAGGGAAGAAAGACATTTTTCTCTATAGGATTTCTCTTTGATTAACTATGCTTAGGATTACATTATAATTGTGACCCCGAAGGATGAAAATTTGCTGTTATGACTCAGAACTTTTACCACACCTATTGAGAAATATTGACCCAAGACTAATGGCAGTCCTGAAGGAAAGTGAGAATGCTAAACCCTGCAAGTAGACTTGCTTCTAGAATTTGGGTTAGCACAAAGAATATGCTCCATGCACTCTGGAGTATAAACTCCCTGAGGGACAGCATTCTTCTTTGATCTCTCCTTCAGAACTACTGAACTGGGACCAAAAACAGGTTTTGTTTAACGGAAATCAGCTAGTTGCTGGCTCTAGGAGTGCCTGTAGGAATCTTGATGACAAGGCACAGGAAGTGATTAAGAGATCTCCAGGGAACAGGCTGGCCTTGGGGGGTGATCCCATCAGAAAGCTTGCTTGCCAGACTAATGTGTTTAATAAAAGGGTTTCCTTCTGTCTAATAAGTGTTGGTATCTTTAATTCCCAGCCAAGGCTTCAACCCACCCCATTAAACCCTTCTCATTAAATATATACCAACTTGATAGTAAAGGTAAATGTAAAGGTTCCCCTCGCACATACATGCTAGTCATTTCTGGCTCTAGGGGGCGGTGCTCATCTCTGTTACAAAGCCAAAGAGCCAGCGCTGTCCGAAGACGTCTCCGTGGTTATGTGGCCGGCATGACTAAACATTGAAGGCGCACGGAATGCTGTTATCTTCCCACCAAAGTGGTCCCTATTTTTCTACTTGCATTTTTTACATGCTTTCGAACCGCTAGGTTGGCAGAAGTAATGGGAGCTCACTCACGGCGCTAGGGATTCGAACTGCCGAACTGCCGACCTTTCTGATCGACAAGCTCAGCATCTTAGCCACTGAGCCACTTCACTTGATAGTAATCCTACCCAATTCCAGATACCACAAGCACATCAAAGCTGGCTACGTCACTCTTTACAGAGGAATATCTTTGCATGATGTGCTTTCCTACTACTCAAGGTATATATTTCACCCCCAGACAGGATTTGCCATGTAAGTGATTACTACTCCCAGTGGCTGGATTGGACTACACCCAATCTCACCTAATGCCACTCTCCCTGCCTCTCCTTGAGTGGCCTTCCTACGACAAATCTTTTTGCCTTGCTTAGAAGATGGAGTGCCCTTCATGCTTATGGCAGTGTTTTCAACCTTGTCAACTTGAAGATGTGTGGACTTCAGCTGGCATACCGGCTGGGGAATTCTGGGAGTTGAAGTCCACACATCTTCAAGTTGACAAAGTTGAGAAACAATGCACCAAGGACCGGGCAAAATTATACTGAGTCTAAAGCTCCCCGGAGGTCAGAAGTGTTTGTGGGGTTTAGCAAAACATTCTGTTCTCCATACAGAAAGGCAGAATATAAAGCAAGTGAACCAACAGACTTCACCAATGACCAGCACTAATATATATGCATTCCTTTCAAAATATTGAGATTGCCTCCTGCATGAAGCAAGGTGTTACCTATCAGATGCTTGCTGAGAAAAGGAAATTAGAATGGACCCCTATGTATGTTCAACAACCAACTCTTTTTCTTTATTACTACTTCATCCACAGGCTTTTAAGACAAAGGTCATTCAAGATGCTTCCGTCCTCCAGCTGACCTAAATCAGAATGTGGCCACAATTACCCAAAGAGCCACTTGCTCTCAAAATAAGAGTGGCCAGTCAGAAGAGGAATGAGAGAATTCATACATTTCCTCCTTCTTTCCTACCTCCTCCAGTGTCAACATTGCTAACAAATGAAGAAGAAGAAGAAGAAGAAAAAGAACAACCCAGATTTAAGGAAAGCAATTTTAATGCTAGTCAGGAGTGAAAACATAATCTTGAAAACTGTTAAGGGTAAAGTCTTAGGCAGACTTACTGTAAGCCAATTAAGGTAAAACCTCTTTGAAGTGTTTCCTTCCCATTCGCACCCACCCAAACACATTAATACATGAGAGGTGGGATGTATGTCAGGATGCAAGTATGTAAGTATGCAAGATAAATAGACCTACTTGTCTGTACGAGAAACGTTTCTCTGTGCAAGAAGAGTTTACCTTTTCCAAGTAGTACCTTGTCTTGTACTACTCCCCCATTCATTTTAGATATCTCTCGGTACATTTAATGAAGTTAATGGAGGCATTTAATAGAAACTAATGCCTATGACAGAAGCAGCAGAGTAAAATGGTGACAGTGAAACTCCTCCGTACTGCATTAGCTGGTTAGGCAGTGGAATTTTCCAGGGAAGTGTGAAATCAAAGAGGAGGAGAAAGCATCCACATAGGACGATCTCCTGGACATTTCACCTTACTGCAGAAAGACTAATATGGTGTTTATATTTTATCGGCTGTTATCAAAATGCCTTCTTTATTCTCAGTAAACATTTGGAGGGTTTATTTTGAGTGTAGCTGATGGGAAACAGTTAACAGATGGGGAGAAAGTGAAGCAATCAACTAGGAGAAAGTTCCTCTCTGTGGAGGTGATGTTGTTTTCCTAATCTTTCCTGCACACACAGTAAAGGACTTTAGGATTTGGGAGACAAACACTCTGCTGTTCCTTAGGGAGCAGATATAAGCTAATAAAAAGAGGAATGTTATGAGTGGGTTTTTTTTAAAATCAGATTTCTGTAGGTTGCTTGGAGGCAACACCTAGACCTAGTAAAATACTATAAAATCCAAAGATGCTCAAGATTGTTTAACGCTGCAAGAAAGTCCTGGTCACAGGAAATAAATCATCTGATTCCTTCCTCTCCTGTATGAAGGGGAAAAAATAGACCACAGTTGTGGGGAGGAAGAGAATAGTTGAGTTCAGGCTCTGAGAGGATCTTGGAATGCTGGCTATCTTCCCACCGATATAATGAGGAAGCATTGGGCTTTGCCATTTGCTGGAGTATTTAAGTTATGCTTTCACTAAGCACAATATTTAAACATTACAGCATACCAATAAATCATATCAGATTCCCTGCCAAAGGAATCAAATATTGGGGAAGCACTGCAGGTTTGGAGTTTCACCCTGCTGAAAGACAGGATGTAAGCAGATTGAGAGCTTACATGGGGCATGGAGTTTTTGCCCTTATTTCCATTTAGGTTAGGTTTAGGTTTATTTGGACTTATAAGCCGCCCTCTCTCCCGAGGGACTCAGGGCGGTGTACATAAAAACAAAGAATACAAAAGTTAAAAACAAATTTAAAAAGTATTAAATCAACGCCAAATAACCTTTCGAATTAAAACCCCAATCCCCTGTCAGTCCAGGCCAGATTGTAAGAATAACCATGTTTTGAGGTCGTGGCGGAAGGAGCGGAGATTAGGGGCTAGGCGCAACTCAAGGGGTAGTTGATTCCAAAGGGTGGGCGTCCCCACAGAGAAGGCCCTACTCCTAGATACACAAGAGTCAAGCCACATGTAAGATTCTTTCAAACCAAGCTTAATTCCTGAGGATTTTATGGACACATCCGTGTGGTCTTCTTGACAATAATAAGGAAATGATTTGCCATTGCCTTCTTCCATATTTATTTTTACTTCCACATTGAACCCATAGCTTTGGTATTTCCTGGCGATCTTCTATACAAGTAGTACATAGGTGCATACTATATCGGTGCAACTCCGGTTGGTTTTTTGAGATCAGCCAAGATCAGCTAAGTGCTACCATCTACTGTAGGCTTAGAATACCTCTATATTGCAGACGGTGATCAGCAACATTCAGATTTAGCAAAAAACAACAACACCCTAATATAACACATATCATTCCTAAAGTGAGGTTTTCAAATACAGAGTGTACATAATAATAAAGAAATGATATAGATAGGATGATATAATTATTCTAGAAATGAGAGAGCAACCTTTGATGACTACATTAAACTGAACTTTGACTCTCCCTTCTTTAGTACAAGTTCCTGTGGCAGAATGGCTAGATCAGTGGCCAATCAAGACTGAGAAAACTTGGGAGAAATAGTCAGCTCTGAAATGAACCTTATCTTGTGCTACAATCTTATCTTAACCATTAGACGGTTTTATGGTGTAATCTCCTTCCTTGTTGTAGAAATAAAAGGAGAAGGTGGAATAAAAATCTATGTAAGATAAACCTTACCATCTTTTTTTTTTACTTTGAGAATCTCTCTGGGTTTTTTTTTATTCCTAAAGATCCAGTAGCTTGACAGCTAAGGGATCATTTTGAAATAACAGCGGGATAAATGTTTCCAGTGGCTTTGAAGTAAGAATGAGTACATGTGTGACAATTAAGTGAGACCTACTTACAGTTCTCTGAAATTAGCAGCAGCTTGTCAGTTCTCAGACCCACAAGGACCGCTGCTGAATGTACTGCTGTGATCCAGAAGATTATACAAGCTTCTGTTTGTATAACAGAAGAGAAGAAGAGGGATTCTATTTTCTTTCTTTCATTTTTTATGGGTTAGAAAAAGGCAGGAATCTTCCTGGTAAAGCTAAGATGGTTTCAGTGGTGCATATTCAGCTGAAACAGATCTGCTAAAGGAATTTTCTGCCTTTAGCTAACTTGCATAATGCAGAGATCAGTATTTGTATAAAGTGGGCTAACTGCTTGCAGCGTGACTCCTGTGCCTGCCTCTGATAGGGATTCCTGCAAGAAATCTGCAATCTACAGTGATGACAGAATTTGTTACAGATCATTAACTACCTCACAGTGGAGTTAAAATGCAAGAAAAAAAATATTAATGCACGTTGCCTTGAACAATGTGGATTGCCAATCAGAGTAACAAAGATACATGTCTGGCCAAGTGAGCAGTTCATACATGCACAAGGGAATACAGATTATTCTGGGATTTTAAAAATCTTTATATACTAAAGACTAATACATTCAGTTTAGCAAGAACGCCTTTCCCCCATTAGTTTATTTAAATTGAAATTTTTCTTAGAATCTCTGATGCTTCCAATTGGATGCCAGTGTGTACAGATCATGGTCCGTTTTTATTTGGAAATTTTTCTGTTAAGAGAACGAAACAAGGTTCTGCATTTTAAAAAATAAACTTTTGTATCTCGGTATCAAACACTAGTAATCTAACTGGATCCTTTATACCAAGGCCAAGACACAATTCAAGGAAAAAAAGCTTAACTTGGCCACGTTTACACAGTTTCCTATTTCCAAATTTCTTTACGGCATTTCTTCTTACACTGGGAAAAGTTTATGCGTGCCTCTTTTCTGTAATGACATCTTTGCCCAAAGTGCTGGCCTTTACTGTATTCATTTGTTGTAAACCCAGTTATAATCTTCAGGCTTTCTTGTTTTCTCCCACCCACCTCTGGTTGCTACTAACCTCCAATTTTTCTAATGTACATTCCTTTCTTAATCATGGCTGAAGGCTGGCTTGCTTATTCACCTGAGCTCCATTATGGAGAGCCTTGCGCTGCTGCGATGTGGTTCAGTTTAGTTTGCAAAAGAAAAAGAAGTAGAAGAAGAAGAAAAACAACAACCCCCGCCTCTCAGGAAAAACCCACCTAGGAGCTGTCCAGTGCTGAACTCAGAGATGATGAACGATTATGGACCATCTGCACTTTCAGAGCAGGATAGATTTATGAGCTATACAGACAGCTGAAAGAATGTCCATTACTATAACTCACTGGCCTCTTCTAAACAGGCATTTTCTGCCACCACTGCAACGTCCAGGTTAAGAACTGGCAAGAAAGAATGTGTGTGTGTGTGTGTGTATGTGTGTGTGTGCGTGCGCACGCGCATGCAGCTTGCTTAACAGCATGATGCAGCAAAGTATACATCTTTATAGAAGTAGAATTGGTCCTGAAACATCTCTTGATAATGTTATGGTAAATACACATTTAGTCTTTATAGCCAAGCTTGAGTCTACATATTTGGCATGCTGCAACTACAATTCAACAAGCAAGTGTATCTCTCCCTCTCTCTCTCTCTATATATATGCAGGTCTTGGCGTGTTCGGGTCTTTTCCCGTGTAGGATTGATAGTATCTTGGCGACGTTTTGACGAGGTGCCACTTGCCATCTTCAGGCTGGTGCTTTCGGCTTCATGCTTGTGTGAGCAAAGTGTGATCGGAGCTGCCATCTCTCTATAAATACTGGTGGAGAGGTGTGGTGTGCTGGCTCTGTTGTAAGTGGGTTGGTTGGCTGTGTTGTTACTTCTTGATTGGTTGATGGAGTTGATGTTTGCAGATTGGTTGGCTTTTACGTAAGACCCTGTGTGGCTGAGGTACTGGCTGTGTGTCTCTCAGCCTTTTGTGTTGTAACGACCTGGGTAATGGGCTGTGTGATGACCTTCTGAGTTCAATTGTTGTGACATCCTGGGTGTTGTGCTATAATCTCCTGGGTCATTGGCTGTGTTGTAACATCCTGAGGTTTTGTGGTATAACTTCCTGAGTTCCGTGATGTGATATCCTGAGCAGATGGCTGTGATGTAACATTCTGGGCTTTGGTTTGGCTCCGAGTTTGAGGTCTGGCTATGTGTTCATGGCGTGTGTCAGTTTGCTTAGTTTGGGGTTGGCCACATGGGAAAGAAAAACTGGACAACTTCCTCACAAATCTCAACAGCCTACACTCCAAAATACAACTCACCATGGAAACAGAAGCCAACAACTGCTGGGTGAGATCATCGGTGGTCTTGGGGTGAGGTATCAACAATATGCTGATGATACCCAGCTTTTCATCTCCACCCCGGACCACCTCAGTGATGCCCTCTCCGTGATGTCCCATTGCCTGGAGGTGGTGCGGGACTGGATGGGGAGGAACAGGCTCCGGCTCAACCCAAACAAGACTGAGTGGCTGTGTGTACTGTCATCTCAGATAATCCAAGAGATTCCACCATTGGTCATGGGGGGGAGAGGTGTTGCCCCCTGTGGATAGGGGGCACAACTTGGGTGTCCTCCTGGATGCATGGCTCAGTTTGGAGGAGCAGGTGGGAGCTGTCACCAGGGGGGCATTTGCACAGGTTCGCCTTGTGCGCCAGTTGCGTCCCTATCTGGACCGGATGCACTGCGCACGGTCACTCATGCACTCGTTACCTCTAGACTACTGCAATGCTCTCTATACGGGGCTGCCCTTGCATGTCATACGGAGACTTCAGCTGGTGCAGAATGCGGCTGTGCGGGTGCTGATGGGAGCGTCCCGATTCTCCCATATTACACCCCTCCTGTGCAGCCTGCATTGGCTACCAGTTGCCCTCCATATGAGATTCAAGGTGCTGGTAATAACCTATAAAGCCCTATATGGCTTGGGTCCAGGGTACTTGCAGGAACGTCTCCTGCCGTCGACGAACACCAATGCGGGCCTCCTGGGGGTACCGTCAGCTAAATATTGTAGGCTGGCGGCCCCTAGGGGGAGGGCCTTCTCTGTGGGAGCACCCACCTTCTGGAACCAGTTACCCCTGGAATTGCGCCTGGCCCCTGATCTCTGCTCCTTCCACCGTGACCTTAAAACATGGTTATTTTCACAATCCGGCCTGGACTGACAGGGGATTGGGGTTTTAACTTGGAATGTTTATTTGGCTGTAATTTAATTTTTTTTATTATTATTTTAATTTTTGTATTGTTCGTTTTTATGTACGCCGCCCTGAGTCCTTCGGGAGAGAGGGCAGCCTATAAGTCCAACTAAACTAAACTAAACTAAACTAAACTAAACTAAACTAAACTAAACTAAACAACCAACTTCCCTTCTTGGATGTCCTAATTTACAAAAAAACCAATGGCTCCCTAGGACACACCATCTACCAGAAGAAAACACACACCAAACGCTACTTAAACGCACAATCCCATCACCACCCTGCACAGATCAACTCCGTAGCCAAGACCCTCATCTCCAGAACCAAACACCTAGCCGACAAACACCACCTGAGAACAGAATTACACACCCTCACTAACTTATTAATTTCCAACGGATTCCAAAAAAATACAATTACCAACCTAATCCTAAGGGAGACACCCCCCAAAAACCGAGACACAGAACAGGATAATGGTATCGCCCTCCTTCCCTACATCAAAGGCACCATAGATAAAATCAGCAAAATTCTCCACAAACACAATATCAGGACAGCCTTCGGCACTGACCAAAAAATAGCCAACATCTTAAGAAACCCCCAAGGACAAGATCCAGCTAGAAAACCAAGGAGTTCATGCCCTTATCACCTCCCGATTGGACTACTGCAATGCACTCTACATGGGGCTGCCCTTGAAGAGCACTCGGAGACTTCAGCTGGTGCAAAATGCGGCCGCGCGAGTGATTATGGGTGCACCTAGGTGCGCCCATATAACATCTATCCTCCGCGGGTTGCATTGGCTGCCGGTGGTCTTCCGGGTGCAATTCAAGGTGCTAGTGACAACTTTTAAAGCCCTTCATGGCTTAGGAGCGGGATACCTTCGAGACCGCCTACTGCTACCGTATGCCTCCCAGCGCCCGGTTAGATCCCACAGGGAGGGCTTGCTCCGGATACCATCAGCCAGACAATGTTGGCTGGTGGGGCCGCGGGTGAGAGCCTTCTCTGTGGCAGCACTGTCCCTCTGGAATACGCTCCCTGTGGAAATTAGAACCATCCCCAATCTACTTGCTTTCCGCAAAGCCATTAAGACATGGCTTTGTCGGAGGGCATGGAATTGAGACTTTTGTTCTTCCCTCTTGTATGTTTGGATGGTATGAATGAGTTTTTTTGATTTTATATTGTATAGGCAACTGCTTTTTATCTTGTTGTACGCCGCCTCGAGTTCCCCGATGGGGGAAGAGAGGCGGGATATAAATTTAATAAATGAAATGAAATGAAATACCATGCAAAAATTACCCAGCCACATACATTGGACAAACCAACAGGAGAATAAATGCACGCATCGCAGAACACAAGAACGCAGTCAGAAAAGAAGAAAATACTTCCTCCCTTTTCCAGCACCTTAAAGCCACAGGACATGAAATTGATTTTGAGGGAACCAAATTAATCTCCAATACTGAACACTTCAACAAGAGAATAATTAGGAAAGCCATCAAAATAGAGAAACACCCCCATAACATGAATAAACAGGACTATACCTCCCACCTACCAGACATCTGGAAACTAACCCTAATGAACAAATGAGTCCCAGGCATGAAAATCAACACCGGACCCAAAACAACACATGACCACCACCAATCTCCCTCACCAGACTCAAACCCAAACCCATCCCATAGACGAAAGACAACCACCGTCCAGAAACCAGACCCCGGCTGCATCACCAGCTGCTACACCCTCCGACCCCCGTTATTTGCTTATTTTCTTACTAAGGTCACCAAACATGTCATCCTCCCTTCAGCCAATCAATTCAATTAAAGGGATAATTACAGGCAGTTGTATGAGCATTTTATTAGTCAAGCAGGAATGATTTGGACTATCCTTGCCCAAAGTAAATGTCCATAACGATATTCTCTTTATGTAGTTCTGTAAGCACATGATGCTCCACAAACTAAATGTTTTCAAGACTTTTATAAAAAGTCACTTACCAGTCTGGAAAAGATTACAAAAAAAAAGTACCTACCCATCCACAGAATCATAGTCTTGAGGTGTAAGAGATTTGAGATAATAATGAATCTTCCTAAGAGTCACCATCCTGTCAAAATCACTCCAAGAGCACAGCAAAAAATCATACAGGAAATCACAAAAAACCCCAGCAAAACATCCAGGAATCTGCATTAATCTTGTGTCAATGTTTATGACCATCAAAAAAGCACTGGGTATAAATGGGAAGCATGTAACAAGACAGAAGCCATTTATCACTTAGAAGACTATTGATGCTCATCTCAAGTTTACCAAAAAGTTCCTGAATTACCCTCCAGATTTTTGGAGGACTATTTTATGGATAGAGGGGTCAAAAGTAATTTTTGTTAGGATATATCATCATTATTAGAGCTGGAAGAAACCAATCTATGCTTAATTGTTAAGCATAGAGATGGTAGGGTCCTTGATTGGAGATGCTTTGCTGCCTCTGAATATGGATGACTTACTAGCCTTGAAAGAAGCATGAATTCCACTTTGTATCAGAAAATTCTACAACAGCATATTAGATCATCTGTTTGTCAATTTAGGCTGAAGCACAAATGGGTCATGCAGCAATAGGTCATGATTCCAAATATGCAAGCAAGCCTCCAAGAGAACTGATGAAGAACACATTCAATGGAATGACCATGACAAAGTCCATAACTTACACAGAGATGTTGCAGTGGAACTGGAATGAGCAATTCATGGTAGAAAACTCTCAAATGTTGCTGAACTGAAGCATTTGCCAAGGAGAAACAGGCCAACATTTCTACGCAGAGTGGAAGAAACAGACAACCAACTACACACAGTATCTGCTTGCAGTTACTACACTTACAGATGGTGCAGCCAGTTATTCAGTATAATGGAGTGTTTATCATATTCACTGCACATTACATGTTGGATAAGTTTGCTTATAAAATTAACTACCAAATCATGATGAGTATAAATTTGTTCATTTATACTCCAGTTATAACTCAGTAGGACCAGCGTTCAGCTCTGATAACATTCAGTGGTAAAAATATATGAACATTCAGAAAATTCAAATGCAAAAAGATAATTTTTCACAGATTTGTAAAGTCCTGACTAAAACTTTGCAATTAATCCAAATAGTAAAGACCTTCTTAGCAGAGACTACCACAGGATATGAAATTCAGAGACTGCAGCTGAGATTTTCAAATGAGTGTTTTTCTTCTGAATGTTTGCTATAATGGGACAGCCTTGTCCAAATTGATTGATTTCAAACTTTAAATGATTCAATGAAAGGAATTTTATAATTTGTACAATTAGAGAAAGAAGTAATCTCTTTTAACTTGCTTAAAAGTCCACAGCCACTTTACAAACGTACATTTTACAATTCTAGTTCTGAATTATAAAAATATATAAATACCGGTAATAATTTGGAAAATGAATGCCCATCTCTTTTCTATTTTATTTTCTGAAAACATTAGGTGTTTGAAAATATGCATTCTATAATCATAGGACTTGAGAACCCAACACATGCTCGTATACAAAAGAGAGATTATAAGAGGCACACCTATAGAGACACACTCACATGTGTATATAGACATCCCATCCACATATGTAATTTTTACCTTCATAATTATCTCTCCTATTTTCCTCTTTCCCCACACCATGGTATCAACAATCTAATATTTGAATAGGGAAAATATACTAATGAATAACAGTGGGCAGCTCCATGAACCTTCTGCTGATGTTTTAGCCATGGATTACAGCTGTCAAGTGGCAATTAAAAAGGTGTCATAAAATGTTAAGTGATCGTATTTCATGGTTCTTAGCCTCCTCTGTTGTAGAGAGACTTAGGGTAGACTGAAATGTGCTTCTCCCATGCTTTTTATTGGGATGCCAGAGGGTGAAAGATTTTGTTTCCCCTATGGAAGGCTTTGGGCAAAGAACTTGAGCTCAGAGAGATAGCTGGGAAATCCACTCCAACATACTCCCTAAGTTGCCTTTGATCAACTTTGCTTTGGAGGAACTAATTTTTCTGTCTTTGTGTCTGGAAGCTTATATTCTCTTTTGGAGGCTATGGGAGTCTGTTCCTATGAACCAAGGTAAGTGAAAGAAAATACCTGGGGAAAGTAATTAAAGATTGGGAACATTATGCTCTGGAAAAATGCTCAGGAAAATTAACATCAAAAGGCTGAATAATCTAGGACCTCATTCCAATCATCGTTCAAAATTCTTTATCAAGTTTGTGAACAGAGAAATGGAATGCACAGTTACTCAGAATTTTTGCAGGAGAAACAAAACTCCTCCAGCCATTCTCTTACGGGCCAGATTCTCCCTAAATGGTGACATTGGCACAACTGTTCACACAAACACAGTGGGAAGACATCCCTCATCGTTTTTTCCCTTGACAATTAATTGAAGTGTGAGATGCCAGGGAGGTGAGAGACTGCTGGATAGATGATTGTATAATGAAAGGCTAGACATTCACAAACACACCCTCTTGCCACTAAATAAATCCAAGAAAACTATAGTTCACGTGATGTAATATCTTGGAAAGATATATTCTTCCTTTAAAATACTTTGGAAAGTAAATTTGCTTTTATTAGAGTTTTTATTTTGTTGTGTCTTTGGCCCAAACTGAATGGCGGTGCTATGCTGTTTGTTTTTTCAATAGGAATTTTATATATTTGTTATAATTGCATTGTTGCTGTTTTATTGTTTATTGCCTAGAGTTTGTTGGGAATGAGGCAACCTAGGAATGCCATTAAATAAGTAAATAACTCAGCCTGAATGAGAACTGACTAAATAGTAATAGGTTTTCTTTCCATGTTTTATAGGAAGCTACCATATCAAAATAATCCAGTTCCTCTACCTCACTTCCACTTTAAAGCAGAAATTGGAACAGGAAAAATGTAGGGGCTAAACATATACTACATTAAGCCTTAGTTCAAACCTTCACTGAGCTGTGAATTCAGTACTTGGCTGAAGGAGAACTATTATTTTGAAATGTTATCTCATACATGCCCATAAACTGAAAGACGGGAATAATAATACTGGCTTAACTTAGTTACTGTAAGTCACTAAAGTCTACAAAATCTTGAAAGATAAAAAAACTGCATATAAATTCTCTGATTTTAGATGTTTCTATATCTAATTAGTTAATAAAGGAATAAACGTTATACCTGAGAAACCCATAAAATCTGCCTGTTTTGTCCAACTCTAAAGAATTACTTGAGGATTTTCTGAAATATGCTTTGCTTCAGGAGGTACTGTATAATCCCACTAGGCTTCCTCAACTGAAGAAGTATGCAGAAATGAGCAGATGCCTTTGCAATAAAGGGAACATGGTCCTAAAGAGTTGCTAAAAGAATCCATATTTTGTGTGTCAGTTATCATTGATGGCTTGTACTTTTTGAGAAGGAAATCTGTGACACATAGAGATATTCAAGAATTACTAAATAAAAAGGGGGTATAGACATTGTCTTAAAAAAAATCCAGAGGTCCATCATAAGTCCGGACTACCTGGATCCGTACCAATCGGGCTTCCGACCCGGGTACAGCATGGAGACAGCATTGGTCGCGCTGATTGATGATCTCTCTAGGGCTCGGGACAGGGGTTTTTCCTCTGTCCTGGTCCTGTTAGATCTCTCAGTGGCTTTTGATACCATTGACCATGGTATCCTGTTGCGGCGTCTCGGGGGGCTGGGAGTGGGAGGCACTGTTTTACAGTGGTTCTCCTCCTACCTCTCGGGACGTTCGCAAACAGTGTTGGCAGGGGGGCAGAGGTCGACTCCAAGGTATCTCACTTGTGGGGTACCTCAGGGGTCTGTCCTCTCACCTCTCTTGTTCAACATTTATATGAAGCCGCTGGGTGAGATCATCCGTGGCTTTGGGGTGAGTTATCATCAGTATGCTGATGATATGCAGTTATACATCTCCACCCCGGCCACATCAGTGATGCTCTCTCATGATGTCCGTTGCTTGGAAGCGATGCGGATCTGGATGGACAGGAACATGCTTCGACTCAATCCAGCCAAGACAGAGTGGTTGTGCATACCGACATCTCGGTCCAGTTCGGAGGTTCCATCTTTGGTCATGGGGGAGGAGGTGTTACCCCCCGTGGACAGGGCACGGAATCTGGGGGTCCTCCTGGACTCACGGCTCAAATTGGAGGAGCAGGTGGGGGCCATGGCCAGGGGGGCCTTTGCCCAGATCCGGCTGGTTCACCAGTTGCGCCCTATCTGGACGAGATGCCCTGCGCATGATCACTCAGGCGCTCGTTATCTCCCGACTGGACTACTGTAACGCTCTCTATTTAGGACTGCCCTTGCATACCACTCGGAGGCTTCAGCTGGTGCAGAATGCAGCCACGCGGGTAGTGATGGGAGCTTCCCGATACTCCCATATTACACCCTCCTTCAGCGGCCTGCATTGGCTTCCGGTTGCCCTCCGGGTGAGATTCAAGGTCTTGGTGTTAACATTCAAAGTCCTACATGGCATGGGTCCAGGATATTTACGAGAACGACTCCTCCCAGCATCAAATACCAACCGCCCTGTATGACAGACGGGTCCTCGGGTGCCATCCGCGACTCAATGTCACTTGGCAGTGACCCAGGGGAGGGCCTACTCTGTGGCGGCTCCCACTTTATGGAATCTTCTTCCACTGGAGCTCCGGTTGGCCCCCGATCTTCGCACCTTCCGCCACGATTTGAAGACTTGGCTCTTTTTACAATCCGGGCTGTGCTGACTCTCTGAGGGTTTGTTTATTTTAACTTTGGGGTTTTAATTCCAATTCGGCTTGTAATTTGTTTAATATGTTTTTAGGTAATTTATTTATTGTTGTATTTTTAGCTGTGAGCCCGCCCCGAGTCCTTTTGGAGAGGGGGCGGCATACAAGTCGAATAAATAAATAAATAAATAAATAAATAAATAAATAAAGATAGTCTTCCTACTCCAGACTCAGAAATTCTATTCCAGAGGATGGAACTTGATCTCAGAAACTTCTGACACAGTTGTTGCGGCATAAAATAAAGGGCCTGTGTGTGCAGGAGATACAGAGGTGGGGGGGAGGGGGAGAGAGGGAGGGAGAGAACATAGAGATGTGTCAACATAAAAAGGTAAATTCTCCCTAAAATTGAACAGATCCATATAACGTTCCTGCAACATCAATGGTTTGCCATTGCTATCTTCTAGAATGGTTTTTTTTTTCTAGGTGAGCGTTCAGCCATGGGATTTCTTGCTAGTCTCCCATCCAAGTACAAAGATGGTCTAACTGTCCTCAGTTTTATCACATATACATATCATGCACTTCTAACTCCAACTACACTGAACATCAAAAGCAACAATTAATTAAAATGGAGCATTTGCAGCAACAGAAAATAAGACTTCATTTCACATTATTAAAGTTCAATTTTGGGAGGTGTAGAATTGGGAATATTTCTAGCTGAATTTCTTTTCAGAACATTAAAAATATTTTTCATCGTGGGGAAAGCTACCAAAAGTTAGATATAATTAATACGTTATCAGAACACAATGTGATTGACTTGAGGCAAAGTACCTCAGTCATCCATCCTTCCATCCTGAATTGGGTTTGCCCCTTTATTTGTGTCCGGTATCTAAAACACAACAAAATGCACAAGACAAAGACACTGAATGCAGCCAATGGGGGTTTAAACCCAAAGTACTTAATTCCAAAGTATTAAAGTCCTACAGTGCAATGGAGTTTTCATTTCTTCAGAGATACACAACAGACTGCAAGAGGAAAAGTCTTAAAAGAATTACAGGAATTTCTTATGCAAGTTGCTAAATGCTCTTGATATATAAATAGTTCCCAGGACATACTGAGTCTTGTCTTAGTCATCTGCAGGACCTAACATAAGCAGCCCTGTTCCATGTGGAAACCAAAACCAAAACCAGCTGCATCAAGGCCAATATTCAAAACAGGATTTGCAAGGAGTGTATCTGAGCCATCTTGCAACATGTAGCCACAAGCTTTCTACATTTCACCAGCCTAGCTTCTACTGTGGGTCCTCCAAGTAACATTGTCAGAATGTCGGAAGTAAATGAGATTATAGACTCTGTTTGCCTCAGGTGTTGAGGCAAGCTGTGAATGTTCCCTTATTAACTAAGCAGAAAAAGGCTCAATCTCACCTTCCACATCAGAAAAAGTGGAATTCCAGAGAAGTTGTAGAAAGAAAAAGCAGCCATACTGTGGGGTGCCATGTTAAGGCAGGCCGTTCACCTACATTCAAGATCCTCTTTCCCATGCTACAGATTCATAGATAGATAGATAGATAGGTAGGTAGGTAGGTAGGTAGGTAGGTAGGTAGTAGACAGACAGACAGACAGACAGACAGACATAGATATAGATAGATATAGATAGATATAGATAGATATAGATAGATATAGATAGATATAGATAGATATAGATAGATATAGATATATCTCCCCACCTCTCTCCAAATAATTCCCCTGTATTCTATTCACTAGTAGGCTGGCTTAAAACTAGCTAAATAGCAACCTCTGCTTAAGGCACAGAAAAAAGATTAGCAGTAAGAGAGTGATTGTAAAGTACTACCCCTAAGGACCAAACTAAACATTATGTTTGCTATATAAAGAGTACTTATACTTTTCATTTAGAAGTGGGTGGTTGATGTACGCAATCATATTTGAGGATGGAAGCAATCCTTCCCCATTCACTAGATAAATTCTCCCTCCTCCTTTAACTTATGAAGAAAAGATACAGTTACACTAGGCTGAAACACAGAGTAATTCCTGTGGTGGCTGCATATGAATCACTTCTGGAAGAAAACTGTACCCAAGGCCTCCCTGAATCACAACTAGACTTCAGCATCTTCATGTACATTAAAGGCGCTAAATCACAGCTTCTTTCTTTAGTAAAAGAGAGATGATGTTGGCGTCCGGACAGAATCTGGATCTGAAAGGATTCCTCATTGGTGTCACAGGAACCAGAGAGGTCCATAGCTTATTGAGGTAACCATTGCCAAAAATGTACATACACAATACAAATTCCAGAAAGACCCGGAGATACACTGGAATGTCCATGACCAACTGAGGCTGTGCTGATGTCAGGAAGCACAATGTTTGGCCACACTTCTGGGAAGCAAATTATTGGTGCCAAATTCTATTTGCTGTGCCTTTCTTCCACTTCAGATCTTTGAGTGGGCGTGAATACAGGTAAGAAGTCCACTATAGAAGCTTCTAAGTAGTATTGCTTGTTACACATCCGTCTACGTGGTTGCAGTGGTGAGCCAGGGGGACTCTGCCCTCATCTTTCAAGCAGTTTTGATGAAGGGAAGAAACTCAAGCATAAAACAAACTGCTTGCAAATAGTATCTGGCAAAACCACTTGCCTGACAATTTAAAGAGCAACCTGCTCCCATTTCACAGTAAAGAAGGCCTAGCCACAGCATGCAATCAGTCCCTCATATATGATGCAGTCAAATCATAGCCAAATGCCGGCTACCCAGTTAGCTGAATAACAAGAAAAAAAAAATATTCTGGTGCAGTGATTCTTTTCCCCAAACTCTATGAGAACATGGAAATAATTAATAGGCCAGCGCAGAATAAAGTCCATCCTTCCAGGGTTCCTTCCTTAGGAAAATGGAGAGCTTTTTACTCCTCAGCTATTGTTTGGCATCCCTGCCCTCTTCTTGCTCAATATGATCTATAAGAGACAATTGAACTGTTACCATAAGAAAGAACATAAGAACTGCTGGCACACTTACTTCTCCTCTAGTAACTGCAACCTAGCGAAGAGTATATGATATAGAAATAGCATGTCAGGTCTTCCCACCTTTGGCATGAAATAACAGCATTATTTTATGCAATGAGGGGCAGAGAAAATCACAGCAGACTGATATCCAACTCTGTATGCTTCCCTAGAAAGACAATTTCTCTAGGAAATTCTCCCCTTATTTAGAACATCAAGCAGAATTTGCTGCAAAGAAAGCCATCTCTTTCTCCCCGTCCATTGTGCACTGCTCCTAGAGGGCCCCCACTGTATCCCTTCTTATTCTGTGTAATATTTATCATGCTGGTTTATTTATGGGCCCCCTTATTCGGGTAGGTATTTTTCAGGCCTGGTGAATAAAACATAAACCTCTGCAGTTTGTCAGAATGCATGCAGCTCCTCTGAAGCTGGCTTGACAAACGGTCTTTGGTTTTCTCTGATGACTGCACTTTGAGAGGAATACATTTGAATCTGGGTTCTTGGCACTCAAGGGAGGAACAAAAACTTTCCCCAATGGAATAAGGGATTTTTTTTTACAGCTTTCTGGCAAAGAGCGATAAACCATTCTGGATTACCATAGGCTGCAAAGCACAAACACTGGATTGCATACCAGGAAACAAAATGTGCGTTGTTGGTCTGAGAGTCTACGAGATGGGAAGGTGGGAAAGACTGAGGAAAAGAAATAAGGAACTTTCAATACCTTTCTCAGAATTCACTTGTGGAGGGCTAGTTTTACTTGCAGTACTTCAAAGTTCCTTGCAACTTCTGCTGCTTGCCAGAAATGGCTCAAGGAAGCCTCAGATTACAAATCTCCATTTAGATCCCTTCTGAGGAATGTTATTTGTTTCTAATCCAAAACTTCACAGGAGTTGAGGGAAGTATCTGAATAAAAAAGACCACTTTCACGTGGCTGATTACTCCATCCAGGCCTCCTAACTTTAACCCTATTAGAAGGTATTACAGGAGTTGGATATATGATGGGGGGATGGATGGACTACAAAACAGTAAGGCATCTAGGTTACTGTCCCAGAGGTAAATTACCTGTCTCAGCTTCTGGAAAGCTGAGATAGGATGGAGACAGCATCTTTTCTCATGGTATAAGCCTGAGTTTAAAACGATCAGAATCCAACTCTATGATGACCCATTTCAAGGCATTTGTTTTCTTTGGCCATTGTTCCAGTGAGGTTTTCTCCCCTTCTGGTAAGTTTCTATTTGCAGAAGAAATGCATCATGCCTTCTTCCTGTTCCCCATCCCCTCCCCTACTTTTTAGTTCCTTTGAACTAGCCTTGACTTCCCTCCCCTTTTCTTAGCAACATTTTTGGAAGTGATTTGCTCGTCTTCTTCCTACGGTTTAGAGAGAGTGACTGGCCCAAGGTCACCCAGCTGGCTTTGTGGCTCAGGCAGGACTAGAACTCAGAGTCTTCTGGTTTTTAGCCTGGTGCCTTAACCATTACACCAAACTGTCTCTCTTCTCTCTATTACCAGGGGTGGGATTCTACCGGTTTGGACTGGTTCACGTGAACTGGTTGTTAAATTTGCATCTGGTTCACTGAACCGGTATTTGAACTGACCGGCTGGCCCTGCCCATCCCTCCCCTCCCTGGAGTTTCCATGTGGCCCATTTTCAATGCAGGTAAGTGCAGGGTCCACATGGAGGCTCTGGGAGGGGGGAAAACAGGTCTTCCGAAAGTACTGGAAGTCCGGAAAGTACTGTTTCTGGCTTCTGGAGGGCCTCCAGAGCCCGGGGAGGCCATTTTTGCCTACCCAGAGGCCCAAAGGAAGCCTCTGGACCCTTGGGAAGGCAAAATATGCCCCTCCCAGAAGTTCTGGTAGGCCACGTCCACCAAGGCCACACCCACCTAGCAACTGGGCAGCGAACTGGTTGCTGGGATTTTTGAATTCTACCCCTGCCTATTACATGTTCAGAATTCATTTATCTTGTGGCTTCCTTGGCATATTTAAATAGTGAGAGGTCTAGTGGAATTAGACTGGAAGCAACGGTTTGGGATGTCCTGTTTAAAAAACCACAGTGCTTCCCACAAGATCAAGGGACCCCATTAAAGTTGCCAGAAGGCATAAAACAGATAAGGAAATTAATTGTCTCTTCCAAATTACATAGCCATTGCCCTGACACAGATACCTGTTCCCGTGTACAACCACTCTCCCATGTTGCATTCTGGATAATCTTGGATAGGTCCATGGCAGTCGTGGTGGCCATGAACTCCCAAGCTGCCTCAGATCCCACTACTAGACAAGGCAGATTGAAGCCCCCTCAGAATCATCAATTGCCTGCCAACCCAGAAATGGAGTCAAGGAGCTCAGGCAAGGAGGTTGCTGCCCAGCAGGGAGGTTGGTGCAATAACAAAAATCCCAACTGATCCCAATGTAATGAACAAAGTCTCACAGGGTGTGACCTGTGCATGGCAACCATGAATGCTGTAAGAGATTCCTGGATGACAATCACCACACCTTCACTCCTGCCTCAGAGTTTCAGCTGATGCCACACCTGAAACCCAGCTTGGCATATCTCCGAAAAGAGCTAACTCTCCTTTCCAGACCCAGCCAGGTCTTGGTGATATGGGCCAGGTTGTCCTTCTCCTCAGTGACTTCATCACTAATGAGGGAGGCCTTTTTATTGACTGACCTGGCATTTAATAGCAGCAGCTAAAAGTCAAGGCCACTGAAGGTCTGCTGACACTGAAGGGTATTGGAGCCAAGGCCAAGGAAGTGGAACACAAACCAGTATAAGACAAGGGTCCTGAATTCCCCAAGAACAGCCTGCTCTCTGTCTCTTACCCTATCTCCCCATATTATAATCACCACCATAATATTATGGCCTGCCTCCACCTCCGCCCATCCCCACAGCCAGGGGAGGTTAGATCAGGAACCTTTCATTGTTCTCTCCAACCATCCCTGGGTGAGGAAGCAGGGAACCCTCAGCTCTTTAGCTTTACAGTTCACTTAGTGACTTACAGCAGTTCACTTAGTGACCATTTGAAGTTATAATGGCACTGAAAAACTGATTTATGACTGTTTTCCACCCTTAGAACCGTTGCACCATCCCCATGGTCACATGATTTACATTCATGGATGCTTGATAACTGACTCACATTTATGACAGTTGCAGTGTCCTGGGGTCCCATGAACACTTTTTGCGACCTTCTGACAAGCAAAGTCAATGGGGAAGCCAGATTCACTTAACAACCGTGTTACTGACTCGACAACTGCAGTGATTCAACTTAACAAATGTGGCAAGAAAAGTCATAAAATGGGGCAAAACTCACTTAACACATTTAGCAACACACTTAGCAACATAAATTTTGGGCTCAGTTGTGGTCATAAGTTGAAGACTACCTATACTAACTCTCAGTGTTAATCTTCTCATCATTCCTTATCGCCCATCCCCTCCTACTTGTGACTGTATGACTGTAACTTTGTCGCTTGTATCCTTACGATTTATATTGACTGTTTCCTAGTATGATTTGATTGCTTATTGTACCCCATGACTATCATTAAGTGTTGTACCTTATGATTCTTGATTCTTAACAAATATATCTTTTCTTTTATGTACACTGAGAGCATCTGCACCAAGACAAATGCCTTGTGTGTCCAATCACACTTGGCCAATAAAGAATTCTATTCTGTTCTGTTCTGTTCTGTTCTATTCTATTCTATTCTATTGCCACAAATACCCAGTGCCACTGACCACACAATACATTCACAACACACATAGTTCGGAGAAAGCTAGAAACAACTTAATTGGCTTTCTTTTCCACCTGCAAATAAGCTTATCTCTAGCTACTGTATCTATGAAATAAAATGACATCTAGGATAGACTTTCCCAATTTCATGCACATGTATACCAGAACCAGTACAGTGCTAGCAATGAAACATGCTTGAAATGTTGAATTAGGAATAATTATATACCATTATGCCACTCCCCTGTCTACATTTAGTAGCATAATTATCTTATGTTATCTAATGCTAGCTACTTAATATGGTAAGAGTTAACTATAATTATCTACAAAAGACTGAAGGAGTTAAACAGGAGAAAGAGAAAGAAATGGGGGGTGTCTAAAACTGAAATAAATCCAAGCTGTTTCTGTGGAACTAAATATTCCTTCTTTCTTCTATCCTAATAAAAACCAAAAGTCAAGCAAAGAAATGTATTTTATTACATCAAGTAGCATTCGGAATGCAGAGAAGATTTGAGTTATGTATCAGTCAAACACTGATGTTCAAAGCAAAATTATATTTTCAGTGTGAAAAAAAATGAATGATTAGCTAAGACAAAGAGGAGAAAGGTTGGAACCCAAGCTCTTTTTGACAGATTATGAACTGTCCTCCCATATTGGCAGGACCTGCAAAATATTGTTTAAAAATCAGAAAAAATAACCTAGTAAGTAGTTCTAAAGAAAACACACTGCAGGGCTCTCTCTCTCTCTCTGTGTATTTCATTTCAGTTTTCAGAATCACTGGGCTAATGGAATCTTTAAATTGTAAAGGGTAGAAAGGGCAAATCTATTAGCTGTATGAAATACTTTTGAGTTAGTCTCTAGTGCTAACCAAGCAATGCTATTTCAGGCTTTGCTAATAAATATTGCCTTTACTCTTCCAAACCAAAACCTTCAGATTAAAGAGAACTGATTATTTATGTTACAAGTTGAATCCAGGCACACCATTACCAGCAAGCCCAGTGTAAAATTATGTCCTCCCTCAAACTCATTATGTCCAATTCTGAGAACCTCACAAAAAAAGGTGAATACAAATTGGTACAGGCTAGATTTTGAGGACCCTAAAAATCCTAATTTTGAGACTATAAGAAAACAAGCATTATAAAGAGAGATTGAGAAATCTGGGCAATCTGAAGAAACCAATTAAGGGAGGAGGATGAAATAGTACTTTTCAAATAGCAGAAGTGCTTCACATAATAGGCTTACATTAGGGGAGGGGGAATCTTGTTGAGAAAAAGAGCTGTGAGTGATGCTTCACACCGCTAATTTGATTCCAAGGATTTGATCAAATCACCCTTTCAATCAGACGGTTTGAATCATTTTTTAAAATTCTTCGAGGTGCCCTCAAATCAGTTTTAATCTCTGAGGTGCCCTCAAATAATGTCAAAGAGATGTGAAGATGACTGAGAAATTTAGTAGGCTTTCTGGTTTTAGAAACAAATTCTGTTGCAAATTAATTCACTTTCATATATGGTCGAAGCTGGCGGATTTGGATGTGGTGATTTTGACACGATACCAATATGAGCAGGTAGTCGGTTGGTTTTTGTCATCTGTGTAAACTCAAGGATTTTCGAAAATGTTGTACTGCTATCTATGCCTCACTCTTCTGTTAAAATTTGTTTAGACAGGTTCACTGGGAGGGAGGTTTTCATCCCACTGCTCCTTTTTATCGTTCCCTTTCTTTCTTTGTGAATCTTTTTTCTCACTTCAATATCATTTTATCCTGACCTAACTCTCAATTTGCCTGACCAGAACTATTAGCCCTTAGATCCAGTTTGTCTCAAGCCTTGGTAGCTCAGGCTGTTAAATGCCTGCTCTTAAGATCCAGCTGCCTGCAATTATTGTAGGCTCGAATCCCACCAGGCTCAAGGTTGACTCAGCCTTCCATCCTCTCGGGGTAGGTAAACTGAGGACCCAAGATTGTTGGGGGCAATAAGCTGACTTTGTAAAAATGCCGCTTAGTAATAAGCAGGCATATACAATGGAATGAAGGCTATTGCTGAGCACACTGGGTTGTATCCCAAAAATTGTAAGCCGCCCTGAGTCTTCGGAGAAGGGCAGCATATAAATGTAATTAAAAAAAAAAAGTTCTTCAACTTTTTCAACTCCCCTTTTAGTTTTTTATTCTTCCCATGCTCGTCCAGAACAATTCCTAACGTGCATAAGCGCACCAGCATGCCTACCGTCTTACTGTCCCCATTTATTTGTATTTATTCCCTTTGTTCTTGTTTATGTTCATACTTATACTTGTTATCTCGTACATGTTTGACAAACAAACAAATA
The DNA here is from genome assembly GCA_009733165.1 of Naja naja. Taxonomy (NCBI): domain Eukaryota; kingdom Metazoa; phylum Chordata; class Lepidosauria; order Squamata; family Elapidae; genus Naja; species Naja naja. The sequence goes on from CM019149.1 coordinate 139,994,760, forward strand.
AATAAATCCCTCCCCCCCCCAAAATACTTGCTTTTGTTTTATCTTGTCCTGAAAAACTTAACCGTGTTTTTTTTTTTTACATGAATGAATCTGATGTAGCATGCTTGTTATCCTAAACATTTTGGAAAGTTTTTGTTTGGAAGCTGAAGTATGATTTCAGCATAAATTCTTATATACGCTTCGCTGGGGAGTTTTGAAGCTGCTGTGCAGTTCTCATCCTGGTTTGAAAAAAATATTGTGGTGAAATTTTTGATGCTACTCAGCTCAAACACTGTAATGTTAATGTCTTGTAAAGGGATATGTCAAGTCTGCTATTTTCATGTTGTTCTCCACCACAATCAAAACAGTGCAAGCATTTTCAAGCTTCTTTGTGACAGACTAGGGTCTTAAATCTTCAGCTGAAGACCAAATAACCTGCATTGAACCATACTGCCTTTCTATCTAGAATCTTCCATCTGAATTGAAAGTCACCACTCAAATCTTGGATCTTGACTGATTCTAGACTCTGCCAGTTACCGTGCTGGAAGGTCTTCAAGCTGAAGTGGGATAACCATATGTATTAAGGCACATTCCAGCCCCGAGTTTTCTACACTGATCAGTGAACTGAGAGTGCTTTCAGCCCCATACTTCTAAATCCTTTAGAAATCCTGACATGCCATCAGACGCAAGCCAGTTACAGATGCTTTCAATCATTCCCTACCTCTCCTCTCTCATACTAACTTTGTCTCCATTTTGTCATTTGAGGAATTTCTGGCTCTCCCCCAAAACCCCTCTTATAAAAATCAAACTATTTAAAAAAATGGAAAAAATGAAAGAAGCCAAGAGATTTCCCTGTGCCACCATCTGCTAATCTACAGGGTTATTTGTGTCAGCAGTTTAGAAAGAAGCAAAGTGATATCGGGGGTGGGGGGTGGGGGTGGGAATCTTCCATAGATGCAGTTTTAGAAATGGGATTACTGGTTTCTATACACAAAACTTGCATTTCACAGATTTAGAAATGAAAATGGCATACATTAATCTTTGTTCACTCTGAAGCAAACTCAACCTGATACAGCACAGAAGGGTACAAAAATACATTCCCAACGAACTGGAGCAACACAGATGTGAGCTTGCATACTAAAGGAAGCTTGCTTTGAGCAATTAGTGGTGACAAACCATCTTCAGTGCTAAAAGGCCCAGACCATTAAGGAAGCAGTTCACCAGGCCACCAGGGGAAACATGTTCCTTCATGCTCAAGTGCCCTACTCCCTCTGGTTGACAAACCTCAACTTTCTTCCTGACATTTGAGAAGGAAATGCTGTGACATCGTATGCGTAGGCATGGTAATCGTCTGACCATCTTATCAGAAGAACAACCCTCTGCCCTTCTTTCTAGCTCCATCTTGGACTTGGAATGGAATGAGTAAGAAGGAATAATTCTTCCTAATCTCGTGTGACTTCCGAGAGTCAAGACCAATATTTCCAAAGAAGCAAAAGGTCAAGGAAGAAAAGCTGGAATACACAATAGGAAAGTCTGCTGTTATCTATGTACTTATTGACATCAGGGATGCACTGAGGAAATAATGATTCTACAGTCGACTGTGTTTGTGTTTTTAAAGTCCCAAGCTAAGTCTCTTATTAGGGATTAAAGTTTCATTTCCAATCCAGATAAAAGATTCATAGGTAGCAGGACTGCAATATGATTTGGCCTGAGTTCCTGAAGTTGTTGCCAGCCAGAGTATATCACTCTGGTTACATAAATGAATGGCTGGCCCTAACAGCCTTTTTCATAACTCCATTTACCAAACACACAGGGAACAGAGTTCTGCATCTAGGGCTGCAGCCTTATTTTTGATTACATTCACCCCTGAAAGTACTGTGGGCCAATGTTAGAACAATATGAGTCTGATCCTCTTTACTATACATGGTTGCAGCAAGGGCGAGCTTGTAGACATCAGCCCTGGAGCTGCAAGTAGCCACATTTCAGCTCTTTATAAAAGGGGAATATGATTAATCAGATTAAAGGAAATGGAGGCAATATAACACAAGGTGACAAAAGAAGCAATTCTCTGTGAGAAAGGAAATCAAACAAAGAAGCAAGCCCTGTAGAAGACAATGACAAACAAAAACAGAGGACGACAGAGAAATCCCATCATATACAATATATTTCACATTATTGGAATGGAAAGAACATGCTTTTGGCCTTTACAGAGAAAAAAAAGTAGTAGTACTTGGAGACATCATTATTAACGCCAGAAGGGCAGAGAGATACATCTGTTCTTCACAAGACAAGAAAGAGAAACATTCTGGTAATAGTTGATTCTGTCCTGTGAAGAACAGAAACATGTAACAGCCAGTCCCACTGGTTCATGAAGTTCACTGTCTGCTAGGAGCAAGGATCAGGATGAGGCAGAACAATTTCCAAGATTTATCAGTTCTACTGGTAATTACCGGGCTAATTCATGTATGACAAATGCTAGTGCGGGGGGGGGGGTATCAAACGGGTGGCCCGTGGGCCACATGAGTCATGTGAAGGCCACCCACACCCCAGCTCCGTGAATGGGAAAAACATTGCAAAACTTCACGTGACGGCAACAAGACGCGGCGAGTTTGACACCCGTGTGCTATTGTGAAGAACAGCTTCAACATGGAGGTTTTGAAGACCTAAGAAGGAATCTCAAGAATTGAGGCTCAGGTGCTATCCTCCTACTCCTTAGAAGAGGACTGTGAAGAGAAGCAAGAATATTACAGGTGCATAATTGGCTATAAAAATCCTTGCATCAGGAGCAATTTAGTTATTAAGAGGATTGTAGGTTATTGACACAAGGAGTTGAACTTTTGAAGAATTGACAAGAACTTGTTTGGTGAAAGCATGGTTAGTTTGGATGAGGAGAGATTTATACTGAAACCTTGCTGTTGGAGACAAAAATCCTGGGGTAAGGACCTCAGATAAAGATTTGTGCATTATGAAAGGAACCAGCAGTGTTGCTTTAATGCGGCTTATTAAACCACTCAATAAAGTATCAAGAAGAATACTGGCTCATGGCATTCAAGGCCTTCATTGTCTATACATTAATGCTCAAAGTATGGAAAATGGACAAGATGAGCTTGAACTCTTAGTTCAAAAGGTCTTTAATAGACATAATGGAAACCTGTGAAAGTGATGCCATAACCTCCATGCAGCAACTGAAGGATATAACTTGTCTAAAAGAAGCAACAGAAAGAGAGAAGGAATTGTACTGTATATTAAAAGTATCCACACTTCTTCAGAAATCCAAATTAATGAATTCGGTGATTCTGTAGAAAGCATTCTGATTAAAATAATTGAGGAATAAAAATAATTCTGTTAGGTGTTACCCAATTGAAGGGATGGCATAAAAAGCATGAAATATTTTGATCAGAAGGTTAATTATATTCCAACATCTATTAGAAGACAAATTCCTTCAAGGATGTTTTTTTCAATGGGAAAAAAAAACTTCTGAAAGTAGGAAAAGGCAAAAAAGAAGAACAATCCTTTTCTTACTACTAACCAATTGGGAAGACTCATCTGAGGAGAATGCAGAAGTAGTTGGGATGCTCAAAGTAAATGATTGTGTAATGCTAGGGCTCCTTGTGTTATTCTGCCCTGTCATTCTGGAGCTTTTAATCTATTCCCCCCTGCTTACAATTGACTGGCCTAGTGATGTAAATGGCAGTTAACCATTCACTTCACAGCCACTTAAATCTTAAAATCCTCTGGCAATTAGCCAAGTTGGAGAGCAACCTGATCCTTGGAAATCCCAAAGTGCTCTGCATGGACCAGCGATTCTGGGATCCTCCATCATTAAAATCTAGTCAGCAGGCAAAAACAACTGGCTGGACCAGCTTAACCACAGCTCCTTTGCACACTAACAATTCTTTCTATATTTTATTATAACTGATTATCTTCTCATGTGAAGCAACAAGTAGCTGTTGCCGAATATACTACATGAACCTGACCCCTACCCCTTTTTGTCTTCCCCATATCACAATACAGTAAAACTTAACCTTAAGGAAAAGGTTGGGAGTGGTTACATTTGAAAGGAGTCCTGATTACTTGCCAGAGATGCTTTTTAGGACTCCTGCATTGAACAGGAGATTAGACCTTACGAATTACAGATACTTTTTAACCCAAACATTCAGTTGTTCTATGATAGGATATGCAGTCTATCATGCAATTATGCAGAGCAGAATGAATAGACAAGATTTAAATTTGAGATTGATAGACACGCGGGCAGGAAATACCTATTTATGTTCAGTAATTAAATTTCTAGAACCAACTGTATCCAAGATTACAGAAGGAACTTGCTAATGGACTTTGTGTTTTACCTTTAAAGATCCTGGAAAATGCGCGAAGTGCCAAATGACTGGAGGAAGACAAATGTTGGTTTCAAACATTTTGAAAAAAGAAGGCTCCAAGGAACTACAGACCAATCAGCCTGACACTGGGAAGGTTCTGCAGAAGATCATAAAGCAATTGATTGGTAAACGCATTGAAAACATCACAATAAATTACTATCTTTCTCCTTCTTTCTATTTTGGCTTGAGTAATCTCCTCAATAGATTATGGGATACTATTTATAGGATACTATTAATAATACAGGTAGTCCTCAATGTACGACCATTCATTTAACAACTACTTGAAGTTACAATAGACCCCCAAAAAGTGACTTATAACCCATACTCAAAGTTACAACCATTGTACCATTGGCACAGTGATGCGATTGCAATTTGGACACTTGGCAACTGTCTCGCATTTATGATGGTTGTGGTATCTTATGGTCACATGATCCCAATTTGCAATTTCCTCAGCTGACCTTTGACAACCGATTGGGGAAGCTGGATTCACTTAATGACCGTGTGATTCATTTAGCAACTATATAATTTGCTTAACAAGCACAGTGATTCACTTAACGATCACAGCAAAAATGGTTGTAAAATCAGATCTGGTTGCCTGACAACTCAATATCAACATTGCTTAGTAATCAAAATTCTGGTTCCAACTGTGGTTGTAAGTCAAGTACTACCCGTATACCTTTTTTTTTAACCACAATTAGTTACATGAGACCTCAATGACATGTCAGTTATCAAGACATATAGCTCAAAGAATTCTTATCAACACGTTCTCATTAACTGGAGTAAGTATTGAATGGGGTATTACAAAGGTTTGGCCCATGCCTTATACAGTTCAGTATTCTACCAATGATATGGATGAAAGAGAGGAGGGAGTGACCAAGAAATCTGCAGATTACACAGAATTAGCCAAAATAGCTAATACTCTAGAACAAGGGTCTCCAGCCCCTGGGTCACAGCCTGCTAGCGGGCTGTGACCTATTTGGAACTGGGTCGTGTGAGTGGCTGGTTGGAGCGCCCAGGTGTGTAAAACAATTTGCATGAATGGCGGGCCAGTGGGCCCTCACGCATATGAGCACCAGCTCACCACTCACACAGCCCAGTTCTCCTCTCTCCCCTCAGCCGGGCCACCAAATCTCAAAGGTTGGGGATCACTACTCTAGAAAACAGAAATAAAACTCAAAATAATCTTGTAGGTTAGAGAAATGGACTGAAAGCCACAGAATGAAATTTGACAGAGAAAAACACAAAATTACGCACTTAGCAAACTTAAACCAAATATACAATTGTAGAAAAGGGGATACCATGCTTGGGAGTTAGACTAGTTAACTGGAAGTTGAGTTAGAAGGGGAAGCAGAGTAGAAGGGGTATGAAAAGACAAAAAAAATGTAGATTGTGTTAACAGAACTAAATTTTACAAACAGTAGGAAGTAGTTGTTCCACTATATTTGACCTTATTCTATAGCGTATTATATTTAAGCGTCATGCCAATAATGTAGCACAATGGCAATGCCAGATGTGAAATGCTGCAACTTATGTTCTTAGACATTGGGATGCAAGATTGTAATCATGGCGTGTGTGTAATGTCACAAACATACTTTTCATTATGGCTTCATATTGGTTTGTGGTTGATACCATGCCTGTAACTCTCTGACAAGATTTTACAGACACAACTTTTATATAACTTAGAACTTGTAACTTGACAGATAATTCAACTTTCATACCAGTCTCTCTGCTTCTTAAGATCTGATTAAAGGTGAGTGACTGACTTGGTCATTAGAAGAACAAAAAATCTTTGTAGACATTGCCTTTAAAATATAAAACTTTTTACTCTGTCCAGTTAAATTTCATTCTCTTTAGCATAAGATGAAGCCCATTATATTGGAAGGGATCTTAGAAGGCATCTAGCCCAGTCCTTTCTTAGTGCAGAGTGTGGATTATGGCTGATAGATTTATTTATCTGACATTTTCGTTTCAACTGCACATTTTCCCTATTTCAAGATTTGATCTGACTGCATGACAAGCTAAGCCATATGCCGTAATTTGGATTACAATGTCATTAGAGCCCCATCCATAAGTCAACTGTGCTTAAAGAGGAGTTCTTTTATTGCCAGGATATAAAATTTGGATAAATAGCAAATTATTTAAATCACAATAAACCAAAATAAAATGTCAATATATGCTCATAATACCGAGCTTTTAAACTTTTTTTAACAAAAAATAAACAAACACCAATCCATAAACAAAAAACCAAGAGAGTATTCCATCTCATTTCTCTATAAACATTTTAATAAGATGGTGTATGCTTGATTTATTAGGAATGAGGAGATAGACTGAGCTCCAGCCACATAGATTTATTCTGAGCCAAAGATTAGGCAGATGGTGCTAAATGCTTAAACCCCCTGAGATGAAGGGTACAAAAAATGTTTCTGATCTCTGAGTGTTGTAATAGATTTATTGTTACTTTCAGTATGAAATCAAAAGCAAGGAAAATCAGGAATATTCAACTTATTTTTTTGTGCTCTGATTCCAACATTTTGGGGTGCTTCTTTTGCTATGGATGAAATTGGCCCCTTTCTCTACCTATAGTGCAACATGTAGGACCTTTAGATGCAACTCCAAACAAGTTCCCAAGGGCAGCATTATACTGTACCTGCCTCTAGTTTCTTGCTAGAGAAAGAGATGTAAATCAAATTAATAATAATAAAAAATTTAATAGCTATAATGATGCTGATCTCTCAAATTTGCATGGACCACGTTACTGAAATTACGTAGAAGTATGGAAATTTATAGAATTGTTGCTAATGCTTTTGTATAGAGTTTCTATACAAAGGTTCACTATAAAAGGGATGTCTAAATATTTGCCTATTAATGAATCCAACAAGAGAGGTTGGCAAAGTGGGCGTGTGGCTTTACAATCTAATAGAAGAATTATGTTTTCTATTAAATATTGTAATAGATGTGTTCCTATTATCTATTATCTGTGTTGTATTACCTCTTTAGAGAGGGGCTAATTAAACACACACATTGAATTATCAATGCTGATCTTTAAAGATGCAATTAATCCAAATATCCTTGGTACCCTCTTAATTGTTATCTTGGACTACAACTCCATCATACTCTGGCCATGCTGGCTAGGTATGATGAAAGTGTTAGTCTAAGACATCTGGAAGGCTGAATTATGTATCTTTATAATGATATATACTTGATATATTACATAAAGCTTTCTTTATAATTCAAGACCACAAGAGATACAACTTGGAAAAAAATATTCTCTTTCAAGGTTTTGTACACTTTAATAAGGTTCCAATCTGATTCCTATATAAAATTTTGATTGCTGGGTTTAGCTAACCTTGTCATGCAATTTTCAGAAGTCTTGCAACACCTCTTCCAAGGAAAAGATCGTATGTCATATGGAAGGGACTGTTCAGGTACTGTTTTCACAAAAAGTACTGCCGAGACTAAATGTTTGCCATTCGATTTACCATTACATAGGTCTCAAGGAACTATAAAGAAATATTCCTTTTTAAATGGCTGCAATTGCAAAACTACGAAAGGTTCAGAATGGCCTCCACTTCCCTTTTGCCTTGTTTCCATGAAATCAAATCTATATCTATTTACAGGATTTAATCAATAGATTACATTTTCATGAATTATCCATCATATTTTTTCCCATCTCTCTCTGTCACATTCTCATACACCCCAAATATTTTACATTCACTTCTTATTCCAAACATCTTAAGTATTCAAAAGGCTGCAGATGGCATTTTCAAAAAATGCACTTAAAAGCCTTACTCTGATCTAAGTACACAGTGTAAATTACAATATAAGTTACAGCGTAAAACTGTTGGGAGCCCTCCAGGCACAACTGTAATACAAAATTATTATTACTGTTATTATTCATAATAGCCTTTGCTTTCAGAGTTTAGCTCTGTTCTCCCACTTGGTTTCTAGCACCATGTGTGCCTCTTACGCACTTTGTGAAGTCCTTAGGAGAATTATTTCGAAACAAAGGGCTCCATAGATTTCTTTGCTCAGCTCTCTCCTGTCCACGAGATACTTCATAGCTCTCTTTCTTGACGGCTTGTTGCACAGCTCTTTTATTTATCCATCAGGACGGGTTGTGAAACCTGGGATTTTATGGTGGGCTTTGTTTTTAGTTCAAGCTAGTATGTTCGTTCTTTTCTCTGCTTCTTTATTTGTTCATTAAGGATTCAATAAAAGTGTGATAAAAATGTCTATTTCAGTAGTTAATTGCACTTGCCAGTTTAATATGCAAGTTGTACTCCACTCCCGCTCCTGGGAGATATTCTGTGCCTTTCTGTAAATAAAAAAGGCAGCTTCTCTAGTCTGTGAGCTATCTACCACACCAGCAAGGCAGACAGAGAAAGCCCAGAATTGTGGTTGATTTGCTACTTCTTCCTCTCCTTCACCTGCACTTATTCCTGGTAGACTATTTTTTTAATGTATGGGGACCCAAAGCCAATCAAAATAGACCTATTCCACTCTTCACTATATACTATTGTAGACTTCCATCTCATAGTGACCATCTAAAGTCTTCCTCCTGAAAACCCTTCCAGAATACCCAGTTGGATAGCAATTCTAGGATTTGACCAATTCATCAAGGGGGTAGCAAATTGGAGAAAGCTACTGTACAGTATGCATTTTGGTCTCGGGCAAGCAAGTGCACCTGGTAGACAGGAATAGCGTGTTTTTGTATCTTTATAAACTTTATAAATGGAGAAGAAAGAAAAAGACAATAACCAAGTGCAATAATAAAAATTGAAATGCAGATTAAGAAACAACAAAAAAGGAAATAAAATTTAAATAATTTTTAAACCTGCTTATAAATATTAGAAAAAAATAAATATATGACAGGACTTGCATTTTAAACAACAATTAAACTCTGGCCAGATGGAATTGTATTGATCGGTTTTTTCATGACATCAATAAACAATCTTCTTAGCTGCTGCCTACACGTGATAATTCTTTGCACTTCAGTAGATTCCAAATGCTGGGGATGCAATTCAACATCACATTCCCACCTTTGACACTTATTTCTTTTTCAATCACTCCTTTTACAACCTGATGAATAATAAACTAAGACAATGTGACTGGGAGCATGCCCCAAACATTTGAGTGGTGCTGGACTTGCATTATGGTAGACCTTGACTTATGGCTGTTCATTTAACAATGGTTCAAAGGTACAACAGCACTGAAAAAAGCAACTGAGACCTATCCTTGAAATTGTGACTGTCACACCACCCCTACGGTCATGTCAGTGGTAGGATTCAAAAATATTTACTACCAGTTCTGTGGGCATGGCTTGGTGGGCATAGCTTGGTGGGCATGGTAGGGGAAGGCTACTGCAAAATCCCCATTCCCTCCCCACCCCACTAACCTGCTTTCCAGCTCCGTTCTCCTGTGCAGGGCAACAAAAGAAGACCCAGCCGATCAGCTGGGACTCAGGAGGCAGAGAATAGATGGTGGCAGGGCCAGTCAGAGGTGGCATTTGCTGGTTCTCCGAACTACTCAAAATTTCCACTACCGGTTCTCCAGAACTGGTCAGAACCTGCTGAATACAACCTCTGGGTCATGTGATTCCTATCTGCATACTTGCCTGCAGCATCTTGCAGTCACATGACTGAGATTTGCAACCTGCCCAGCCAGCTTCAAATGCGCAAAATCAGCGAGGAAACCAGATTTGCTTAATGATCATGGTAAAAATGCTTAATGATTATGGTAAAAAATGGTTGTAAAATCAGTACTAGTCACATGATGATGTGCTTAATGACCACATCGGTTAGTGCGTGAAATTTGACTATAGAATATCATCTGACTGTGGTCATAAGTCAAGGAATACCTGTATACCACTGATGAAACCCAGCCCTGGCTAAACATTTTGCTAAACATGAGCCGTGGTGGCGCAGTGGTTAGAATGCAGTACTGCAGGGCTAATTCACTGCTCACACCAGGAGTTCAATTCTGACCGGCTCAAGGTTGACTCAGCCTTCCATCCTTCCGAGGTCGGTAAAATGAGGACCCAGATTGTTGGGGATAATAGGCTGACTCCGTAAACCGCTTAGAGAGGGCTGTAAAGCATTGTGAAGCAGTAAATAAGTCTATTGCTATTTTTCTGGTATTCAATATACTAAAAAAACCCTGTTGTTGAATTATCAACATCATGCAATACTAATACAACATTCTTTAAACCCTAACCCCCCCCACAGATCCATTAAGAAAAAATATTCTAGCTCATTATTCCAAATTACGTGTAAATTAGCCATATATATCTTAATAAAAAATTTCAAGTGAAAATTAACATTAACTGTAGGTTTAGGAACTTCAAAAACTTTTTCTAATAGTATTAATAATTAATAATTTTAATGAAATTCATTTTTATCCAGGTCTTATATTGGTTTTATTTTATAAAACATGAGTCTTTAGTGTGTTGGGCACTAATTTTCAGTGGCCATTTCCTAAACAACTTAGGCTCCAACTACTGCACCTACAATTTTAATGTATTAATATGTTCTTTTTCCATATTTTTTTAAAGTAGTAATAAAGGTAAAGTCTCCTTTATGTTCAATCTCCTGAGGACTTCTGAATGTAGCCTCTCACTACAATTCAGAAGTGTTTTGCCATTTCCTTCTTCCATAATGTTGCTTCATCTTCCTAGTTTAGTTTACAACTCCCAAATTAAGTGTACAAACCAAGATCTATTGTATTTTGTTTTTGAGATCAGCCAAGGTTAGCCAAGGGTGTGTATATAAGCACACAGACATATTTCTGTAGTTACATAGCGGTCAGTGATATCATCCCCACCCCATACTGCTTTAGCACGCCATTTCAAAATGACAGTGGGAGATTCGGAAATCAAGGGGATAACTCTTTTTTCTGCTTCCTCCCAAAGAGATATAAGGTTATGCTTGTATTCAGGGGCACAGTCAATCAGTTACATATTAGTCTTGATTGATCCTACTATCCACTGCTTTATGTGCGCAAGTCTCACCTCCAATTATATCCTTACTGTACTTTAAAAACCTTATTCCTCTTATAGTAGACAACAAGCTAGTCCTCAGCCTAGTTGAGATTCTAGACATAGAGCCTCTATCTCTTCTCCTCTGCAGGCACCATCTTCAATGCAATTTAAAAACAAAACAGGGAGCTATCTGCTATGCCTTTGTAATCTTCTACAGCCCAGATGTTTGTAGGTGGGGCTCTTTTTTTAATACCATGAAAATTTTGGTTGCGGTAGAATTCAGCAGTTCTTTGTAGTAGACTTGGAGCAGCAACAACTAAAAGTAATTTCAAACCCCATTCCTGGCACTACCTTACTGTATATATAAAAGCGAAATACCACTCATGCATCATCACAAAATCTCCAGAACCATAAAGCCTACAAACTTGAAATTTGGCACGTATGTTCCTCTTGGCTTCTAGGTGCTCACTAAGAAAGGATTTTTTGAAATGACCATCAGAGCATTAGTATTTCGTATATTATTATTAACATGCTGTGATGCTAAGGACTTCTACCCCCCTCCCAGTGGTGGGATTCAAACTTTTTAACCATAGGTTCTGTGGGCGTGGCTTGGTGGGCGTGGCAGGGGAATGATAATGTAAAATCTCCAGTCAGAGGTGGTATTTTTCTGCTACCGGTTCTCCAGAACTGGTCAGAACCTGCTGAATACCACCTCTGCCCCCTCCCCACCTGAAAAGAAATCTGTTCCAAATGCAAAATAAAAGCAGAGAAGAGGAGTTTCAGTTTCAGTTTCAGTTTCACAGCACCAAGCAGATTTAGTACAGAACAGTTGAGCTAACCCACACTCAGGCTCCTTGCTGTCTTCTTCTTACTCACACAGCAAATACTCTTTCACTTTCCAAACACACTGACAGAATGCTACCCAGATGGATACCGATGAATGCTGGTAGGCAGAGGCAGAATTCCCCCCCCCCTATTTTCCTCCCCCAAAACTAATCCTGACCATATAGTTTCATAGCGAAGCACGGGTATTGAGCTAGTTTATTTATAAAAAACTATTTTCATAGGAGCCCATCCACCATTTATTATCTGCTGTGTTTAACTGGCATCTGCTTGTGTTAGGCACTGCCACAGGGGAAATGGAACATTCTCAATAGTTAATGCTACACATTTTATAGCACACTGCCTAGAATGCATCACAAAAGCAGCTTCCCCTAATCTAATGCCATTATGTCTAGGCATGATGGTAGTTGTAGTACAACACTCATGCAGGCTTGAGGAGGCTGTCCAGATTTAAAACCCTTTCAAGGAACCATTCCAATTTGTTTTAATCAAAAAAGCATTTAAAGTCACTACTGCATCCCTATTTAACAAACCAGTTTTACATTTTTCATTTCCAATTCTTTTTTCTATAAATGCCTCTCAAGGAGACAGAACTTTAAATAATTTCAAGTACACAGAAGCAAGTTGGCCTTTTCTGACAATCCAATTTTCCCAGTAAAATGTTCAAAGGTATTTTCAAAATAAAAACAAATAAACACAGCAACTAACCCATCCGCACTACATAGATATGCAGTTTCTCTGCTTTTTTTCTCTTTCCCTTTTGATGTAGCTTTATTTACTCTCTGGTATGCCTTAAATTGTAACAGCAGCTTCTCTTTAATTATGGCATCTCTCTCACCATTTGCAGAAGTTTTTTCTCTCCCTCAGAATACATTTCTCCTTACTTTATCATGAGTGATATATTTTAAGGAGTAAAATCGATAACTTAATGTCACTGAATAACAGTATCTCCAAATCTACCTTTAGACTGAACTATTTCAGGGTACCAAAAAGTGAATTCTGATCAATTTTGAAGACTATTGTTTGATGAAGCAGGATTAAAAAAAACCTTTTCTTGGATCTGATCCTTGAGAATGGAAAAAAAAGGAATTTTAGTATTGTAGATACAAATGACCTCATTAACTCTCACATTAATTATATACTGAAAGGACATTTTTTAAACGATGCTATTAACATACATAAATATTGCTGACTTGCCAATGGAAACTATTCATAGATAAAAGGAACTGACTGAATATTCAAGAAAGGAATCCTAGAGTGCAGCTAACAAACCTGTGACAGTTGAATACATTTCACGTGGTTAATCAATGAAACTTTGAAAACTGTTATGTTCTCCCTTTCAGTCTGTGGAAAAGTGGAAAGAAGCTTTCTTCAGTTTTCACAGTACATAATGATAAGCTAGTTTATGTTCTGTCCACTGGACATAACATCTGAAAGAGCAAATAAATTACATATAGGTCTATTCTTTCATTTCTCGATTTTAGATTTCGTCGGTGTGCTTTCCACATTACGGGACCTGATGAATTTTCTCAGAATTGTGAAAAACAATACAGAATCGTTAACTATGTGTGCTTGTGCTTTAAGCCAGGCCAAAACAACAACAACAACACCACAATAAAGCAGCACAGGCAAGTTTCTGACCCAAGCAGGTCTGTGAGCATAGCAAAGAATGAAGATACTTGGAATTCTGGAAGTATATAATGGCTCCAGTGCTAAGCATGATCAGTAACAAAAACATTTGTTTATGAGTTGCATCCTAACATTCTATCTAGATTCATAAAATGCACTGTAGAGGTAGTCCTCAATTTATGACTGCAATTGAGCCCCAAATTTCTGTTGTTAAGTGAGACATTTGTTAAGTTTTACGACCTTTTGTGCCACAGTTAAGTGAATCACTATAATTGATAAGTTAGTAACCCGGTTGTTAAGTGAATCTGGCTTCCCCATTGACTTTGCTTGTCAGAAGGTTACAAAAGGGAATCAGATGACCCTGGGATATGGCAATCGTCATAAATATGAACCAGTAGCCAAACATCTGAATTTTGATCATATGATCCTGGAGATGCTGCAAAGGTCATAATTGTGAAAAATGTCATAAGTCACTTTTTTCAGTGGCGTTGTTAACTTTGGATGGTCACTAAATGAACCGTTGTAAGTGAGGACTAACTGTATACCAACCCAGATTACATTTTCTGAGAGATGGCCATATTTTCCAGCAGAGCACAGGACTTTAGTCACTCAACATTTTATTTTCTAAGAATTTCTGTGAAGCCTATTTGAGACTGAGTCGGGGGACCCGGACAATAGCAGCATGCTAGTTCCTCATTTTATTGTTTATATTAAATAATGTATATACCAGGCAGCTAAAGGAGGTGGTTGCAGATATTCTGGTGCCTACAATTCCTCTGGTTTGAGGATTAAAGAAGTCTTCCCTATTGTAGTAACTCTTTGGCACTGTATGCTCAGAGGATTAATCTAAATTTTCACTAATTGACTTAATATGAATTTACTGGGCTGTCAGAAAAAAAAATTGGCATTCATAGAAAGCCAAGAAGTTTGTTTTCCATAAAATTACCTTTCCCTTTATTATATTGCCTTTAAGTGTGCTAGTGAAAGGATGAAGAAGTAGATGGGTTCAACTTTTTAATATTTCAGTTTTGGGGTAAGAAACTTTCTAACCTATGTTTCCTTATTTAATTGTATGTTGTTGCTTTTTTAAAAAATACAAGACTTAGAATGGTTACAGTTGAAATCCTCCTTCCAAAGAAGTTTTTCATCCATTCTGGAAGTGTGTGGGGCTGTCTCAGAAGTACAGGTAGTCCTCAACTTATGAGCCCAAAATTTCTGTTGCTAAATGAGACATTTAGCATGGAGCCTCGGTGGCACAATGGTTAGAGTGCAGTACTGCAAGCTACTCCCACTGCAATTTGGCAGATCGAATCCCACCAGGCTCAAGGTTGACTCAGCCTTCCATCCTTCCGAGGTGGGTAAAATAAGGACCCAGATTGTTGTTGGTGGAAATATGCTGACTCTGTAAACCACTTAGAGAGGGGCTGTAACACACTATAAAACAGTATATAAGTCTAAGTGCTGTTGCTATTGCTATTTATTAAGTGAATTTCCCTCCATTTTGTGATCTTTTTTGCCATGGCTGTTAAGCAAACTACTGCAGTTGTTAACTGAACCATGCGGTCAATAAGCAAATCTGGCTTCCCCCACAGACTTTGCTGGTTGGAAGCAGGCTGGCAAGGGGACAAATGGTGATCACATGACTCCAGGACACTGCAATTGTCATAAATAAATGGCAATTGCCAAAAACCTGAATGTTTGATCATGTGATCATGGGGAGGCTGAAATGGTTGCTAAGTGTGAAAACCAGTCATAAGTGGCTTTTTTCAGCACCATTGCAATTTCAAATGGATCACTAAACAAATGTTTGTAAGGTGTGGACTACCTGTATGGGTTCCCCAAAGGACTGTACAGGGTCAACTAAGCATTTGTAATGGGCATTCAATGTTAATAAAGTATGATAAAAGGAACAGATGATTGACCAAAGCTCTCCATCCTAAAACGGTGTTGACATTACCAGGTAGCAGCACGGAACCACTTTCTAGGTGAACCTATCCTTTTCTGTAACCATTTGTTAATAGAGCAATATCAATAATGTGAAAGGCCATTTCTAGAATAAAAACAGACTTATTTATCAATGCTGCAGCAGGCTATCAGTAGTATAGCAAACATCACCCGCTATATTACCGAGAAGAAAACAGAAAACTCACACTCTAGTTAATAATTAAGCCCAATTTATGTAAGAAGCCAAACTATGGAAAAATCTAGTGCTGTGCATACAGCAAGCCTTTACTTTAGAAACTGGCTACCAGAGCACACTACAATATTGTTCTCCTGCTGCATTGTGATTTATCAAAGTCAGCATCTCCAGTGCAAGAGAAATCAAACATCATGAATAAAGTGCAACTTCAAAATTCCTCTCCTCTGACTGAGCCCAAGCAGAGCCTATTAACATGCAGGGTTTTTTTGTTTTTTTGTTTTGTTTTTGTTATTGATGCTCTTCTCTAATAAAGTCGATACTGGCTTAGCTTCCATGCGTACAGCACATTTGCTCAGTTAGAAGGGAACAAATAAGGCAACAAGCCAACATGGCCTAGAAATGAAATTCCATAGAAAGGAAACAGGTTTCTGCGGTCAAGACAAGCAAGAGCTGCAATGTTATCATTTGAAGTGATGTTTTGGGTGTTAACTCGCATCCCTAGGTCAGGATATTTAAGCAGTGCAGGTAGTTCTTAACATACAACGATTCGTTTAGTGACTGTTCGAAGTTTCAACAGCACTGAAAAAAATGACTTATGACCATTTTCCCACTTAGACCACTGCAGCATCCCCATGGTCATGTGATCAAAATCTGAATGCTTGCTGACAGGTTCATATTTATGATGGTTGCAGTGTCCCAGGGTCAGGTGATCATCTTTTGTGATCTTCTGACAAGCAAAGTGAATCGGGGAAGCCAGATTCATTGAACAACCAGGTTATTAATTCAAGAACTGCAGTGATTCACTTAACAACTGTGGCAAGAATGGTCATAAAATGGGGCAAAACTCACTTGACAATTGTCTTGCTCAGCAACAGAAATGTTGGGCTTAACTGAGGTCATAAGTCGATGACTACCTATAACCTGTAAGAGGAGAAAGGTTTAAAAAGAAAAAAAATGTACTTTTCATACTCAACTTAGACTGGGGATCTGTATGTCAAGTGTTCCTATAAAAAGAATAGGGGGAGTTAATCATATAAAAGAAATCGTAAGTGTTGTTTTGGATTATGTCACACAAAAATTAAAAAGGAAAGAGAAATGAAACTGCAATTAATTTTTCTCTCTCTTCCAAGTCTTTTTCCCTTTGCCATTTCAGTCAGTCTCTCGTGTGTATGGGGCACACAGCTAAAACTCAAATGACCTCTAACACAAGCCAATTGAACTTGAAAAGCCAAACCCAAAATTTCAAAATTCTGCTCTAGAGGAAAATATTTTAAAGTACTTTAGCTTAATTTAATAGTTTATTCCAGCAGTATGGTTTCCCCATATATAAATGATAGTAAAATAAATGTGGAAGAAAGGAAATAGGCTAAGAGTCTTCAAACAGCTGAGGAGATTTTATGTGGTAATAATTTTGTTTCTGATTATTATTGGAAGATATTAATTTAAAGCCTTTTTCTTTATAATCAAAGGGTTTTTCACATTATATACTTTCTGCTGACAATTTATAGAGAATATGTCAAAATTATAGCTTTTACACCCCACACACACATACCCCCACACGTTTTTAAAAACCCTCATTTGGTATAAATGTACTTAACTTACAATTACTGTATTGTTGCTTGTGCATTATGGCATGATGTACATCCTAGTTTACTAAACCTCGTCAGGAATTCAGACTATTCACTCTCAATTTGTTGTTCTCCATACCAGTGGACTAATTGGTCAAAATCCTAGAAGCAAACTTTCCTGTTTGATGATCAATTTTTGATTCAAAATGTCAGACTCTGTGAAGTCAAACCTCAATTCTAAACAGACATGTTTGGAAATACAGTTGCAGATGGAGTTTTATTAGGAAGCAATGTTTAATTGTAACTTACTAGTTTGTGTAACCTCTCACATGAAGCCAGGAGCAAAGTCAGAACAAGCGGACAGGACGAAACACATTTTCTTGTATTTGTACAATATAGTATAATAAGCTCAGATACATGACTGGCTGTGAGGATAAACCGAGTTGGTTTATAGCTAAACCATCATGCCTAGAGCTGACTGAAGATTATGTTTGAATTCTTATACCAGGACAACATTGATCCCAAGCAGATTTTGAAGCTTATTTTAATATTTTGAAGAAAAGACAAGCTACCATGTGAAAGATTACTTGAAAATAATATATTGCTGCAGGAGCCTCTCTGCACAATAGCTGCTTAGAAAAGGATGGTGAGAAAAGAGGAACTTTTTTGAACCACTAGTTGACAGTCAAAGATATAGAGCACTAATTCTCTGCCATCAGATCCAATTAATTATTTACTTTCCCCAGAATTCTTCTAAGAACAGAACAAGATCCATCTTCTACTTTCTTTGGGATGCTTGATCTTAGATAAAGCAAAAGTAATCCTGTCCATTTTCACATAATTTTGTTTTCTACAAGCCGGCACAATTGACGGTGTTACAAATAGGTTCATAATGAGAACTGTAGTTTCAATTTGAATTCCATTTTGTGGCCTTGATAAAGCCAGAAATCCCATTTGCTAGTTGGAATAACTGGGGTTAAACTTATTCCCACTGTCAACTAACCCTGAGGCTGCCCCTATAGCTTTAAATGCTTTGGAAGAAACAAGCTTTTACTCAGAATGCTGGTTTCTCATTCCGAAGCTTTTGTGACTCAGTCACCTGCACTCTTTCTATACTGCAGAGGGGAAATCCTGCCTTTGACAGCAGACAGGGACTGGGGATAATAGAATCCAGCACTATCAAGGCGAGAAGTCACTGTTCTGGAGGAAACCCGATTGCTCTGGAAAGACTAAAGCATCTTCAGTAGGTTTCAGTATCACAATTCCTTTCTGGATCCATACTAGTACAATTTGAATTTGGTAGAACACATTCTTTCCAGCAGCTTCAATGTCTAGGGTGTTGCTGTTACTGGTAGAAGTTGAAAGGGAGAGAAAAATGAAGATTAATATGGTGAAAAGAGATGGATATGGTTGCTCGGGCACAGGCCAATTTCCTTCCAAGCTCCATTTCTTCCAACTTACAGCGAAATTGAGGATTAAAAAACATTCCATTCAGTCTATCATGCCTTTCCTTAATTTCCAAGCCAGATAAATAGTCAGGGTTGTTAAAACAAAACACGTTTTTCTCCACAACAAAGTGGGCTTCAAAATTATATATTTCATGGCTGCCTTTTGCTAATCAAGAACATCAGATTCTAAAAAGGGGAGATAAATCCAACTTTCTGTGCACTATTCTTTTACTCTGAAGTAGACAATGGTCTTCCCAAAATTATTTGTAATTTAGTCTCTTTCACAATACTTTATTGCAACCCCTGTCTTCTGGCCAATGATAGAAAACCAGAGTGGGGCTGATTTAAGAACTGGGCCAGAACTCAGTTTGATAGCTCCACTGTCCATTTTTGATTGAAACTACCACTTTCATGTTGTAAAGCAGCCTTCTACAACCATGCTGACTGGAAGTGGTGGGATATGAAAACCAAGAGAATTGCAGCCCACAAGAAACTCTGAAGTTGATCTGTCATCCCAACATAATTGCCACTGCATTGCATCACTCTGATCTTCGGTTCTGACTACGGACATTCACCAGATCTCTTTTTCTTGGCTCTTCCATCCTACTATTGCCCTTTAATCCCAACTTCAGTCTAGTGTCACTGGCACGCCCTCCTACCATCATCCCTGTTACCAGCTTATCACTCAAATTTATCAGCCTTCCTGCCACCCACCTGGGTTTTCCTTGATGAGTAACATGCCTATTGTTCATCACTGCACAGCATTACAACCTGCCTTCTCCTCCACCCACCATCCATCCCTCCTGAAGTGTTCCTCTATTTTTAACCCTGTGAATGCCCAGCTGCAGGACCCCTGCAAAGCTCAGCCAGTCCAATTCATTCCTGCTCTGGCAAAGAGGCTTTTAAAAAATTTATATACTGAGCTGTATGAAACGGCTTTCATCATTTTATGAAAATGGTCAAATGATCTCCCTTGCAAACCCTGTCCAGGTGGCATCATAACCCAGTTGGAGAAAGAGAATCCCTGTTCTACTTCTCTATCCCACTGTTAAGCTTCCCACGGCCAAGCTGAGCGTTGCCTCCCACTGCTTTCCCTGGATTCTGGCTCCAAGCAAGACATTCCTCATACCTCAGCCACTCTCCCTGGGGGTAATTTAATTGCAATCCCTTCCCCAATGGAATCTGTCTCTGGCTGCTGCAGTAATAATGTGACTGCATCATCAGATCATGCGAATTGCGAATGGGGGGGGGGGTATGCAGAGATTGTTCGCACAGTCTCTCCATCAATGATATCAGGATATGTCAACTTACTGCCCCCATACTGAACCAGTATTTGAGTAGAATCCTCTCTCAAGCTATTGCCCGAGAGGTTAATATTCTGCTGTGAACAAACTGACTCAATTAAATTAACACTGGCCCCAGCGTCCCCTGCCTCCCAGCCTGTTTGCTCAATTATCTCACCCCAGATGAGCCAGGGAGACTGCAGTGCTGCCGATCTAGAGATGGAGAATAGGAAAGCAGTACAAAGGAGGGGAAGTTGCCTTTGTGATGTGCCTTTGCCACTGGCACTTCCTGTATCATTGCCCTGCGTTCTGTTCATGGGCTCTGGGATTGGAACTCATTACCAGGCAAGAGCTTTAAATTTTCAATAATGACGGCAACTGTCATCTCGTACTGCCAAAAAAAAAAAAAATAGCAAACCCTATGGCTCTTTAAAAATTGACCAGTTGACTTGTAGCATAATCTTTTGCAAGTTGAAGCAACCAACTGACTTCTAATTTACAAAGTTTATACTGTGCTACAAGAAATTGGTCAATGTGATGTGATGATTGGCCTGTCTGAATGTATGTTCTCCACCCTCATCGGTAACATAGGAAACCACAAGCTTGGTAAATCCTGTACCCAATCTATTCCATGTTATGCTAAATGATTCCCAAAACCCATAGCAGGTTTTAGGATAGACCTAAAGACCAGGACCCCATATGGAGTTCCAGTTACACTGATTTATTACTACTCATGCCTATGCACAGGAATCTACTCAACTAATGGTTAGCATTATTTTGCTGCTGGTTAAGGGTCAACAGAATTCAAGAGGGGTTGGACTTGGTCTGTTTGTGGCTACCTAGAGATTCTAGGCTGATTCCTCTTTTGACTCCACCCTCAATTCTGCCACTCCTTTTTCTCCTATTCTCAGTTCTGCCATTCCTTTTTCTAATAATAGTTATGGAATGCATCCATGCATGTTCATCTTGCCAGTTAACTCATGGTGAACCAAAGAGATGATGGACTAGACAAACTACCCATAATTCCCTTCTGCCAGAAGGGAGCCCATTGGTATTTTTTCGTTATCTTTAAGGACACCACAGCAGGACCAGCACCATAGCTTAGCAGAGCTGGGCACCAGCTTACAAGATGGCAGAGTGCCCACTGCTGACCTCAATCTTGGAACCAACTTCCAATTCCTCAGTGGGAGAAAAGTCTGGCAGTCACACAATAAATGGAGAGCAAAGAAAGTTGTACTCCAAAGACTTGCCAAGCATGTTCCCACTGAGAAATGGGAGTCTGCCCCAGGCAGACTCTGCTACAACCCCAGAAGTCTGGCAGAGCAAAATAACAGAGCAAAAGTCATATTCTTTTTAGCCCTATAGGCCCCTAACAGGATGACAGAGTTTGGCCGGTCCCTCTCAACTGGGAGAGGCCCCTATTGTGTTACCAAAGCTTCTGAAATGATTCTGGATTGTCCAGTTTGATAGAAGGACAACAGTTCCCACTGGCTTCTTTGAATGTGAGTGTGAATGTCCCCTGCCAAGGGGAAACAGGAATGTTTCTTTAACGTCAGCCAGTTGCTGCTTATTTATTGTGAAAATTACTGGGAAAGGAAAGCACCATCTTTTCCTCCAAGCCTTCCAGCTTGATTGGCACTGACGCCCTTAAAAAGGAGCATGAAAACGAGTCATCGTGCAACCCCTTACAACAGCAAAAAGCTACACCTACAGAACTCCCATGGAGGAGTTGGGAGAAAAGAATATAGGGAGAAGGCACAACTAGGTCAGGAGAAGAGAATTCTAATTTAGCGTGGGAAAAGAAAGGATAGAACTGGCGGTGAAAGTTTTGCTAGGGAGAGGAGGTAGGGATTGGGGAGGCAGGCAAGAATTACCAAGAACTTTGATAATGAAATCCTGAGCTCAGGGACTGACATAAAACCTGTAACTGGCCCAGTTTTACATTCCCCTGTGTAATATGAGCCGATGCTCTATACTCAGAGCACCCAACTCAAGCAATATCAAGCCTGCTTTGCTAATGGGAGAAAAGGAACATTTATTGGCAGAACTACTTTATGGTAGCAATCCCCTACATTTGGGGGGCATAATCTGAATTTTCAGGAAGTGTTGCAGGCATTTTCATAAAAATGGATGAATTCGGGTTAGATCTTTCTTAATTTCACCCGACTTTTACTTGTGCAATATTCATGGTTCCATTTCCTTATTTCAAGCAAACATAAGACCTGTTTCAAGGTTAAACCTGACAGACTGAACTAAAGCTACCTACCGGTACTTGTAAATGTCACAATGGAAGGTTTTCCACACTGCAACGTTCAGCTGCTTGTCTCCCACATGTGAACCTGGAGCTGGAAATGAAGCTCACTCATAAAATATGTTTTCAGGTTTCAACTCCTTCCTCCACTTCCTCCACTGGTGGCCAGGTGCTATTTCTGGACTGAAGTTTGGGGGGGGGGGTTTTGGATTCTGCTGCTACTTTCCCTCTACCAGTGGTGATATTCTACTGGTTCGGCCCAGTTCTGCCGAGCCGGTAGCAGCGATGAGCAGCGGAGACCGAACTGGTTCTCTTCACCGCTCTGCTGTTGGGCCCACCCGCCTGCCTGGGCTCCCATACTCACCTTTATCCTCTGAATTTAAAGCGCAGCTGCTTTGCGCGGCATAGAATAGTGCTGCGCGGCAGCTGCTGAAGCGACCGGGAGAGTGCAGGCTTGCAGGAGGCAAGTTAAAATGGCTCTACACCTGCGCAAAGTGTGTGTTTGGCACGCAAGCGCACACAAAGTGTGTGCACACGCACAAAGCGCACCCAACAAGCCACGCCCACCGAACCGGTGGTAAAAATATTTGAATCCCACCACTGCCCCCTGCTAACAATGCTAAGAAAGCAACCAGGTCTCCCTTTTGTGGGCATGTCCTTTGATGACTGGTGAAAAAAAAAAAAAAGACCCATTTTTTTCCATGGGATAGAAGGGGGAACCTGACTGAATCCTGGTCAATTTGGAGAGGAGAATATTTGTAAGTAAAGGTTGAACTGTGGAGTCCTTGGTGGTCTCTGAGCTTGGTTGTTTGCTTACAACATTTCACCTGACTACATTAATTTTTTTTTAAATTCATATTTATATGCCGCCCTTCTCCGGAGACTCAGCTTACAATTTTTGGAGCACAACCCAATGTGCTCAGCAATAGCCTTCCTTCCATTGTATATGCCTGCTTATTACTAGGGCTTTTGTGCCCCCCCCCCAGCGGCATTTTTACAAAGTCAGCTTATTGCTCCCAACAATCTTGGGTCCTCAATTTACCTACCCCGAGAGGATGGAAGGCTGAGTCAACCCTGAGCCTGGTGGGATTCGAGCCTGCACTAATTGCAGACAGCTGGAACTAAGTGCTAGGTGTTTAACAGCCTGCACCACCAAGGCTCTAGTACCAATACTAGTGAATGTGGGGTTTATATACAGTAGCTTGCCCTATCAGTATTGGGGTGGGGTGGGGTTTTCCCCCCTTGGTAGTTCCTTGATTAGGGTATTGTTTTCTGCTTGATTGTTTGTCTGCTTGATTGTCCTTGGTAGTTCATTATGGGGGATTTTTTATATATAGTAGGGCATACTACTGTATATAAATAGGGAGCAAACTGCATGCCTGCTAGCAATGATGATGTTGTGTAGTCAAGTAAGTGAAACCCCTACTAAAAAATCCACCTTCTCATGACAGGCAGCCCTGTACAAAATAACTGGGGGACAGGGACATGCCTACCATAGCATAAATCAACCAAAGGGAATGAAGGTATTTACGTAACTGTCACGAAGCACAGTGGGCAAATCGAATTCCCTGGCTTCAAATGGCGGGAGAGAAATCACTCACTTTGAGGCAAAGCCAGAAAACTCAGGTGAGGCTTGGGACAAGGTAAACATCATGTGCTGTGTTTTTGTCCTCTCCAATAGGAGGCAGTCTGAGCAAGATCAGAAGTGCAGATCAGTCCTAAGCAGAGATGTCAATAACCATTTTACTTTGTTCTCTCTGCCGGCAAAGTTTTAGAGTAGTGATGCAAGTCCTACCTGTCTTACAATACCAACAAATGCTTAAAGTTGCCAGAATTTTCCTTTTTCAAAGGATGTGGAGGAATTGTTCCTGCAGCATCACTCATTTGTCTCCCACTCCCCCTCGCTATTGCATTACTGAGATTCTGCAGCACTAAATCCAGTGCTTCTTTAATCAAGAAATCTGAAATTTCAAGCTACGTCAATTATGTGAATCTCATTGTCTGGGATGATGAGTTCAAGAAGGGGGTGTTATAATAAAGAAGGAGGCCTTCATAATGGTCTGCAATGGTCTCCCCAACACACCTTCACATTCCTGGTCACATTTCCAGCCCCTCCCCCTTTTCATCTCTTTCAGCCACATCCTCCCTCCTTCCCCTGTTTTAGGGCTTCTCTCTTTGCCCTTCCCTCTTGGGACCCTTCAGTCATTTCACCTTCTCTTAAAGCTCCCCATTCCTGCATCCCTGAGTCAGCCTTAGCTGCAGGAAAGAGAGCAGGGCACCAGGACAGCAGAAGGATTTAATTGCGTGTCCAAATTAAATCTCTTTTGATGAAGAACAATTCAACTTCAGCTCTGTGTAATCAAATGAACGAAGTCTTTTTTGATTTTCAATTATCTCTTTCACCGAAACACTTTATCTTAAGGTCCTGTGATGTTGCTGACAAGTCTCGGCTAACAATTAAGGCAGGGTGACCACCAGCCCTTTCTGCTTCTCTTCGCCACTTTATAGCTCTGGAGGGACAAGAGCAGCAAAAAAATGCAAAGGTTTGCTTGTTCCACCTGCCCATGTTTCCAGAAGGCCCTGCATGAAGCAGTAAGTTCTCCAATGCTCAGCATATATGAAATCTGTTGTGCAACATCATAGCCTCTAAGACAGCCATAGGATGTATCAATAATTTCACCTCTGAATCTCACTCTCTCCCTTCCAATTTCTCCCCATTTCCCCTAAACTCCTTCCAAAGGTTTCCCACTTGAGAAAATTAGCTTCCTGGTCAGCCAGCTTTGACAAAAGCCTTTTCAGCAACTGCAAACACTGCCAGGACCCACAGAATTCCTATCATCAAATATAATAATAATAATAATAATAATAATAATCATCATCATCATCATCATCAATATCATCATCATCATCATCTGGCCTCAGAAACAGAGCTGGACCTGAGGCTCAGTATATTTGCATGAATTATTTTGCAAAGAATGCAAACCCTCCTCAGATTAAGCATTTTAAAGTTTCAGCAGAGCAGTCTAGTTTGATAGACAAGCCTGTATTCCAGTCCTCGCTCTGGACGTACCAATTGCAATAGGACCATAATACCTTTAAATAATTGAAAAGGAAAAAAGTGGGGAGAGATAAGACAATTTTATAAAGTAATCAAATACTGAATATAATTTTTGCATTATACTGATTAAGCAGAGTCGAATTGGGGTTTTCCCCTATATTGTGTCCAAAGGTATGTACAATAATTTGTTTAAAAAAAAATCAATAAAACTCTACTAGAAATTCTCCTATGAGCCTCCTATGCTACAGAAGCTTCAGTCAGTAGGTTCCATTGCCCCTCAATAAACAATTCCTTCCCTTTGAGCTATACTAAAAAGAAAACTGATTCTGCATGATCTCTGACCACAGATAGATAGAATTATTCACAGAAGCTCCAAAGAAGGAGAATAAGATCAAAATAATGATTTGTAAGCAGAAGAGTGAGCATGTTAATCAATCCTTTCACCTATATGTTTTGTGGGCAATTTTCCAAGATGCTCAAGATCTTCTGTCAATTAAAAATAGCACTTTCTTGATTTTGGATCTACTTCTTGAGGTGAGCTTTATAAATCTACCATGTTCCCTCAATTTCCCCCCATTTGTTTATTTCCTTCCTTCTTTCCTCTTTTAATGTTGGCTGTTCTGGATTATTTCTCCTCCACAAACCAGCAGAGCTTACTTAAAAATCCCTCCTTAAGAAGCTTTTTCTGACTCTCAGTCAATGGGCAACATTTAATCAGGCTTTAATCAGTTTCTTTTTAAGCACAGGTTTCAACCATCCCTTCCTCTCTTTTGGTTGGTGCTTTGTATTAGCTTTTACCCATCCTATAAATCCAGCACATATATCACTTAATAAAATGACAATTAATAACTCCACCAAGCAGCTTGAAAAGCAAATCAATAACCATGCAATAACATTTTGCAAAAATATACTGTGTGCAATGGCTTCTTTGTAACATTCGGGGCAACACCATTAGGGCTAAAATTCTCAATCAAGAAACATTGTAAAATGGACTCCTTAACACAACAATTTGCAAGCTATAGCAGTAAACAAAGTACATGAAAGGGAGAAAGTGAGGAAGAAGGATTGCCAATAAGCACCATGGTAAGCTAGATGTCCTGCACCAACAGGAGAATGGTTGAATGCTGAACCCAGATCAGTGAAATCTCTCTGGATAAAAGGGAGATCATGAAATAATTCACATGTGGATCACAGGAATTGTGGTTTTGTATCAACTTATGACTTGAGTGGCTGGGAATCAAGCCGTACCATCTAAGCTCACAGTTGTAAAATAGTCCCTTAAGGACAAAAGGCTTGACTGAATCTCATATCTTAATCACTTTGGATTGCCATTTATTGATTTGGAAATATTAAAGAACCTTGGGATCAGCAAGTTTCTACTGTATTCACTAGTTGAGTCATCTCTTTCTTAGGGAAAGAAGTTTTAAGTACAATTTTAAGAACTCAGAAAAATACTATTTTTTGGAATACAGCAAAAGTGTATTTACAATATTGATTTTGGAAAGATAAAAATGAACTAAGGGTCCAGAGAGATTTGGAATAAATGCTTGAAATTAATTATAAAATCCTTCCCATGGGAAACTGGATGTTTACATTCTTTGGGAAAAAATGTCATAAATTAGATGTTAGAAAGTTGGACAGTAGAGGGCAGTAGAAGATTTCTTCCATTATTAAAAGACTACATCATGCCATTGAAAGAGAAACAAATTTCACTTGGCAAAAACAAAATTGATTTAGATGTGAACTTAAAAATGAATTTTTTAAAAAAATAAAGTCAACTGACCATGCAAATGAAGCTAGCTGATGTTTTAATAATTAAAAAAGATTTTTGAGTAATAGACCAGAAAAGTGGTTTGTACAATCTTTTTATACTGGATTTATAAAAAGGGTCTTGTTAATATTATTTGTGATTTTGTGAGAAAAGACAAAAGGGAAATGGAAAAACACTAAGTGTTGGGATATCATTTGAAAGGGATTAAGATCAAAATACTTGCGAGTAAGGAGAAAGAATATAAAGTTGCAATAGGTTGTTAGTTTTGGCAATCTTTAAAAGATCTTTTTTGACTTTTTAAAGGTTTTGTCTAGATAAAAGTTCTTTTTCTGGCCTTTTTTTAACTTATAGAAGATGTTTTAAGGTTTTGCTTTAGTGATAAATAGATATATGGGAAAGACATTATTTCTTATATTTTAAATTTATCTGATTTCTGGCAATTATTCTTAGTAACCTTTACTGGGATTTTTAAAAAAATTATTGTATTTGATTGATGAAGTTTGTTTAAGAATGTAGAAAGAGATATAGATATATAGAAAGAAAATTAAGTGGTTTTATTTAGAATAAGTTTATAATAGATATGTTGTTATTTTTGGTAATACTTAATGGACCTTTGGTGATCAAGATGAACGAGGATTTAAAGATATGTTTATAGAGAATGAGGTGAGATATGGGGTGAAGAGATCATTTGTTATATTTTTTAAAAATGGCAATGTGTTGTTAAAGTTGACCAAGCAGTTATTTTTCTTCTTGTTTTTTCTTTTTTTGCCTTTTGTTATTTATCTTTTGTAGCTTTCATCTATATAATGTATTATTATTATTATTATTATTATTATTATTATTATTATATTTGGATTTATATGCCACCCCATCTCCGGGGAGGACTTGGGGCAGCTCACACAGAGATATATATACAAAATACATAAAAACTTCCAAAATCTCATCCAATCCAAATATATTATAAAATACTAAAAGCCCCATTTAAAATCCCCAATCCCTCTCAATCCAGGCTGGCCTGTAAAAACAGCCAGGTCTTTAGATCTTGGCAGAAGGAACGTAGGTCAGGGGCCAATCACAGCCCCAGGGGCAGCTGGTTCCAGAGGGTGGGTGCCCCCACAGAGAAGGCCCTCCCCCGGGGGACCACCAACCAACATTGTCTGGCTGACGGCACCCCCAGGAGGGCCTGCCTGTGGGACCGTACTGGGCGATTGGACCTTGATGCTGGTAGGAGGCGTTCCTGAAAGTACCCCGGACCCAAGCCATGAAGGGCTTTATAGGTTAACACCAGCACCTTGAATCTTATACTTTAATGATAAAGTTATCATTAAAAAAGAGGAAAAAAGCAGGAAGAATTAGTAGGGGAAGAATTTTCCTTACCAAGTAACATAGCACTAGCAATAGCACTTAGGCTTATATAGCACTTTATAGTGCTTTACAGCATTGTCTGGGCAGTTTACAGAGTCAGCATATTGCCCCCAATCTGGGTCCTTATTTTACCAACCTTCGAAGGATGGAAGGGTGAGTCAACCTTGAGCCAGTCAGGATCGAACTGCTGGCAGTGGAAAGCAGAGTTAGTCTGCAATACTGCATTCTAACCTCTGTGCCACCACAGCTCGCTAATACTTCTTCATCAAAGACTTTGAAGGTCAACATTCTTATTGCAGCACAGATAGGAAAGATAATCACCACAAAGAGAACTTTTGCAGGTATTCCTCTTTCTCCAGCTCCCACTTCATGCTGTATAACAGGCCTGTCAAACTGGCGGGCTCTGCAAAGGCAACCCCCCCCCCACAATATGTTATGATACATCACGTGACGCAATCGAGTTTTGACACCTGTGCTATAGAAGATTATTTCCTGGAACACCAACTTCTCTAGCCATATACAGAGCAACTATTCTTGGAAATAAATAAATGCATGCATGAAGTGGGGGATATTGTAAAAGTCTCCTTTGAGTCAAGCTTAACTTGTGGTTATTACATAGACACGTGCATATAATTTTCTTGGGAACAGTACAGAAGTGACTTGCTTTTATCTTCTTCCAGAATATTTATACAGGTCTGGGATTTCTCAGTGGTCTCCCATCCACGTAGTAACCAGGTCCAGCCTTGCATAGGTGTTCCAAAAGCCAAATGTATTTGCTGAAGTTTGTTTTGCTTATGGAAATTCACTCTGGATTCCACAGCATTGAGGAACTCTTTAAATAAGACTGGGCGAAGTAGTAGGCCTTTACAAATCTATTTTTTTTCCATTTGAGGAAGGTTTAAAGAGCAAAATTGAGTGACTGGGAGGTTTACAGAGATCTTGAAAGACTGAAGCCACCCACTTTGCCCTTTAACAGCACCTACAACTGAACTAAATTGAGCCTACCCACTCTGACGGTTTCCTGACAAAATCAGCCATGGCTGAAGGTAAAGGTAAAGAAAAGAAGACAAGACACTTTTTTCCCCTCGCAAAAAGCTATTCAGATTAGAGCTCTTCTTTGGGCTACACTCTCGGACAATGTGCAGTTGTCAAAGCAGCTGGGAAAGCTGAATAAGGTGTGAAGGGATTTTGGGTAGCAGGGAATGGGGTGAGGGGGCAATTTTGAGCCAACCTTATAGCCCCCTGGTCATCATCAGTGAATTATTCCTCAAATGTTGTGCTTCACTTGAGAAATTCAAGCCAACTTTTATAAACTTAGATTTAAATTACTTTCCACCAGGCTCGGTACAAAATGTATGCATAACAAACTGTCAATAGTTCCCATTTCAGCTCACACAGAGACTGATTTTTAAACATTAACTCTTTATAAAGCACTTACTGTTTTATAATTTAAACAATAATTCTAAGGCTTTCAATGTGAATCATAACTCAAAAAAGGATGTGCCAATTTTCTTCCCCACAGACATTATAATGGTTTCCTTCCCACCACGCCACTATTACACTGCCGATAAGCTGGGGGAAAGGACAGAAAGAACCTGGAAAGTAGAACAGGCCCTCAGTGAAAATGAGTCACTTTTCCTGCGAGTGCTTAAGCTGAGCCACGAAATCTATGGAAAAGAGTCTCTGAGCATGTTCAAAGTACTTTTCTCACTCAAAAGATTAGCTCCTAAATATGTATTTCTTCATCAGAAAGAAGTGTTTTCTGAGGAAGACTAGGGTTCGGGCAGCTGAAAGGAAGCCAAGCAAAGTAGAGATCAGCCAGTATGAATTAAACAAGAAAACCTGAGCAAGGGCTATTTTTCCCCCCAAGCTTATACGTTTCTATAACTCACAAAGTTAATATTAGGAAGTGAGGTCTATTACTAGTTGACAGTAGCAGCGAAGCTTAGTTTTTCTGGTGTCCTGAGAGATCAAATCCAGTTTATTAAAGCAGTACTTGAAGGCTGAAAATTGCCTCAGGTAAATGTGAATGATCTTGGGAGGTCTGGAAACGGCATAAACTGCAAACACATTCTTCCAGATTCTATTACCTCTTATGTCCACAATTTTGTCAGTTTTCCTCCCTCTGCCACACTATGAGCCTGTGATCTCTACTCAAACAGCTCCTTTCCTCAGCTCATCTCCCTCAAGGAAGCTGAGTGGTAGCAGCAGTGCAGCACTTGGATGGACCACAGCAAATGATGGGGCAATGCAACAGATTGGACAGACCCTAGGAGAAAAGCATTTTTTTAAAATTACATTTATATGCTGCCCTTCTCCGAAGACTCAGGGCGGCTTACAATTTTTGGGAATACAACCCAGTGTGCTCAGCAACAGCCTTCATTCCATTGTATATGCCTGCTTATTACTAAGCGGCATTTTTACAAGGTCAGCTAATTGCCCCCAACAATCTTGGGTCCTCAATTTACCTACCCTGAGAGGATGGAAGGCTGAGTCAACCTTGAGCCTGGTGGGATTCGAGCCTACAGCAGTTGTAGGCAGCTGGAACTTAAGTGCAGGCAATTAACAGCCTGAGCCACCCAAGGCTTTTAAAGAGGAACCTGAATTAGCATAGGCATAAAGGGATGGTCCTGTTCTCTAACACTGCCTACCAAGAGAATCTGGTGAATGCCACTTAGTTCAAAATTTATGGCCTTGCTCCACCTGAGAAGGAAGTTTGTTTTAAATTGGGAGCTTCTTTTCTGGCTATCAAACAATGGGAGAATGGAATGGAATGGAATGGGAGGGGAAGGGAAGGGAAGGGAAGGAAAAGGAAAAGGAAAAGGAAAAGGAAAAGGCTTCACAGACTGATCCGGGCACCTTTCAAACACTACAGACTGGTATATTCAGCACACAAGGGAAGACACTCAAAGCTGGATGCAGAAGCGGTTTTCTCTCTATGCTTCTTATGCTGCTATTTCAGGAAGAGCTTATTTTCCCCTTTGCTCACCCCCATCTTCAGTGCCCCATTTTCTTTCTCTCCTTCTCCTCCTTCTCTCTGTTTTATCTCTCTAAAACCTAGAGAGAGTTGGATCCGAAAGCAGCACTCTAATCACAGGCTTTTAAAATCCAATGAAGTAAGAATTCAATTACTCTGTTGAGATATTACAAAAGCCTGATTTCCGTGAATAAAATGGTGGAGCGGGTAAGAAAAGAACGAGGATCGGGTCAGCTGTCACCCGCCTTAACATCTGCTCATCAGCTGAAGACTGCTTAGGTGAGTAAGCTGTTTGTAACTGCTGTCCAAGTCATTTCTAGGGTATCCTGCACAGTGAGCCATCAAAACTTGCTCGGAACTTCAACAGAATGTGCAGAGGTCAGTAGTAATGATGATGAGCCCTGATCCTGGTCTTTCTACTCAGATACCTGCTCATGCTTAAAAATAAGGTTCGTCAGCTGTGCTTTTGTCTGCCTGAGGTCTCCTTAATGCATCGAAGGAGATTTTTTGGCTTCCTGCAGAAATAAGACCTCCACTTGCAAAGATTTCCAGCATTAGATCTGGAGCTTTTAGATCAGCGGTGATGGTCAAAAAAAATCAGAAAATGCCTACCTTGATGGCATGTCTCCCCACCCTGGACAAAAGAGAGACAATTCCAAACCAAGAGTAATAAATTCAATTGTTTAAATCTAAAACTTAATAAATACTTTACATAATTGTAAACATTTTACAAAATGCCTATTCAAGGCAGCTCCAGATCACATGAGGCCTGGAAACTTCAGAGAGTACTTCTGCCTGGCTTGCAGCCTCTGAAAAGAGCAGGAGAGCATGGTCTGTTCTCACATGCTTTTTGGAGGCTGCAGAGGTTGCGCGAGAACAGACCCACAGCGACTTCCCGAAGGTCTGCAGGCCTGACAGTGTCACCAAAAATACCAAGGCATGTAATTTGTGATACACATGTCATAGCTTCACCATCACCACTTTAGATTCTGGAGTCAGGTCTGCCTGCAATTCTCTGTATTATACATCCCCCATCAGTTCTGATCTAGGGTAGGGGAGTGTCCCTTTATTTGCCTATAAACAAGACCATCACTTTTCTTTACCTCAACTGGGGATTACTGCTTCCTTGTCAGTTCCCTTTGTGGGGTTCTCAAGCACTCATTCAATACTGCAGAGTTTGATCAAGCAGCAAACTCTGCAGGAAGAAGCAGTAAAAACTCAAGATAAACCACACCAAAACTCAAGGTAAACCGCACCGAACTCGATTGCAGGAAATACAGCTTCAGCAACAGAGTGGTCAATGTCTGGAATACTCTACCTGACTCTGTGGTTTCTTCCCCAAACCCCAAAAACTTTAACCTTAGACTGTCTACTATTGACCTCACCCCTTTCCTAAGAGGTCTGTAGGGGGCGTGCATAAGCGCACCAACGTGCCTACCGTCCCTGCCCTATTGTTTCTTTTTATTTTTCTTATATGTATCCATTTCATGTATTCATAACTATGTTTATACTTATACCTGTTATCTTATAATCGCTTGACAAAATAAAATAAATAAATAAAAAATAAATGTTGAGTTTTGGGGCCTTTTTTTTCCTGCTCTCCATCCTGCTGCTGTTTTTACTTTGTCTTCAAACAGTGGTAATGAATTCTGATTTCTCCCAAGCAGAAAATGTCATGGTTAAACCTGCACGGGTGTTTTCACCCTTTTCACAGTGCCAGGAGGGAGCTACATTTGAAAACGGGATGCCTGTCCTTTGCACAAAGCAAGAAACTCTGCTAGGGAAGCAGGCTTTGAGCTCACTGATCTGTTGCAGAAGCTTTCACTGGCATACTAAACTGGAGTGCCCTCTAGAGGATTTTGTACAATCTGCAGCCCTCCACAGCCACAAGAGAAAGGGAAAAAGAAGGGCTGCCCAAGAACCCTGCAGAGTGGGCTTCCCAAACTTCCATGCTCAGGACACAAGAGACAGTGTGGATAGTTGTCCTCATTTTGTAACAACATTACCTTTGGAAGGTCTAAATGCAAGCAAACAGTGCTCATCTACTCAAACAACAGCTCAACATGCCAAACTCACAATTTAGGTCTCTTCAACCAGGGGTGGGATTCTACCAGTTCGCACCTATTCGCTAGAACCGGCTGTTAACATTCTAAGCAGTTCGGAGAACCGGTTGTTAGAAGAAATTACTGGCCTAATCCTGTAAGGAAGGCAGGAAGGAGACATTCTGGTGTTGCTTATAGAAGCTGCCTCTCCGTTAACCTTATTACGTTCTTGGCAGGATTAGACTTCCTGTCTCAGGAACCTCTCTGGAGTTTTTTTCCCTTCCTTTGCTGGTACTTTGCTTGTGTGGAGTGACCATTCAAAGTTACAATGGCACTGAAAAAAGTGACTTATGACCATTTTTCACACTTACGACTGTTGCAGCATCCCCACAGTCATGAGAGGCCAGGCGAGGAGATGCGTGCCTCGATGTGAGTGATATTGAGTTGGCCACACCCAGCCAATAACATGACCACCAAGCCATGCCCACCAAGTCACATGACCACCAAGCCATGCCCACCACCTAAGCCACGCCCACAGAATCAGTTGTTAAAAAAATTGAATTCCACCCCTGTCTTCAACCAATTGGTTTCAACCAAATAAAACTATATAACATGCACACTGGGAATAAGTGGGTATATGTAAACTGTATAACATACACATCCAAACATCCAAAAGTAAAACCACAGAATGCATGAAGATGTTGCTCTTATGACTTACAGGTAGTCCTTCACTTATTATCCCATTTGGGATTGAGGAATTCATCATTAAGCAGCCTGGTTGTTAAGTGGGGCATCACATGAGCACACCCAATTCTTTAAGCGAATCACCACACTCATTAAGTGAGACGTGGCAGGATGCGGTTTGCGACCTTCCCTGCCGGCTTTCCCCTTAACTTTGCTCATGGGAAACCAGACGGTCATAAATTGTGATCCCATAAACTACAGGGTGGTGCAAGTGTCACAAATGTGAGCTGGCTGCCAAGGGCCTGGACCACAATCACGTGACTTCAGGGGTTGTGCGACAGACATAATTTCAGGGATGAGTCATAAGTTACTTTTTCAGCACTGTTGTAACTTTGAACTGTTGTTAAACGAATGGTCATAAGTTGAGCTGAATCTTTCCCTGATGCTTTTTATGTATTATTTGGTTGTAACATTTAGGTCCTGCCTTTTGACTATATGCACAGTACTCCTTCCTTCCATTCCCCCACGCCCCCCAACAATTAAGGAGGTTGTGTGGAAACGAATGAGCGGCCCATCAGACAGGGAGTTTCTCTCCAACAGAAGCGGAACTAATAAGAAAGATTATTTCGTGCGCAGAGATGGACAAATTAACAATGGAGATTAAAAATAAAGAAGAAACGGACTACTATAAAATATGGAACAATTTCTACGGATGGCTAGACAGAAGAAAGATCCAATAATTTTTTAGAATTGGACTTAATAAATGATGGACAATGAGTGAAGCGAGCTTAGCGGTACCCGGTTCAAATCTAATGTATGTTTTGTTTATGTTTATGTTTGTGTATAATTATCTAATAAAAATTAAAAAAAAAAGACAGGGAGTTTCTGTGCTTGACTGTGGACTTGAACCTCGACATCTCGATGGTTCAACAGCTGGTCCTCACTACACTTTGATAGCACTGCATTAGGAATATGGTCTTAATTTAGAGGAAAGAATTACCAAAGGATACAACAACGAAGAGTTTTTAGCAGCTGAATACCGAGTTTGGCTGTTTGGAGGTGAACCGACTGTGCGTGGTGGGAATGGGAACAGTAATTACTCTAATCTTCAGAGAATGTCAAAAGCCCAAGGCTTATACAGACCCAGATAGTCTTGCCATGGAAAGAGGATGCATTTGATATAATGATGAACACCAAAGATGATTTGGGGGTAAATTACAATATTTTTCTGCATGTTTCCTGCAGTCCTCAGGTCAGTAAAAATGTATAATGATACAGAGGCCCTTGATTTCTATGCAGTGAGCTCTGTGGCTTTAAGGAAATGGTTTAGTACTGCCTTCTTCCTGCATCTTTTTCCAGTCTAGCCAACAGCTTTACAGCTATTTTTATAATGGGATTACCCGGTCTCTCTCCTTCTCCCCCCACCCCACCCCATCTACTAATGTCTTCAAGCACAGAAATACCAAGTTCAAAGCTTGCAACTTGCCTTGTTCCCAACACAGTTCATTTTTCTCTTCCAAGTCATGCCAACATCTCTTGAAGACATCAAAGACTAAAATGTTGTTGAAACATGGCTGGCCCTTCTCTGGGGATTATCAATGCCATAGCAATTCGTTTTTGCTTTTGCCCTGTCAAATGGAGCTCTAATTATTAGGGCCTGTTTATCAGGTCTACCCCAGCTACTCAGAAACAGTAGATGTTGTATGTGCTATTACTGCCACCTGCTGGGGTAACTATGCAATTGAACAGAAATATTTTCTTGCTTAAGAGTGCCTGAGAAAGTAAACATGGACCAAGCCATAAGAAAAACCTTTTATTATTGGAAGCATCCCACATAGCCACTATAGAAAACAAGATTTCTGAGCACCAAGAGAGTGTTGGACTACACTGTTTGAATGTATTGTGCAACCAGAGCCATTTAATAAAATAATAATTATTAGGGAACGGTTGGCTACTGTTGTTCTTCTTTTAAAGAGGAAAAAATAAATAAAAGCATTCAATCTATATAGCCTAAGCTTGAGGCTGGTTGCTAAGAACCTCTACATGATGCTGTAATCTATATTTTAATCTAAAGTTGTTCACTTTCATATAATATGGAATAAGTTCTATTTCTAAAGGGGGTATACTTGTCCACATATTTGTTTAACATTGGAAGAGTAATTTTCAGATAGTGGTAGAATGAAATCAAAGTTTGTTGAACACAAAAAAATGCAGGCATTCTTCAAGTAAGATAAATGCAAGCACAGCATGAAGATTAACTCCATAACTGGTGTCTTAATGTCTCCATTTCACATCTTGAAATTATTTTTAATTTTTTTCCCATTAGGGATGCTTTATTAGTTTTGAAACATTGTGTTTGTAAAACTATTCTTCTAGCTTTCATTTTAAATCTTCATTTAGTTTTTTCTTCTGGCATATCTACAAAGACAAATGAAATTTTGCAGCACTTCACAGAGTCTTTCTATTCCAATCACATAGCCCAGTTGTGTGTGCCACATCAAGATGCTTTGTAGTTAGCTGTTTCATTATACTGACAATAACCCTCTTTATTAGGCACAGTGTTCTTTAATTCTCATTCCACTTTTTCTTCTTTCTCCCATTCATAGTTTTCAGGCTGTAGTAGCTAAGATTTTTTAATCAGATTTCCTTGAAACTCTTAAAAATGGGATGATGAAAAAGGATTCAATTCTTCTCAAACTCTTCATGGTATAAAAATCTTTTTAAATCTGTTCATGGTCATCAAAAAATGACCATGAAGATAAGCAATAAATACCTCTACAGGTGAAACTTGAAAAATTAGAATATCGTGCAAAAGTTCATTTATTTCAGTAATGCAACTTAAAAGATGAAACTAATATATGAGATAGACTCATTACATGCAAAGCAAGATAGTTCAAGCCGTGATTTGCCATAATTGTGATGATTATGGCTTACAGCTCATGAAAACCCCAAATCCACAATCTCAGAAAATTAGAATATTACATGCAATCAAAAAAAACAACGATTGTACATAGACCAATATCAGACCTTTGAAAAGTATAAGCATGCATATGTACTCTGTACTTGATTTGGGCCCCTTTTGCAGCAATTACTGCCTCAATGCGGCGTGGCATGGAAGCTATCAGCTTGTGGCACTGCTGAAGTGTTAAGACCAGGATGCTTCAATAGCGGCCTTCAGCTCTTCTGCACTGTTCGGTCTCATGTCTCTCATCTTTCTCTGGGCAATGCCCCATAGGGGTTCAGGTCAGGCGAGTTTGGTGGCCAATCAAGCACAGTAATCCCATGGTCATTGAACCAGGTTTTGGTGCTTTTGGCAGTGTGGGCAGGTGCCAGTCCTGCTGGAAAATGAAGCAGCATCCCCATAAAGTTCGTCTGCGGAAGGAAGCATGAAGTGCTCCAAAATCTCCTGGTAGACGGCTGCATTGACCCTGGACTTAATGAAGCACAGTGGACCAACACCAGCAGATGACCAAATCAACACAGACTGTGGAAACTTCACACTGGACTTCAAGCATCTTGCAGTGTGTGCCTCTCTATTCTTCCTCCAGACTCTGGGTCCTTGGTTTCCAAATGAGATGCAAAAGTTGCTCTCATCAGAAAAGAGGACTTTGGACCACTGAGCAACAGACCAGGTCTGTTTTTCTTTAGCCCAGGTAAGACGCTTCTGACAACATTTGAAGCCCATGTCCAGGATCCGTCTGTGTGTGGTGGCTCTTGATGCACTGACTCCAGCCTCAGTCCACTCCTTGTGAAAGTCCTCAACACTTTTGAATGGCCTTTTCCTGACAATCCTCTCCAGGCTGCGGTCATCCCTGCTGCTTGTGCACCTTTTCTTCCACACTTTTCCCTTCCACATAACTTTCTATTAATGTGCTTTGATACAGCACATTAATAGAAAAAGAACATCAACTTCTTTTGCAATTACCTTTTGAGGCTTTCCCTCCTTATGGAGGGTGTCAATGATGGTTTTCTGCACAACTGCCAGGTCAGCAGTCTTTCCCATGATTGTGATTCCTACTGAACCAGACTGAGAGACCATTTAAAGGCTCAGAAACCCTTTGCAGGTGTTATGGCTTAATTAGATGATTAGAGTGGGACACTTTGAGCCTAGAATATTGCACCTTTTCACAATATTCTAATTTTCTGAGATTGTGGATTTGGGGTTTTCATGAGCTGTAAGCCATAATTATCACAATTATGACAAATCACGGCTTGCTTTGCATGTAGTGAGTCTATCTCTTATATTAGTTTCACCTTTTAAGTTGCATTACTGAAATAAATGAAATTTTGCACGATATTCTAATTTTTCGAGTTTCACCTGTATATTCTGCTACAATTACATTATATAAATTGTAACTTTTCTTAGTTATGCTGGCAAATCTGCAAATACACTGGTTCACATTACTATCCTTGGTGGCAATATCCAGTATGAAATCCATTTGGTCAAAAGTTTTTGAATAAATTGAAAATATTAGCCAATAATAAAGCCTGCTGTTAGTTCATTCTCCACGTTTCTTAAGGTATATAAATAGATGCAACCTAAAAAATTGATATAATTCCTTTTGTTAGAAGCTAGGCTTCTTATCAGGAAACACTGGTAAATTCAAATATCTCTCTCACTGGAGGTATTTTTTTAAAAAAGTGTGGAGAATTGATTTGGTTAAAAAAATAATACAATATGTTTTGGAAACACAGCTAAGGATAAATTTATTCATGCCTGATTAGCTGTGATTAATCATATTAATCACATTTATCCAAACAGATTATATTTATGTGTACAAACATCATTCTGGATAGAAATACTGAGTGCTTATGATGTTTTTATTTTCCTTTAAAAAACACATTCTCTCTCTCTCACACACACACACAGAGTGAGAGAGTGAGTTTCATTTTACCTCTTTTCTTTGCATGTTGTTGCTTGTTTGTTCATTCTTTTTTTGTTATTTTTTGTTCAGTTAAAAATAAAATATGTAAAAAAATAAGGGCCTCCCTACCCACCCAAAATCAGTATCTTTCAAATGCCCTTGTGATATCATATTTTCCTAATCATCTTTCACAGGCACGTACTATTGGAGTCTAAATATTCTGAAGGAATATTTCTTTAACAGGGACTTACTATTGTCCCTGGAGGAAAGGGAGAAATAAGAGGAAAATATGTCCCTGTTACAAGGAGACAACTGATCATCTCCCTTAGTCATGGGTTGACAGGCTTTAGCTCACCATACACCCTGACCATATCCTGAAGATCTACAAGTCCAGAGGTGGTATTCAGCAGGTTCTGACCAGTTCTGGAGAACCAGTAGTGGAAATTTTGAGTAGTTTGGAGAACCGGCAAACACCACCTCTGACTGGAGATTTTACAGTATCCTTCCCCTGCCACGCCCACCAAGCCACGCCCACAGAACCGGTAGTAAAAAAATTGAATCCCACCACTGTATAAGCCCCAAGGAATCCAAAATAACAGGACACACAGATGCTAATGTTACATTCCTATAACCTGCCCAAACAGTTCAAAAAAATATCTATTTGACTTCATTTATCCTGAACAACATAAATATAAGACAGTAATTTTCCTACTTCCTCCACCCAATGTTTGATGGAGGAGAGGCTACCTAGTGTGGAAAGGCATTGTATCTGTTTTGTGCAGACTTTAACGGAGGCATAAAACCACGATGTCTCCACTGCAGAGGATAGAAATGCAAGTGAGGGATTTACCTCCTGCTCGCTCTGATCTACCTTGAGAGTTGCTCTACTTTCACTCCAGCTGATGTCCCATTTGCTTTCTCACTCCCAGCTACTTGAGCAACAATAGGCTTGATTTAGGATCCGTAACAAGAAAAAGAGCAATCAGAGTAATAGGGACAACTACCACAAATCAGCTAAAACATAATGAGTATCACTGACAATCAATGTAAAATAAATCTACAACTACTCTAGATCTGTGTGTCTCAACCTTGGGAACTTTAGGATGTATAAACCTCACCTCCCAGAATTCCCAGAGCTGAAGTCCTGACATCTTAAAGTCCCCAAGGTTGAGAAACATTGTTCTAGATTCATCATGTGCCTGGGTCAGACCATTTTAAACAGCCTTCCCTCCCTACAGAGGTTGATGTTAGCCATCACTCTATCAGTTACTGGGAAGTGATCTGCCCATGGCAACAGAATCACACAGATTTCCTACACCTACAGATCATCAGGTTGACCAAAAAAATGAACTAAATCCACATACTCTTCTATGTGTACAAGGTCAGATATTAGCTAACATAAATCCAAGGTAAGCAAGGAAGACATGAAATCCCAAACCACTCCTGAACAAAGAAACTCAGCATGGACACTGAAATTCAAGAGCTTTGGTGGCTCAGGCTGTTAAATGCCTGCTCTTAAGATCCAGCTGTCTATAATTACTGTAGGCTTGAATCCCACCAGGCTCAGGGTTGACTCAGCCTTCCATCCTCTCGGGGTAGGTAAATTGAGGACCCAAGATTGTTGGGGGCAATTAGCTGACCTTGTAAAAATGCTGCTTAGTAATAAGCAGGCATATACAATGGAATGAAGGCTATTGCTGAGCACACTGGGTTGTATCCCAAAAATTGTAAGCCGCCCTGAGTCTTCGGAGAAGGGTGGCATATAAATGTAATTTAAAAAAAAAATTCTCCAGAATTAAGAACCTAGGGTAATCTAACACTACTCCCAAAATCAGTCCAACTAATCCAGTCTCTAGAACAGAGGTGTCAAACTCATGCCATCATGGTGTCATCACTTGATGTAGCGGGACTTTTTTCCCTTTTGCTAAACTGGGCATGGGCGTGGCTAGCGCATGATGCAGGCCAGGAGTTTGACAGATCTGCTCTAAGCATTAGTGTGAATGGCACATTATCCCTACACGGTTCTAGTTCTGTCATCCAAGAGCAACAGTATGCATTCAGAATTGGCAGATTCTTTGACTTACAACTATTCTTTTAGTTACTGTTCAAAGTTACCCCATTGAAAAAAATGTGTTATGATTGTTTTTGACACTTCCAACCATTGCAGCATCCTCATGGTCATGTGATCAAAATTTGGGTGGTTGACAACTAGCATGCATTTACGACGGTCGCAGTTCCTCGATCATGTGATCACTTACTGTGGCCTTCTGACAAAGTCAGTGAGGAAGCCAGATTCACTTAACAACCATGTTGCTACCAATTGCATTGATTCACTTAATAACTGTGGAAAGAAAGGTCATAAAATGAGGCAAAACTCACATAACAACTGTTTTGCTCAGCAATGAAAATTGTGGGCTCAATTGTCGTAAGTCGAGGTCTACCTGTATCTGTTCTGTAAGATTGAATTCCCACAACAATGTCCATTAAACCTCACACCTCCCAACCTAGCCTGCTTCTTCTTTTTGTTAAAAATCATAGCTGTTAAAAACGTAGATTATTCCAAAAGGACGTGATTGAGTACAAAGGGAATGCAATATGAAAATGTATGCACCTTCCAATGATAATGAGGCTTCTACAAAAGCTTAAAAGGTGTCCACCAATCATACAACAGTTGAAAAAGGGGAGGTATAGTGAATGTAAGACAGTTCTGTGAAAGTTGAGCCAACCACAGTGAGTAGATCAGTTCTTTCTGGATGAGGAAAGGCCAATAGCTTCTCACAAGGAGACCACAGAACAGCCGTTTTCTTCAGGATTAAGAACCAGGAGATGAAGGGATCAGTCAGTTTGCTCTCAAATGATGGGGAGACTTTTCAAGGACACCAGATCCGCAAACCTCACTTTCTAATTACAGTACTTGCCTATTAACCATCTTAAAGCTATTAGAGACCTTTGGAATGCCTATTTTGAAACGTTGTTGGATGAGGTTAGCTTCAAATCTGAACAGAAGGAAAAAAATAATAATTACAAGCTTAAATAATTTATTTCAAAATAAACAGCAAAAAGCTAAATGATATTCTGATCTAAGAAAATTACAAATGGATCGAGGGTCCTGTTAAATTTGGAATATTGACTATTGCTATAAGATTTTGAAATTAGCTAGAAAAAATGAATACCTTCTTGTGGGAGCCAGAATTATTTTGGTTGTTTTAGCTCATAACAAAGATAAGCAATTTTATAATTTTAGAAACTGAACACTAGAGGGGACTAAAGGCTCTTAAGTAGAAGAGAGTAAAAAATACAAGCCTGCTTTTTGGTGTTAGTTAAGTGGGTCTTAAAAAGTGACACAAAATATAACATTGGAAATATTAAAGGAGATTTTTAAAGAATGGGGCCAGAGATTAGTAGCTACAATATTAATAATGATGTCTGATTCTATGGACAGATTATCTCTAAAAAATGCTAATGAGGGAATGACAAGTCAGAGGAACTACTAGAAATGAAACTACAAGTGACAGCCAAGAGAATAGTTCAAAAAATGGTGCTTTATTGTATATATAAAAGAAACTGGCTGGAATTTTAAAAATTAAAGGGGGAAACACACGACAAACCAAGAGAATGACCTGGAAAATGTTTTCTGTTTGGATTTACAAAAAAGACTTATTAAACATTTGAAGAAGTCTGTGCAATGGGATGAAGAAGAATTGAAGAGAAATCAAATATAAAGTTGGTTCATTTGATCAAGGTTGAAATAAAATATTTTGTTTGCTAAACTTCTGACAACCCTTTACTTTCTGCTGCTATTAACAATTAGAAGCTGATGTTTTATAGATTTGCTGATAGTTAAGAGCTGGGATATGAAGAGATATCTGTTTGTAACTTTATAGAGGGTAAGGTGCAAAGGTTGGCTTCAAAAATTTTAACAACCAGTTCTCTGCTGGGTTGCTGGGTGGGTGTGGCCATAGTGGGCGTGGCCTAGTCAGCCTCCTGCACCATGGTGGGGGTGTGTGCATTTTCACCTTCCCCGGGTTCCAGAGGTTTTTCTTGAGCCTCCAGGAGGGCAAAAACGGCCTTCCCCAGGCCTATGTGCAATCACATAGGCAAGGACTCCTTGGGGTCCCGTCAGCTGGCCAATGCCGTTTGGCGGTCCCCCGACGACGAGCCTATTCTATCGCGGCCCCTGACCTCTGGAACCAACTCCCCCTGGGACTCCGCCTGGCCCCTGACCTCCGCGCCTTCCGCCGTGAATTGAAGACCTGGTTATTTAACCAAGCCGGGCTGTGACCCTTTGGGGGGGGTGGTTTTTATTATGGTTTTTATTATGTATTTATGTAATTATATTTTAATGGGGCTTGTTAGTTTAATTTTTTAATTATTTATTGTTCTTGTTATTTTAGTTGTGAGCCGCCCCGAGTCTTCGGAGATGGGGCGGCATACAAGTCTCATTAATAAATAAATTTCCGGCCTTCTGGAACCTCCGGGAGGCCCATTTTTCACCCTCCCAAGCCTCCGTGCAGGCCCTGTACTTACCTGGCATCCAAAACGGGCCGTGTGACAACTCCTGGGAGCAGAGGGGTGGGCAGGGCCAGCCGGGGTGGGATTTGCCAGTTCAGCCATAAAATTAGCTACGGGTTTGCCCGAACTGGGGAGAATGGTAGCAACCCACCCCTGGTAAAGTGTCTTTTTTTTTCCTATGAATGTTGGAAGTAACTTCTTTATTTTTTTCTTTATCATATTCTTTTTTTTCTTTTTCATTATTTTCATTATGCACTGTCTATGCTTTTTACTTTTTTCCTTAAGTTTTATTTGTACTAGTTTTTACTAATGAAATAAAAATCTTTAATAAAAATTATAATCCTCGAATTATGACCACAATTGAGCCCAAAATTTCCACTGCTTTTTTTTAACCTCATTTTACGACCATTTTTGCCTCAGTTGTTAATCATAGCAATTGTTAAGTTAGTAACATGATTGTTAAGTTAACAAATAATCCAACAGTCAAGTTAACAGATAAGTGAATCCGGCTTCCTCATTGACTTTACCTGATGGAAGGTTGTAAACGATGATCACATGACCTCGGACACTGCAACTTTCATAAATATGAACCAGTTGCTAAGCGTCCAAATTTTGATCATGTGACCATGGGGATGCTGCTGTAGTCTTAAGTGTGAAAAATAGTCACAAATCACTTTTTTCAGTGCTGTTGTAACTTTAAACAGTCACTAAATGAATGGTTGTAAGTCCAGGGTGACCTGTACACAAAATGTAAGATAAGACGAGAGAATCGTGGGAGTAAAGATTAAAAAAGAAACTTTTAAGTTAAAGGCTTTGCAAATGACTTGGTGATGGTTCTGGAAGATCCTTTAAAGAGAATTGAAATATCAATGGGCAAATTAAAAGAATTCGTTGCATTAGCAGGTTTTAAGATTAAT
Source organism: Naja naja (assembly GCA_009733165.1). Lineage (NCBI taxonomy): Eukaryota > Metazoa > Chordata > Lepidosauria > Squamata > Elapidae > Naja > Naja naja. Next base: position 140,039,444 of record CM019149.1, read on the forward strand.
AAACAGGAGACCAAGATGTTCATAAAAATAAAAAAGAGAAAATCAAACAGATGATGAATAAAATGGGTTATAAGATTGAGGTAAAACATCTGAATATCGTTATGACAACTATGAATTGTATGTTACAGGTAATCCTCAACTTACAACTATTCATTTAACAATCATTTAAAATTATAACAGCACTTATATCCATCATAGAATCCTCATCGTCATGTGATCAAACTTTAAGCACCTGGCAACTGGCATGCATTTAAATGTTTGCAGGTCCCAGAGTCATGTGATCATCATTTGTAATCTTCCCAGCCAGCTTCTGATGAGCAAAGTCAATGGGGGAAGCCAGATTTGCTTAATGACTGCATGATTCACTTAACAACTCCAGTGATCTACTTAACAACTGTGGCAAAAAAGATTGTAAAATTGGGTGTGACTCATTTAACAACTGCCCTACTTAGCAATGGAAATTCTAGTTCTAATTGTGGTCATAAGTCAAGGACTACCTGCATTACAAAACAACTATCTTAAGACATGGAATGAAGTTTAAAAAGAAATGTTAAGATGGAAGAAATTACAACTGTCATTGCTGGGGAGAATTTTGTGATAAAAATGAATGTCTTATTCTAGAATGATGTTTTTGTTGCAGACAACACTGTTTTGACAACTGATGTACTATTTAAACAGTGGCAGAAGGTTATATTTAAATTTGTGGGACAGGGAAAAACACAAGTTAAATATAAGGTGTTACAAGATAGAAAGGAAAGAAGAGGATTGGGTTTACCTGATTTGAAATTGCATTCTGCAGCTTGCTGTTTGGATGAAAAATTGGATGTTGCTGAGAAGTAGAAGGCTTCTGGAGTTAGAAGAGCACGACCTGAGATTTGGGTGGCATGGATATTTGTGGTACAATAAAATCAAGGTTAAGTTTAATTTTAAAAATTATTATGTTAGATGTACCATATGGAGAATATCAAATAGATACAGACCTAAGTTGTGTCTGAAAACACCTCTGTAGATCTCAGCACAAGAAAGGCTAACTTATCACAACATACTAGAATTTTGACAAGGGGGATGTAAAATAAAATGAAGAGAAAAACTGGTGGCGAAGAGTTGTCAAAGATTATCTTATTTACATTTATTAGAATTTAAGTAGAAAAAAATTGTGGTTTTGAACATTGTAAGAATAAATTTGAAATAGAATTGTGTAAAAATGAACATGTTAATTGTTAAAATACATTTTTTGACATTTGAAACAGAATATAGAGATGGAACAATAAGAAAATATATAGTTGAAAGGACTGAAATTTACACTATGTGACAACCTTAAAACTATTTTTCATGAAAAAAAAATCCTGTTGATGTAGGTCATCACAGAAATATACAGCATATAAAATCACTTAAATTTACGTTGGAAATGTGAACAAACAAGAAGGGAATTTTTTCATGTTTGGTGAATATGTAAAAAAAGCTAGAAAACTTTGGATTCAAATACATACACTGATTCAAGAGTATCCCAAAGCACCTGAAGACAGAACAAAAAGCAATGGATGGAAACTAATCAAGCAACTTAGAATTAAGGAGAAATTTCCTGACAGAGAACAGCTTGCCTTGAGAAGTTTTGAGTGCTCCAATACTGGAGGTTTTTAAGAAGAGATTGGACAACCATTCGTTCCATAGGGTCTCCTCCTTGAGCAAGGGACTGGACTACATGATCTCCAAGGTCTCTTCCAACTCTGCTATTCTATTATTAAAGGATTTTAAACATGAATATATAACGGAAGCCAAAGGATTGGGGGGGGGGGACTGGAACAAAGTTGGGATGTTGTTTTTGTATAACTGCAGATTATTGCATGCACAAAAATGGAATGGCATTACCCACAATGGAGGAATGGTTGATGAAGATGATGGGAAATGAGATGGTTAAATTGACTTCTTTGATCAGAGAAAAGACAACATATTTATTGCTGACTGGAAAACAATAGTACTTTCTACATAAAATGTAAAAAATGAACTTATGATTTATGATTTTGATGATATAGAAAGTTATGCTATAAGCATAGAGTAGGAGGTAAATTTATAATTATACTTATAATTGCTGTAAAGAAAATCAGGAGCTACTTCTTTGTATCTTTCTTTGTATTTTTTTTTAAAATTTTTCCCCTTGCACTTTTAGTTTACTCTTTGATTTCTTTCTTTTTACATACTTTATATGAGTTTGTATTAGTCTTTACCTAGCTTTTAAAAGAAATCTTCAACAAAAAATAAAATTGTTATATACACACATGATAAATAACCCTGGAATAACTGTAAACTTGCACGTGCCCATATCTTCTGCAGTCGCATGTCAGAATATATGATAAAATCGTTAGACAAAAGGTTTACAAAAACTCTGAATTACTGAATCTGACTGGGACATAAAACTACAGCTGGTCTCTGCAATACATTTTGCTAAAAAAAATGCCTCAGGTTCTGGCATGGTGCTTTTACATTAAATTGAAATAAAGACAAACGTTCTTCGATGAATAATTAACTGACTGTATAGATTCCTGCTGGTGTTAGTCACAGGCTGTGAACACAATATCATGTAACTCATAAGAATGGCTCAGGGTTTTTAGCATGACCAACATACTTACATCCGATCCACACACACTTACGACTATTGATTGCAGCATCCCCAAGGCCACGTGATCAAAATTCAGGTGCTTGGCAACCAGCATGTAATTACAACCCTGGACCATGTGACCACCATTTGCCTAGCCAGCTTCCAACAAGCACATTCAATGGGGGGACCTGGATTAGCTTAATGATGACCTGATTCATTTAACAATTACAGTGATTCGCTTAACAACCATGGCAAAAGAGGTCATAAAATTGGATGCGGTTCATTTAACAGCTACCTTGATTAGCAATGGAAATTCTGGTCCCATTTGTAATTTTAAGTTGAGGACTTCCTGAACTTATACATAATAAATAAATAAAGGAGGGATAAAAATCTAACAAGGAAATAAAACAAGATCAGACCTAAGCATGCTTTTCACTAAAAGTGCACCTTCCTTCCTTCCTTCCTTCCTTCCTTCCTTCCTTCCTTCCTTCCTTCCTTCCTTCCTTCCCTCCTTCCCTCCCTCCCTCCTTCTTTCCTCCCTTCCTCCCTTCCTCCCTCCCTCCCTCCCTTCCTTCCTGGACCGTTGTCATGCTTGCCCTTCCAGCAGATGCTTATATATGGAAAATATAGACATCAAGGATGCATTTTGTTTCTCTCAAGCCATACCCCTTCTGTTTTTAATAACATGCAATTGTGCAAAAGGTTAATATGTTTTTGGTTCAGCAGAAGGGCAGCTAATTAGCTAATGGCCTTACCAACCCCCTTCCCTCCAGTCCCAATTTTGATTCCTTTGAACACCAACACATGTAAACTGATTGTTGCAATTACGTGCTTCCCGAAGTCATTACATGCCACTGAAAATTATCCAGAGCAGGTGAAATAAGCTTTCTGTTATTGAGTCATAAAGTCATCTGGAAGAAGGGCAGCCATCCCTCCAACTATGTAGCAAGGAATACATGAGAGAGACTTGCAGGTTTTAAGGCACACACCCCCCTTTAAAAAAAAATCTATTTTAGGGGGGGCAAATACCCATTAGTGCTCCACTTTTCAGTTTTAAAAAGGGAGTGGGTACCCCTCAAATATGAATAAGATCTAATTTTAGGAACTTTATTCTATTGGCTACTATGTACAATTACAGAGCAATTACAGGATGAATTACTTCATCCCTAGGACTACCTAGATCCGTACCAATCGGGCTTCCGGCCTGGTTTCAGCACGGAGACGGCATTGGTCGCACTGATGGATGATCTCTGGAGGGCCCGGGACAGGGGATTTTCCTCTGTCCTGGTCCTATTAGACCTCTCAGCGGCTTTCGATACCATCGACCATGGTATCCTTTTGCGACGCCTCGGGGGCTTGGGAGTGGGGGGCACTGTACTTCGGTGGTTCTCCTCTTACCTCACGGGCGTGCATCGGTGTTGACGGGGCAGAGGTCGGCCCCGAGGGTACTCACTTGTGGGGTCCCTCAGGGGTCGGTCCTCTCCCCCCTCTTATTCAATATCTACATGAAACCGCTGGGTGAGATCATCCGTGGTTTTGGGGTAAGATACCATCAGTATGCTGATGATACTCAGCTATACATCTCCACCCCAGGCCAGATCAGTGATGCCCTCTCCATGATGACTCGCTGTCTGGAAGCGGTACGGACCTGGATGGACGGAAACATGCTTCGCTCAACCCAGCCAAGACTGAGTGGCTGTACATACCGCATCTCGGTCCAGTCAGGAATGTCCATCGTTGACCATAGGGGAGTGGTGTTGCCCCTGTGGATAGGGGCGGAACCTGGGGTCCTCCTGGATACACGGCTCCAATTGGAGGATCAGGTGGGGGCCGTCGCCAGGGGGGCCTTTGCCCAGGTCCGGCTGGTTCGCCAGCTTCGCCCGTTCTGGACCGGGATGCCCTGCGTACAGTCACTCATGCCCTTGTCACCTCGCGACTCGACTACTGCAATGCTCTCTATTTAGGACTGCCCTTGCATACCATCCGGAGGTTGCGGCTGGTACAGAATGCGGCGCTGGTGGTGATGGGAGTTACCCGATTCTCCCATATTACCCCCTCCTGCGGTCTGCATTGGTTGCCGGTTGCACTCGGGTGAGATTCAAGGTTCTGACTTTAACATTCAAAGTCCTACACGACATGGGTCCACAATATTTAAGGGAGCAGCTCCTGCCGATGTCGAGCGCCACCCGTCCCGTGCGGACACGTAGGCAAGGACTCCTCGGGTCCCGTCGGCAAGTCAATGTCGGCTGACGGTCCCCGGCGACGAGCCTATTCTGTAGCGGTCCCGACTTATGGAATGCACTGCCTCTGGACCTCCGTCTGGCCCCTGACCTCCGCACCTTCCGCCGCGACTTAAAGACCTGGTTGTTTGACCAAATCGGGCTGTGATTACCTCACCTGGGCCATGGGATAATTTTAATTATTTTAATTTGGTTTTATCGGGCTTAAATTATTTAATTCTTTTAAATAATTATTGTATTGTGTGTTTTAATTGTGAGCCGCCCCGAGTCTTCGGAGATGGGGCGGCATATAAGTCCAATAAATAAATAAATAAATAAATCCCATGACAGAATAGGAAGATAGAATTGGAAAGGCCACTGAATCCAACCTTTTGCTATCGCAACAAGCCTTTATTTCCAAGTGAGGACAAATCCAGATTCAATTACTTCTTTCTTAGACCCACGAAATAAATGTTTCTTCTGCGGGAAGAGGGGAAAAAAAGCATAGAACAGGAATGCACATGGAACAAACTTCTCAATAGAGGAATGTGAGAAACAACAGTGCAAAAACACATTAGATCTAATTGGTTTTCCAGCTCAACAAGGAGCTGGGTAGAAGTCTCCCTGGGGCTAAACTTCCTTCCTTCCACACAAATTTTAACGATGACAATTTTTTTTTAAAAAAAAAGTGTCTTAGAAGCCACGTACAATGAAAATGCCATAACAGTATCCATGCTATTTTATCTTATAAAGATACACAATATCAGTTCTGGCAAATTGGCATAAATTTGCACAGGATGACATGCCAGATTCTGGTAAGCCAACTGTGAAGTACTCTTCTGGAATCAGATCCTCTCTATGACTTCCGCCCCAAAGGTACAGCCACCTGCCACTCCAGCTGTGAAACAACCCAGGGAGAGTGATTGGCATCACATTTACCATCTGATATACTTGGCAGATGTACTGCTAATCTCAGCAACCACAGGAAGTAGAGAGATAAAAGATGCTGGGAGGAAGAAGAAGAAGAAGAAGAAGAAGGAAAAGAAGGTCATGAAGTTCAGATACCGGAGTACCGGTCAAGGGCTCGACTTTCATAAAGATAATTAGCTCTATTGTCCACTCGGAGGACACCTGCAGAACCTCAACCTACAGCGAGAAGAGTTGGATGTCAGAAGGTCAAGTCAGAGCTAGGCCAACAAGAGGCACAGGAGATGACATAGCAATTATGATTTTGTTTCAGGTGCAGCTTTTATAGCAGGTCTGTTCCAAGAGCTTCAGCATTCAATCCAAGGGGCTTGTTTTAAGGGGCCATACCCCTCAACCCTGAAGCAAGTCACGGGAGTAAGGAATGGAAACACCTACCACAATTCCTTTTTACTTACAGACAAGTGTTTCCCAAGTGCAGAATCAGAATGGTTTGCTCAAGCAGGATGGAATTTACTGTAAGCAAAATCCTCTGTTGCTGTGGAAACTATTAAAAATAGATTCTCCCATGTTCCCTCACTCTCACACACACACACACACACACACACACACACAGGAGGGAGGGAGGGAGGGAGGGAGAGAGAGAGAGAGAGAGAGAGAGAGAGATACAGCTGGGTTCCTTCGCTCTACATTTTTATTGCATTTTAATTATGAATAATTTCCACCCTTGCATAGGAAGACGGATTTCTGAAAAAGCACCAAAAAGGGGGAGAACCACAACCACTTTCTAAACACAGGCCCTTCAGGATACATATCAATATGCAAACAGAAGTCAGCATGCATTTCAGAATGTTTATGCCACAGGGTAAGCACAATAACAAATCACTCTAGATTAACTCTTTCCATGCCAACAACCTGAACCTTGTAAGAACAGTAATTATGGTTCCGGGAGAGAGATCTGTGGGATGGGAGTTAAGAGCTTCTGTGGTTCTACAGCTATCATAAGGCAATTATGATTTTCGGCATTAGCTATGTACAGTATATATGACTAAAATTCTAGTCATGGCCTTTAACTTCACAAAACGGTGCATCACAGGGCAACAATTTGGAACCAATATACCTCAAATGGGTTAACTTACAGAACGTATCCAAAATCTGGGACCTATGATTCCTCAGGGAATGAAATTTAGGAGAGCTGTGGTTGTGCTGCTGCTGGAACTGCTCCTGTGTTCACATGACCTTCATTTTCAACCTTCTATGACTGTTTTCCAGTCAGTCTCAAATCTCTTCTTTCCTTCCCCATCTAGCAGCATTCATGCCTGCTGAGGGAGGGAGGGGGGAGGGAGGGAGGGAGGGAGGGAGGAAGTTTTCTAATGTTCCCTGCCAAATTCCAACACAGAAACTCAATGGGGAAGCCAGCAGCAAATCAGAAGTTGCTCCCATTCCCATTGCTTTTTGGCCTGTCCTTGGTCATTCTGTTTATTTAACTAAGGAAATATCTCTGAAACAATGACCCAATAGGTCACAGGTAAACTTTCCAGACAGAGCAAGTAGACAGGATTATACAAGTCCATTAGCCAAGTTCATAATGTTTAGTGCTTGAAGAGAAGAAAAATTAATGGAGTCCTAAGGTCTCAGCTGTGGCAGTGCCCAATTCAATGACCTGAAAATCTGTCACCAATTGCCCATGTCGGACCATGATTTTGACATATTACTTCATACTCTCTTTGCAAGCAAATACATGGACATCTATGAAACTTTAGAATAGTTGTAACAATACAGATGCAAACCCAGCTCTGTATCCTCATTAAGGCATTGGTTGGTTTAACAGGTCCTTCCCATAAGACTGCAGTAAGTTCCAGACACCACAGTCACAAATCAAAGAAGCAATCTGCTCCATGTGTCATCTTCAGCAGTTCCAGACATTTTGAATACACCAAGTGTGAAGATACCGCCTGGTCTCTCTAGCCAAGAACCATTAAATGAATGTTCTCTTTATGAATCTTATTAATCTTCTCTCAGGCAAAGCTATCATAATATTGACCAGCAATGTTCATTCAACTCAGTTATGTCGATCATGATGATCATTCTGTCTAACCTCCTGCAAACAGAGAGCACAAGATTTATACTGCAATTAAGGCATTTCTTTCCCAAGGAATCAGAAAGCTGCTGCCACTCCCACTTGCTACGCTAATTTTACTACTTCTCACAAAAGTGGTCAGATAATTGCTCACTGGCATGGATTTGATTCTCTGTCTATTGAGTTCTTGCTTTCTCACACAAGCCAAGCAGCTACAAGTGTTGAGTAGAGAACATTTAATCATATATGGTCACCCATCTCAGTAAGTGATTCTGGGTGGTGAACAATATTAAAATAAAATTAAAACCATTATAACCCACAATGCATGATCAAAATAGAATACTGAGGAAGAAAAGCATTACTATTATTGTTTTTGAAAGCAGCCTGGTATTTAATTAACATTATCTATCTATAGCCCTAAAATGATATAGTGTTTTAATTATGGCTGAAATGTGCTGGTTGCCATAAGATTCTGAGAAACAGGAATAGGCTGAAGTAGACCCCAAGCAAGGTGCAGTTGCTGATTGTTCATTGGGGTTCTCTATTCACATCAGTGTTATCTCTGGAGAAAGATGCACTACCTGAAAAGGGACAGGTTGGTTATTTGGGGTCCTTCTAAATTCTTGGGTCCTGCTTCAGCATCAGGCAGAAGTCATGGTTGGAGGGACCTCTGCTGGTGTACCAACTATGGCTTTACCTACTGCAGGGGGACTAGATATAGTCACCTCATTAGCACCATTAGACTACTACGATGTGCTTCATATATTTGGAGCTTCTGACTATTCAGAAACCGCAAGTGGTCCAGAAGGCAGCGGCTTGTGTGTTAACTGAGAAAATATTACACCAATATTGTGTATCTTTCGTTAAATTGCTAGTGTGTTTCCAGGTACAATTGAAAGCCCCTTTTAATCTATAAAGCTATTTATGGCTTGGCCTTGAATACTTCCAGGACTGTCTACTCTAAGTTGAAAAGGCCCAATCTGCCACATCATCTACTGAGAGGCTCCACCTAGTAGTTGTCTGCTGTGAAGGGAGTAAAGTGAGGAACTTCAGACTACTAGCTCCTTCCTGAAGGCTTTCAAAAGGATTCTAAGCACTGAGCTCTTTGAGAGAAGGTTCCAGCTAAGTTTATGACTTTTTTTGTTTTGTGTCTATTTTTTTGAATGTTGCTGATTTATTGGCTTTGCATTTTATAAGCTCAATATTTAATCTTTGATATTTTAATTAACCTTTTCATGCAATGCAATAGTCTGCAGTAGTTATAGATCCACAAATAAACAATACTTTTTTCTACAAGATGGTATTTTCAACTTGCTTTGATAGACAATCTAACTGATGTTTGAAGTCTTCAGGTGCTATTGCTAACTATCCAAGAAGGACCTTGTTTTCTTCCAAATATATGACCACCGTACCTGAAAAAGTCTTCTAGAGTTTCTGCAGAGTTCGATTTATTTTTAATTCCAAGCAGCATAATGAGGAAGGGTAGGGTAACTCTGTTGCAAGCACAATACAATGGAATGAAACAGCGAAGAGCAGCTCATCAGCACATTTATGATAAGAGCTGTTTCTAGGACTGTAGTTATTTATAGTGGAAAAACTTACTCATAGTGTTTCCATATCCAAGCAATCAAAATCACTCTTGATAGATCTTTCTCTTGAAGGAAAAAGTAAAGCTGGTTGAGACAGCCAGTATCTACAAAGCAATTCACCTTCCCTTATTTGCAAAGAGGTGAGAAATATGCAAGATATATTAGGGGCAAATAAGGTTGCTTGACAAAAAATTCAGTACTCCTTGTTACATCCTGATTTAATGTCCAACTATTTTTTTTTACTAAGATTCAGCTACACAAACATAACCTGTAACATTTGGATTAAATATATATAATTACATCTGCATGCATTTGAGAACAACCCAGTCCAAGTTGTTGTGTGTGTATATCACCTCACACACTGATCTTAATTCTATTGGGGTGCAGATGCATCCCAAATACCACATACAAAGGAATTACTGCCAATTTCCTTCTCTTGTCTCTTTTGTTCTTGCGGTTATTCTTCCGTTCCACTCTTCTTGCTGTTTGTATCTTTGTGTTTTTAGGCACATGCCGCTCTTAATGGCACTTCTGTCATTTCATCTGCTGGCAGAGATTATGCTATCAGGGGAACTCTCTCCGTGTCAGAGCTGAGACTTCCAGCCTTAAATCACCAATGGGGAGAGTCAAGCTGCTATAGAGGGAAAACTTGGAAGACGTCAACTTTCTGCTCATTGGGTTGTATAATGACGCCTCTGGCAATTGCAATCCAGGGGTGGATCCCAGAAACATCTGCCATGGACTGATATATTGCTTAGTTTAGTTTACTTCATTGTCATTGCACCTCGTACAACAAAATCAAACACCATCTTCAGTGCACATCATGACCATGAAAATAAACACAAGCACACATCCTTCACACTCCACACATTGAACCAAAAACCTGCAACACCGCACCAACACTGCACTATACAGTAGACTTCAAAAGAGTTACTGCCCTGGGATAGAAGCTGTTTTTCAGCCTATTTGTGGTTGTTTTTAATATTCTGTACTGTCTGCCAGATGGTAATAGTTCAAAAAAGGGTGCCCAGGATGAGATGGATCTTTGAGAATGTTTTGAACTTTCTTAAGGCATCGGGAGCTATAAAGCTCTTCCAAAGAGGGGAGAGGGCAACCAATGATCCTCTGGGCAATGACGTCAACCCTCTGGAGTGCTTTTCTATCTGCCCCTGTGCAATTGGCAAACCATACAGAGGTGCATTATTGCATATTGCTCTGTGTATAGGTGATGGAATGGATGGCATGATGCGAAATCAAGTCTTAAAATATAGTTGAACCAGTTTACTACATTCACAGTACTTTTTACTGACTTACTGTAAAAGCCGAAGGAAAATAAAAAGGTGTTACATAAAAGAAAAAAAGGATGGATGACATTCTTAGGATGTTTGATACAAGCTGTTGAAGGAAAGAGGTCAGATACTTATATGGGCAGTCTAAGGTTCCCTGCTGTTCGCTTAAAATGCCAACCACAAAGATGAGGCTTTGCAAAGTAGAAACACTGTTATTGTACAGATCTACCCATTATTGAACAATCCAAAGATACTAACCTACCATGAAAAACAGAATAGTGCAGGATCAGACCCAAGGCCTATGTAGTCCAGCATATTGGCTTCCCCTGTATCAGATGCCTCTTGGAAGTCCCATAAAAACACATTAGCATCCTTTCATCCATGTTTCCAGTAACTGGCACTCAGAGCAACACTGTCTCCATTCTTAAAGACAATATGTATCCACTTCTTAAAGCTTCTTTTCATATGAAATTCTTTAATTACCTTTCTAAAGCCATAGAGGTTGGTGCCATCTTGTGGTAGCAAATGCCTTTGTTTAATTATGCACTATGTGAAGTATTTCTGTTGTATTGTTCTGCCAGAAGATCAAAGGTTCTCATATTCAGATGATGCATATCTAAATAGACTTCTATCATGTCCCTCATTCATTTTTATAACATTTTTATAACCTGAAAGGCCTGGTGTATCTTTTCTAACAACAGGTGATTCTAGCCCTTCAAATCACTTTCATTGCTGTGTGTGTGTGTGTGTGTGTGTGTGTATCTTTTAAAGCACCACAATATCCTTTTTGAATTGCAGTCATCAGAATTTCACATAATATTCCAATTGTGGTCACAGCATGCCCTTTTATAGCAGCCACACACTGGGCTGATACTTTCATCAAGCTATGCACCACAACACCAAGATTCTTTTCCAGCTAGTTAATGCTAGCCCAGATATTACTCTCCATTTGCATATGCATTTGCTATTTTAGTTCCCATTCCCAATCTGCAGAAATTGTTCTGGAATTCCTTGCTATGCCCTTTTTACTTATGTCTTATTCCAGTTATTACCAACTAAACAACCCATGCTCCATTGGGTCAACATTTCACAGATATTTTCCTACTTAAGCAGAGAAACATAATGACTACCAGAGAGCAAAAAAGCAATGAGAGCAGGAGGACATCTAACTTCATGTAGGCTTTCCCACTGAGTTTCCTTGTGGGAAGCTGGCAAAGAGCAACAGAAATCTTTCTTTCCTTCCTTCCTTCCTTCCTTCCTTCCTTCCTTCCTCCTCCTCCCTCCCTCCCTCCCTCCCACCATTCCTGCTGGCTTTCCAATGTAACATTGCTTGTGAGAAGCTTGCAGAGAGAAAGTCAGTGGAGAAGCCAACGGGATGATTACAAGTCAAATGCCAGCAGTCAGGTAAGTGGCTGCTGCCAGGTCTGGGAGGGAGCAAGGGATTGCTAAAGTACCTGGGAAACTGTCACAGAATATTGAAAATTAGAATCTCATGACTTCAGCAGCAACCAGGCAATGCTGAAGCAGCCACAATTTCCCCAATTTTCATCCCCTCAGGAGTAATGAGTCCTGGCATTCTTAAATTAGCACATTTGAGGTACCTTTGTTAACTATGTTTTGCCCTATGATGCAGCTTTTCACCCAGTTAAAGATTATAGATACAAGTGTTTTAGCAGATACATTTTTTAAACAGCATTAATATAATATCTCTTTGAGGAAGCCCTTTATTTACCTGTTTGCTAGGAATGTCCATGTACTTCTGTTCTTTGTTCTCTGCTTTCTGTGTTTTATGTTTGTTTGTTTGTTTCTATCAGTTACAAATTTGTAACAGAATCTCTTTACTGTGTCTTCACATAAGTTTTTAATGAGGGATTTTGTCTACAGCAACAACAAAATCTAAAAAGTTCAAGTCAAAGGTAAGTAACTTTTTTGTTTTGATTAGGATATTCAAGTTTTTGACAGCATGGTATAGATGCCCCTACCAAATGGTTGCCACTATTTACCTATCAGAAAGGAAGCCAAGATAGTGCTTCTAGTGACCTATTTTTGGACTTTTCCCTATTTTCTAAGCTGGCCTACTTTCAAATAAAGCACTGGAGAGAAGACACGCACCAGAATCTTGCCTAAATATATGCAGCTTAAACATTCTTAAATAATTAAATAAATATGGCGCTAAAGGCTATAAAAGTAGGTTGGAAGATTGGAAGGAATCATTTGAGGGTTATGCTGAGAAAAAGAAGAGAAGGTGTGTGGATCTGATTACAGCAAAGAGATTACTGACATGTCTTTGGCAAAGTTGGGAATTATTTCTGAACACAGATCAAGATGGCGAGAATTTGTCCATATAGTCCAACAAGATTCACACACACATTCCTGGCACCTGATTAAGAGCAGGGAACTCCAGGAGAGTGGCTGTATTTCTGGTACCCATAGAAATCACCCTCATCCAAATAAGTACCGCTTGCTGTTTTAAAGGGGCAGAACGTCTTCCCGTTTTTAAGTCAAAAGAGCCTGTGGTATTTGCTTGTGCTCCAGCACAGATATCATCCTGCCTTCTATGTTAGAAGAAGACAAGCTGCATCTGGCACTTTCAGCTGAGCATATTCATGAGTCAGTAGAGCCACTGCCGTTCAGTCAAAATGAATCAAAACACCTCAGACGCCATGTTTCGTTTACACCCTTCCCAAGTTACCAGTAGTGCCTGAAATAGAGATCCCATAACTGACAGAAGAAAAGGTGCTTTCTCACTCATAGCAACCAGCCCAGAATAATGATAAATAAGGGAAACAGGATAAAAAAACCTTCCATTTTTCAAAATGATGTGTCAAAATGAAACTGTGTAATCTAGTTTCATTAGGCCCTGTTGTCCCAGAAGAATTTCTCACCAGCTCCTCCCTATTTCCCTCACCCTTCCACCACCAAACATCCCTAGCAGGGAGAGAGAAAGGTTTGATGCACTGAAGCAATTCCAGCTAGGACTAGCATTTCCACTGCATCCATCATTTGAGCTAGGAGCCTTCAGAGGCTACAAGAGTGATATACAGGTCTCAGTGCTGTCTTCAATGATTTATTAAAATATCACCCAGATGAAATTTAGGAGGCCAAGAGCACCAATTCACAACAGGTAAGGGACAGGAACTAAGTAGAATGATGCTGATGGAAGAAATGAGAGAGGGAGATGCTTTATTGCTCAAATACAGGGAAAATAAGATAGGGAGCAGCCCAAACTCCAAACCCCTTCTGAAGTTACAACATGCTTTGAAAGAGTATATCCATAGCTGCTGCACACTATTTTTTTTAAATTACAATTATATGCCGCCCTTCTCCGGAGACTCAGGGCGGCTTTACAATTTTTGGGATGCAACCCAATGCGCTCAGCAATAGCCTTCATTCCATTGTATATGCCTGCTTATTACTAAGCGGCATTTTTACAAGGTCAGCTAATTGCCCCCAACAATCTTGGGTCCTCAATTTACCTACCCCGAGAGGATGGAAGGCTGAGTCAACCTTGAGCCTGGTGGGATTCGAGCCTGCAGTAATTGCAGGCAGCTGGAACTTAAGAGCAGGCATTTAACTATTGCTTCATGCACAAAGCTCATACGTACAAGAAACACACTACCCACACACTACCCCCCACACACACACTATGTAGAAGATATACATGCAATATAAAGTCGAGAATAGAAGACCTGTTGTTTTTACTAAAAATACACTGCTCTTAGCAGTTAAAGCTGGGCATTGCTTATTCATTCTCAAATCCCCTTCAAATATCAGAGGCTTGCATATTGGCAAAGTTGAATTTATCTACTATTTCTGAAAAGAGGTGGCAGGTTTCAGTGTGCATTGCAACTACACACAGATTCTGAGATGCTATGGATCCTATATTTCTAGAAGTTTGCTGCTAAAAAAAGGATAAAGAAAATAAAGTTTTTTGCATGTTTATTGTAAATTTTAATCAACTTTGAATCCTGTAGTTTAACAAAACATTGCAACATTAAATAGTGTAAAAATTTCCCTAGATCTTTCAAACAAATATGAATCAACACTGCTGACTTCCAGAAGCAGTATTTTAGTATGTATGAGGGTAGAGACTGAAGAACAGGAGGGGGACACAAGATACTCACCAAATGCAGTATGGACCACCCTTTTAGGATCATTCATTCACTCATAACTCACCTTTATTTTTTTTATAAAGAATTCATGGTGAAAAACACATACCTCTTTCCTCCTATTTTTCCCAGAACCACAACCCTCTGAGGTGGATTGGGCTGAGAAAGAGTGACTGGCCCAAAGTCACCCAGCTGGCTTTCATGTCTAAGGTGGGACTAGAACTCACAGTCTCTTGGCTTCTAGCCTGGAGCTTAGCCACTACACCAAACTTTTGAAGGATCAGGTCTCTGAAGTATTGACTAAAGAGTAATATTGTTGATGGTGCTAGATTTTGCCATGCAGAGTTTTTTATACCTTTCCTATCCAGTCAGTCTTGCAATCTCATTTTCTGCCTGCTGGAAAAGGGAGGGAGGGAGGGAGGGAGGGAGGGAGGGAGGGAGGAAGGAAGGAAGGAAGGAAGGAAGGAAGGAAGGAAGGAAGGAAGGAAGGAAGGAAGGAAGGCAGGCAGGCAGGCAGGCAGGCAGGCAGGCTGAGGGGCTGAAAAGAGCCTGGGCTTCTGCAACCACAAGTGTCAATTAGTGTCACCCTTCATAATGTGCTGCTTGGAGCTTTGCTTAGACATTTCCTTTCAGGATGGTAAAGAAAGTCATTACTGCACCAAGATATGGAAGGTGCCTAAATAAGAATAAGAGGCAGATATGTTCTTTCCTGTATCCTATTACCCCATTCAGTTCAGTACCTCAAATAACTGATGTCAGCCAGTAAGTCTGTATAACTTAATTTGTTACAAAAATGTTAGCACTTACAGGAAACAGCCTGGGGAACTGAGACATTATTTGAGTGACTGCTCATCAACAACCAGTTATATCCTTTGCCATGTGAACATTAAGATTCTGAAAACTGAGCAGAATGTGTGAAACATGTTCCAAATTTAAGCTGTCAACTATTTTCAGAAGTCAGAGGTGAAGTCCCAAAAGTGGAAGTAATAGAATCAAGGGTGACAGGGACTTTCCCCACATTCAATGATAACATGTAGGCTGGAGTTCCTTCCATAGGAATATTTTCAGTCTTCACAAATCAGCATAAAACCCGCTTTTAATTAAGTACAGCATTCTTTGACATCCCATGAAAGTCTACTCAATTTTACCAAATACAGTCATCCCCCAAACTGCTATACAGGTAGTCCTCCACTTATAACAATTCATTTAGTGGCTGTTCAAAATTCAAACACTGAAAAACTGAGTTATGACCATTTTTCACACTTTGAACCGTTACAGAACCCCCATGGTCATGTGATCAAAATTCGGATGTGCGGTAACCGATTCCTATTTAGGACGGTTGCAGTATCCTGGGGTTATGTGATGAGCTTTTGTGACCTTCTGACAAACAGGGTCAATGGGGAAGTCAATTTCACTTAACAATCATGTTTCTCAGTCAACAAGTGCAGTGATCCACTTAACAACTATTTTGGGCCCAATTGTGGTTGTAACTCGAGAACTACCTGCATTTGATACTGCCTTGCAAGTAGTCATAAAAATGTTGACAATGAAGGCCACTGAAGGCAATGCGGGACATATACAATGGCTCTGCATATCTTTACCAACTTCATCTTACATGGCAAATTTCTATTTTCTTTTACAGTATTAAGTTTACCTAAAACACTGATGATGATGACAGACCTGAAATTGAGTTCTGATTTCCAAAGAATTTATTCCATATAGATGTTTCCCACCCCCCACTACAATGGAACAATTAGTGAAAATGAATGTGCACCTTTATGATTTTACCAGAGGTTATTAAAGCTGTGGTTGTAGCCAGGGGGTAATTTTTATTTGCTGGCTAAATTAAGCCATCAAGAATGAAGTATTTTAATGTCATTGGGTAAAGCTATGATTAGTCTTTCCAAAGGGGTTTTTAACTTATCTTCCATGTTCTATAAGGTAGAGATTTGGGCTCAAAAGGAGAAAGAGAAGAAAAATAAAAGAAAAATAAAAGGAGGAACAGCAAGGAGGAACTTACTAAGATTCTCTCAATAAATTCAAATGGTCAACTATTCTGTCTACAATGAATTCTTGTGCTTGTGAACTTGTGCTGAAATTCAAAACCTTATTCAGGGAGTTAACATGTAATTAACTTAGTTGGGTTAATTAAATTGATTTAGAAGGATACTTATGTTTGTGATTTTGTGTGTGTGTGTGTGTGTCTGTGGAGTAGGCCCTTCCCTTAGTTTCCCCTTTTCCTAATACATCCCTGTCTATATCCAGACATTTGATTTCATTGGCTTGGAAAAGGAATTTCTTAACAAAATGTTCACTACATGTGCAAGACTGCAAGGTTACATAGCTGTTCTTTGTGTTTCATGATTTACATGCAAATTGTTCTGTATTTCTGGGCTTTGGGTATGAAGAAACGAAGGAGCTTCCTTTCAATTTTTCCAAGGGCTGGACATAATTGAGAAGGGTTGTGAATTTCCTTAGGAGAAGGGGTAAGAAAAGTCCCGTTATACCAAGGAAGGAGCCTCAGAAGTTTCAGCCTAAATACTGAGAGCCCACCATATGCAACTTCTTGGGAAGTTGGGAATGTCTTGTGAATTCTTGGGAGGGAAAAAGGCCTTCAAGAAGATTATCAGTTATTCCCTCTTCTATTTAGTACAAGTAGTCCTCGAATTTCAGCCATTCATTTAGTGACCATTCAAAGTTGCAACAGCACTGAAAAAAGTGACTTATGGCTGTTTGTCACACTTATGACCCTTGCAGCATCCCCAGGGTTATGTGATCAAAATTCAGACACTTGGCAACTGAGTCATATTTATGACGGTGATCACCGTTTGCCACCTTCTGACAAGCAAAGTCAATGGGGAAACAAGATTCATTAACAACCGTGTTACTAACTTAACAACTATGGCAAAAAGGATTGTAAAATGGTGCAAAATTTACTTAACAAATGTATCACTTGGCAACAGAAATTTTGGGCTTAATTCAGGGGTGGGATTCAACCAGTATAGATCAGTTCAGGCGAATTGGTAGTTCCGGCGATCGTTTGGTCCTGCTCGCTTACCCCTGCTCTATTCTGTGCTATATTTCCTTTTTTGAAGCCCAGCTGATTGGCGCGACAGCCCAGATTGCCACATCTCAGCTGTTTTTACTCACCCAGGTTGCAGTAAAAGGTAAGTTTTCCTTCTATTGTCAAAACCAATGTGTGTGTGTGTGCGCGCAGAGCGTCCGTGCCCAAAGCACGTACCCACTGAATTGGTTGTTACACTGGTTGAATCCCACCATTGGCTTAATTGTAGTTGTTAAGTTGACCTAATCATCACTAATAACTGCCTGTACCATTTTGTTTTAACAGAAGGGTTCCCACCCTTTGGGAGCTGATGGAGATTCTTAGAATTTTGAGCATGTGCTTTTGCAACACAGCTCCTAGAAGGATGCTTAGCCATTTACAAAACGATTGTGTTAAGGAGAGTTACAAAGCTCTAATTTGTTAGAATTCTTCTTGCGATCCTCTGCAGAATCTCTCTACCCTCCCACACTGCTAGGCAGGTACACAATCTTTTAAACAAAACACTGGGGGCAGAGAAAATTCTTTTTTTATTTTCTGAGAAACCTCACTGGACCTATTCGGAGGCATTCTGAGGACTATAGGCAATGTTGAGGGACCAGTACTATACAATTTGCCAGATTTCCTTTTTCTTTTTTTTTAATTACAAAAGTTAAAAGTTGGGAAAGAAATGAGCTTATCCTTTTGTTGAAGTAAATCGGGCCTGAGCACTGTGCATTAGCCAGATGTCCTGTGTGGCATCACTTTAACCTCACCAAAGCATATTCAAGTCAGCTGGGCCTATTTGGGTTGTTTATGCAACCTTCACATAAGCCTCCTTCAAGAAATCTGAGAAGCCGGTTAGGGCTGAGAAAGGGAGTATGAATTTGGGGTGAATGTTTGTTGTGTGCCAGTGGGTGGTGTGAAATTTATTTCAGTAGGACAAAACAGAGTGGGTAGAAGGACATTTGGCTGTGAAATAATTTTTATTTTTCTGGTAAAGTTTCTCCGTGGAAAAGAAAAGATGCAGAACAGGTTAGGAAAAATGGCCAAATACTTTATAGTTTGGGAAGTACAGGTAGTCCTGTACTTCCCAAACTCAATTATGACCACAATTGAGCCCACAGTTTATGTTGCTAAGTAAGAAATTTGTTAAGTGAGTTTCACCCCATTTTACAGCTTTTCTTGCCACAGTTGTTAAGTGAATCAGTGCAGTTGTTAAGTTAGTAACGTGGCTGTTAAGTGAATCTGGATTTCCCACTGACTTTGCTTGTCAGAAGGTCACAAAAGATGATCATGTGATCCCAGGACAGTGCAACTGTCATAAATATCAACCAGCTGCTGGGTGTCCGAATTTTGATCACATAACCATGGGGATGCTGCAAGGGTCATAAGTGTGACAAACAGCCATAAGTCACTTTTTTCAGTGCTGTTGCAACTTTGAATGGTCACTAAATGAATGGCTCAAATTTGAGGACTACTTGTACTAAAATAGAAGAGGGAATAACTGATTATCTTCTTGAAGGCCTTTTTCCCTCCCAAGAATTCACAAGACGTTCCCAACTTCCCAAGAAGTTGCATATGGTGGGCTCTCAGTATTTAGGCTGAAACTTCTGAGGCTCCTTCCTTGGTATAACGGGACTATTCTTAACCCTTCCCCTAAGGAAATTCACAACCCTTCTCAATTATGTCCAGCCCTAGGAAAAATTGAAAGGAAACTCCTTCATTTCTTCCTGCCCGAAGCCCAGAAATGCAGAACAATTTGCATATAAATCATGAAACACAAAGAACAGCTATGTAAGATGGTGTCAGATATAAACTTTTAAAAACATTCTATAATACTTCAGTTCTTAACGTTTCTCAGAAAAACAGAAAGGAGGGAGGTAAGCCCCTAAATAAAAATGCTGCCAAAGAAAAGCAGGGCCTTTTAAGCTTCATCCCCCAAACCTCTCAGATACATGGGAAGTAAAAAGTAATTTCCCCCTAAATGTTCTAATAGGGTTGGACTGACACTGGTTAGAGAACGTGATACCCCAGTGCCAAGCCATAAAGAGCATTATAGATCAAATTAGCACCTTAAAGAACCTTGGTGGTGCTGTGGTTAGAATGCAGTACTGCAAGCTATTTCTGCTGACTGCTGGCTGACTGCAATTTGCCAGTTTGATTCTCACCAGCTTTAGGTTGACTCAGCCTTCCATCCTTCCGAGGTCAGTAAAATGAGGACCCAGATTGTTGTTGGGGACAATATGCTGAGTCTGTAAAACCACTTAGAGAGGAATGTAAAGCACTGTGAAGCAGTATATACAGTAAGTCTAAGTGCTATTGCTATTAAATGCTATCTATCTATCAATAGACAAATAGTGCAGTGCCCACAGAACTGGAGACAGAAACCAACGGCACACAGGCTGCTATATTCTGGACCAGCTGCAATTCCTGAGTAGCCTAAAAGCACAACTTCATGCAAAATGAATTACAGTAGACTAACTGGTTGATGATGATAGCATCTGCACCAAATCAAGCCACAACTGGTATACCAGCCAAAGAGGAACATCGGAGCCATGAGTCCAGAATTATTCTCAACCAGCTTTTTCACTGGTAGCTTGCCCCTAAAGAAATAATATTAATGGCAACTTAGAACCTCATGTTACAAACATTAACAACAGCTTCTGCTTGTTTTTTTCCTCCCTCCAAGGCTTTTACAGTCTCTAGACAACATGAAAGGATATCAACAACTTCTCCCTTACAGCCCCAAGTCATGATATACAATTGGGTATGATCAGCATACTGATTCATAGCTAAAATATGGGAAGCCCCAGGCTGGACAAACTGCTATCTCCTTTAAACTGAATCCAAACTCATATAGTACTTCTTTCTTAGTAGCAGTATGATGGTGGTTTGCTATCTATCTATCAATAGACAAATAGTGCAGTGCCCACAGAACTGGAGACAGAAACCAACGGCACACAGGCTGCTATATTCTGGACCAGCTGCAATTCCTGAGTAGCCTAAAAGCACAACTTCATGCAAAATGAATTACAGTAGACTAACTGGTTGATGATGATAGCATCTGCACCAAATCAAGCCACAACTGGTATACCAGCCAAAGAGGAACATCGGAGCCATGAGTCCAGATTGCTTTCTTCTGAGATTTTTTTCCTCCCAATTTCCCAGGCTACAGCTCTGGGGTTTCCTGAGGGTCTCCCATCCAAATATATCTAATGCTAGTTGGCTTGTTCCACCTGCCATGGTAGGACACCTTGTTTTTAAAATATACATACCACCGCAAATGTGAACTCATAAATTGAAATCATCTAGTTCATATTTCTCTCCCTGAATCCTTGTGAGCCAGTTTGATATAATGATTAAGGTACAAGGCTAGAAACTGAGAGATTGTGAGGTGTAGCCTTGCCTTAAATGCAAACCAGCTGGTGAGTTTCATTCCTTCCAGGGCTTGGAGTCTAAGCCCTAGAAAGGAGAAGGCCATAGGAAGCCATCTTTGAAATATTGCCAAGAAAACTGCAAGGACTTGTCCGGACAATAAAGGAGTTCAATGAAAAGAAAACACTTCAATAGTAGCAGCAAGGAAAAGAATTGTAGCCTTTCTTTTCTTTCTTTCTTTCTTTCTTTCTTTTTCTTTCTCTTTTCTTTCTTTCTCTTTTCTTTTCCTTCCTTCTCAAAATAGAAAGGGGAAGCAGCTTCATTGTTCCTTGTGGAGTCCTTTCTTCTTTCCTTCCCTCCCTGAAAGGGTTCTTTTCGACGCCTGCTCTGCCCTTATTCTAGCATTATTAAGGCCACTGCCTCTTCCCACTGTTCCTTCCCCAGGGAATCCAGGGGTGGGAAGGGAGAAACCTGGTCTGATAAAGTGTGCCTGTGGTGGCAAGGCAAGGAACCAGGGTGATCTATGATGGGGATCACGCCAGCAGAAAGGTGAGGTAGTGCAATTGGCAGGAGCTGAGTATAAATCCTGGAACTCTGACAGGGCCACAGATGAGCTGCTTAGTTCACGGGATGAGAAAGAGAAGTCGGAGTCCGATTCCAATCTGCCAGCAGGCAGGAGAGCTCCAGAGAGAGAAAGAAGGGGAAGACAAGCAGCCACCAGACACTGAGGTTTCAATGGAAATTGGGTTAACAATGCAAGCTGACAGTCAGTGCTCTTTTCCCCCCAAAGTACTCTATCTATTTTAGGGCCTCGGTGGGAGGCAATTTGAAAAGGATGGGCACTCTTCTCTTCCTGAACCCCTTGATACACACAGAAGCCTGTATACACTCAGACCCCAAGCCCACCTAAACCCCCTCCACTGACAGACTGGGCAAGGAAACATGCAGCCTGAACAGCCTTTAAGGAATAACAGTGGGAAATGGAGTGGGATGGGGTGGGGTGTCCTTGGCTTCTATTAGGATGTTTGTCTTCTGCCAGCCTGTTGACTGGAAGAGTCCCGGTTCCAAACAGAATAAAATTAAAACCATGTGTGGTATTACATTCACCTGGTTATTTGAGAACCAAGCCCCCAACAGCCTGGGACTATGAGATTGAGACAAGACACAAACTTTATGGACTTTGAAATAACTAAATGTATCAGTAAAATAGACACATCGATTGCTCTTTGTGGGCCTTTTTTTTTTTTGGCTCCCTTTTACTGTGGGAAAGCTGACCCTACATTTGAGTGCATTCTTACTGTGAGACTTTGGAAGGAAACAGAATTACCTGAACCAAGGAAAAAATATTCTATAGCAAGGCAAATAATCAACTTTGATAATAAGTGATGTCTGGGTTAATATTACTCATATACCTTCCGCCATGATCTAAAAACTTGGCTCTTTGAACAAGCTGGGCTGTGCTGACCTCTGGGGGGGGGCGTTAAATTTAGGATTGGTGGGTTTTAGTCCAATTTGGCTTGTAACTAATGTTATTTTAAGGTAATTAATTTATTGTTGGTTTTTAGTTGTTAGCTGCCCCAAGTCCCTTTGGAGAGGGGGCGGCATACAAGTCAAATAAAATAAATAAATAAATATAGACACACAGCACCCAAGAAGTGTGCCACATATTATTAGGTTGCAGCTTGGAAAGCAATTGTCCCGCATTTTTGTTTTCAAAAAAAGTGGGTAGACCTCCCCATGAGAGTAGAAATACAGGTACCTTGAATATTGCGAGTTTTATCCATAAAGATCCTTGTAGCCTAAGATCTTATTCAGTTCTGGAAATGCTTTTTCCAGAAGAACCTCCCCACATTTTAAGATCAACTCTTGGTGGCCCTAACGGCCTCTTATATTTGAGCACCTCCTTAGTAGGGCAACTTTTTTCATTATATGGCCCATCCCACATGTATATATACATGGAAAGGAAGGGAAAGGGATAACAAAACACATATACACTTCAAAAAATTAGATATTCTAGCAACCTTGCAGTCGGCAATACATAGAGAAGAGCATCTAATTAAAAAAATATTATATGATTCTTTTAAGGTTTTATCAACTGTTGTGCTTTTAACTGATATGCCAATATTCCAGTACTGAATATTTTTTATTATAAATGTATAATATTTAGATTTTGTGTATGTGTACAAACACCTACACAATGTTATATATATATGTGACTATATAAAGTACAAGAACCTGTCATCTTTTTCTTTTCTTCTAGGGAAGCTAAAAATACCCTGTGCAATGTTTACCTGCAAATAAATTAAGGAAATGAGTTAAACACTATCTTCCTATACAGTTGCCATGCTGAGCCAATCTACTGCACAGCTTTTACAATAAAAAGTCATTTGTTCCATTTCTAACCCATACTCACATGCCAATTTTTCTCCCCCATTACACATTAAAACAAATCTCTGAAAAAAAAGCATACCAGACAATAACAACCAGTGAGCTTCAGGGCAAAATGGAGATAAGAACTCTGGATTCACAGGTTACTTTAAGGTGCTACAAAGATCACACAGCACATTTATTCTTAGTTTCAGGGAATCCAAACTCAGAGCTATAACTCACCCATTTATTCCATTCCAAAATACAAATGTGAACCATTGATAGAAATAGAGTTGATACACCTTCATGCTTCTTGTAAAAGGTAAGTGTGGATCAACCAGTGGGACATTGACTGAAATCCCCCTTTTTTCTACAGGAACTGCCTTCAGGTAGGGGTTCCTGCTCAGATAGGATGACTTAAATGGCACCTGGGCAGTCCTGGATAGTAATTTGGGGGGGAGGAAAAGGGGCAATAAATAAATTAGGAACAGAGTATGGTTCAAGTTATATGCGATATATGTGTATGAGAGTAAGTATCTGTGTGTGTGTGAGATAAAGAGATTTATGTTTGCACATGCGCATGTGTGTGTCTTACCCACAACTCCCCCACTGACGTGTCAGAATGATCAAGTACAGGATGCTTGCACCGAAATGGTTTCATCAACTTAGCTCCTTTTTATGAGAAATTTGTTCTGATCGCACTGCTCTCCCTGGCTGCTGTCACCATAACGAATGCCAGTGCAGAAAGAATAATCATCACAGTAAGAAAACTTCAAAGCAGAGCAAGAGGCTCCCCTGGGAGAATGGTATGGTGGAGGAATATAAGGGAAGAATCAGAAGATAAAACTGTTTTTGCAGCAACCTCAAAGCTATTCCAAACTTAAGTACCCAAGTGCCCTATTGCTTGACTATCTAGACTTCAAACATAATCATCAGGGTTGATCTTGTTTTGATTATGTATGGACGCCTGTAAAACTCAGGAAAGAACACCGACAGCATGAAGAACATCCCAAAACTCTGCTTTTGCCCCAGCAGCACATTAGACAGAATATCAGGTTGCAGTTGTGTTGGAGAACTGCCATAATGCTCAGCCAGGAATGTCAGTGGCTAGTTATTACTGGAGTTGTAATTCAGTGCTTCTGAAAGACATTACACTGGGGAAGGCTGTAGCTGAACAAGTTTGTGAAGAAGCACAAAGCAATCTTACTACCCAAATTTATCATCACTTTGTTTGGAAAAGACTTTTCATCCTACCTTTTATGATAGCCGTGCTTGGTCTTTTCAAACTACCATTCACACTGAAATGCAAATAATTGGATTATTTTCAGTCTGCCCAGCCCCAAAACCAACACATTCTTTGTATCCTAGAACTTGGATTCGTGAATACTGTTGGCTGTTGTAATAGGTTTGCTAATTCTTAGAAGGGGAGGGGAGCCTCATGGCTAAATTGGGCCAAGACTGTTTACTCACCCAGGCATTTACATCTGCATAAACTGTCTGCCAAAAATAACATTTGTAGACCTCAAATTGGCCTTTAGAAAGAAAAGTATCTGCCTGTCCACAAGGGAACCTGAGAATTGCCATCTCTCATCCAACCAGCTGAACTTCCTGGTTCAGTCAGATCAGGAGCTAAGCACAAATCTAGCTTTTTCACAGCTTCATGCTGCCAGGGAGATCTTGGATAGTCAGATTTACTGTTTTCAATGTTCGTTTTTTAAAACCTATTTTCTATTCAGAAAGAGCTGGAGATTGGAATCCATAAGCTGGCATTTGTGATGAGATAGCATGATCTTCAGCAAAACAAAAAAAAACAAAAACCAGAAAAACAAAAGAGAGACTGTTTTTAATTGGGCGCCCTGTTGCAACAGAGGGATTTTCTAACATCAAAGAGGCAATCTATCAAGTCAATTTTCCCCAAATCAGTAAATATTGCTTTACTCCTATTGCTGCTGAAAGGAGCAGGAAAAGGAACAGCCACCACCATCTTTCCTAGGCAGCTGACACCTTGGCAAAATCTTTGGTTTTCTCTCGTTAAATTCTTGTTCATTCTGGAAGAGCATAAGGCAAGAGCAGCAACCCAAGACAGGAATAGAAAGAGATGAAGTCAGCCTCCTTGGACTGTTTGCACATTTCATGCTACTTTTCACAGTTCTTTGCAGGTATCAGATATTGCAGATTTGCACATTTGCATCCCTGGCTGCCCTATACAGATTTGCTATGCAGGTCCAATGGCCAGCATCCATCAGAGAAAACCAGAGAAGCAATGTACTGGAATAGCTCTCTAAGCCCAGATATGAAAATATTTACAAATAAAAACCTTTGGATGGTAACGGCCTTTCTGCATATGCAGAATGAGCTCTCCAAATCATATTGTTGAGAAGGGCAATCTCAACTCTCCTGATGTTGAGAGATGCTAGCACTGATGAGGTTTTGGCAATGAAATGTCTGCAAGAAACAACCCAGCTCAGAGAGCACCAAGGACCCCTCATTTCAACCACAAGCTACAAATATTCCCCTTTATTGATCTCTTGATGTTGTCTTTTTGGATTTCAGTTTCAGTTAGCCCTAGCCAGCATGGCAAAAAACCCATGGAAGATAGGAACTGCAATCCCAACCTCATTTGAAGCACTACAATGTCCCCGTCCCTGAAGAGCCAGATATATTCTTGGGGGGGGGGGGACAGGGAATGATAACTATAGCATACCCCAATAAGCACTTTCATACCATGCAACAGTATTGGTGTTTCTCATAAATGAACATGCATGCTCCTTGCCTGGGAAAGAAGGGGGAAACCCTCTATTTTAATCCTGGTTAGATATTTATCCATAAACTAGCCCTAAAGTCTTATTATCTATAAAGAGCACCTGTTGTCTTCCCTACATTAAGCACACTGGGCTTACACTTCACTGAAAATAAGCTTTTGGACAAAAGGAATAGCAGCAAAATTATCCTCTGGTTTTCCCACCTGCTTTTTAAAGCTTCTACGTGCCTCTGGGTAGTGTGAAAACTTCCCCAATTGCCTTTGAGTTAAAATGTGCCGACAGAGAATTTGCATGTCTTTGCCACTTCTGCTTGTACTTTTCAATCTTTCTTTGTGGTTAAATGGCAAGCAACAGGGAGATGTGCTCTGGGATGGTATAATGGTGCAACGCAATACGACGTTGTGGGCTTATGAATAACTACTAGGATAATCAAGTTTTGTTTTTTTAAAAACCTGGCATATATGCCGAAGAGGCATCAAATCTCCAAATTCTCCCAAGTGAATATTTGCCTTGCTTGTTGTATGGATGCAATTAAAAATGTCTAAGTCACCCTGTAAGAAATGTCTCACAGTAAGTGGTTCTCATAGCAACAATGGTTATGTTTTTGAAGGCATTTAAAAAACAAAGTAAATTAACTTTTTTTTCATGCTTTTCAATCATGTTTGATTCTCAGAGATTGCTTGCACAAATCCTTGCAAATTTCTTGGCAGGGTTTTTCAGGAGTGATTTGTCTTTTTTTTTATAATAAGTTTTATTAAGTTTTGAAATTTTAAAAACATAAACTAAAAACTTTATACATTATAATCAACATCAAGACATCTTTTATATCTCTTTGCATTCTTCAGTATATATATTTACTTATTCCTTTACCATTACATCTTACTCTTGCTATAAATCAATATCTTTTATCCTTACACGTCAATCTTCTCTATAATATATTTACACATTTACATATTCCCTAGGAGTGATTTGTCACTTCCTCCTTTCTAGGGCTGACAGAAAGTGCCTGGCCTAAGGTCACCCAACTGGTTGCGTGCCCAATGGGGGATGGGAACTCTCAGTTTCTAGCTTGATACCTTAACTTGATCTGCTAAACTGTCACTCAATTTAACTCCTAAATAATACTAAACATGTGCCTCTCATGTATGGCTTCTCCGGGAATCTTGGTATCATGAATATTTGACATCATGAAGCAGAAGAGCATATCTCCAACTCCCTTTAAATTGAGAATTTCATCCCAAAGCATTCCATCTAGTGCAGTGTTTCTCAACTTCAGCATTGCTGGCTGGGAAATTCTGGGAGATGAAGTCCAAAACTCTTATAGTTGCCCAGGTTGAGAAACACTGATCTAGAGCACCTCTAAGCTTGTTAGAGTTGGCTGTTTTGAAATCTGCTGTACATGTATCTTTAAAACTATGGTCCAATACATTATCATTTACCAGGCTGGATTCATGCATTGTGCTATAAGCCATGGCTTATTTCCACTGTAGTCTATTGAATAAATCATAATCTGGATCTCACATAATGCTAAGCCATAAACGATGCTGTACAAACCACACTGATTCACATTAAGCCAGAAATAAGCAAACCACTTTATAATTAGCATTATCTGTGATAATTCAAGTCCATACCATATCTAGGAAAGTGAAAGAAAATTCAAGCCCATACCAATGATTTTAAAGCCCAATGCAAATTCTGTTTGTCTAACTTAAATCAAACCAGATTAATCCCAATCAAATCCTAAATTCTGTTTCTGTTACTATTCAAGCTAAATGGGTAATTAAGCAACAACCTGAGTGCAAACATTCTTGAAACAAGTTTTTAGAGTAATTAGTAAACAAGATGAACTCAGTTAAGTTATGCTTCTGTTGTAAGACTACAAGTAAATTAGATTTTTAAATAGCTCCTCAGAAGTCATGCGTATATCCAGTGTAATTAATTCATCTAAAGATCATGGATGTCTCAATGCAGAAAGGCAACAAACACAAATTGCGTAGAAGTATCTCATTCCTACTTGGAAAGAAATATAAAAATGCATGCCTCAAAATTATCCAGTTCTTAGTCTTATAAGCAAAACAGAACAACTTTCTGATCTTAGAAACCCACATATGGCTGGTTTGAAAATTCAGGGATAAAAGCCTAAATATGTGCCCCTTCTATATAGAAGGTGAACACAGCTGCCAGTTTTCGAGATGTGGAAATTTCAGTAATGGCACCTAAATTAAGGCTAAACACCTGTGTATTTTTTTTTGAAAGGCAACACATATTGGGCATAAAGATGTCCATTACATTGGCTCTGTCACATACATATTGG
This sequence comes from Naja naja, assembly GCA_009733165.1. NCBI lineage: Eukaryota > Metazoa > Chordata > Lepidosauria > Squamata > Elapidae > Naja > Naja naja. The sequence continues at coordinate 140,068,111 of CM019149.1, forward strand.
TTGCTATGTTTTATAAATAGTGATTCCTCTGAGTTTGCTTTGATGTCACAGTGGCAATTTTATCTCAGCTGCCACTGGATTAACTTCTCTGATGTCACAAGGTTAGCTGAAGAACAGCTTAGTGTTTTTAAAAACATGGCTGCCTTATCTTTTTCATATTTATCATAATCCTCTTATTAAAATTTTAAATCTCTGGGATCTCTGGTGCCTGCTTTCTACAACCTATCGTTCTGTTGGCCCTAAATTCATTGTTAAATCCCATCTGCTGTAATGTGTTTCTAAAGATGTCCTCTGGCTTAGCAGGTACATTTTTAGCCAGGTAAGAGGAACAAGAATCCTTTGTTATGCATGTGCAACCATACTTGGAAGGTTTGATTTGTATTAAAACAGCTGGGCATTTTCATCAATCTAGCAGCTTCTAGTTTTTAGACACTGTTAGGAAGCAGAAGACCCTCTAGGGCCAACTCTCAAAACCCTGCAGTTTTACCTGTATGTATTGCACTTACAACTGGGGCGGAATTTGAACCTGGTCATAGTCCCGCATCTTAACCACTCCATCACTTTGGTTCTTGAGAGAGTTTCCTGAAAGACAGTCACGTTAGTCTGTTGCAAGGGAAAGAAAGGAATCTCATAGGCATTAAAGGCCAGAAGTGGTATTATGGGAATCAACTTTCATAAAACAGTTTTGTTTATCTTTAAAATGTCACCATCAGACTTTTTGCTGTCACGAGAACATAGGTTTTATGTATATTGTACCACACTGTCTCATCTTGCTTACTTTTCATAGTGCTATATTTGCTGAACCATTTTTAGTAAGTTTCTACAAAAAGCAAGCCACAAGGCTGTGATATGGGGAAGGAGAAAGAAGGAGGTCTCCTTCGAGGGTTGCACCACTGGGGAGGGAAACCCCTGAAACCTATAATCTAGTTTGGATAATTAAATGTCTGCAAGAAAACAATGAAGCTCAGAGAGCACCAAGGATCCTTCATTTCAACCCTGAGCTACAAATAGTCTCCTCTATTGGTACCTCTAATCTTACTTGGAAAGAGACCATCACACTGAAAGAGTCAAGCCCAGTCAATCCCCACATGGGATATGTAGTCTGGTCCTGAAGGGTTATCCTTCAACAAGGAAGACCAAATGGGCCGCTGGGTTAGAGAAAAGGATGCCACAGGCTGTGTCATCAAGAGGGGACCGCAACACTATTGCTCTGATCTCTATGGCTGCAGAAATGAAGCACACGCACAAAAAGAACAAGCAGCAGCAACAACAACAACAACAATCTCATCCATTTTACAGACTCTTGTCAATTGTATCCTAATACATCACCTGCCATGCCAATAAAGTATCAGTGAAGCACACCACTTTATTCCCACGCTTTGCCCTTCCTGACTCCTAAAAAAAAATAGCAGAAAGCAGTGCTCAGCCAATTTCTAGGCAGGACCAGAATTCATAATAGTTAGGGCTTGGGGCGCATGCAGCTCATGCCAATTGCTGCTGCCACAAACGTTTCAGGACTAACTAAGAGGAGAAAAACAGAGAGCACAAAACGAAAGATTGGAGTATTGATCATGGAGCTCTCTGCCTAAATTGGAAGCTCAGCTGTGTCTGGATGGGGGAAGGGAGGTGGACCAGTGGCACCGTCTGACTATTGAACAGGAAAAGCCATTGATTGGTGTTCCAAGTCTCTTGGCAGGCATCACAGGGAAAGAAACCAGAGGGGGAATTAGTAGAAAGCTGGAGGTATAAATTCTGAAGTCATGGCCAAAGTGATGCATGCACACCCCTCCTTGGAACCCGAAAAAGGTGCGTAGAAGCTGAATTGATGGAGGAGGATAGAAATTAAATTCCTGAGAGAAGAATGTTGCCTGCCCTTCAAATTTAACCTTCCAAAAGGTCTTCATGGGCTAGTTCCACTCTATCTTTCTGTCCTTAGCTCATAAATGTTCCTCCCTGCGACCTTTGCTCTGGCAATTCTATTCTTCTCAGCCATCTGAAGGTCCCCTGTCATCTTAAACTATTTTTCCTGTCTTGCCTGGCCAATAGCCTCCTCCCTCCCTTCTTCAAATACTTCATAAAATTGACAATTTTCAAGAAGCTTCTGACTCTCCATCATTATTCCTATGGGGTACCTGGGTTGAAGTACGTACTGTATAATGTGTTCTTGCATTAATCTGGTTGCACCATTCGCATGTCAGGGTTGCCCAGCTACATTTTCAGCTTATTGGAGTAGGGACTTTGCTGGTTTTGCGTATAAAACAAAGACAAATCTATATTTCTGTCTTTCCTTCGACCCCAATTAGACCGTGCCTTAGCATTAAAAGTCCCCCACACCGATTATTTTTGAGAAATATTATTTGTGTCTGCCTTTGTTAAAGTAACCCACTTTAAATCACTTTAAGGCAACCAATCATTCCATAGGATGATCTGCGCACATGATCTGCATATACAATTCCCAGCTTCTAAACCACATCTGGGAATGAATGAAAGTTGCACCATGCATTTCTTTTTCACATCTTTTCCATTTTTCAGTTTAAACAAACAGCTACCAGCTATTACTTTCAAAATAGAGAACATTGGTGTAGGGAGTTTTACTTTAAAGGTCCTGTTTGACAATTTAAGACTAACTCTCAATTTGCTATTCTGGATATAGCAGTTACAATTTAATTAAACAAAATGTAAGCAGAGAAGAAGGGAGGGATGAGAGGATTATACAGTCACATCACTAGTTCTTGGCTGCCAAACTATGATTTAGCAAACTAAGAACTGAATGCCATATGTTGCAAGTCATTTCTCAGCTATAACAAGAAACCATAGTATTCCTCTGGAACTCATTCAAGATATAAAAATCCAATTACAGAAGGAAGGAAGGAAGGAAGGAAGGAAGGAAGGAAGGAAGGAAGGAAGGAAGGAAGGAAGGAAGGAAGGAAGGAAGGAAGGACCCTGAGTAAGAGAGTAGACTAGGGCAATTAATATCAGTTTTGGAATACATGCCAAATGCATTTTTTGTTTTTCTATATAATGAAATTCAATAGCACAGTAATTTAACAAATCTGAAAGCATGTTTAGAAGCTAAATAATAACCAGGTGTTTTGATACATTAGAATACAACTCCCATGTTCCTCAGCCTGCTTATCGATTGGCAATACTGGTCAGGAATTATTGCACACTACAGGAAGCAACAAACCCACAAGCAGAAGGATACTGCTTGGGCAGGAAAGGGTGAAGATATTAATTAGTCAACTATGTTTACTACTTGGAGTCCCTTTTTCACAGAGGTATGGCAATTTGCGTTGAATGAAGGCCAAACTAGGAAAATGACTAACCTCGTACAAGTAAGATTCAGAAATATTAAACATAAAATAAGATTATTCCTGGTTTTGAGCAATAACTTTATTCAGTATTACAACATTAACATTAATACAAACAAAAAAAGATAGAATGAAAACAAAAAGTGCCATAAAGAAAGAAAAAAATGGAAAAATAGAAAAGAAAGAATAAATATAATAAGAAAAAAGAAAAGAAATATTTAAAGAAGTGACTTCCCCTTCATCATAACAAGTATAAACAATGTTCATCTTCTCTTAAAATATAACAAATCTCTTCTTCCAATATTCCACCTCTTATCTACAAATAAATCTTTAAACTCTGTCCTTACAGTTTTGGTATCAGCAAAAGTCCACTAAGGCAGATTGGCTGAGGAATTCTGGGAGTTGAAGTCCACAGGTTTTTAAGTTGCCAAGTTTGAACACCCCTGCATTAGATAACAACATATCTATTTTAAGCTTGATCAAATAAGCCAGCTTTATATTCTTTCCCTTACTTCTAACAATCTTCAGTCCTTTCAAATAATGTCATGGAACTTAATTTCTTTTCATGTTTTTCTTTGTGTTTTATAACAAGACTATTCTGCTTTTTAAAAAAGGAAATTATTTTAAAAGCAAATTCAAAAAGAGAACAGAACATAAAAGGATTAACAGTTAAGCAAGTAGAAACTGCAAATGAGCAACATTTCCTAGCCAACTGGAACATCCTCCCAGTCATTGTCAAGACAAAAAAGAATGTGTCAGAACAGAGATATTATGAAGTCCGCCTTAGCATCCTTTGGCTGTACATTAACCCATCTTCAGAAAGTTTCCGTCAGTCATGAACCCCCGGAGATACTCTCTCGCCATGGAAAGCCTTTGCAAAGCAAAGAAACTTTCAAGGGAAAAAATGCTAATAGGACCCAGAAAGAAGAAAATTGCCTGTCATGGATATCTCACTCTCCTTATTTGAGTCCTGCATCATGAAAGTTTCACAGCAGGGAGTCACATTCCCAGAATCTTTGAAAGAAATAGGATAAAGTACTCCTATGTAATTTTTACATGACATTAAGTTATCTGTTATGGTACCAGGACTAGACAGATATATTTGTAGACCATCAACTATCCAAGATATTTAAGAGGCAGTAAATTAATTAAACTTTACAATGATTGTCAGATTTCAGCAGTCCAAAAGCAAGTAACTTCAGAAAAGTAATATAATTTTTAAAAAGCCCAGTTTACAGAACCTCATTATCTGAAGCCCAGATATTTTTATAGATGTCATAAAACACAAATATTTAATGTCAAAACATTTAACTGTTCCTTTTTTTTGTTACCTACTGCTAGCCAGCTTTTAAGTTCCAAGAGCGCATCAATTTTTGTTACTGTTTTATTGCTTTATCTTCACAAGAAAACAAATAAGTTCCCTTTCAGGAAAAAAAATGCTTCATTTTGCTTGCTAAGTGTTTGATATTCCTCATGTTCTGGATAAGGGAGACACCCCCACACACACACAAAATTTAGAAACTGAAAGCAGGAGCTATCAGCAAGAAAGCAGACTTCCACAGCCAGAGAATGAGATCAGTAGGAATTCCTCTCTGGTTCTCTCCCTGTGCAAGTACAGATGACCCCAGATGAGAAGTATAAAGAAATAAACATGCCATCTTTGAACCTTTGCTTGTCAATAGCACTGCAAAGGACCAGAACAGGGATCACAAAATATGTGTTAGAGAAAAAGTCCTGCAACTGTGGCCACAACTCATCTTGGCAAAAGGGGAATGAGGTAGAAGCTGAAAATGATCCAACAGGGTGGATCCAACATGTTACACCCCTCCTGTGCAAGCTGCACTGGTTACCGGTTGCCCTCCGAGTGAGATTCAAGGTGCTGGTGCTGACCTATAAAGCCCTTCATGGCATTGGACCGGGATACTTGCAGGAAACCTTGCTGCCGATAATGACTTCTGGTGCGCAGTGCGCCCCCACAAACAGGGCCTCCTGATGGTGCCGTCAGCTAGACAGTGTCGGCTGGCAGCCCCCAGGAATAGGGCCTTCTCTGTGGGGGTGCCCGCCCTCTGGAATCAGCTGCCCCTGGAGCTCCGGGTGGCCCCAGACCTCCGAGCCTTCCGCCGTGGCCTAAAAACTTGGCTATTTCAACTGGCCTACCCGGACTGATGGTGGGGGAGGGTTTTTTAAATGGGTTAATGTTTTAGTTTTATGATTATGAGATTTCTCTGGGTTTAATTTATTTTTAACATTTGTATTATATGATTTTTAGTATTGTAAGCCGCCCTGAGTCCTTCAGGAGATAGGACGGCATATAAATCTCATAATTAAATTAAATTAAATTCTCTGACCAGACACCTTCCAATGATGTCTTGCTGAGAAGGGTCTGTTTCCTAGACAAGATTAGGATAATGATTCCAAATTTATATCAGCAACCTAACTTTTCAAGAGCACTGATGGACATGGAGCTCAATGCTTTGAGACAGAAAAGTTGTTTCTGACTGACTTATCATCTAAGGTAGCAGCACTATCAAAATGGACTGTCACTTTGGGAAACTAGAATAGAATAAGAATAGAATAACAGAGTTGGAAGGGACCTTGCAGGTCTTCTAGTCCAACCCCCTGACTAGGCAGGAAACTCTACACCACTTCAGACTAATGGTTGTCCAATCTCTTCTTAAAAACTTCCAGTTGTTGGAGCATTTGCAACTTCTGAAGGCAAGTCATTCCACTCATTAATTGTTCTAATTGTCAGGAAATTTCTCCTTAGTTCTAAGTTGCTCTTTCCTTGATTAGTTTCCACCCATTGCTTCTTATCCTGCCTTCAGGTGCAACTAGGAAGCCAAGGCACCCAAACTTAACCATTTGTTTACTTCTGGCAAATGATGATGGTAGAGTAAATATTAACTGAAGTATCCATCCTTATAACCCAATCCTGAACTTTTCAGCCGTTTCTGTAGACTGGGTTTTTGTTGTTTTTAGTTATGGGGAAATAAGAATGATTGCTAGAGGGAGGGAGGGAGGATAGGAGTCCTAGCTTTGCAGTTGTAGGAGAAAAGGACATTGTGGCATTGGTTGTCTCTGCATTGTTTTGAATAGTGACCTAACCATGAAAACCGTGCTATCTGCAACCTTTCAACAAAAGGATTCTGCTTCTCAAAGCCAAATCATTATTTAGGAAAATACTGCTTACATGGGACATGATTCTGAATGAATAATAGAATATTTTAAGAACATAATCTTTAAAATATATACGCTTGAATCAGCCTTTCCATGGGTAACAGTTAATCGAGGCTTTTCAATGTTTTTACCCCTGAATACAATAGTGGTGAACTATCTGGCTATTGGAATTTTAAAAAGGAATCTGCAACAAACAAACAACTTGCTATTCCTTCTTTCATTCTATTTTGTTCCAACTTCTCTATCCCTATTTTTCTGTTTTCCCAAATATACACATTCCCTCCATTCTTATACTATACATCTCAATTATATCTGACAAGTTTCAATTTTTTGGTACTGCACTGTTTTTCTAATCTGTATATTTCTGTCTCCCACTCTCCATACATTAGTGCTCAGGTTCTCTCTCCAAAATAAAATTCTGCTCTGTAAGTAAGGCCAAGGCAGTTCAGCAGTTGCTGGGTCTTAAAAACAGTTCCTTCTAAATTGCACTTGATTACAAACCTGTTTTTACACTGTAAATCATCTTGGGGAAACAAGAAGCTTCCACTTAGTCTCTGGGGCAGATTCCAGCACCAGACTTCTCAAGTGATAATTCTGCATTGTGATTACTATTCAATCCCTTTTGATTCTGCAGGCGAAACTCGAAAAATTAGAATATTGTGCAAAAGTTCATTTATTTCCGTAATGCAAATTAAAAGGTGAAACTAATATATGAGATAGACTCATTACATGCAAAGCAAGATAGTTCAAGCCGTGATTTGTCATAATTGTGATGATTATGGCTTACAGCTCATGAAAACCCCAAATCCACAATCTCAGAAAATTAGAATATTACATGCAATCAATAAAACAAGGATTGTACATAGAACAATATCAGACCTCTGAAAAGTATAAGCATGCATATGTACTCAGTACTTGGTTTGGGCCCCTTTTGCAGCAATTACTGCCTCAATGCGGCGTGGCATGGAAGCTATCAGCCTGTGGCACTGCTGAGGTGTTATGGAAGACCAGGATGCTTCAATAGCGGCCTTCAGCTCTTCTGCATTGTTTGGTCTCATGTCTCTCATCTTTCTCTTGGCAATGCCCCATAGATTCTCTATGGGGTTCAGGTCAGGTGAGTTTGCTGGCCAATCAAGCACAGTAATCCCATGGTCATTGAACCAGATTTTGGTGCTTTTGGCAGTGTGGGCAGGTGCCAAGTCCTGCTGGAAAATGAAGTCAGCATCCCCATAAAGCTCGCCTGCGGAAGGAAGCATGAAGTGCTCCAAAATCTCCTGGTAGATGGCTGCATTGACCCTGGACTTAATGAAGCACAGTGGACCAACACCAGCAGATGACATGGCTCCCCAAATCAACACAGACTGTGGAAACTTCACACTGGACTTCAAGCATCTTGCAGTGTGTGCCTCTCTATTCTTCCTCCAGACTCTGGGTCCTTGGTTTCCAAATGAGATGCAAAAGTTGTTCTCATCAGCAAAGAGGACTTTGGACCACTGAGCAACAGACCAGGTCTGTTTTTCTTTAGCCCAGGTAAGACGCTTCTGACGACATTTGAAGCCCATGTCCAGGATCCCTCTGTGTGTGTTATCTCTTGATGCACTGACTCCAGCCTCAGTCCACTCCTTGTGAAAGTGTCCCCAACACTTTTGAATGGCCTTTTCCTGACAATCCTCTCCAGGCTGCGGTCATCCCTGCTGCTTGTGCACCTTTTTCTTCCACATTTTCCCTTCCACATAACTTTCTATTAATGTGCTTTGATACAGCACTTTGGGAACATCCAACTTCTTTTGCAATTACCTTTTGAGGCTTTCCCTCCTTATGGAGGGTGTCAGTGATGGTTTTCTGCACAACTGTCAGGTCAGCAGTCTTTCCCATGATTGTGATTCCTACTGAACCAGACTGAGAGACCATTTAAAGGTTCAGGAACCCTTTGCAGGTGTTATGGCTTAATTAGCTGATTAGAGTGGGACACTCTGAGCCTAGAATATTGCACCTTTTCACAATATTCTAATTTTCTGAGATTGTGGATTTGGGGTTTTTATGAACTATAAGCCATAATCATCACAATTATGACAAATCACGGCTTGACCTATCTTGTTTTGCATGTAATGAGTCTATCTCATATATTAGTTTCACCTTTTAAGTTGCATTATGGAAATAAAGGAACTTTTGCACGATATCCTAATTTTTCAAGTTTCACCTGTATAAAGGTCAAACCCTAACCCTGAACATTGTATTCAGTTCTTGGCGCCAGACTATATAAGATGGAATCATTCTAACATGTCAGGGCAGATTCAGAGAAGAGCAATCAAGTTGTCTAAATAGTAGCAAATACTAATTCCCATTAACAAATTAGGATTTGCATTGAGAAGTGGAGGGGATATATTAAGCAATTTTCAAGCACCTGAAAAGATGTTACACAAGTGCCTGAATATCATCTGAGAAGACAGGAGGCAGCAGGCTGGATTTATGTTACAGGCAGAATTTGGTTGACTATAAGGAAAAATGTGCTATTGATAAGAGTAATTATGGAACCATTTCACCAATGAGATAGCAAGCTTCCCTATACTGGATATATTCAAGGAGAAGCTAGAAGTCATATACAATGGATGCTTTATTTTGGGTATCGGTAGAGTACAGGAGTTTGGACTAAACAATTTAAAGAGCTCCATTCAATTCTGCGATTCTTTAACCTAAAGCAATGACTCAGAGTAAAACAAAGACCAAACAGAATAAAATATTCCCAAGAATTAACTAACTAATGAGGAAGGAAAGGAGTCCTTGAAGATTTTTACTCTGCTAGTACTGTAACTGACTATAGACAGTTGCGCTCATCAACATTTCAAGGGCCGTTGAGCCAGTGTGTGATGACCCAGGGCATGGCACAAAGGCAACACAGTCAGATAAGCAGTAAGAGTCCCTTTATTATCTCCAACTTTGCCCCCAGGTTACCTTCGGCTGGAAAAAAACTCTCCCAGGAACAGCCTTTGACTGTAAAAAATTCAGTCCAAAACAAGGTACACACAAACTGTAAAAACAAACCAAATTGAATTAATTAGTTTGGCAGGGCAGAAGCAGGAATTTCAGACTTGAAAGCACTGGCAAAACTCACACAGTTGGGAAGGTGCCAGGAACACAGATAAGCCACGACGATACAAGATAAAGTCACGTTTGCTCCCAGCAGCTTGCTGCACGCAGCTTGCCTTTTTTATACACTGTATTCCCAGCTGCAGCTAATGAAGGGAATCAGGGCCCTTTCCTCCCTCATAAGCCACGCAACCCACATTGCTCTCTTCTCCATTCCTCCCTGTGTGCCCTAGGATGAAGAGGGGGTGGGCTTGGGTCTTCCTCTGAATTCCCTCTCCCTTGTTCTACTTCTCCCCTGCTCTGCCAGGCCGGACTTTGCCCTTCCCCAGTTTCTTCCAGAGACAACCCCCACTCCCTGTCAGCTGTTCAGCTTCCTCCTCTGAGTCAGATTCCGACAGGGGCATGACACTGTGCTGTCCAAAGACATTTCCACAGTCATATGACCAGCATGATGTCACAGGTATGATGATGCCTCAGTGGTTAAAACACTGGGCTTGTAGGCTGAAAAGCCAACAGCCCAGGTTCAAGACCTGAGTATTGTGTGACGAGGTGAGTTCCCATTGTTGCCTAGCTCCTGCCAACCTAGCAGTTTGAAAGCATGCAAATGCAAATAGATAAATACGTACTATTTTGGTAGAGAGGAAATAGCTAATGAGGAAAGAAGACTATTTATTCTTTAGTCAAAGGCGGGGAGGGAGCCATAGCACAGAAAAATCTTCCTTTGCTGTCATCCACTTGACGAGCCTCAACCGCTGTAACAGAGTATAAAAACTGTAAGTGCCATTGAAAAAATGAAGTCAGTGCAAACGAAATGATGATATAATGCTTGGCCTTTATGGCTTCACAGCATTAAAAAGATAAATATTTAATTTTTTAAAACAAAATCCTTAGATCCAACACACCCTGAGTTCATTTAATGAGGATTAAGCAATCTCAGTGTCTTTTTCTTCTATTCTCTAGTGTTAACTGGAGAAAGAAAATGGAAAATTGGCAGTGGTGTGGGGGAGTGGAATGACCTGCTTTGGTTCTTTATGCTGTCCTGGAGGAGGGCAGAGCTGGCTGGCAGAAATGTAGAACATTGTGTTTCAAACCTTCCATGTTCCCTCTGATCTTGAATTCAAATGACCGGTTACTTATCCATTTGGAAATGAAAGGCATCTACTGAAAAAGAAGACAGTGGCTGATATACCTCAGTGTAGAACTTTGAAAAAAAAGAGGGGGGAATAATATAAACACCACAGGAACTAAGAGCCTTAAGGATCTGGAAATTATAGGTTCACAATGAACATCAAACTTCAGTTTTTGTTATTACTCTCTGTATTAGGTGACACATGCTGCCCAATCACAGGCCGATGAAAACTGCCTTTTGCTATTCTTTTCTATGGATAGCTTTCATCTGGAAATGGGCTCTAAAGTACCAAAAGAAAGGATACTTCTGTCTCTTCTTCCCAGCATTCCCCCTTCCCACAATCCTATATACTTCAGTATCTTCCCACTAGTCACAATAAGGAAGGAGAATGTGAGATAGGAAAATGCTGTATAAGCTTTTCTTTTCCCCACAATCTCCTAGTGGAGATGAGTGGTGCAGTTGGACAGGCAGAGGGAATCCAGGAAAGGGGCACATCATGATGATGATAGAATAGAGTAGAATAGAATAGAATAGAATAGAATAGAATAGAATAGAATAGAATAGAACAGAACAGAACAGAACAGAACAGAATTCTTTATTGGACAAGTGTGATTGGACACACAAGGAATTTGTCTTGGTGCAAATGCTCTCAGTATACATCAGTGGTAGTCAACCTGGTCCCTACCGCCCACTAGTGGGCATTCCAGCTTTCATGGTGGGCGGTAGAGAGTTTGTCCCCTGCTTTATAAATTACCATTACTGTGGAACCGGTGGGCAGCTAGAAAATTTTACTACTAACAGAGTTACAAAAGTGGGCAGTACGTATAAAAAGGTTGACTACCCCAGTATATACATAGAAGAAAAGATACATTCGTCAAGAGTCACTGATGATGATGATGATGATGATGGAGCCTGATGTGTCCTGCAGGCCTCATCCTGCCTCCAGGACTAGGTGTTCCTACCTCCTAAGGACCTCACTTTTCTCATATACAATGCAAGCTTCTAAATAGATTGCTAGAAAACAAAGAACCCAGTGAATTGATATTCTCTCTCTCTCTCTCTCCCGCTCTCTGAGAGAGAGAGAGAGAGAGAGAGAGAGAGAGAGAGAGAGAGAGAGAGAATGCACAGCAAGAAATTTGGCCTTATCTGCCCATTTTTCAGTGTTTCCCTAAATTACTTTTTCCCAAAGAGAACACAACCTAGAAAGATGCAATTTACCACCCTATATCTACAAACCAGATATTGAAACCTATGAAATGAATCTATACTTGAGATACAGAATATTGAGATACCATGCAAGAAGAACAGTGATACTGCATGACCTCTCCCATGTACTCAGTGATATAGCAGTAGCAGGTACGGGGATGAGATGCTTTACAAAGGACAAAAAATCCAGGAAGGAGCAAAAAGGACTTCCTATTTTCCTCCATTCTCCCGGAAAGGAACAGTTATCAAGCATCAAATTAGCATCAACCCTATCTTCCATTATCTTGCCCCTTCCCTTCCCCTTCCATTGAACCACACTGTTTGCCATCAGTACTTCTGGTGGCAGACTTTTAGAGGTCAGCTGTAGTGTGGGAGAAAATGTTTTTCTCTTGTTTGTTTTAGGCTACCTATTTGTCCTTTCGCTGGGCAGGTATATTATGGCAGGAGAAAAATGAGCTTCCTAATCACTTCTTATCTCCTTATAATTTTAATCAGATTTATTATTTGGGACGAAAAAAATCCTAGTCCCCAAAACACTATTTTATACTTACGATCTTATAATACAGGAATGGGTAATTCATAGTCCACAGCTGATACAGCACCCCAATTTTGGTCAGGTTTGCCAAGCAGGGTAGAAAAATTATCAATTGTTTGTGTACGATCAGCAGAACATAAGGCGGCTTCTTGGATTAAACCCAAGTTGCTATAACCTCACATAGCTTTCATAGTGGCCAATCTATTGTTTCTAGGAGACCACTCTCTCCTGCTCATGGCTCCTGCAACTGTTACAGAGGCACAGGTGCATCCTGCCTGTACTCTTACTTAATAATTCTTAGCATTTCATCATCACAAGCCTTGCTTTTCTTGGTAACTGATTATAATGAGCAGATTGTCAGATTTTCTTTTTGCTTAATCTGTTACTCAGTTCTGCATATGCATGTAATGTTAGAACCTCTTTGTTTGCATTTAGCAACATTCTGTAAGAGTTAAAAGGCCTTTGTGAAATTTTTCACAGGCTAATTTGGATACAACTGTCTCAGTTTGTCATCCATAAATCAATCAAGTTCGATCAATCAAAGGGATTAAATTAAAACCCAAGATTTTCCCACTTTTTATTTGAAGGCAATTTAATGGTATACTGCTTGAGGCCAATGAAATATCGTGGATTGTTAGTCATTGGGGCATGAACAGTGGTATGCAATCTACATTAGGTAGCCATTTAAATTAGTTTGTTTCAACAGAGATGATGAGAGTTCTGATACTTTTGGGTAGTCATAACTTACTTCATGATATAAAAGTACACAATTTTTAAAAAGAACATCCCAAAGAGTAGCAGCAACTGATTGAGCGAGTAGCATTAACCATTGCATGTATATATATATATATATATATATATATATATTTTATATATATATGTAGGTCTTGGTGTATTCGGGTCTTGTCCGTGTAAGTTGAGAATACCTTGGCAGCGTTTGTGAAATCTCATCCGTCATCTTCAGGCTGGTGTCTTCAGCCGTTCTCCTGGGAGAAGTGTGTGATCGTGGCTGTTTTCCCTTTTAAACTCTAGAGTTGGATGTGTTGTTACTTTTGATTGGTTTGTGGAGTTGATGTATGCAGGTTGGATGGCTTTTCCTGAGACCCTGTGTGGCTGAGGTGCTGGGGTGTGTCTCTCAGCCTTTTGTGTTGTAACGACCTGGGTAATGGGCTGTGTGATGACCTTCTGAGTTCTATTGTTGTGATGTCCTGGGTGTGTGCTGTAATCTCCTGGGTCGTTGTCTGTGCTGCAACCTCCTGATGTTTGTGTTGTGATCTCCTGAGTTCTGTGATGTAGTATCCTGGGTGGAAGGCTGTGATGTGGCATTCTGGGCCTTGGTTTGGCTCGAGTTTGAGGTCTGGCTATGTGTTTATAGCGTGTGTCAGTTTGCTTAGTTTGGGGGTTGGAGGGGGTGTAGCAGCTGGTGTTGCAGCCATGTCTGGTTTCTGGATGGTGGTTGCCTTTCATCTGTGGCGTGGGCTTGGGTTTGAGTCTGGTGAAGGAGATTGGTGGTGGCATCATGTGTTATTTTGGGTCGGTGTTGGTTTTGTGGCTGGGACTCGTTTGTTGATTAGGGCTAGTTTCCAGATGTCTGGTAGGCGGGAAGTATCATTCCGTTTATTCATGTTATGGGGGTGTTTCTCTATTTCGATGGCTTCCTAATTATTCTCTTGTTGAAGTGTTCAGTATTGGAGATAAGTTTGGATCCCTCAAAATCAATTTCATGTCCTGTGGCTTTAAGGTGCTGGAAAGGGAGGAAGTTTTTTCTTCTTTTCTGACTGCGTTCTTGTGTTCTCGATGCGTGCATTTATTCTCCTGTTGGTTTGTCCAATGTATGTGGCTGGGCAAATTTTGCATGGTATTTTATAAACTCCTTGGTTTTCTAGCTGGATCTTGTCTTTGGGGTTTCTTAAGATGTTGGCTATTTTTGATCAGTGCCAAAGGCTGTCCTGATATTGTGTTTGTGGAGAATTTTGCTGATTTTATCTGTGGTGCCTTTGATGTAGGGAGGAGGCGTGCCATTGTCCTGTTCTGTGTCTTGGTTTTGGGGAGTCTCCCTTCGGATTAGGTTGGTGATTGGCTTCTTTGGAATCCATTGGACATTAATAGATT
>CM019149.1:140083667-140141361 GCA_009733165.1 Naja naja
CACTACACAGTATTAATGTCCAATGATTCCAAAGCACAATCACCAACCTAATCCGGAGAGACTCCCCAAAACCAAGACACAGAACAGGACAATGGCATCTCTCCTCCCTTACATCAAAGGCACCACAGATAAAATCAGCAAAATTCTCCACAAACACAATATCAGGACAGCCTTTGGCACTGATCAAAAATAGCCAACATCTTAAGAAACCCCAAAGACAAGATCCAGCTAGAAAACCAAGGAGTTTATAAAATACCATGCAAAATTTGCCCAGCCACATACATTGGACAAACCAACAGGAGAATAAATGCACGACGAGAACACAAGAACGCAGTCAGAAAAGAAGAAAAACTTCCTCCCTTTTCCAGCACCTTAAAGCCACAGGACATGAAATTGATTTTGAGGGATCCAAACTTATCTCCAATACTGAACACTTCAACAAGAGAATAATTAGGGAAGCCATCAAATAGAGAAACACCCCATAACATGAATAAACGGGATGATACTTCCCGCCTACCAGACATCTGGAAACTAGCCCTAATCAACAAACGAGTCCCAGCCACAAAAACCAACACCGGACCCAAAATAACACATGATGCCACCACCAATCTCCTTCACCAGACTCAAACCCAAGCCCACGCCACAGATGAAAGGCAACCACCATCCAGAAACCAGACCATGGCTGCAACACCAGCTGCTACACCCCCTCCAACCCCCAAACTAAGCAAACTGACACACGCTATAAACACATAGCCAGACCTCAAACTCGAGCCAAACCAAGGCCCAGAATGCCACATCACAGCCTTCCACCCAGGATACTACATCACAGAACTCAGGAGATCACAACACAAAACATCAGGAGGTTGCAGCACAGACAACGACCCAGGAGATTACAGCACCACACCCAGGACATCACAACAATAGAACTCAGAAGGTCATCACACAGCCCATTACCCAGGTCGTTACAACACAAAAGGCTGAGAGACACACAGCCAGCACCTCAGCCACACAGGGTCTCAGGAAAAGCCATCCAATCTGCATACATCAACTCCACAAACCAATCAAGAAGTAACAACACAGCCAACTCTAGAGTTTAAAAGGGAAAACAGCCACAATCACACACTTCTCCCAGGAGAACGCTGAAGACACCAGCCTGAAGATGACGGATGAGATTTCGCAAACGCTTGCCAAGGTATTCTCAATCTTACACGGACAAGACCAATACACCAAGACCTACATACCTTTACCCGTGAAAATCTACGAAAACAAATATATATATATATATATATATATATATCTCCCTACATATATCCCTACCCACACAAAGTGAAAGTCAATACTGTGCATTTTGTACAGATTTGTCAGTAGTTGCTCAGTAAAGGGTTATAAAATACAGATTTTCAAGTGAAAGACCTCAATTCTGTAATACACTATGACCAGCATTAACAACCTCAGAAGTATCTTTATTCTTGAGGACTGTTCTAAGTCAGGACTGTTCTAAGTCAGGACTGTTCAGCAGACCACAACAAGGATTCCTCAGACACATTTATAACACACTGATAACACAGATTCCTATGGCAATGCCCAGTGGAACAGATGGTGGCGTGGGCATTAGGTACCAGCCTCCTGGCAATTTGAACATCTGTTCCCGTTAGAAAATGCTAATTGCCATCAATCAGGACAGCACCTACCCACATTTACATGCTAATACACACTCACTCACACAAAAATTACATCGACTTTTCTCTGGGCACAATGCTTGCTGCATGTTAAGTAACTATCATTGCTCAGACGCTGCAAACCCTCCTGATGCCAGATATATATTCCCCTCAGCCAGCTCACAGCAAAGCATTTATTAGCTGAAGGGATAATTCATTCCATTCTTTTCTCTTTTTCCCAAAAAAGTAAACTCTCAAATGGGATGGACTTCCCAGGTGAAGCTGGCATTTTTCATCTCAGTTAAAAGAGATCAGTGGCCAAGCCCAGTCTAGATGTTTTATAACAAAATATTTCCAGAACCCAGAATAGGAGCCAGATTTTGGACCTCCTGTATCTTGGAGAGAGGAAACCAGAAACAGATGGCTCTGCACCGACTGGTGTATTAGAGCCTAATAATGTAGATATGAAATATGCTAGAACTATTTGTTGAGACATTCCAGTCTATCAATGAATAGCAGAGCATAATAGATTTAAATATATTTAAATCATACGCACAATATAGCAAAATTTATTCTTCTAGAGTCGCTCTATGAGGGAGACGGAAGGCCTCTAAATATGATAAATAAAATATATTTAAATAACATAAATCATATTGTAAAGTGGCATCCAAACCAATGGGAAAAATGAAATACAATTTTAAGAAGCATCCCATAATAGCAGTTAAGCTCCTGACTCCCTGCGATGCTGCTACCTAAACCATTATTTTGGCACTGGTGACATCTTGGCAGCAAACACCAATTCTCATTCCATGGCTGGTTTCCAGCCATAGCCCATGTGTCTTTACTCAGTAGCTGAGGGAATTGCTGGGCACAACAAGGTCATGGGGAAAAAAAAGAAGAAGCATGCATGCCATCTGTCCAAGGCACAGAGGTCTTGCCTCCAGAGAACATTTCATAAGTTTTGAATTAGAGCAGCTTGACTGACCAAACTATCCATATGCATAAGGAAGAGGCCTATTTCTTGCCTGTATATGAACAAAGAGTATCTGTTCTTTGTAAAAACTGTTTACAGTAGTGTTAGCCAATATGGCGGAACTAGATTCACATAACATGCTAAGCTGTAATGTGATTTGTTTGGTTTTGGGTTAGCATGCTTGCTAACTTCATCCATTTATGGGCAATTTCAGCAAGACGTGACCGAATACAATACTGTATATGCACGGTGATTATTTCTAGCACCAAGGAAACTACAACAGAAAGTTTTAAGTTTGAGAACTCTGAGCAAACCCAAGGTCAGCCAAATATAGTGCTTCTATTCATGAGGAAGACCTTACTTGTCAACAGAACCAAATTAACAAAGCTTTTTTGTTTTTCAAATAGGCAGTCCTCCCCTTACCTAAAGACTATACTACCTACCTGTGATGCTGGTTCCCAACAGTGGACTACTTAGAAAAGTGTGGCATTCTTCCAGATGTTATTGACAAATGTTGCAGAAGAAAACCATGGCACTAGCATAAGATACTTTTGAACGCAGTACCAAAGAGACTCCAATTCAAATACAGTGTTTCCCCGAAAATAAGACCTACCCCGAAAATAAGACCTACCCCCAAAATAAGACCTAGTGTGTTTTTGGGAGCCAAAAAAATATAAGACAGTGTCTTATTTTCGGGGAAACACGGTATGCGATTTGTTCATGGTTTCGTACATGAATAAATGTACATTGTTCTACATGAATATGGTGTTTTTTTCATTAAAATATATATATATATATATATATATATATATATATATATATATATAAGACCTACCCCGAAAATAAGACCTAGTGTGTTTTTGGGAGCCAAAAAAAATATAAGACAGTGTCTTATTTTCGGGGAAACACGGTAGTCATTCCCATGCAAGGTGGTCAACTGAACCTATTTTTCTTCTGACATTGGCACTCAGCCAAATTATGTGAATTCAATTTCCTTCTTGGAATGAGGGGGAAGATTCCCTACATCCCGAGGAAACACTTCCAAAGGATGATGCAACTTGGTAAGCTCCAACATTTTTGGTGCAAGATGGTCTTCTGGAATTCTTTAAATTTTTAAAATTTCTAAGCCAAAAATCCCTTTCTAATCCAAAAATATCAAACAGACATGAACTCATTTATGTCAAAGAAACACTACCATGCCTTTGAATGATCAGCTACATGTCAAGTTGTTCTCAGATCATAACGTGATGCCTGGTAACTACAGACACATCCCTGCTGTTTTCTTGACAATTATAGAAATGGTTTGCTGCTACTGTTTTTTAAGATGGTTCTTTTAGGACTGTTGTTTTGGTTTGTTTGTTTTTTCCTTCCCAGTCTATATGGAGACATGTGATTTCTTGGTGGTGTTCTATTTAACTCCTAATCATGCTTGACTCCACTTTGAAAACAGCCAAGTTTGCTTGAGTACAACCACCTGCTGAGATGATGTAAACTAAGCAATCCTTAATTAATGTATTTTATACCACTTCTTTGGTTTACTGCTATTTGTTTTCTAGTTTTCCAGATTGTCAAGACCTTTTTTCCAGTACAGTATATAATATGGAATTGGTCTAGAAACAGTTTCAAAAGGCCATTGAATTTTGTCCACTATGGACTATGGCAAGGTAGGCAAGAGAGAATGCACGTGTCTCTCAGCAACCTCAAATCTGGCAGCAAAAATTATCAAACTTAAGTCACTTTAGACCTCTCTCCCCTCCCACCTCCACAAACCAGGAAAATGGCCTGAAGTCATGATTTCAAAATTTAGCCATCTGGGCACTGAAATTTGGCAGGAGGGTTTGGGATTATTTTATGCATTTGGGGAGGTTTAAGGATGGATTGGAAGCCATTTGCCTTCTTAACTACCCAAATGGATGATTACCCTGTTTTCTGTTGTGGCATCAAAACCACCTGCAAGTCTGCCAGCAGAGACCAGGTTGCAGCTCCCAGTCCCTCAAATGTTGCTTGCCCTCAACTCCAGGGTGGCAGTCACTCTCTAATGAAGTTTAGAGTTTTCCTATTTTGCAAATGTGTGGGTTCCTCGCTTTTGCTTCTGTTGCGTGCTCTCTCTTGCCTTTCCAACTGCACATGGGATCACACAGCTGCCTGCCAGCAGTTGTACTTAACACCGCATCTGAAAACTCTTTGCACCCTTAATTGTTCTTAATTCTTTAACACACCGAATGATTACCAGACATTAATTTGGCAGATTTAAAGCAGGAGCAAGATGTATAGATGTATATATATATATACCCCCCTCCCCATCAGATCCGAATCCTTGTCATGGCAAAAAAGGGGGGGAAGTGAAATGTTGAAATCAAGCCTGCCATTTGAGAAGGAGCAATGTAATGCTAAAATGATAATTTCTTCAAAGTGATGCTAGATGAAGCTTACAGATAAGATGCTTAGCAGCAACATATCCTGAATAGAGCAAATCTTCCATATAGTCATGATCTCAATAATCCCATCAATGTCCCATTATAGTCAAACATGTTTCAACATCTTGATCACCTTCACTCTTTCCTGCCAAAGTGCCCTGAAGTAGAGTCTCTTTCACTGCTGTTAAAAAATAACAGCTTATCCTAATAATGTTGTTTTCTTCCACATTTGCTTTGGAAGCATTTGATAGTAACAATGGGAAGAATACTGCCCTTTTCCAGATGACCTGCTGGCCTGAACCAGTGTCTCAGCTAATTTAATCCACGAGAACTGCCTTGGGAGGGTGGGGCTGTGTAACAGGGGCTGATAGTTATCTGTAATGGGTTTGCTGATTCTAGATCAGCAGGCAATGGTATCCTCATCTTTTTCTTCCCTTTTTGATTTCCTACTGCAGTTGTTTTAATGCTTCCTTTAGCAGAACTGGAGGGGGGAGAATAACCCACAATAGAGATATGTCAGTTTTATGCTACACAGAACATGCACCTCACAGAATAGCTGAAGGATTGATACAAAATGAGTTGCCTCTTTTATTCCATCCTGTCCTTGGTACAGAGTTCTAGGAACACATGGTTGTTTATTGAAAACATACTATCATAGGAAATAGACACATATCTCGTTACATGGCAGATAAGCCTCACTGGGCATGTTTCCTAAAAATCCACGGGTGCTTATGATGCAAAAGCTCGTCTGCAAGAGCTAAAATTAAATCCACCACGAAGAAACGCCACTTTCAAACCTGACCCAATTTATTTCCTGGGGTAGAATTGGGAGGCTAAAGAAGAGAGAAATAGCCTTCATCGT
Organism: Naja naja; assembly: GCA_009733165.1. Classification (NCBI taxonomy): domain Eukaryota; kingdom Metazoa; phylum Chordata; class Lepidosauria; order Squamata; family Elapidae; genus Naja; species Naja naja. The sequence continues at coordinate 140,089,578 of CM019149.1, forward strand.
TTGTGGCCATCACTTTATTTATGACCTCTTTCCCTTTGCAGGCACATTTCTCTCTCCCTTCCTTCAGCTGAGACTCTGAAAATGAAGGTAAGCTTCTTTTTATATCTAAAGCAATCTAAAGGCTTCTATTCACTGGAACAAAATTACCTTGAGGGATCCCTTCTTAGATAGTACTCTGCTGTTTTCTTCAGGGCTTCCTTTAAAAAGTGCTTCCCCTCCCCAAAGGATTTCTGGATGACAGGAAACATATCTGCAGGCACCAAATTTCATGGTGTTCTCTCTGTCACAGTAAACCTCTTGGTTTTCTATAATACAGGCCCCAAAGTGTCCTAATTTCTTAAAATTAGCACGGCTGTGACGCAATAATGGCAGATATCTTCATGGCAACAGGGAAAGTGTGATCAGAGGCCCAGAGCTAGGGAAGAACACCAAACCCTGAAGTTCCAACTGTGGAGGCAAAGGAATTAAGATTAATCAATCTGTCTAGTAAAACTGGAAAAGCTTACTTTCCTCCCATTTTCAAGAAACATTATTCATTGTTTCTATGTGGGCAGAGAACTTTGGACATGTTCCAAAATATATATGGAGAAACAAAATTTGTCAGGTTTACAAACAAAGGCAAGCCAATGTTATAGACATCATCAACAAGCAATAACAGATGAAAAATTTTCATGGTGGTGAGTACACACCGACTCACCTGAAGCCACCCATGGCTGGGATGGTTTTCTTTTTTCATAATATTATATAACTGTCCATGCAGCAAACGCAAATGATAACAGCATGGTGCAGAATACCACTTCTCTTTTATGTAGACCAAGGGTGTCAAACTCAATTTGACTGAGGGCCACATCAGGGTTGTGTTTGATCTTGTGGAGGGGGTGGGTGAGGCTGGGGGCATGGACAGCTCGACATCACACATTGAGGCTCCATTTTCAACTGTGACGGCCTCTTGCAGCCCTCTGCTAGCAAAAACAGAGCTCAGGGCTGCGTGTTGCCTGCCCGACTCCGTTTTTGCTGGCAGAGGGCTGCAGAAGGCCATTGCGGCCAAAAACGGAGCCTGGTCAGGCTGCCTGCGGTCCCCCTGAGCTCTATTTTCACTGGCAGAGTGCTGCAGGAGGCTGTCGCAGCCGAAAATGGAGCTTGTGAGGACCCTGACCTCCATTTTTGTTGGCAGAGGCTGATCCTTCGCTGTTTCCAGGGCAGCACTGCAGGCCAAATTGAAGCACGTATCTGGCCCGCAAGCCTTGAGTTTGACACCCCTGATGTAGACAAACATAAGCAAATGTGAGAATGGCTCACACATTTCTTTCAAAAGCTTGTTCTGTGCCCTTTTGCTAGCTTAGTAATGTCATAATCAAATCATCCACATAAATACTCTTGGATTTTGAAATGAAAGATTATCCTGGAGAACACAGGCATTTATTTCTTGCATTCCTATGCTGCTGCATTTGCTAATGGTTAGAGCTGTCCTCTAGCATCAGGCTGAGAGCCATTTATCCAATGGAGTCCTAAAAGAATGGCTCTCGTACAGCAGGGAACAAGGAACATAAACAGTCAAGAGAGACATCTCTAGATATACCAGCCAATCACCTCTAGTTCAGGTCTCCAGGCTGCACACCTCAGTGGCTCAGGAGGAAATGGAATGGTAAGTCTTAGCTACCTGATGAGATTCCATCCTCAACAAAAAATCTCTGTGATTCTAATGATACTGGGCATTTGGTACAACAAGTAAAAGACAACAGATTCTTATAGTGTTTAGAAAGGGGAAGAAGACGCTCCCAGTAAAGCTGAGTTGTCTGATAAGCTCTCTTACAATGATTAAGTTCATACATCACAGTAAGCCATGGCTTGCTACAAATATAGTTTATTAATAACATTATGTGGAAACAAGATAAACCATAAATTCTGAGTTACAAACTGCAGTGTTTAAATGCACGCATCACACCGAGCAAAAACAGCACAACATATTGGCATAATGAGCAACCTTAACCAATCACAATGGAACCTAAAATAATTTTTATAAAATGAATATTGCTTCCTTTTCTTTGAAGGGCAATATGCAAAATTCTGTGAAAGATAATAAATAATTCACCATCATCACCTCCTGCATTTCCCAGAAAGAGGCTATTCACCTTGAAACAGAACCATTAAGCTGTATTTCATACGAACTTAACTCATTATTTAAAATCATGAGCAACCTCAATTGGGCAGACCCTGAGGTTGTGATTATCATGTTTCAATATCAAGGTGCTAAAACACTCATAAAATAATATAAACCGATGTAGCTTGGAGTTTTACAACATTTTTAATCAGCTGTCATCAAAACTAAATCTATTCTCTAATTCAGTAACAACTTCAGACTGTGTACTTACATTGGGACAATCCCCCCCAAATACAAACCATGTTGTTCTGCATAGCCTTCAAATGATAGGTTAAACCAAGTCATCTTCCAAATGCTACCCTGTAATTTGTGATGCATGTGAATACTGATGTGCTTACTGCTACTCCACCTGTGCACTTCTTCTGAAAGTGGTACATGCAAAAGGCCCTCTTTGTGAACTAATAAAGCAGTTCTACCCTGTTCCATTTTTGTGCTACTGCTTTGTAAACTGCTTTCAACCACATCTGTGTGCCAGTGAAGTGAGGTGGCTAAGGGCACCCATGCATGCAGAAACAGACAGACTGGTTTATGAAGCAGCCACACAAGAGTAGAAGAAGCTGCTGCTGCTCGTTTTATCAATGGGAAAATGGGTGTTTATTTTAAAAAAGCTGTGTTCCAAAAGATAGGGAAGAATCCAATTTCAAGTCTGTAAGCAAAAGATAAGATGAGGCGTAAGAGACAATGAAAAATCTGATCAATAAATGACTCAAGATACTAAATGAGGTAACAAAATACAGGAAGATCTAAAGAATACCCATGTACTGAGGACAAACAGGTGGGAAGTTTGCCTATTGCCTGCCCATGTAATCACTGCCCAAACCCAACGGGATTGGCTCTTTTACAATTACATTCCCTTCTGCTCTTCTCATGAGCAGCACAATTCTCCCGGAATTTTTTAAAGGATTGCAAAGCTTCTAGGAGGTGATACAGCAAGTTTGGCTTCCTTGAGACTCATTAAATGCAACTGGGGAAATATGGGCAGGCTGCCTTTTTGGAAAGATGAAGATGCTCTTTAATTTTTCTCTCAGGATGACCTCTGGTCTCAGCAGAGAAATGAAGATTTCTGAGGAAGGGGAGTGAGGGCGGAGAAATCAACAACTTTTCTTATTTTATCTTCTCAGGGTATGCATCCGCACACTTGGGAACAATGAAAGAACAGAGTGGAAGCAATCATTCCTTGGTGGTGTGGGGGATGGGGAGCATATTCAGTTGTAGTTTTCTTCAGTATGTGATGCAGCTTTGGTCCCCTCTAAACATAATCTGTAACCTCTTGCTGTTACCCCAAGCAAGCAGAGGGACAAGCGGTACACACCACAGGCTGGTTCACAGTTCAAGGGCATCTTTATTTGTAGTCTCTACATCTATCCTTCAGAGAATGGAGTCAGCTTCATTTAAATCCGTCCCCCAAACAACTCAAAATACATTTCTGTCTTTCCATTGAGAGAAAAACATTGTTACATAGCCTTGGAAATTTAAATTTATCAAACTAAGAATTTTGTTTTCTCAACAGCATCCTCTAGCCTTCAATTTGTTTGTTTGTTCCCATTTTTTAAAAAGAAGGCAATGTCAGATCAAGAATGCATGATTAAGAAGTATATATCTTTGTCATCTTTCCATGGTCCTTTTTATTTCCTCGTTGTCCTTGATCTTTGCTGTTGACTATTGCTTCTGATTTATATGGTCTGTATGATTGTATATTTTCTCTCATTAAGTTTTTCAGGATCCATGTTTCTTTCCAGATATAGTCTACGCCTTATTTGGGTACTTGGAAGCTGTTATCATCTTCTATCTCTTTTTTCTTTCATTTAATTGTTTTTTATTGTAGTTTCCTTATTTTGATTGTTGTGAGACATCCTAAGTCATTAGCAGTTGGTTAGTATACAATTAATAATAAATCAAACAAGCAATGGGGGGAATATTGCTTAATCCTAAATGATGAAGAAGATATGCATATAGATATTAAATAGGAGTGGGCAATTAATTTTTCCAGCGGCTACATGAAAATCTAAGACTGTTGTGGAGAGCCATAACAGGCATAGGCAAGCATGCACATATGTAAACTGAAAAAAAGTTGCCTTTAAAATAAAAGTAATGTAGTTGTATTGCATGCATGATGTACACTTATTTCGATTTGATTTCTAATTTCTGGTTGATCTCATGTTAGCCTGAAAGGCACAGCCAGAGGGCTGGATGTGGCCCAGGGGTTGTAAAATGCCCAGGTCAGTCTTAGATAAACAGTCCCCTAATTTACACAAGTTTGAGAAAAGGAAATGATAAAGCCTACTCTAATCAGACTTGAAAGATTCAATTACTATAACCATTCGTAATTAATATTCGTTTTAATTTTAATGTGGTGCTTCTTTCTTAGAGTGATGTACATGTGGGGGCTGGCAGATGATGATAGTCCTCTGGGAGACTCTGCAGGTGATTGAAGTCAATGCCCCATTGTGAATCAGAGTTTGTAGTATTGTAGAATTGTTTTTTTTTTACCAGCCTGCCATCATCACCCTACCCTGAGCTACATGACCCAGTTGCAGGGTTGGTATTGGGGTAACCTACACTGGAGGACTTCAACTTATCTGCCAGGAGGAGAAGACAAGAAACGTATGAATTCCTGGTCACTATGACAATTATGGGCTTATCCCAAGTGTTGATATTACTGGGGGAATGCTTTCTTCAGAGACTATGGGCTCATGCCCAGGGGTGGGCTTCAAAAATTTTAGCAAAGGGTTCTCTGCCCGGTTGCTGGGTGGGCGTGGCTATGGTGGCCTCCTGCATGATGGCGGGTGAGGTGTTTTTGCCCTCTCCGCGCTCCGAAGGCTTTCCTCAAGCCTCCAGGAGGTCAAAAACGGGCTCCTGGGGCTCCGGAGGCTCTCTGGAAGGCAGAAACAGGCCCATTTCCAGCTTTCCCAAACTTCTGGGAGGCCCATTTTTTCCCCTCCCTGAGACTCCATGTGCGCCCTGTACTTACCTGCATCCAAAACGGGCCGTGTGGGGACTCCTGGGAGGGGCAGAGTGGGCGAGGCCAGCCAGGAGTAGAATTTGGGGGTTCTCCGAACTGTGCAGAATCTTAGCTAGGGGCTCTTCCAAACCCCTGCGAACCCCCAGCAGCCCATCCCTGTTCATGCCCCCTCAGCTGTTGGTCTTCCACTGTAGTTTATTTCTGCCTATGCAACCCACAACTTCCTTACTGCATTTGCACAGAATTGTAAAAGTATTTTCAAGAGGACAAATAAGGTCATGCTACCTCAAATGGCGGCGCATCAGACACATTGGTTAAAAAAGCATTACTTAATTCCTGTTTTTAATCTTCTGACATGAATCCTGTAGGCTGCTGAAAGTCTCTAGAAATAGAACAGCATATATGTTGTGGGAACAAACAGACGGCTGATAGGCAGTCCAATGCAACTGGATGGCACAAAACTGGGGGAAATCAAACTTAGCCTGTTTTTAGAGAAAGGGTTGGACATGTGCAGCCCAGGCCTATGCTTATTTACTTTACTCAGCAAAATTCATTTCCAAAGAATTTTCATTTCCACCCAGTGCAGGTGGTGATGGGAGTTTCCCGATTCTCCCATGTTACCCCCCTCCTGCGCTGCCTGCATTGGTTGCCAGTTGCACTCCGGGTGAGATTCAAGGTTTTGGTTTTAACATACAAAGTCCTTCACGATATGGGTCCTCAATATTTGAGGGAGCATCTTCTGCCGATATCGAATGCCAGCCGCCCTGTGCGAGCACATAGACAAGGACTCCTCGGGGTCCCGTCGGCAAGCCAATGTCAGCTGGCGGTCCCCTGACAACGAGCCTATTCTGTCGCGGCTCCTGACCTCTGGAACCAACTGCCCTTGGGGCTCCGCCTGGCCCCTGACCTCCGCACCTTCCGCCATGACTTGAAGACCTGGTTGTTTGACCAACCCAGGTTGTGACCCCTCCTTTGGGTGGGGGGATGGGGTTTTTAATTATTTAACTATTGTAAATTTTAGTTTTTGTATTTGGGCTTGTAAATCTGGTTTAATCTCTTTTTAAGTATTTGTTACTGTTTTTTAGTTGTGAGCCGCCCCGAGTCTTCGGAGATGGGGCGGCATACAAGTTCAAATAATAAATAACTAAATAAATAAGCAAGGAGTCTAGTCTTAGCTTTTGGTTATCTAATCTTGCTTTGTGTCAAAAGAAACAACAAGCTTGCCTCAAGCCCTCAGGATGCCATAGGCAGAATGATCAAAAGTTTTGAAATAGGCTTTTAGCTGGTGCAAAAGACCTGATTTTGTTCAGAGTCACTTTGGATAGTGAGATGTGGCAACATATAAATTTAATAAACAAATATACAAAATTACTTAGTTGAAGACCAGTTATATTTTGGAGAAGTATTAGCATGATTTTGCATTCAAGAAACTTGTGCATAGTAAAGAGTATTATTTGTATCAATAATGTAAAGCAGGGATCCCCAACCACTGGACCACAGACCAACAGCACTCCGCAGTGCGCCAGAAATGAGAAAAGCCCTATCCGAGCATGCGGGGGATGCAGGCAGTGTGTGAAACCATGCTCCCTCTGGTCCACGGAAAAGACTCTCTCCACGGAACCAGAACTTGGCACCCAAAAGTTTGGATGCCACTGATGTAAAGCACTTGTTTTCTTGGTAATATATGGGTTTTTTTTGGTTTACATGCTGACAATAGTTGAAAGAACGTGAAGGAAGTCTACGGCCTTGTCTGTAATGCTAAGCTTCTTAACGGTAACCAACTTACAAAAGTTAGAATCCGTTTTAAGAGGAGGTGTACAATTCACCAGAAGAGTACATGTTTCACCTGCATAGATTCAGCCAGGCATCTCCAGTTAAAAATCAACTGCAGCAGGTGACATACAGGTTTCCTATCCAAGTCCCCAGAGAACTGCAGAACAGCCAGTGTAGCCAATATTGTTAGTCCCCAAACAATATAGCTCATTCCAGGGATTTCCTCTAGCCAAAGGTATATAATATAATTATTTTCCTTGCTTTACTCTCAGATGCCCCTTAACTCATTGCTGAACTCTCTTTTCAGGTCTGCCCTTTAAAATGCCAGCTTTTTCTGCCATCAGGGATGGCAGAAAAGCATCAAGGGAAATAAAATTGATTTCTCTGATTTCAAACAACATGTGAGAGGGGAGAGCCCCTCTCCTTGCCACCATTTTTCCAATCCATTCCAATCCCATCAACTTTTAGTTTAAAAAGTCAACAACTACTCTATAAACATATCCAGCTTGCTCTTTAAGATAACTTAAGCAAGTAACAAACAAAAAATGGTTTCCTGATAAATGAATGCTTTAAACAACAGAGATTTCCCCTGCATCTAAAGGAATAATGCTAAGGTACCGAAGGTGGGAATTTTGATGCAGAAACTGGGTACAATACATGGCTTTTTGTGGGAGAAGTACAAAGGATTCTTGCTAAGGATTGGAAGTTTATTTTTTCAAATATTTTAAGAGATTCTTGTTATGCAATCTAAATAGCTTGCATCCAGACCATATTCAACATAAAATAGGTGGATGGGTTACTATGAAGCCAATAACCACCACAGTACTAATAATAAAAAATTAATACCATCAGACAACAACATCTACCTATCCCAAGTCCAAGGACTTGATAGGTGGATAAAGATGCCAAACCCAATCTAAACATCTGCCTGATTTGTGACCAACTATAAATAACCGCAAATTCCCAATAGACAGAAATAGCATTTGAACACTTTCAGTATCATTTCCCTTCATGTTTTCCAAAAATCTTTATTGTTGAAATATGTAGTGTATTGCTGTTAGGCTGACCTACATAGCTAGCGAAGAACAGAATAACGTTGGTTTCAATAAGATACAGAAAACAGTGCAATTTACTTCTCTGTTTCAACATAGCATAAGAAAAAACAAAGCAGCAATTAAAACAGATATATTTATTCCTTCTTAAAAGTGCAGATTTTGATGAAAAAGAATTGTGTAGTTAAATCACCAAAAGGTTTAAGAGTGCGTGACACATTCATCATGATTTATGGTTTGACACATGAATGGGGCCCCAAACTCCCCTTTTTGTTTCTTCCCACTGCCTCCATATGGCTCACTACTGGCTACCACTGGATTGTTATGGTTTTTATGTCACCTCCCAAGGACCTCTATGTGTCATTAAGAAAATAAGCACACCTAAACTTTCAAGATTCTTCAGCAGATAGAGCAGCTATAACAGTAAACAAACCATTGGCAGCCATTGGCAAACCATGCCAAAGGATGGGAGAAGAGTAAGCCCGACCACTGTGGGTTGGCTATAATAAGCAGTTAACCAGGAGGAAGATTAATTGTTGTACAAAACCAAGCCAGGGGACAAAATCATCACGTATGATTTCCAAGTGGATCCAGTTAAGAGAAATGCCACTTTGTGCTCAATCCGCACACATTTAACTAAGAGCAGAAGAGAATATTGTTTTGGCTGGCCTTTGTTTTCCTCACAGATGACCCTCTGGACTGTTTTCCCTCCTTCACTGCGGTCACAAGATTTCACTGTCCCCTCCCTCCAGTCCACGTTCAATATGGATTACTTTGTGGCTGCCCCTGAGAAAGATCAGTTGGGCAGCCAGTTCTTTTGTGTGTGAGGGCATGTCCTCCCTCCAATTACTGAACTTGAATTATCCAGGAGCTGTACCTACGTTTCCTGAGAGTTTCAACAGGAACATTACCCTTCTCTGAGAGAATCCATGGCTGAATTACATCAAGCGTAGAGAACAAGGCAAGACAGACCAGCACATCACAAAGTACGGAGGGATTTCACTAGGCAGTTACAAAACTAATGTCCGAAACTGCTGGTTCCGCCCTTTCATAGTAAATGGAAGGTGCCAAGTAAAAAGCAGAAGCACCACTGAATTCCGCCCCTTTGCAGTCTACAAGACCCACAAGGTAGATGGCAAGACTCTTAGTTATGCAAGCTTATATGCAAGGAAGCAGGTCTTTTGGGAAGGTTCACCCAAGTCTCAGCTCTGTATTCAATCTTTCCTGCTTTAAGAATTGCCACACACTTTCGTCAAATTTTGGTAGTCTGCTCATTTCCAGAGCCTCATCTACCCATGAAGATGAACACCTTAAAAACCAGCATGTGATTCATTTAGAAAAACAAATGTTTCAGTTGCAGCTATTTCCCCTTCTTGGTCCCACTGGAGACTCTCACCTGGAATACCAAAGGGCTGTGTCACTTCCGTTGGAGATTCAGGAAATCTGGTGCAGCTATAAACACTGTATGGTGGAAAGCAAAGCCATTGGATTCTTTATGCCAACTTTAGCTCCTTAGTCTGAAAAAAAAGAGCAGGAAAGAAATTATAGCCTGACATGAACATCAAACATCACAATGGTTTAAAACAGCGTTGTAAGGTTGTGGATGCAAGAGGCAAGCCTCTTGCACCTTTAGAATTGCCTAAATGAAGGGATGTCAGAAGAAATTCCCTCTTTCACATTACTGCTGTAAATTCAGAAGCCCTGTTTTGTCTTTAAAGGAGTTCCCCCCTCCCTTTGCATAAAGGACAGAATTTATATAGATGTCACTTGTGTGACTGGAATTCTCTCTTCCACACACTATTAGAAATGCAGTGAGCCTCTGGCTACATTAAAGACTTAGTCTCCTTAACTGCTCCTCCCCAAGTTCTCAGCCTATTTGTCTCACAGACCACTTACGACTGATCTGTAGTCCTGATTCCCATCCTCCTTTTCCTTTGAACAAATAAGTGCAGCCAATGGAAAAAAAGGTTTCTGCCTAACTGGCTGGTTTGTGACAGTATGACACTATCAGAAGTTTCCACATGACTGCAGTCTGCAGAAAAATCTCCCACTCTTAAACTGCACGTATTGTCAAATGAAGAATTCTACAAAAGAACAATATTCCACTGCAAATTTGGTACCAACCTGTATTAAGCAACCTAGTAGAATTAGGTACTATAATTGTATCTCAAAGAATACATGAAGATTCAAATAAACTTATTTGTGTATTTGAGACTATTAATCTTTCTTCATGTAGCTATTAACAATTACATTTCCTGTAGTATGTTTCAGCAAGAAGATAGGAGGTTTATCCAATATTACAGATATATTTATTAGTATAGTCCTTATACAGTAGATAACCCTCTGAAGTCTAACTAAGATTAGACCAGAATTTCAAAGCAGTGACACAGAGAGAGAGAGAGAGAGGAGAGGGAGGGAGGGAGGGAGGGAGAGAATATTTCAAGTTTTGGAAACTTTTATTTTTAGGTTTATTTTTTTTCTCACAAAACTTGTAAGCAAGGAGATATTCATTCAATAAACACCCATTGTTCAAATATGTAAACTATGGTCAGTTTAGTTTTTAACTTCCAGTTTTGCTTTTTGTCATGAGATTTCCTTACAGCTGCACATGACATAGTATAGTTCTGAAATGAAGGATATTTCTTTGTAAGGATTTTTACCAATCCTATATGTATATCACTATATTCTATATTCTCTGTGAGATTAGTGAATATACACACACTTCACTGCATGATTGGCTGCTTCTCAGTATGGATGTACAATGGACAAACATCCTCCCCCCATGATGTGACCATCACATATGGCAAACAGCACATAAATTATGTTAATCTTTCTGCTGATAACAGGTGGAAGAATGCTACTAATGAGGATGCTAATCTACTAAGAGTACCACGTGTTTTCTCTGTTTCTCGTGCCTACCTTATCAACTACTGGACTGAGCTAAATCCCCCCCAAATATATTTTCACCAAATGGTACAATATTTATTAAATACAATATTTATTAAATAATATTTTCATTTTGCTTTTATCACATTTTCAAATGCTGTTTACAATGGCAGCAATAATCAGTCATAGAATTAGAATTGAAGTTAGCAATTGCTTGACAGGCCTTTCTCTTCTGGTCTGCACCATTTATGAGATTATTTTCAATGATTGCAACAGCATTTTCAGTCATACCACAAGGATTCTGTCAACCGTGCTTTTTAGGATTCAGCTGTCCATCCTCTAGCCAATCATCTTTATTTCCAGAGATATGACCTTGTATGTGGCTACATTAAAACAGATGTTTCTGGAATAAGGCTCAGTTGACCAAGCGATCCAAATTGCATTGTATATATCTTGCTCCGTCCTCAATGTTATTTACCACTCCAGCAATTTTGTGAAGTTGATCCAAGGACTTGCCCACCAACTGAGATTATAGAACTGGAACCTGTTTATTCTGAATTTAGGAGGAGTGTGGGGGGGGGAACCCTTATCCTTGTCCATCAGACTCTGAGAACAAAGTTAATTACACCCCCCCCCCCGATAAATACACACACACACACAACATACACACTCTGGAAGGAGGCAGAAATGAATTTTGTTCCAAGCCAGCACAGCATACAACCAAATTTCAACAAATCTGCACAAGCCCATTTACTGACTGCACATTTAAACATGCTGCCTAATTTCACCACAAAAAGAATTAGTGGCTTTTATCATGTCTTTCTAAAATTCAAAACAATCTGGTTAAAATTTCAACTTTTCTTATTCTTGGACCAAATCAATAGAGAATGTGAAGGAAACTCCAAGTGGATATGCCCAGCTCTTTCCAGTTTAACCTTTGTGAAGTATGAAATGTAGCAGCAGGGAATATGAGTAAGCTTTCAAAGAGACATATCCCTTTGATGTCTTCTTTTTCTGTTTCTGCAGGGATCAATTCATTATGTTCCTCGGCAAAATGGCAAAGGTAGCTAAATAAATAATCCTCTATAGATATAGAGATTCTCCATCCCTCCAAAGAGACTACCAGGTCATCATTTATAGGAACTTAGCTATAATAGTAGCATGCTCCTTCTAACAGAGATATTGCTGTTTCTCTCCTTACTTTGCACTCACACAGCTATCAATTATGATAGTGAATGGTCATTTTCCACTTATAGGTCTATGAGTCTGAAATACTTTAGTATGTATCAAAACACACGCGCTTTCAGAAACGAAGATTTATCCAAAGACAAAACAGAGATAAAGTCTCTAAGTGATACAGTACTTGGCATAGAAAGAACTCCAGCAAGATTGGATTGTTTTAGAAATGGATGTGGGAGGCACAGGAAAGATAAATAAATAGGACTGGAAGTCAGTTTCATTTTAAGCAAACATACATTTTTTAATTTGTTTTCAAACCAGGATTTGCAAAGCGTTGTTGAGTGGTCCATGCATATTTTGCCATATGAATGAGGAATTAATGTGGCTTTCCTCAAAGAATTGGACTTAACAGTTCTACGGTTCATTGATTCTACCCAGCCCCAATTTCCATTGACACAGCAAAATAAAGTATAATGATCAATCAATATAAAGATTGATATGTTACGACTTTGAAAGTCTGTCACAAGCACTTCCCAAGGCCCAAGCAAGAGTTATAGAGCAACAGATACTACATCAGGATGTCTAAGTTAAATTTTAAAAGCTCTAGTACATCAGTTATTCACACAGTGGAAGTAAACTAGCATATCTTTCAAAGGAAATAGCCAAGGGCACGTGTCTTCCATCAGAAACAGGTTTACTCTCTGTATGTTCTCCTTTTCCATGGCATACCAAAGTTGCATAGCTTTTGCTCTTACTTTTAGAAAGGGAGGTTTTATGTGCAGACATTTCTGGCACATGCCCCTTCCTTAAACTTGGTAAATTAATTAATAGTTTAAATATTTGCATTAAAATTTAGAGCAGTCAGTAGCCTGCACTTCTGGATGCAAATTATGAATCAGAAATTATTGGCATCAAATATATGGGTTAAACTAAAGAGAGCAGCTGTTCCAGATTTAAACCTAGAGGACATACAGTTATGATAAAGGATTGATACAAGGAACAGATTCAATTCTCTCTTATGCAAAAGAAAATCTGAGCTATGGGAATAGATAAGAAGCATTATGAAGGCTGAAGCAGATATAAATATTCCCACAATTTCAAAGTCAAAAAGATCCAAGTGGCTTTTGAACAAGCTATCAAGATAGCAAAGAAAGAAGGAAAATAAAAGCATTTGTTCTTCCAAAGTCTTGCAAGAAAGGACAAGGAACTACTCTGTCAACAAGTAGGTGATAATAAGAAAAATTAAAAGAAAAATGAGAGATGTTTTTAAGAAGATTTGAGAAATCAGAAGCTAGGAGAGGACTATTCACAGAGGAAATCCATTACAGGACAATGAGATTAAAAACAAAAAAATCCGTTACATATGGGATTGTGGAAATAATTATGAACAAAGAATATATCTATGAATAAAGCCTACTGCACAAGGCAGGCAGGTAATAGGTCAGCTGTTAAATAGGATAGCACAGAGTTGGATGAAATACCCTTTCAACTGTTTAAAGTTTCATTTTGCTCTATGTCAATAAATATGGAACAAGACTATCTGGCCTAAAGATTAGACTGTACGTACATATAACGGAATTTGTAAGAGAATATATGAATTATTGAACCATTGCACTAATTACTTACTCAAGCAAAGTTTTACTTAAGAACTTACAAGGAAGAACCTACATGGAACAAGGAATGCAACATGAACAAGGAGGTTTCAGAAAAGGCAGATATCAGATCGCTAAGGTAAGAGAGCAAGTGAATTTAAAGAAGAGGTTAACCTGCTTTACTTACTATAGCAAAGCTTCGATGGTGTAGATTAGAATGTGAAATATATTACAGTTAATGGGTGTATTACAACACTTTAGTATTCTTCTCAGGACTCCTTGCAATGATGCTGTAAAAAAAATAGACTAAGAAAAAGGGAGCGATACAGAATAGAAAAGGGAGTGAGGCAAAAATGCTTGTTAGCCTTCTATCCATTTAATTTATATAGCATATACATTATAAGAAAGGAAGAACTAGAGGAAATGACAGTGGAAATCAAAACAAGGAAGCTGAAATACTACCCACTTAAAATATACAGATACCGCTTCATTAGAGGGAAATAAAAGAAAACTTCAAGGAGCTCATTAGGAAACTAAAAAGGAAACTAAAAAACCTGGGTTAATCTGATTTAGAAGGGACAGTAATGCTGGAGAACTAGAGAAGAGATTGTTCCCAGGGCACTGGCAAACAAGATAATGGAAGATAAATATATGAATATCAGAACTACGATATTTGTAACATGGAGCTCGGAAAAGAGCAAGAGAAATAAGATAAATGCTTTCAAACTGCAGATTTGGAGGTGGCTACTTAGAGGGTTATAGATTGAAGGTTACCTTTGCTCTAACTGTACTGTACCAAATAAACACAGACTGCTTCCTGGGAGGATAATTATAGGTAGTCCTCAATTTATGGCTACAATTGAGCCCCAAATTTCTGTTGCTAAACAAGACTGTTGTTAAGTGAGCTTTGCCCCATTTTACAACCTTTCTTGCAACAGTTGTTAAGTGAATCATTGTGGTTGTTAAGTTGGTAACACGGTTGTTAAGTGAATCTGGCTTCACTTGGGGAAGCCATTGATTTTGCTTGTCAGAAGTTCGCAAAAGGTGATCACATGACCACAGGATACTGCAACCGTCATAAATACATGCAAGTTGCCAAGGGTCTGAATTTTGATCACATGATTGTGGAGAATGCTGCAATGGTCGTGAGTGTGAAAAACATAAGTCACCTTTTTCAGTGCCATTGTAATTCAGTCACTAAATGAATGGTTGTAAGTCAAGGACCACCTATAATAAGCAGAAGCACACATATTTTGGCCCACAATACAAGTGAACTAGAAAAAAATGCTATACTTTTTGAGGTTAAGTTTAAAAAGAAGAATGAGCAAGTTGCAGGTAGGAACCGAAGAGCTATTGTAATAATTTGCAATACTATGTTATTCATCTATGCCAGGGGAATCAAGCTCGTGTTGTCATGGTGTTGTCACATGATGTATCACGACTTTTTTCCACTTTGCTAAACCGTGGTCAGTGTGTGATGCGTCTGGCCCATGGACCGCAATTTTGACAGCCCTGATCTATGCAGTTACCAGATATCCACCCAATTAGATGGTCTTCAGAATATGCATGAAGTAGAAAACATGCTTTGGGTCAAGTGTCACTGTAGTCAGAAGCTCTTTAGCAAAACTGTGCCTTTTCCTGCCTTTGAACAATAAACATGTGATTCCAACATAATACACACTTTAGGAAACATTGCTTATCCCAAATGCATATTTTCCTTGTGATATATGGCTACCATACTAACAGCTAAAGGGTTTTATGTGCTGTTTTTGTGGAAGTACAAGCACATACATGTATGCCCATATCAGATCCAGAACGTATTTCTTTTTAAGTCATCCCCCCATTGCAGATATTGCTAGCTGAGAGCATGTTTTTCTAAATAAACTTATTTTTTAACAATTTTCAAGCAGTATAGATAAAATTAGTGTAAGAAAAGGAGTAAAAAAACACAGAAAGAGAACTAGGAAGACCAACATCTTGCAAACAGTCCCTTTAGAGCCTATTCCAAGTAGCTGGAATTCCCTTTCTACCTAATTATACCCATTCATTAGCCTCTTTTGAAATGCACAGCTGGGTAACAGCTTAGCATGAGTCAGTTCATTGCCAAAAGGCCTCCTGGTTTCTCAGCCAGCTCTTTCTATCAGTCCCCATCAAGGTAATCTGTCATAACTCAATTCCTAAATCCTTTTGCTAACCGTAACCAATAGGAATACCTCTCAGTTTCTACAGTATTTTTCTTTTTCTTTTCTCTCTACTGCAAGATTTTAATTTTCTACAATTCATCTAGTTCAGTTCTCCAGAACTGGTAAACAGACTGCTGGTTAGAGTTTGGTTTCAGGTTTGAATTCTTTGGTGACAAATCTTTAAAAGAATACACCCACTGCCAGTCTGTTCCAAAACTATAAATAGCTTTGCCTCAGATAGGGACTCTTAATATTGTGATACTTTTCCTCACAAGCCCAAGAGAAGTTGCTATCCTGGATCATGTGTTCTAGGGTTTGAAGATCAAAATAAGCAATTTTGTTCATGTTTCCTTTCAGTACCCTGGACCTTGGTTCTTCTCCTATAAAATCCTTTTTTTCCATATTTGCTACCATTTTGTCCTGCATTACCTGCCCCCGTGGCACTAGCAAGATTTTGCCTTGCCTTTATGCACAGCAGCCTATGAGGAGACTCATAACCAACCAACATTTGACAAGATAAGCAGCGCTGCCATATGGGAACATTAAATGAGGACCTTGATAGCAGACAAAATTGAGTGAGATGATTGAAAGAGAAGCAGAGTCTTTAATCAAAACCTGCCCATCACTTATTTGAAAAAAAAACCTTGATAAAGATGTTGAGCCTGATAGGAGACATAATACTGTAGTTCACTCATTCACCTGGCTAGGTTCTTTTAAAGGGCATTTCAACATGTCTTATGTACAATTGCCCCCCGTGGATAGGGCGAGAAACCTGGGTGTCCTCCTGGACTCACAGCTCGGTTTGGAGGAGCATGTGGGAGCTGTGGCCAGGGGGGCTTTTGCCCAGGTTCAGCTGGTTCGCCAGCTTCGCCCTTATTTGGACCGAGATGCCCTTCGGTTACTCATCTCGTCACCTCTAGAATCGACTACTGCAATGCTCTCTACATGGGGCTTCCCTTGCGGACGGTCCGGAGGCTTCAGCTGGTGCAGAATGCAGCCGCGCGGGCTGTGATGGGGTATCCCGATACTCCCATGTTACACCCCTCCTGCGCAGCTTGCATTGGTTGCCGGTTGCCTCCCGGTCGCCTTCAAGGTATTAGTTACAACTTATAAAGCCCTTAATGGCTTGGGTCCAGGGTACTTGAACGCCTCCTGCCAGCATCACTTTCCGATCGCCCTGTTCGCTCTCATAGGAGGGGCCTCCTTGGGGTGCCGTCAGTCAGACATTGTCGGTTGGCGGTCCCCAGGGCTAGGGCTTTCTCTGTGGGAGCACCTGCCCTTTGGAATCAGCTCCCCGTGGATCTCCGTTTGGCCCCTGACCTCCGCTCCTTCTGCCAGGACCTGAAGACTTGGTTGTTTCAACGGGCCGGCCTGGAATGACCCGGGGGGGGGTATTTTAACTCCATTCGGCTTGTTTAGTTGTTTAATTCTGTTTTATTGTAAATTTTCTCTGTTTTAATGTTAGCCCCTGAGTCCTTAGGGAGTAGGGCGGCATACAAGTCGAATAAATAAATAAATAAATAAATAAACCAATATCAGCAACCGGCAAGCATTCAAGGCACTCATCTGAATTATTGGTAGTCCTGGAGTTACAACCATTCATTTAGTGACCATTCAAAGTTACAACATCACTGGAAAAAAGTGACTTATGACAGTTTTTCACACAACTGTTGCTGTATCCCCATGATCACGTGACCTGTAATTATCTCTGCTCCCATTGCTAGCATCTGTTGTGACAGCCTCCCCTCCAGACAGAGTCACTGGTTGCTACCCTCCATGGCTACATCAACTTGAGCTTCCAGACTAGGGGTATCCAATCTTGGCAACATTAAGACTTGAGGACTGGGAATTGAAGTCCACAAGTCTTAAAGTTGCCAAGGTTGGATACTCGATGTTAGAAAATTTCTCTTGTTTTTTGTTTTTTTAACCCTCTGATGAAACAGTGTATCTTCCTTTGTTTTCATTTTTAAGCCTCTTCCCTGGTGGAACTGGTGAAATAGTGGATGTTTCTTTTGTTGCTGTTGTTTCTTTTTTTAAAAATTTAAATCTATTCCACAAATCTAAACTCTGGGAGATCTTGGAGGAAAGGAGGATGGGAATGGCTAACAGAAGGGAAAGGAAAGGAAAGTTGCAAGGAGAAAGAGTGGGAAATGTAGGAATCATGTATGGATACACATGTGTGCATGCATACACACATTCATGCAGGCAAGCACATCAAGGAAGCAAGGAAATTTTCCTGAACTACAACTCACTGGAGGCAACTCCCAGTTGCCCTGAATGACAATCTACTAACATTTCTGGGCTTGCTGAAGGTCTCCTAATAAACTTGCAGAGCAAGTGCTGAAAACAGGTATATCTTTGAACTGAGTGCAAAGCCTGAAGTGAAATTAGCAATAATCGATCAATTTTCCCTTCTAGCTTGAAAGAAAGCAAGGTGAAATGCTGGCATTTCATGTTTGCTCCATCAACCTATCCATGGACTAATGAAATGATCATTGTGAGCAAGCAACTGGTAGATGGACTAGATGACCTCTAATATCACTTCAAACCACATGATTCTATGACTGTTGGACATTCTTACTGACACAAATAGAAAACACATACCCTGAAAGACCCGCTCACAGAAAGAAAAGGCATTTACTATCCCAGCACAGGTAAGAGGGGTAAAGAAGCATGAGGATCCACTAATTAGGGACCATCAGGACAGAATACCTCGCCAACATCATTGCCACAGCTTGAAATCCAGAAAGCAGTTTCTTAAACTGGCTTCATTTGCAGTTATTATCAACACAGGAAACAAGCAACTTAAGTCTGCTGTGCTATGAAGTATCCTCAGCCTTAGCTCTACCTGTGATACTATGGCCATGGAGAGAACTTTGCATAGAATGCTGCTACTTCATACCCTATGTGAGACCTGCCTGGAGCACCTCAAACTTCTCTCACCTCTTCAGGTAGATTTGATTAAATCAGTGTGGGAAATTCAGCCTTCCTCTATTTGCATTACAACTAGTTCTCAACTTACAACCTTTTGTTTACTGACCATTCAGAATTACAGTGGCGCTGAAAAAAGTAACCTATCACCAATCCTCACACATACGACCATCCATCACAGTATCGCCATGGCCACAGGTTCAAAAAAGAGACTGGTTATAATAATAGAATCTTGCAGATCCAACTGTGCTGTAACTCCTCCCCTGTTTAATAGTGCAATGAAGTGCTTCCGAATGTTATCTGGATCAGGGGTCTCCAACCTTGGCAACTTTAAGACTTGTGGACTTCAACTCCCAGAATTCCTCAGGCTGAGGAAGTCCACAAATCTTAACATTGCTAAGGTTGGAGACCCCTGATCTGGACCTAAAAATGCTTTTGCCTAGGCAACACTACTTGCATATTTTTGTCAAGGTCATCTTCCATACTTTTTATATCTACCTGTCACACATTTGTAAAACCAAAGCTTGAGGATTACGTATGCACTTGGCCTGACCTAGGTAATGCAACATTATCAACACTGTTTTGGAATTACTAAGGATGATATGAAAGGCCTGGCACCTAGTGAACAAGGTCTCCGCAATATATAGCAGTGTTTCCACTTCTGTGAGGACAATAGGTTGATTAGCAAACACGTTCTCTTCAATCATAGCTGTTTATAGGAAATATTCTAAAGACTTCTGTTTCCCTCTTTCTGTGGCCACAAAAGCGCACGCAGCAGAAAATGAGAAATATCATGTAATCATTTATTTTTGTAGAATTCTCTTAGTCATCCATGCAGGCTGCTGACGGCTGAGAACACCCCGTGAACTGTGGGAGTCTTTGCATTAAATAGGAGTATGGTGCTGCTGTGGCAGAACACATCCCCCAAGCATAGCCCCACCGCATCAACATCACCCAAGAAACAAAATAGCTCCCTGTTAAGACAGAAAAGGAAGGAGCTGCAGAGACGGCTTAGCTGAGCCGAGATACATCCTGCCAATAGAGAAGTCAAGGGGATTTATCACTGCTGACAGGGACACAGGCAAGAGACCAGAAGATTAGAGAAGCACCACAACTTTCCCTTTAGCTTATCTGGCACATGCCATTCATGGAGAAAAAGAGAAAAAACATCACATTCTGGACATCCAGTGTCTCAACAACAATACCTAAGAATGTGAAGGCAGACACTGTAAACTCTGCACTAAAGAAAGGCCAAGCTGACTTTGTCAAGCACGTATGGTGCCATCAAACACCTAACTGGGCTTGATCTGTTCCAGTTTGCTTGTTTGAATGAAGTTATCTCTGTGGCACACACACTCACTAGTTTTTGACCAAACTCCCTGGTTTTTACTGCAGGATGAGAGGTACTAGCAGCACACAAAAGTAATTTAAGAATATCATGCTATTGTGGCCAGACTGCTGGGCAACATCCTGATGACTGGGGAATTTTTGGAAGGAAGCTGGCAAGGCCTAGGGAAGCTAGAGTAACAGCTTCTTTTACTTGCCCCCATTCCTCTATAAGGGAGTAGGGGAAATGTCAGTTTTCTTTGCATAACAAGCATCACCATAAGCCATGGTTTAATACCAGACCAGACAAACCACACCATGTCTTAGTAAGTTCTGTAAATCAAGCCATCATCACATTAATATAGCATACATTATGCTAACTCCAGTCTAATGACTTTTTTCAGACTTGGCTCCTGGTGACTCCTCACAATTTTCTCAGCAAAGGTTCCCCCCTCCTTCCAGAAGCGGCTTGCCCTTGTCTCTTTCCTAGGGCTGAGAGCATGAGTGGCTCAAGGTCACTCAGCTGACTTGGTGTCTAAAGCAGGACTATAACTCACAATTTCCATGTTTCTAGACCAGGGCGGTCAAACTCCCGGATGTGTCATGCGCTGGCCATGCCCATGCCTGGTTTAAGCAAAGTGGGGGAAAGTCCCCATATGTCATGTGACACTTCGAGTTTGACACTCCTGTTCTAGACTAATGCCTGACCTACTACACCAAACTGGCTTTTATACTTACTAAATAATTTTATACTTACATAAATAATTTCTCCTCAGGGAAATCAGAAACCATTCCAATTTCCATCTGCCTTAAGCCGGTAAGAAGCAAGGAGGCTGGAGGCCATATCTGATATGGGGGTGGGGCTGAAAGCCCAGGCAATGAAGTAAAGCGAGTACCTCTCAAAGGAGCTCTTCAAAAGACAACTGGACTTTCTTTGTTTTTTTCCTTGAAGATGTTTCACTTTTCATCCAAGGAGCTTCTTCAGCCTTCAGTGAACTGGAGAAGCTTCTTGGATGAGAAGGGAAATGTCTTCAAGGAAAATACAAAGCCTAGTAGCCTTTTGAAAAGCACCTTTGAGACAACCATGACCTGGATGACTGAAAATCTCCACAGAATTAAAGTAAATATGGTTTCATCACACAGGTGGATGAAAAAAGGAATACTTGGTTTTTGGCAAGGAACATTTTTAAAGCAAGGCTAAGATTACTTTACTTCCAAGTGGCTGGAATGCACACTGGTTTTTGGTAAATATGCTGAGATTTGGTGGCAGAGTTAAAGGAGTCTGCTCAGGAACTATAGATTGCCCAACTCTGATTTGAACATCAAATTAGAATGATGAACAGAAAGTAGATATATACATTTTGGCACCATCAGTGATGACTGCAACAAGTTACACATTCTGGTTTTACAAATTAGTATTTATTTTTATAGCCTGCAATCCTGTACTTATGGGTTACATCATATACAGCTTACTTATAGCCTTCTTGGTTTGTTTGTTTTTTGTTATACCATTTGAATAATGAATGGGCAACTGTCTTTACAGAGAGCAGAAAACAAATTACTGCTTAACTGCACATTTGATAAAGTTGAAGAAAAAGTTTAATACAGCAATTCCAGAAAGCATTGTTCACATACAAGTTGAATAGTGCAGCAGTACCATAGCAGAAGGCAGCTCCACACACTCCTGCCATTCCAGTCAATGTTGTTGTGTAACAGAACACAACCTATAGAGTGCTACCCTTCCTGTTGATCATTTTGTAGGCACTGCTAAAATATCAAGATTCTCTTTCACATTGTTTAGGCCTTTTTATGTGAAAAAGTAAGCAGTACCATGACAAAATGATCGTGGAATAATAAAATAAATAAAAGGAAGAGGGAAATGTTTTTCTTCTTTTTTCAAATAGAAATCAGAGTCAGTCACTGACATTGTATAGTGGAAATTTCATGACAAATAAAAACAAAATACTGTAAAATCCATTTTAGCAGACCTCTGTTTAAAAGAGTTTCTATACAACAGCACATTTTTCATCCAGATTCCAACCTGATTTAGCAGACAGCATCTGCTATGTTGGAGATTTATCCATTAAGTCTTTGACTGACAGGTAAGCCACTAAAATATAAACTGACGGCAAACTACACTCCTTACTAGCACTGATGATGATACCTAGTTTGGGTAATGAAACGTCTACAGGAAATGAACCCAGCTCAGAGAGCACCAAGGACCTCTCAATTAAGTCTTTGCACATTAAATTAGAGTTTTACTATAAATGACACCATTTGCTTGATGGACATAAATTGATGCTAGATTTAAATTCAAAGTTAATGGACATTCAGATTTAATGGACATACATTCCCCCTTTCCCCTACCCACCATACTCAATTAAATAAGGCTTACAGTCCTTATTTCTCCATTCTCCATTTAGATGTAACAATGGCCAGTTTAGATACTTTAGAAAAAGCTGAATGATTCATTAAGGATAAAACCATTGCCATGGTTGTGAATTATAATAGCCCTTGGCCATTTCCAGGACTAAAGGCAACATCCTTTCATAGAATGCTGTGGGATACAAGCAAGAGGGAGGGCTTTCACATTATTTCCCTACTTGATGGCTTCTGATGAGCACTTGGTTGGCCACCATTGAAACATGTTGGGTTTTTCATATGATCTCTTTTTATTCAACAAGTCAACATAAAGGATTCATCACTTTCCAAAATATTTATCTTCCAACAAAAATATTCAACGCTTCATATTTTACAAAATGCATTTGAAAGAAACCAATATGGGAATCCACATATCTGATTGAGATGTCCAACTTAGCCAAGTCAATGAAAAGGAATATACTGGTGGGAAGCAAGGAACACCCCTATGAAAAGAATAAACCACCCTCCCACTCCATTATACTTTAGCTCATTTTATAAAGATGATATTTCCACCTCCAAATCTATTTCTTCATTTTCCTTTTTGAATCTTGTTTCCCTTTAACATTTGGCAGAGATGTATCTGTTTTGACACTTTTATGCAGTAATTAGTAACAACAATGGCAGCATTTGCTTCGTCCTCTGAGATTAACAAGTTTTCAACACAGAATAGATTTTCTATTGTTAAAGATGCAAACTCTTGCTCGCTTCAGTTACCTTCACGTTCTTAAAAAGCAATGGGTCCATCAAAATGAGAAATGAGGGATGAGTACCAAATAGCAATAGCAGTAGCACTTAGACTTATATGCTGCTTTATAGTGCTTTACAGCACTCTATAAGCAGTTTACCGAGTCAGCGTACTGCCCCCAACAATCTGGATCCTCATTTTACTGACCTTGGAAGGCTGAGCCAACCTTGAGCCCCATGAGGATCAAACCTGCCATATGGCATTCTAACCACTGCGCCATCACGGCTGCAAGATAACCAAAATATAATCAAGGTAACTTTCTCCTTTCACTCCTATGTGGTTCCATCATAACTGGGGGGTTTAAATGAAGGTCAACTGGACTTGCAAAATCACTTGAAAACATAATTTCTTGCTTATATTCCCCAAGCCAAGTTCAGGTCAAACTCTATACATATCAAGGCAGGTATTGAAGAACATTTTGGTTTTGATCTTCCTTTAGGGAGGTATCAGAGAATTTGTCCTGCTCTTACATGAATGCATACAGCCAATGCCCTAACTTGCTTAACTAGATACAACACGGCTGCATTTGTATTGCCTGGTTTATGTCTTGTACTCCTGTTGGCTCCTGCTGTGTATTGAGAGAATCTCTCATTTTTCTAAACATGTACCTTGAATTGCCCTTGCTGCAGCTTGTGCAGGCAGGGAAAGGTGTCTTCATACTCTAAAAGGGAGAGGGAGAGATATAGCTCAAATGCTCTATTTACAGAAAACTCCACAAAAGAAGTAGCTCCCCTTTCTAGCAGGAACATGAAAAATAGATAGGTCTCTTTCCTGAATATTCCATTTGTTCCTCAGAACAGACTCATCCAAATATGTTGAGCATCTATGTATACATTTAATACATTTATATGATCATATAAACTCATCTCAACCAATCCTAGGTGGCATGTAATAAAAGTAAAAATGGTAACCAATTAAAAATCCAGTTGAGGCATCCTAAAAACTTTCCAATAGTCCGAGACCAAAAATTCTCAAACAGCATAAGCCAATCAACATACATACATGCTGGGCTCTATTAACATTTTGGCCTCAATGCCTGGTGGGACAAGTATGCATTTACGGCCTTCTGGAAGGTTAGCAGGTCTGGAGCTGTTCAAATCTCAGTGAAGAATTTATTCCATAGAGCAGGTGCCATAACAAAGAAGACACACCACCTGAGTCCTGCCATTTGACACTGCTTCACCGAAGGGACCTGCAGCATGCCCGCCCTACTAGATCTGATAGGGCAGATAAAATCACTGGAGATAGTCCCACAAGTAACCTAGCCCATTACCATGTGGTGTTTAAAACTGATAACTAGCACCTTGAATTGTACCCAGAACCTACTGGAAGTGCTGGTCGTGTGGCAGTGAAGTTACATTGGTATACCATGACACTTCCAAAATTTAATGTGCCACCATATTTTGGACCAGCTGAAATTTCCAAATGCTGTTTAGTTTGACTGCATTGCAATGATACAAATGGGAAGTGACCAAGGCATGGATGAAAGTGAGCAGTGCCTCCTGATCTAGGAATGAACACAGCTTGGCCCATTCAGACTTAACAATGAGAGACTTCCAAACCTAAAGGCTAAAATAGATGAAGAACAGTTGCAGGAATTGGATACGTCTTGTTTAATGAAAAGAAGGACTAGAGGTTAGCAGTGTTCCAATATCTAAGGGGCTGCCACAAAGAAGAGGAGGTCAACCTATTTTCCAAAGCACCTGAAGGCAGGATAAGAAGCAATGAATGGAAACTAATCAAGGAGAGAAGCAGCCCAGAAATAAGGAGACATTTCCTTACAATTAGAACAACTAGCCATTTGAATGATTTACCTTCAAAAGTTGTGGGTAATCAATCACTGGAGGTTTTTATGAAGAGATTGGGCAACCATTTATCTGAAATGGTATTGTCTCCTATTTGAGTAGGGGGTTGGACTAGACCTCCAAGTTCCTTCCAACTCTGTTATTCTATTCTTCTATTGTGACCTGGGGGGAGGGAACTGAAACCCACAGTAACTCAGTCTTGTTAGGGTTGAGTTGAAGCATTCCAGAATACATTCAATATCTTCTGGGACAAGAAATAGCAGCTGACTTTCAGAAATGGATGTTCCATCTGCAGATACTTCGATCTGCCTTTCTGAGGAGAAGGAAGAGTTCCAGGGCTTGTTTTTAACATACCAGTTTTTAAGCTACTTTCAAGTTACATAGCTTTGTAATTTACTGTAGTATAAGTTTACATGCACTTGAGCCCATATGTTCATATTTATCTGAGGAGGTTAATCAGATCCATGAAAACTTATTCCATATTATTAACTAATGAAGTTTTTAATTTTTAAAATGCACAAGTTTCTTTATGATATCTCCAGTAAGAAAATAATACAGTAGCTCTATTTAGAAGGAATTTCATTGTTGTCCCACATACAAGTGGAATAGTGAGTGGCTTTCTTAAAGATGCGGCATTTTAAAATAACCTTATTTATTAAAGAACAGATATTACATTTACTTTGCTCTTTAAAGTTTGGTGTTCTTTCCAGAATGAATCAACTAGGCTTGCAATTAGTTGTCATCAAAACACAGCATACATTACAATTTTTTAAAGAGAGTGTACTATAAATGGTAGCCATTTATTTATAGTAGAGAAAGCTTTTTAAAGATGTATTCTGGGGAATCATTGAAAATTCTTTTGATGTTTCTGTGACTGCATCCACTTGTGCCTAAACAATTAGTTTTGACTCAACATATTGAAATCAGGCACTGTGGTTTGTACAAGGTTTGCAATTTACTTAAATACATGCAGGTCTTTGTGGCTTGGTCGACAAACCATTCTTAAAATTAAAACGTTGTTTGGCTGTGTTTGAACCTAATCTATAGTAAGGGCTAGAGATCAATTCTGCTTTTCTCTGACCCAAACTGCAGCCACTTTTACTCATTTCTACATAGCAATTTCTCTTCCCGGTATGGCCAGGAGAGATACACATGTAAAAGCGACCTTAATTTCAGCATTTCCTCAATTGCAGATGGCAATTAATCTGCTGCAGTCCTTTTTCTGCAGAAGCACGATAAATATTCCAAGCAGCACGCTTGCTTTAAATCACTTCCATTCAGGCTCACTGCTGAGGGTCTCAAAGGTCAATTTGCCATAGTTAAAACAACAACAACAACAAAAAAACCCGATATTTGGGTCAAATCCAAAAAGTTTTATTGTTTTCCAAGCTTCTAAATGCACAGTAGAAATAAGATTGGTTAAGCAATATGTTCAAAGATTAGGATTTTTTTAAGGTTCTGAAAGTGCATTAGCTAATCAAGTAAGAATATGTAATGAGGATGCTTATTTCCTTCATCAATAGAGGTCTAAAGCCCTGGTAAAAGGAGAATATTGCACTATACTGAAAAGTCATAGGCCTTGGACTTTCCAATGTGGTGTATATTGAGAACACACAGGGCTGTGTATTACAATTACTTGAAAGAGCAGTTTTAAATCTCCACTTACTCCCCAATTTTGAGCACCCCAAAAGGTACTTGAGACTAATCCTTAACATAAAACACCCACAAATAGCCAATGTGCTATTATAAGCCCCATAAGGACTGTAGCAAAAAAAGAAAGTAGCACTCCCTGCATTTCAGAAATCCCTTTAAAACAGGAGCTTGCAAGACTAGAAAAGCATTGGCTATTTATGAACATGTTCTACCAGTGGTTCTTCTTTCAAGTACATCACTTGCTTCCGATCAATGGGCCTTACGTCTCCAGAGCTATTAGTTCCAACAATTGATAGGCTCTTCTTGATGAAGGAATATTTGTGTAATAGTCCAGGCCCAAAGTTAATGTAGTTCAAACAAAGGCCCTTAAAAGCCATCTCCAATTAAAAATACTGCAGTCAAGAAGCCATCCAAACACCTGAAAGTCATCATGCCAACTATCACAATAATACTAACAGCAACATTAATAATGTTTGCATAAAGTTGCAGCCTCTTCCTTTTTCCTTCTTAAGAACAGTATTAACTAAGTATTAGATATCTCCTTTCTGGATAGTTGGTACACCAGAATAAAATCAGCATTTGGGGCTTATGCACAGTTTCTGTCTCAGCAGGAAGAAAACAGGGAAAGAAAATGTTTTGCTTAAGTACCAAGCCAGATGTCTGGAAGAATTAAAAGATAAGACATGCTGTTCCAACAGATCACATGTGTTGACAATGCTGGCCAGCAGCACATACCAGTCAATAGTTCCATTGTTGAATGTTTTACTTCTTCAAGAAAGACTTACTTCTCCACAGATGATTAATAAACCTCATGACCTTAATGAGAAATCTACAGAACTACCATCCTGTGTGCCCATGCTGCATTCACAGCAAAGAGCCCACATAACTGCATCGCAGAAAACCCATAGAAGGCATGGAGAATGGCAACATAATGGCCATTCAGTCAATCAGAACAATATTTATGGGTGCAGTTATGGCGTTTTCTACAACTAAAAGAGATGAGAAGAACTATTCCTTTCAGGGCTTTTTAAAACCATCTCATAACATATGTCTTCCTTATCAAGAAACGGTAGAATTTATAATAAGGAAAGAAAGCGATTTTTCCCCACACAGTTGTCCCGAGAATTGTCATAAAGCAGGCAAACTCGCATTGTCATGTGACGTATCAGGACTTTCCCCCCCTTCGCTAAAGTACTGGGGGGGGCAGCACGTGACCCACAAGTTTGACACCTCTGTCCTAAATAAATATATGGTAGCTACACCCATCAGCAATTAATTTGCCAAAATAACTGCTAGAAAGGGAAGGAAAAAGACAACTTTGTCCTCAGGCAATTCTTAAATCTCTGAAAGCTAGAAATAGGAATAATGGATTTGCCTTTTTTCCTTTTTTTGGATGAGTATTTATAAAATACCTCTTCAACCATGAACAACTGATCTGCAGCAGTCTAGCAGAATAAACTCCACAGTTCTCAGAAGACATCTTCTAATGGGGGCATAAACTATTTCCTCAAACTTTTCCTGAGGCTTTTACCGAAAAGAGCCTTTACATTTTTATATTGTCTTGATTCTTGCAAACCTTACTTGTATTAAATTATACACCTGTCTACAATGTAAAATAGGGGAGATTATCATAGTTCTAGGAAAAAATTAACAACAAAGCAGAAGGTGAAAATTAAGGTTGAATTCACACATAGTTGCTGACAATGACTTGCACGTGAACATCAAAGCCTTAATTTCCAAATGATCTCACACATTGATGGGAGTCATCAATGGCTGAGATGAAGGCAAGCATGAAAAATTAAATGATGTGTGTGAACCAACTATAACAGAACATGAAAAGAAAGGCTGATAACATTTCTGTGAATAATCCCACTCACTCTAGGAAATGTGCAGGCTCTTGTGCAATAATTAAACTTGCAATGCTACTTTATTGTTCAGCATGTTCAACTGTTGGGGGGGGGAATGCCCATTTAAGTAAGGAACCAAATCGTTTGCAGAATTACAGGGATCATTCCTTGCCAATAGAATGCAGAAGGGTCCCAAAGCCCACAAAATTGCAGGTTATATACTCTCTGAAATAACATATAGGACTTATCAATAGCAACAGCACTTAGACTTATATACCGCTTCACAGTGCTTTACAGCCCTCTCTAAGCAGTTTACAGAGTCAGCATATTGCCCCCAACAACAATCTGGGTCCTCATTTTACTGACCTCAGAAGGATGGAAGGCTGAATCAATCTAGAGCCGGTGAGAATCGAACTGTCAAATTGCAGGCAGCTGGCAGTCAGCAGAAATAGCCTGCAGTACTGCATTCTAACCACTGTGCCACCACGGCTCCTTTGCAGTATAAAATATAACATGACCTTTACTTCAGGAACATGGGGTCTGATAATAAAATGGGGTGGCTTTAATATGGGCTGCTCCAGCAGTTCTATATTTTTCCCAACGAATTCCAAACCTGCCTTTTTCTATTGATACTAGCAATGTCTAGCATTTATTATACCCATATATTGACTCCATTCCCAACATGGAAAATACAGCAAGCTGTTTTTTGTTATCTCTTTCTCCTCCAGGGTCATCAGGGAGTTTAGTTTTACCTGCTTAAATAAGCACTTCAGCATCTGCATGAAGGATAGAATATTATTTGTTGCCCGCACTACTGAGGTAACAATCCTTTGGTAAGTGGCTTTTTTTTCCATGTTGGAAGCACTGCAGCTTCCGTGGCAAAAGGATTTGTTGGTGATATCACTATTGCCAAGAGGATGTCTAGTTGTGGGATCCTTTTGTGTCCCTCTGAAGTTGCCCACTGAAATGGTATCCATTAATCTAGTTGTGGTAGTCAGCTTTCAAACTGCTGGGTTGACAGGAGTTGGGAGTATGTGACGGGAGCTCACCCCACCCAGCGGCAGCAATGGGACTCAAATACGAGCCCAGCATTCTAAGTTTGTGAGCCACCGCAACTCCTTGGAAAGTGGCTGTGATACAAGGAAGAGATCCTTAGGAGAGTTAGAAGTATGAAAGAAACTAACATTCATTTTGAAAGTTTCTTTGATCTGAATATTTTAGGTCTCCATAGCCCAACTTAGTATTCCTTAAGTGTAATGAGGCTATAGCTCACAGTATTCCAGCTAACATTGATTTGAACATGCCAACTGGGAATGATGGAAGTCATAGCCATGGTCTCCTAAAAATCAGGACAAAATATTTCTGTATTATTATTTTTGAAAGTGTACAATTGGAGCAACTACTGTGTGAATGTTCTTGATTGGATGCCCCCTTACCCAGTTATTTTCCTTTTTAACACAACCCCAACCCAATCCACTTTTACTTGGCAGTACAATACGTTGTATTCAGTGAGGCTCCCGTTAAGTGCTCATGAGACTGTAGCTTGAGACATCCATTTTTTCAAGTTGGCCCCAACTCAAAATACAAAGACTTTTAAAATAATTATTGAACCATCTTTATATATAGTAATAGTTATAAATATTACAAAGTTAAATTTAAATAATTGAAAAAACCTTATAGCCCCACATTATAAAGTCATAGTGCAAAATAATTACAAAATTTATAGGAATCTAAGATAACATTTAATTAATTATAGAAAACCTTTGAGGAAGTTTCTCACACATAAAGACTGAGCTAGATTAGAAATGTGAGTGGGTTCAAGCATTATTCTAATGCTTGACTTTACACAGAATTCTGCATCTAGCTTTCTCATGAATAAAACTTAAGAATCTACCTGGATTATTGAGGTGGGTTGAGGACTTTGATGTTCTGACTTGAAGAGAGAACAAAATAAGAAACAATATGATTAAGCTGCCTGTATCAGCTCTCCATCCACTGTTGTAGCATACAGTTAGACAAAAAGCAAGAGTGAAAAATCCAACTATACATTTTAAACTGAGGAATCAGATAACCTCAACTTCATTCCCACAAAGCAGTGATACTATTGGACGTTCTCTATGTCATAAAAGAAGCAACTGTATAGCTTGCCAGCTAACTCCAATGCTTTTTCCCTTTAAAACATCGGCAATATTTTTAGAAAGAAGAGTCGGATAAGCAGCCTCTTGACCAACTTCAGGCAAGTTATGGTGCATCTCTTAATGAACTTATTTATTTTATTTATTTTATTTTTATTCATATTTATATCCCACCCTTCTCTGGAGACTCAGGGCAGCTTACAGTTTTTGGGATACAACCCAATGCGCTCAGCAATAGCCTTCATTCCATTGTATATGCCTGCTTATTACTAAGCGGCATTTTTACAAAGTCAGCTTATTGCCCCCAACAATCTTGGGTCCTCACTTTACCTACCCCAAGGGGATGGAAGGCTGAGTCAACCTTGAGCCTGGTGGGATTCGAGTCTGCAATAATTACAGGCAGCTGGAGCTAAGTGCTAGGCTATTAACAGCCTGCACCACCAAGGCCCAAGGAACTGATCTTTCACTTAATAAAATCTCTTAATATTCTCTTAATGGAGGTTGTGGACAGGGGATTATTGCTGTTCATGTGGATCATAGCATCCATAATTGTTTCAACAGTATTTATATTTGTCTCAGTTGGCAACATCTGTTCATTCTTCAGCCATGAACAACAAATTATCCTTTTCAAGAAGGAGAAAAACCACATAAACTAAAACAGCAAGGTGAAACAGCTAAAGGAAGGAATGCAAGAATCATCTTGCAACATGGCAAGCAGAACAAGTACATTTTATTCAGCATTACCTCTACATACCCTAAAGCTTTTCAGTAAGTCCACTACTGATCTAGCCAGAATTCAAGACAAGGGAAGAAATAGTCTTTCTGAGACCATGATCCACATCTTTATCTATGCAAGCTCATTTCAAGGCCAAACAAGACATCATTCAGAAAATTAGCACCTGCACAAATGCTTTTTAAAGAGTAAACTGCAGGTGTGAGAGATTCAACTTGAATAAGGAGTACAGCTGGCTTTTGTATTCACAGATCCTATGCTATTATTTGCATAAGGGGAAAATGATCAATTTGCTCCAATAAAAATAGCAGATACTAGACTCTGCTACATATGAAAATCTAAAGGCAGATTTGAGGGAGAAGAATACACTTAATTTTTATTAAGAAGATATAACAACTGAGTTTGAATAACAAAGAATTCCAAGTTTGCTAATAAATTAATATTCTTACCCACTTTTTCTGGATACAAGCCATTTCATCCACATACATGAAGTGTTATTTTGATGTATATGGAATTGTGCCAGGATTTTTAAACCATTGAGGTAAGAAGAATTAAAACAGAGATTAGGATGTCCAGTAATGAAATACTGGAGGAACAGACAGGGATTGACAATACGTAGCCACAAAAAGGATCTTGCACTGGTGAACTGATTAGTAGATACCATACTCTATTTTAAAAAAAATCTTCCCTTCAAGGCACAATATACAAAACTGAACTCTCTGATGACTGTTGCATCACTAGCAACTTAGCATAGGAGGAAGATACACCTTAAAGCCAAGTTCTACTGTAAGTAGACAATAATCACTAAAGTACCAAGAAGATACTTTTCCTTCCACACTCTTGACACTACACAAAGGAAAAATGGCAGGGTTCTCCAATAATCAGTATGAATTTTGGCTTGATGAACAGAGATTTCCATCCACCCTCACCTCAATCATCTAACACATGCTTGACAAAATAAATAAGAAATTGAAGCAATGTGACCTCCATTCCCCATTTTTATTCTATATTTAGGCATCAGAAAGCAGACAGGCTCATACTTTCTGTCTCCATTCTATACACACCCATATCTTTCTTTCACACACACACACACACACACACACACATCTCCACCTGTCTCTCAAGGTGACATCTTAGAACACAGGGATGTATTCATTAGCCCCCTCCCACTCATTCTCTTATTATTAGATCTTAAACTCTTCTCTTCACCATCTGTCATTCACAAGTCATATTTTAAAGACGGCAATGACAGCTTCACTTTGATCAGCTTGCAGAAGCCCCATCAGTGTCAAGCACCAGGAAATGAGGAGAATTCATAATTCTGACTTGGGATGGCCCCTTGACCCCTGGTGCTCCCCAAGGGATTGTTACTGTGCTTAAAACTGGCTGCTGAAGCCAACCAATGCTCAATCCTCTTTCTATGCCTGGCTGTAATTCACCTCTCCCTCTCTCCCCCCCCTCCCCCTCTCTTCCACCCTCCCTCCCTCCTCTTTCTCTTTCTTTCTCTCTTTTTTTTAAAAAGCTAATTTTTGAATTAATTTCAGCATTGTATATTGGTCATTAGTGAGACCCTTTGTGCTTTTGTGACCCTTCATGATCTCTAGGTAGAAATGATATGCTCTCCTGCTGTAGGCAAACGATGCTCTTTGTGCTAACTTGACAGTCACAGATGCTTCTATCGCAGCTGTCTTCTATGCCACAAACCAATAAGGAGGCACATGCAATACATATTGCCAAAACATGCTACAGGCAGAAAGAAAAGAGGGAAAGAGAAGATGACTAATATAAATGATCAGGAAGCCCACAGCTGTACATTTCCTTCTATTCCTGCCACTCCTTGTGTTCAGGTTGAGAACTACATTGACCTCTGAATGCTAAGAGTTGCACTCTTCAAAGTGAATGTGGTCATAACAATTAATTTCACATTCAATTTTTTTACTATTTATATCTGCCACGGCATACATTGTGCTTCTTTTAGGTGCCCATAACCCCACTCTTGAAAACCCCCCAAAATCATTTTTGCTGTTTAGGCCTTTCTCATACCACAAAGCATCAACTTGACTTACATCAGCAAAAATTGCTACCTCCTATATACATTCTTCTCCCAAATACAAAGGCAATGTTTTCTACCACATCTCTAAAATAAACTGATCTCTTGACTTTAAAATAGATAAATTACGGAAGGCCTATCTATGCTTGGGCATTCTGAGAACAAATTAATTACTCGGTCAGCTCTTACATATATCTTGGTTGCTTCACTGGTTAAATAAGTGATCCGGAGTATTTGCTCTGATGGATACTCAGAAGTACAGTTACAAGTCATTAAACAGGAAATTGAGAGCTAGATTGGTGAATAGTTGAGGCATCAGGCTAGAAATGGGGAGACTGTGATTCCTGTCCCACCTTGGACATGAAGCCAGCTGGGTGACCTTGGGCCAGTCATGTTTTCTCAGCCATAGGAAGAAGGCAACAGTAAACCACTTCTGAAAAACCTTGCCAAGAAAACTGCAGGGCCTTGTCTAGGGCAATCTCCCAAATTGGACATAATTAAATGGAAGAAGAAGGACAAAAATAACTTGGCCAAAGTCAAGAGAAGGAATAGTCTCGATTTTTGGAAAACAAAAGTGAGAACTAACTCTCTCTCTCTCTCTCTCTCTCTCTCTCTCTCTCTCTCTCTCTCCCTCCCTCCCTCCCTCCTCTCTCTCTCTCACACACACACAGTGTATGGGATAGAGACACCAAGGAACCTCCACTTTTCCCTTCTCTATTTAACTTGGAACAGCTGCAATGAGACATTGGGACAATTGTAGTTTGCTCCTGGACACCCAGCAGCTGAGCAGAGGAAAAGATAGAAATACAGAACAGCACAACAGTATCTCCACTTCCTCTCTCATGAATCCAGCAGTTAGAAGGGAGGTTAGATATATAGGTAGTAGAAGGGTTTGAAATCTCATAAAAATTCCATCTGAGTGCAAAACCGCTGGCTGGAGACTAAAATGGATTGTTCTGAGATTTCTGTATGTGCACTGTGCTCAAAACAGC
This sequence comes from Naja naja, assembly GCA_009733165.1. NCBI lineage: Eukaryota > Metazoa > Chordata > Lepidosauria > Squamata > Elapidae > Naja > Naja naja. The sequence continues at coordinate 140,124,004 of CM019149.1, forward strand.
TCTATTGGACCACAAAACCCCAAACGTCCCATTCTGTACTTGGAATAATAGAGTCACACTCAAAATGAGGCATTTCACAAATTCCCATGCTAGAAATGTTTCAAAACATTTTCATGTTCTGTTTATTCCTATTGGGTAGATGGTTTCCTGGCTAGTTGTTTGCTCCTTCCCAATGTGAAAATATAAACTTCGCTGGATTGTAATAATATGGTCTGGGGGCATGCATGTAATAGGCACAGCAGTGCTTACAAGACCATGATTAGGCAAAGGGCTTTGGGTTTTTCACCTTTGCTTCAGACTAGAACAAAGCTTCCAGTGGTCAATCACATACCATCAAGTTTACAGTGCTGGTTGGTTTTGAATATCCAACATAATAATTGGATGATGAATGATTTCGTTTTGCTACTGGATTCATTTCTGGATGTCACACTACATCTATACAACCATATCTACAGTACAGTACTGTTCATAGATGCTGGCAGTTCCCAGTTACAGAATATATAGTTTTCTCTTAATTTGAGGGATTTGAGAAAAATGGTAAAAGACATGGTATAAAGAGAAGCAACTGAGAAATTATATATAATTTGCTTTAAAAACATTAATTTATCTCTTCTTAAAGGGATCATTCAATTTTTGTGTTACTGAGCCAATTTCCTATAGTTAAAATTGGTATATTTCTGACTGTCTCTATGTACATGTAAGTACGAGTAGATAATCAACCTGCAGTTCAGTATGGAAGAAGGATTTCTGGACTCACAACTTAAATAAATTCCTTCTGAACATGAGTCAGATTGCTTGGAAGTGGTGCAAGTCCAAAGACAAGAAAAGTTGAACTGTAGATTTATGGCCAACATACGAAGAGGAAAAGGAAAACCTTTAGCAAAACCTATTTAAGAACTCACTGGGAAAGAAGGTGCAGATTGATGGATTGAAGACTGAATGGGAGTTGCCACTTGGGTAGCACTTGAGGAATGAACCACAGAAAATCTGTTTCGGGCAGAAATGAAGAACAAATAGCCAGGACTCAAAATAAGCAGATGCCACTTCACATGTTCAGAAAACGTAGCCCAAGAGCAGCAAGTTAATCAGGTTCGGAAGGCAAATGATCAGGGTGAAAAAGAGGGAGCAAAAGGTGCTGGCAGGAAATAGAAAAGAAGGATGGCACAGATGGGAAAGGTGGCAAACGCTTCAAAGTGATGGCTGCATACTTGATTTTAGTCAACAGAAGAGAGGAAGCTGTACTGAGCAAGGTTAATTGAAGACCAGGTGCATTTCCAGACAGAAGCTGATTCTCCAACTAGTTCCACTCCTCCTGGAGTTTAATATTAAATGTCCTTCAAGCTGCTCTTTGTTATCCATCTCTGCTCAGTTGTACCCTGTTCAGTATTAAAAACTATGTAATTCTAGAGATTGCTTGGTGATCTTTTTCAAGGAGGAGGTTTTTTCAACCTGTATGGTGAAGTAGACTGCTCCTCCCCAATGCAGGTTTATTGTTCATAGCAAATATTTATTTCAAAGGAAGACAGGGAGCTGTCACTTAAGCATGCTATGTTTCCAAATATAATGCTCTTCTTCATATAAGGTGAATGGATTTAGCATGTCTGATATATATATAGGCTTGATGAATGGCTAGTGCATAGGCCAAGCTATAGACCAGGAACTAATAGCTGGAGCAATATGACTTGTACAGTACAGGTACACCTTGACTTACAACCACAATTAACCCCAAAATTTCTGCAAGGGAGTTGTTACATGAGTTTTGCCTAATTTTATAACGTTTCGTGGCACAGAATGTTAAGTGAATCACTGCAGTTGTTAAGTTATTAACGCGGTTAAGTGAATCTGACTTCCCCATTGCCTTTGCTTGTCAGAAGTTCTCAAAAGACAATAACATGACCCAGGGACACTTCAATCATCACAAATACATGCCAGTTACCAAGCATCTGGATTTTGGTCATGTGACCATGGGGATGCTACAACACATGTAAGTGTGAAAAAAATAAAATCACTTTTTTCAGTGCAATTGTAATTTTGAACAGTCACTAAATTAATGGTTGTAAGTCAAGGACTATCTATACCAAAAATTCAAACATACCTTCATATGGTACTTAATAGAAGTCTTTGGTTGTAAGTACTCACACATAGCTAGCTTTTCTCACATCTTACAATGAAATATATAATCCTTAGGGAAACTCCCTAGAATGATTTTTTCCCCAGCACTGTCTTGAAGTCAGCTTTCTACAAAATCATAAACATCTTTAAGTCTAAATAAATCAGCCTTCTGTCAGAGGAATAATCTTAATCCACACAACCTAAGAAATGCATCATCTGGCCAGCATCGGTTGATTCTAAACAGGAATAGCCTTAGGCATTTTGACACCCTAGTTACAAGAAAATAGGAAAGCTGCTCTCCCACTATCAAGGTTCCTTCAATAATTAGGATAGTTATCCTTCTTCTGCTGTCCTGCTGGCAATTTAATTTGCTCTGAAGTTCCACACGAAGAAGCGTTATGAGTTGGTCCACGTCTTTACTCTGTATTATCATTCTAGCTCCTCACAATTTAAAATATTCGTGAGGCATTTAAAATGAAATGACTTGAAAAAAATTTTCCTCCAAGGGAAGAAGTGTTCAAATATTTTTACCCCTCTGTTTTTGGATGTAAGATAACTCATAATTCAGTTGTTTGCTCAAAATCATTTATTTGTTTTGCACCATTTCCTTGAGCTCCCAGTTCCCACAAATCACTCTCTCAATTAGATTAGATGAATAATCATTGACCAAAAAAGGGCAAAAGGCAATAACTTTGTAAAATTTGCATATATTATGTTATATAGATAAATGCACAATTGGAAAATTATTGTAATTTAGTCAACAGAAAATGAGCTAACAAATTTCCCACCCGGCTTACCTCCAAAACTTTTAAATTATTTTGAATCTCACACTAAGTCAACCAAATGAGTTCTCTTAATTAATTTATCCCCATGATTATGAAGATCTTGTTTCAAAATCAATTTCAATAAATTAACTGTATTCAGTTCAATCATTCACAATATTATCTTATTTAAATCAAGTTAAATTGATGATAAATAGCTGTGGAATTGCAAATTCTTTCTGATAGAGGTAGGAATGGGATTCTGACTGAGAGAAGAGAAAAATAGACACAGGCATAGCAAATCTTTTCTAAGCTAAAGAAGGTAAGTCAACCAAACAGAAGGAACCTATAGTTAGAATAATTTCCTTTTCTTTTGTATAATTGATCCTGGAAAGCAAATGGAAACATAATTCCCTGTCTGTCCAGAGGCATCTGAACTTTGATTCTCACCTTTTACCAACAACTCAGCTGCAGTGGCATCTTACCTCTGGTTAACTTTAGTGTGTGTTTAAAAAGAAAAACAAATCAGTAGTTACCACATTCCAGCTTTTTGTCTAATACCCAAAAAAATCAGAGCTAGAAGCCTTCTCAGGCAGTTTTCAAAATACAGGTAGTCCTCAACTTACAACAGTTTGTTTAGTGACCATTCAAAGTTACAACAGCACTGAAAAATGTGACTTATGACCGTTTTTCAGAGTTAAGACCTTTCCAGTATCCACATAATCATGTGATCAAAATTCAGATGCTTGGCAGCTAGTTCTTATTTATGACCATTGCTGTGTCCCAAGGTCATGAGATTCCTTTTTGCAACCTTCTGACAAGCAAAGTCAATGGGGAAGCCAGATTCACTTAACAACCAGATTACTAACATATCAACTGTAGTGATTCACTTAACAACTGAAGCAAAAAAAGTCGTAAAATGGGGCAAAATTCACTAACAAGTATCTCACTTAACAGAAATGTTGGGCTCAATTGTAAATTGAGAACTACCTGTACTGATAAGTCCAGTAGAAAAGAAGGCACATGGCATAACTATCCCGCCCCCAAATGAATGTAGAGCTCATGCACAAATCAACATTACAGTGAATAAGCAGGATAATTACTGTCATAAATACATGCTAGTTGCCAAGCACTCGAATTTTGATCATGTGACTGTGGGAATGCTGCATCTTAAGTGTAAGTCACTTTTTTCAGCACTGTTGTAACTTTGAACAATGGCATGGATATCCATTTTGTTGGAAGCTGGAACAAAATGAATGATCCTAAGTCAAGGACTACCTTGTATTGTTGTCTTTCCTGGCCACATCTATGCTTCTCTCTGATCAAAAGTCAATCTGTTCTTAGGATCAACACTAATAAATAACTCTTCTATCAATCTCCACAAGGTGCCCTGCCAGATACTTCGCTTGTTTTGATCTTTTTTTTAAATGATGGAAGTTTACTAGGATAGGTCAGTAGAAATCCAAGTGCTGATTTTGTCTGCATTCCAACTAGATACATTGACATTTTCTCGCTTTTGAAATGTGCTGGAAAATCTTAAATTTTCTTATTTGTTTAACAACTGTAACCATTTTCAGTATCAATGGCCAACTTGGTAATATTTGTGGCAGTTTCCCCAGAAAACAAAATGCAGTTGAATAGCATTTTGCAAGTGTGTAACCACCTTTATGACATCTTTCATCATCCAACAAAATGGATATCCATGCCACTTTATCAAAAATGCCTGGCCATTCAGCCTTCTACAGCATAGCCAACTCAAGCTATCAAAAACATCTCAGAAACAATCAAATATTACAACCACTAGGCAACCACAAATCACCTAAAGCCCTCCAAAACGTATTATTATTAAATAAAATAAAAGACCCAGTAGCCCAAGTATTAAAAATAGGAGTCACCTACAAGATATAGTGTAAGGACTGTTCCAGCCACTACAATGTAGGAGACAAACAGAAAACTAGTAGTGCTCATCCATGAACAACAACTAGCAATCAGAAGACACGATGAAAACTCATTAATCTCACAACACATATATAGATTCCACTATAGTTTCAAGCAGGAAACTGTGGGCATCCTAAAGGTAAAAGGTAAAGGTTCCCCTCACACATACGTGCTAGTCGTTTCCGGCTCTAGAGGGTGGTGCTTATCTGTGTTACAAAGCCAAAGAGCCAGCGCTGTCTGAAGACATCTCCATGGTCATGTGGCCAGCATGACTAAACTCTGAAGGCGCATGGAACGCTGTTACCTTCCCACCAAAGCGGTCCCTATTTTTCCACTTGCATTTTTACATGCTTTTGAACTGCTCGGTTGGCAGAAGCTGGGCCAAGTAACGGGAGCTCACTCTGTTACGCAGTGCTAGGGATTTGATTGTAGACCAAGCTAAATCCCAGAATGTTAGGATATTCCTGAAAGCTCGTCATTCAGACAAATCAGCTATCAATAGATGAACAGAGAGAAATCACATTTACACACCATCCAAAAGACAAAATAAAAAGCTGCAAAAGAAACAAAAGATCAGAATGCACCATCATGAATGAAAGTAAATATACTTGTCCCAGGAAAATACTGCAGGATCCAATCAGGGTTGGTCACTGGAACCAGAGATTTAGTCTTCCAAGGTTTTAGACTCGTGCTGCAGCCCATCCTTGGGAGTCTGAAAGCTCGGAATACTAAATCTCTGGTCCCAGTGACCAACCCAAATTGGATCCTGCAGAATACATCCTCTCCAGATGCCTACACCCAGATAAGCAAGTATTAACACCAGACAAACAACCAAGCAGAAAACAATATTCTGATCAAGGAACTGCCAAGGAAAACACCACCAATACTGCCAGGGCAAGCCACCATATATAAAACAAACCTCACACTTCCCAGCAGATGATATTACCTGGTCTGGTAATGAAATGTCTGCAAGCAAACAACCCAGCTCAGAGCACCAAGGACTCCATTAATTCATTCTACTCTACTCTCTTAGCTACTCTTCAAAGTAGATAATGTATGGTGGTGTTTCTTTTCTCCCCCACTCTTCTCCTTCTCTTGAGATTATCTAGGACTATTATTGGAAATTAATCACAGAGAAAGGCAATGAATGTGATCTATCGTTCTTTAAAAATGCACCGTAGTGGTTATATAAAAATCTATTAAGAGGACAGAAAATTTAAGAGCAATGTTGTTTTCAAAGGGAAATTCAGCCTTAGCCTTTGATGCCGGAAAAGATGAAGAGAAGTAGGGAAAGAGAAAGAATCAATTCTTTAAACAGATTGAAATGAAGGCCCACAGAGCACAAAGTTATAGTAAGCTGGTTTATCAGCTGGAGGTCACCCTATAAGAAAGCCACCCCACTGTTTGCAATCTCTCTAGGGCAACATCCTGTATATCAGCAAAAATTGCAGACATAAAACTCATTGACAGATTTATGGACATGGCAGTCTAACAGCAATAGAAGGAAAAGAGGACTTTTAATTCCAACAGGACTCTGGTCTTTGTATCCATACCACCAACTCACCAGGTAGGTAGCTTCCTTTCTTTGCCTCCCTTGCCATGTCTGCAAAATCATTTGGAATTATTATGACAAACTCTATGGGATTAATCCTATATCAAAGTGCAGCAGTTTCTGAAGTGTCTGGACAGGTTCTGATTGATTAGCTAGATAGCATCCAAAGTGTAAAATCACATACCAGAATTATATTTCAAATTAATAATGTATTCACAAAGAGTCATAAGAAGCCTACCAAAGTGGAAACTTGCTATCTTTTCCAGGATCAAAGGAAGAAACCGGTGTGATTCAACTTCAGTTAAAACAATGCTTGTAAAATGTAGAGCAATAGCAACAAGAAAAATCATATGCCAAATGAAGAAAGGGGTGTCCTGCAAAAAAAGTCTATGGAAATGAGCAGTTTGTAAGTAGTCTGCCACTTTTCTACTGTATTTCAGTATTTGCTAAGAACACTTGATGAATTGCTTTGAGTATTTTTTCTGATATTTATACCATAGTATTAGGACAGACTTCTCCAACCTTTTCAGCTTTGCGGACAGATGTTGGGTGGAGAGGAGAGAGGGGATGGCTTTGCACAAGAGGCTGGCAAGCAAGTGCATAGCTCCATTGGTGGGAGCGGCGGGCACGCACGCACACTGCTTGTGCAAATGGAGCTGCTCACTCGTTGCTGGTGGGGATGCGGAGGCACGTATGCTTGTCCTCCACTTCTGAAAGACTCAAGGCCCAGGAGTGGGCCACAGCCCAGGGGTTGGAGACTCCTGTATTAGGACAAGCCAAAAATATACCAGTAGTCCTCGACGTACGACCACAAGCAAAAATTTCCAGTGCTAAGCAAGACAGTTTAAAGTGAGTTTTGCCCCATTTTATGACCTTTATCTCCACACTTATTAAATGAATCACTGCAATTGTTATGTTAGTAACACAGTTGTTAAGTGAATCTGATTTCCCCATTGACCCTGCCTGTCAGGTCACAAAGGATGATAACATGTCCCCAGGACACAGCAACCATCATAAATATGACTTAGTTGTCTAAGATCTGAATTTTGATCACATGATCATGGGGATACCTCAACAGTCATGTAAAAAGTGGCCATAAATCACTTTTTCAGTGCCCTTGTAACTTCAAATGGTCACTAAAAGAATGGTTCAGTCGAGGACTACCTATATGTGCTGAATGTGAGGAGAATTATATTCAATGAAATAAAATCTTACATGAAGAATGTGTTAGGGTGCTATGCTGTTTTCCCTGACTTCATAATTGACAGTATTATATTGATAATATTACCCCTACAAGAGTAGCAAAATTCAGAATGTACCCTCTCCTGTTTTGGGATCAAGATATAGAAATTTAGAAATATAAAATTTCACAGAGGAGACTTCTAACTCCTCAGATCACAGTGCCACTACAGTGTAATTACAGAAAGGTATTACTGGTTCTTCTACACACTTAAAAAAACATATGCTACAAAGCTAGCTGAATTGAGAACAGATAAAATCTTACAATTTTTAATCCGCTTCAAATTCATAATTCTTCTCACTGAGTGGAACCCCAGAAGGTCAAGCTAGGGTATCAGGGTATTAACATTGCTTATTTGTCTTTCCTGTGGATTCTAAAGTTGGTGACTTGTCAAGGACACTGATAAAGGGCAATGAAAGGCATAGATGCTCAGAATTTGAGATGGCCACTGTATTCCATGAATCTCTGGTTTCACTTCCTCTTCCTTTCTCCTGCTTAAAGGGGTGTTTGAGTAAGCCTCCTTGTTCTATACCACCAGTGAGGATGGACCTTTGGCCTGCTTCTGTCTGCCTGATCACAAAGGAATACATCAAAATAACAAGGCCCAACCTGTCTCATGTTAAAGAAGAAAGAAGGCAATTAACTAGGATTCATCTTCCTGGTTCTCTCAAGTCCAGTCATCGCAGAAAACAGATAAAAAGGTTTTCAAGGAAAGGACTTGGCATTTCAGATCTTAGTTCAAAACTGGAAAAAAACACCAGGGATTACTTCAGATAAGATTCCTGCACAATCACAGAGTATGCTTCTATGGAAACCAATCCCTGCGTGCAGCTCTTACAGCAAAAAAAAATCTATTCACAGGGCCATGGAAGAAGACCTTAATTAATCACCGTCATTTTTTTCTATTTCTTGAATATTACCCCAACTCCTCAAATTTCTTGCCATGCTCTCCTGATTGGCTCTTTTAAGGAACAAGACAGCTGGTACAGCCAGGCCCTGGAGGACTTATCCAGCTCCATTTAAAGCCTGCGATAAAACCTTCACCAAGGCAGATTCTACCATAAATCCTCATTCGTGATAGAACCATCCGTGGGCTGGCTTGACACTTTAACGAGATCATCAATTCCAGAGCAGCCCAAGTACGTTTTGGCCTGGGGAAAAAGGGAGGGAGGATTATAAGGGAAGGCAGATGCTTCATTCAGAATGATAAGAAAAGGGTGCTGAAGTCAGGCTTTCAAGAAAACTGGTTGTACCCCTCTATAATGAAATTTTTTTAAAGGCCACAGCAAGATTTTGGAGAGGGTAGAGGGCTTTGCCTCTTTCCTGGACTTTTCACATGTTCTAGGAATACAAACAAACAAACCCAGCATAACTTAATTCCACAGAATCCCAACTTCATTACCCAGACAAACCTTGCTCTGACTATATTTATTTCTTCATCCAAAACTCTAATTTCTATCTCATTTCAACTTAATAAAAGTTGAACTTGCGCCTGCATATATTCTCTCTCCCCCACCATAAACTCCATCAGTTAACCTAGTATAGTTAGATAACTATACCAGATTAACTGATGGAGGTTGTGTGGGAGGAGGGGAGAGAGTATATGCAAGCTCTGAAATCAGAAGCCAAGTAAAATTAGCAAATAAAATTAACCAGTTAGGCAAAAGATGTATGGGTGGAATTATGCAAATGAACCACAGAAGAAGGAAGGAGGAAACATAGGAGGGATAATAACAGGACAGTTGCTAGAAAGGATGACAGTAAAGACCCCTATCCAAATGATGTTCAAATCCCAAATCAGTAGCCATTGGTGTGGGAAGACAACTGGAATCAGAGAACTGAGTTAACAAAAAGGCAATCATTTCCTGATTAGGTGTGTGTGTATGTATGTGTCTTCTTAAATCCTGACTGCCCTCTAAAGAGCCTCCCACCCTAGTTTTTGTGTTGTCTGCAAATATACTTTCTAAGATCTGACATGACATTTATATATAGTTGTTGAACAGCAAAAAGCCCAGCTAAATCTGGAGTAGCCATTCAACCCTTCCTTCCAGCCTGGTGCAGATTCATGGTTGACTATGATTGTTCAACCAGCTCTAAAGCCTCTAGTAATAGCATGGTCCAGTCCAACTTTTCATCTTTCCTACCAGAATCTCGTAAGAGAATCTGTTGAATGTTTTCCAGAGCAATGGATTGCTCTATTAATGCTCAGAAGTGGATAAATAATTTTTCTCCAGAATTTTGCATGGTATCAGTATCAAACTAATTGACCTGTTTTTTCTCCCAGGTACTCTTTCCTCCCTTTTAGAAGATGACAGCAACATGTGTCCTTCTCCAATGCTCTATTACTCCATGATTTCCTACCATAGAAAGGGACTCCAATATAAGATTTGAAGGATCATTCATGACTCTGGGATGAAATTGGCTTGATCCTTGAGAGATAAAATCGTTCCTTAGCCATTCCTTTATTCATCCCAGGCTCCCATCCCTTTCTTTTCCCACTTGTTCCATTCAATTTCCATTCTGAAAGACAGTCAAAGCAAAGGACTTGAGCTCTGTTTCACTACTACATATTTTTCTATTTATTTATTAAATTTGTTTGCTGCCTGTCTTACCTCAAGGATATTATCATCCTATAACCTTCTGCCAGCAGTGGATCCATCCTCCTTTTCCTTCTGGTGAATGACGCTATTTCATTGCTAGATATAATTTATTAGAATTTATCTAATATTTACATATGTTCAGTTTTATGTTAACATACACACAATGTAATGGGTTACTTTTTCCTTCCTCTCAGCCTGGCTAATGGAAAAAGGGGAGCATTTTGCTCCCCCTTTCCATCATACAGAGCCTTTCAAGGAGCTTTAAGAAGTCCTCTGTGAGTGTGTGTGTGTGTGTATACTTCTGTGTGTAATGTTTTTGAACTCAGCAACCATTTTGTTTAGCCCCACACCAGGATTTAATTGAGAAGGAATGTCCTTGAACAAATGCAGAAACATCCTCAGTGTATTAAGAAAGAAAGAAAGAAAGAAAGAAAAAAAGAAAGAAAGAAAGAAAGAAACAAAAGAAAAAAGAAAGAAAAGAAGAAAGAAGGAAGGAAGGAAGGAAGGAAGAAAGAAAGAAAGAGAAAAAGAAAGAAAGAGAGCTATGGCACCCTGTGTATATTTTTCCTTTCTGTTATTTATTGTTTATCCCATCAACTTAAAACTTCAGTGTACAAACAAAATATTCTGTTATGTGTATAAATAAGTAAAGCAGCAAACCTGGATGTAAACAAGTATGCCAGGGTAAATTGACAAAGCAAGAGGAAGCAAGAAGATGACAATCAGATGCACTGTCAAAATCATCAAAAGAATAGAGTGTAAGATTTTCTCCACATCATCTAGGTCTCCAATTTCAGGTCCTTTATGCCTGATGTCAAGATGAATTGTGATTTCTATTCAAGGCTATAAAGAGTGCAATGAGGTGGGGTGGGTAGAATTGCTGAATTATAAACAATATCTATTCCGACTCTGAACATAAGAAAACACAATGTCTATGGAACAAGAATTTCATCCGCTTCAGCTTTCTTCTTGATCACTTTCCCAATTTTTACAACAGTCTCCTGGAGATGGGACATGTTGTTTTCCTTGGAGGAAAAACAGCAGTATCAGAAAACAAACAATATAGAATTTCCCCATGTCATCCACATTCCTTCTAATTCACTTCCTTCTAGGAAGTGACCTTTCTAAAACTAACATGCATGGAAAGTCCACTGGACCTTATTTATTTATTCATTACATAAAACTATATATCTCCCTATCGCTGGTCTCCAGGCAGTTCACAAACAATAAACCACACAATATAACAAATCAACTCAATTAAGTCTCCTAAAATTCACAGTAGCAGTAACCAAATTCTATAATAACACTAGATACTAAAAAAAAGTTATTAAAAATCCAACCAAAAGATAGCCCAAAGAACAGGCCTCAAATTCCAGAGAATCAAAAACATCCTTACTGCCTTCCTAAAGATGAACAATAGAGAGGCCAATCAGATTCTAGGTGGAAAGCATTCCAGAACAATGGGGCAGTCACTATTTTAGCATATACATCAGGATAATATCTTCCCAAATGCTAGCAACAGACTGCAGTGAAGAAATTCTAAAAGGAATTGGGTAGAAGAAGAAAGAGATGCATCATCTATGCTTTTCCAACTCAGAATGCCACATGAAAAAGGAAAGGTTCTTCTCTGGTTCCTACAATATCATGTCTACTTCCTTGTTCTTGCAAAGATACAAGGATCATGCATCATCCCTTTTCTCAGGCTTATGTCCACTAATAGACAAGGAGATCAATGGTTCCTACATCCATACTTTCCTTTTCTACAGAGATTAGTATGTTGATTCCTCCTTCCTCAAAAGAGACTGCTTTTCTAAAACTTGCATTCAATTGGCCCATGGAGAAAGCGAAAGCAGTTGCTTGGTTATCATCCTATCTCCAGGAGCATCAATCACAGAGAAAAAGTAGAGAGACAATGAGATGAGGGTTTCATAATTGCTGGCAGCTAGACTGTAAGCAAAGTTTTCATTTTATCCTTCTACCTTCGCTTCCTGACTTCATATTCCGATACGCCTAGTGAATGAAAACCTTCAACAGGCATTTATAGAAGCTGTTTTATATGCATTACTTATTTTTTTAAAAGCACACCTTTCTATATCTTCAGACAGGACTCGTTATACCTCAAAATATTTTTTCCTACAGTTTGCTCTTTTAATCAGAGACAGATTTGTTAGAGATTGAAGATTGCAAAGAGAGAAAGGCATTCATTCACATAATAGAGATTAATGTATTTCTGTGTTACATTAGATCTAGTGTAAAACTAAGCTTACTGTCATTTTCCATGAAATCATTTCAAAGCTGGTGGGTTGGGTCTCAAATATATGAAAGAAACATAAGATCAAGAGGTTTCTAAAACTCAATCACCTCATTATTCCTGTTTAAACACATATTTTTTAACACAATTCTATTTTACTGTATTTTCCCCTCGTATCAGATTTGTGCAGTGTGAAATATATATTGATTATATAAAAGCATTAAGTCTTCTGGGAAGATACTCTGTTGAATATCTGTTTTTCTCTGTTTCTCTCCATTTCTGCTTCATCTGTACTGGTACCTAAGCAGCCACCCAAAGATGAACCATTTAACTGAGGAGACAGAAACTGTGACTGACATGAAAAGAAACAACAGCAGGATATATCCACATCAAAGGCTTCAGCTGTGTTTAGGACACCACCTGCAGTTCTCCCATTCACAGCTCTGCTTGCGTATAGCAGATTGAGGAAATGCCCTCTTAATACAGGAGATTGCAGTTACAAAGCTGCCAGCCCATAACCACTTCTACCCTAAGGAAGTTGCCTTCATTCTGTACAATGGGACATTTTTATTTATAGCAAAGTAGCAATGCAGTGTGTGACAAGAGTGTAGGATTGCAGAATAAGCAGCTGTGAGGGGATATTTGCTGTTATTTCTATAAGGATATTCACTAGACAACCAAAGCCTGTGAAAGCAACATTTTAAACAAAGCGTTACATCTTGGTCATGTGGAATCATATGGATTAGAACACTATTTCCATTGAATAGATAAAGAACCAGTCCATAAAGAAAATATATTATTAAACCAAGACTGTATATCCAGGGTAGCTCTGTCTTTCCATTCTAAAGAGTACAGGTAGTCCATATAGCCAGCCCATTTGGGACAGGCAACTTAGTCGTTAAAGGAGGTGGTTGCTAGGTGAAACTGTGACTGTGTTTCAGCTGTGTTTCATCTTTCCTTTGCTTTACAGATCTATGAACACAGAGCTTTATGTAAATGTGAGGATTTTTTTATCGCTGCTGTAACTGCAAATGGTCACTAAACAAGATAGTTACTAAATGACGATTACTTGCAAACTTTTCCTATGCCCTGTATCAATCCAAAGTTCTTCATGTATTGATATTCATTTTTTGTTTGTAAGTACAATAAGTACATTTTTGTACTTACAACTGCATTAAACATCGAAAGAAATTATTTGTAACTTTTTATTTTTATTTTGCTTTAACTTTTTCCATTTTTTGCATTTTAGCTTTCTCTTTGATTTCCTTTCCCCCCTTATATATCAGTTTGTGTTAGTTTTATCTTCCTTTTAAAACTTTTAATAAAATTATGTTAAAAATTAGTAACAGTATTAAAGAGGCCACTCTTTTCTATTTCAAATGATCCTAGTTCAGTAAAAAAAAATTCTGCAGCCTTTTTTCTATACGGAGTATTATAGTCTGATTTTTACCAACAGTGAAGGAATGTTTAAAAATTGTAAATTATCTTTGTGAAGTAGACTCTGTAAATGGGTCATTTCAGCTTGAATATGTTTATTTCCACACCATTTCAACATCTTTGGCAGACAGCTTATCAGAATTCTCAAGCTGAGTGAGGTTTTTGTCACATGAGTAATTAACTCATGCCATTCTCTGATCTCTGCTTCTCTCCAAAAGTTCTTTTTTAAAAATTCATATTATATGCCGCCCTTCTCCGGAGACTCAGGGCGGCTTACAATTTATTTATTTTTTTGGAGCGCAACCCAATGCGCTCAGCAACAGCCTTCATTCCATTGTATATGCCTGCTTATTACTAAGCGGCATTTTTACAAAGTCAGCTTATTGCCCCCAACAATCTTGGGTCCTCAATTTACCTAACCGGAGAGGATGGAAGGCTGAGTCAACCTTGAGCCTGGTGGGATTCGAGCTTGCACTAATTGCAGGCAGCTGGAAGTTAAGTGCTAGGCATTTAACAGCCTGCACCACCAAGGCTCATTCCCACCAAGGCTCATTCTGTTTCACCTCATCCACCTGATTTACATGAATCTGGTTTTCTAAATGACTGTAATTCATGAGTTTTTAAAGAGATAAACAACTACTGATATGTTTATTGTTGTCTTCCTTTTGCTGAAACATTCTTTTGTAGCGAGAACAGAATTAATATCCCCACCCTCCCATTCTTCAGACCCAAGTGGCTGCTGCAGGTCCACATCAGATGAAAAGATGAGGGGTGATTCCTGATTTTTGTGCCATCTTGTGTTTGGGCCCCATAATTTACAGGGCAATAATTAAAATTAAGACAAAATGGATTTTGTTTTTGCTTACCAATTAAATAATAGCACAGTAATTATGAAGATAGCCCTTAAATTGGCAAGGACTGAGACTGTGAATTCAGCACATTGCCATCAATAACCAGGAACTCCTGAATATTCTTCTTTTATTGCATCTGTCCATCTGTACTCCTATTCTAATCTTGTAGGTGTGAGGATAAAAATTCAATGGAAAGCCATACCAAATCTTCCATAAGTACTTTCTTATTTATGCACATCTGTTATACAATCGGTGGCTTCTTATATATGCACATCCGTTTTCATGCAGTCTTGGCCAACTCTAACCATTCCTTGAAAAGATCTAGGCCACCTGTCTCTCTCCGAGAAAATCAGAGGCTCAAGTAACTATATAAGCAACAGTTTTAAAGGGCAAATAGTGTGGATTATATCCATAAACTGCTTGAATGAGAGACATGCCAATCAAAGAATGAAGAGAGTTGTTATATGCAAATTCTGCAAATGACAACAAATCAGACCCATTGTCCTGTTGCTAGGAAATGTAACAATGCATTTTTTCCCAGCATAATGTTAGTCTTCTCTAACTACCCATTCGACTGTGGGTGACGAGGTGATGACAAATGACTATGTCTATTCAGCAACTGGAACAGGACTTTCCAATACCTGCCATAAATTTCATATGAAGTCAAGATTGCATGATTGATTCAGTACTAAAAACAGTCTAGATATGAAATGTCCTTAATTTAATTTAATTTAATGTTTGGACTTGTATGCCACCCTATCTCCCGAAGGACTCAGGGTGGCTCACATCATGAAAAATATACAATACAAAATTTAAAATTACTAAAAATCAAATTAAACCCATGCCAAACATTCATCTAAAACAGGTAAAACTAAATATAAAAACGAATTTTTAAAAACCCACCCCGCCTCACCTCAGTCCAGGGTGGCCTGCTGGAAAAACCACGACTTCAGGCCACGACGAAGGAGCGGAGGTCCGGGCCAACCGAGCCCCAAGGGTAGCTGATTCCATAGGGGGCGCCCCCACAGAGAAGGCCCTACCCTGGGGGTCGCCAGCCGACACTGTCTAGCCAATGGCACCCCAAGGGGGCCCTGCCTATGAGAGTGCACAGGGCAATGGGAAACCGATGTTGGCAAGAGACGTTCCTGCAAGTACCCCAGACCCAGGCCATGTAGGGCTTTGTATGTAATCACCAACACCTTGAATCTCACCCGGAGGTCCTTCATATATGGGGGACTACCAATGAAATCCAAGAAAAAATTTGTTCCATGGTCCTGCAGGGGAAAGAAGCACCTTAGCAAGAGACACAACAGGATGATACAGAGTATTTGACATCCACCTTCACCCTTGGATAGGGGTCAACTTCGCCCTTTTCTGGATCGGGACGCCCTGCGCACGATCACTCATGCCCTTGTTACCTCCAGGCTTGACTACTGCAACGCTCTCTATTTGGGACTGCCCTTGCATACCATCCGGAGATTGCAGCTGGTGCAAAATGCGGCGGCGCGGGTGGTGATGGAGTTACCCGGTTCTCCCATGTGACCCCCCTCCTGCGCGGCCTACATTGGTTGCCGGTTGCGCTCCGGTGGATTCAAGGTTTAGTGTTAACATACAAAGTCCTTCACGACATGGGTCCTCAATATTAGGGGCGCCTTCTTCCGATGTCAAACACCGATCGCCCTGTTTCGAGCTCATAGGCAGGACTCCTCGGGGTTCCGTCGCGGGCCAATTCCGGCTGGCGTTCTCGACGACGAGCCTTTTCTGTTGCTGCCCCTGACCTCTGGAATCAACTGCCTTTGGAGCTCCGCCTGGCCCCTGACTCCGCACTTCGCCGCGAGTTGAAGACCTGGTTATTGACCAACCCGGCTGTGACCCTTTGGGGAGGTTATTTTAAATTTTAACTCATTTTATAAATATTTGGGCTTATAATTTTGATTTAATTGTTTTTTTAATGTATTTATTGTTCTTTCTTTTAGTTGTAAGCCGCCCCGAGTCTTCGGAGATGGGGCGGCATATAAGTTCAAATAATAAATAATAAATAAATAAATGAATAAAACATGTACCATTTTGAACCCATACCCTACAATGCCATTGTATAGCAAAGTTGCAAAATGTCTCCTCTATTGGGAGCAGAGCATATACTTTATTTGAGTTGTCCTTGAGCAACAAGGACATCAGGAGGTCATTCATTGTCAGCCCTGCAAGGCAGACCACACTAGGACACCAGAATGATGAATGCTAATACCACTTTGTATTAGCACTATTGTAAGCAAGTCGTCCATCCAACAATATACTACTGGCTCTATCCTCTGGAGTGTCTGTTCTAGAGAGAAGGAGCAAAATTTTCAGGTTTCAGGCTCAGGGCTGGGGAAATAGTAAGAAGTAACAAATTCAGGGTTGCATGATACTGCCTGTGATCATTTATTTGGTGAATGAGGAATGTAGTTAACAAAAAAATTGAAGTGAGGGAAAATTGTGCCCATCTGAACTGACATTAAATGAGCTGAATAGCCTTCTACAGGTGTGCTAAATTCTTGTGATGTACAGGAGCTGTACTGGAGGGTTGCTTCCTCTAACACAGTGATTCTCAACCTTTTCTTCACCATGGACCTCCTT
>CM019149.1:140142361-140174139 GCA_009733165.1 Naja naja
AAATGAGCTAACAAATTTCCCACCGGCTTACCTCCAAAACTTTTAAATTATTTTGAATCTCACACTAAGTCAACCAAATGAGTTCTCTTAATTAATTTATCCCCATGATTATGAAGATCTTGTTTCAAAATCAATTTCAATAAATTAACTGTATTCAGTTCAATCATTCACAATATTATCTTATTTAAATCAAGTTAAATTGATGATAAATAGCTGTGGAATTGCAAATTCTTTCTGATAGAGGTAGGAATGGGATTCTGACTGAGAGAACGAGAAAAAATAGACACAGGCATAGCAAATCTTTTTCTAAGCTAAAGAAGGTAAGTCAACCAAACAGAAGGAACCTATAGTTAGAATAATTTCCTTTTCTTTTGTATAATTGATCCTGGAAAGCAAATGGAAACATAATTCCCTGTCTGTCCAGAGGCATCTGAACTTTTGATTCTCACCTTTTACCAACAACTCAGCTGCAGTGGCATCTTACCTCTGGTTAACTTTAGTGTGTGTTTAAAAAGAAAAACAAATCAGTAGTTACCACATTCCAGCTTTTTGTCTAATACCCAAAAAATCAGAGCTAGAAGCCTTCTCAGGCAGTTTTCAAAATACAGGTAGTCCTCAACTTACAACAGTTTGTTTAGTGACCATTCAAAGTTACAACAGCACTGAAAAATGTGACTTATGACCGTTTTTCAGAGTTAAGACCTTTCAGTATCCACATAATCATGTGATCAAAATTCAGATGCTTGGCAGCTAGTTCTTATTTATGACCATTGCTGTGTCCCAAGGTCATGAGATTCCTTTGCAACCTTCTGACAAGCAAAGTCAATGGGAAGCCAGATTCACTTAACAACCAGATTACTAATATATCAACTGTAGTGATTCACTTAACAACTGAAGCAAAAAGTCGTAAAATGGGGCAAAATTCACTAACAAGTATCTCACTTAACAGAAATGTTGGGCTCAATTGTAAATTGAGAACTACCTGTACTGATAAGTCCAGTAGAAAGAAGGCACATGGCATAACTATCCGCCCCCAAATGAATGTAGAGCTCATGCACAAATCAACATTACAGTGAATAAGCAGGATAATTACTGTCATAAATACATGCTAGTTGCCAAGCACTCGAATTTTGATCATGTGACTGTGGGAATGCTGCATCTTAAGTGTAAGTCACTTTTTTCAGCACTGTTGTAACTTTGAACAATGGCATGGATATCCATTTTGTTGGAAGCTGGAACAAAATGAATGATCCTAAGTCAAGGATTACCTGTATTGTTGTCTTTCCTGGCCACATCTATGCTTCTCTCTGATCAAAAGTCAATCTGTTCTTAGGATCAACACTAATAAATAACTCTTCTATCAATCTCCACAAGGTGCCCTGCCAGATACTTCGCTTGTTTTAATTTTTTTTTTTAAATGATGGAAGTTTACTAGGATAGGTCAGTAGAAATCCAAGTGCTGATTTTGTCTGCATTCCAACTAGATACATTGACATTTCCTCGCTTTTGAAATGTGCTGGAAAATCTTAAATTTTCTTATTTGTTTAACAACTGTAACCATTTTCAGTATCAATGGCCAACTTGGTAATATTTGTGGCAGTTTCCCAGAAAACAAAATGCAGTTGAATAGCATTTTGCAAGTGTGTAACCACCTTTATGACATCTTTCATCATCCAACAAAATGGATATCCATGCCACTTTATCCAAAAATGCCTGGCCATTCAGCCTTCTACAGCATAGCCAACTCAAGCTATCAAAATCTCAGAAACAATCAAATATTACAACCACTAGGCAACCACAAATCACCTAAAGCCCTCCAAAACGTATTATTATTAAATAAAATAAAGACCCAGTAGCCCAAGTATTAAAATAGAGTCACCTACAAGATATAGTGTAAGGACTGTTCCAGCCACTACAATGTAGGAGACAAACAGAAAACTAGTAGTGCTCATCCATGAACAACAACTAGCAATCAGAAGACACGATGAAAACTCATTAATCTCACAACACATATATAGATTCCACTATAGTTTCAAGCAGGAAACTGTGGGCATCCTAAAGGTAAAAGGTAAAGGTTCCCCTCACACATCGTGCTAGTCGTTCCGGCTCTAGAGGGTGGTGCTTATCTGTGTTACAAAGCCAAAGAGCGCTGTCTGAAGACATCTCCATGGTCATGTGGCCAGCATGACTAAACTCTGAAGGCATGGAACGCTGTTACCTTCCCACCAAAGCGGTCCCTATTTTTCCACTTGCATTTTTGCATGCTTTTGAACTGCTCGGTTGGCAGAAGCTGGGCCAAGTAACGGGAGCTCACTCTGTTACGCAGTGCTAGGGATTTGATTGTAGACCAAGCTAAATCCCAGAATGTTAGGATATTCCTGAAAGCTCGTCATTCAGACAAATCAGCCATCAATAGATGAACAGAGAGAAATTACATTTACACACCATCCAAAAGACAAAATAAAAAAGCTGCAAAAGAAACAAAAAGATCAGAATGCACCATCATGAATGAAAGTAAATATACTTGTCCCAGGAAAATACTGCAGGATCCAATCAGGGTTGGTCACTGGAACCAGAGATTTAGTCTTCCAAGGTTTTAGACTCGTGCTGCAGCCCATCCTTGGGAGTCTGAAAGCTCGGAATACTAAATCTCTGGTCCCAGTGACCAACCCAAATTGGATCCTGCAGAATACATCCTCTCCAGATGCCTACACCCAGATAAGCAAGTATTAACACCAGACAAACAACCAAGCAGAAAACAATATTCTGATCAAGGAACTGCCAAGGAAAACACCACCAATACTGCCAGGGCAAGCCACCATATATGAAACAAACCTCACACTTCCCAGCAGATGATATTACCTGGTCTGGTAATGAAATGTCTGCAAGCAAACAACCCAGCTCAGAGCACCAAGGACTCCACTAATTCATTCTACTCTACTCTCTTAGCTACTCTTCAAAGTAGATAATGTATGGTGGTGTTTCTTTTCTCCCCCACTCTTCTCCTTCTCTTGAGATTATCTAGGACTATTATTGGAAATTAATCACAGAGAAAGGCAATGAATGTGATCTATCGTTCTTTAAAAATGCACCATAGTGGTTATATAAAAATCTATTAAGAGGACAGAAAATTTAAGAGCAATGTTGTTTTCAAAGGGAAATTCAGCCTTAGCCTTTGATGCGGAAAAGATGAAGAGTAGGGAAAGAGAAAGAATCAATTCTTTAAACAGATTGAAATGAAGGCCCACAGAGCACAAAGTTATAGTAAGCTGGTTTATCAGCTGGAGGTCACCCTATAAGAAAGCCACCCCACTGTTTGCAATCTCTCTAGGGCAACATCCTGTATATCAGCAAAAATTGCAGACATAAAACTCATTGACAGATTTATGGACATGGCAGTCTAACAGCAATAGAAGGAAAAGAGGACTTTTAATTCCAACAGGACTCTGGTCTTTGTATCCATACCACCAACTCACCAGGTAGGTAGCTTCCTTTCTTTGCCTCCCTTGCCATGTCTGCAAAATCATTTGGAATTATTATGACAAACTCTATGGGATTAATCCTATATCAAAGTGCAGCAGTTTCTGAAGTGTCTGGACAGGTTCTGATTGATTAGCTAGATAGCATCCAAAGTGTAAAATCACATACCAGAATTATATTTCAAATTAATAATGTATTCACAAAGAGTCATAAGAAGCCTACCAAAGTGGAAACTTGCTATCTTTTCAGGATCAAAGGAAGAAACCGGTGTGATTCAACTTCAGTTAAAACAATGCTTGTAAAATGTAGAGCAATAGCAACAAGAAAAATCATATGCCAAATGAAGAAAGGGGTGTCCTGCAAAAAAGTCTATGGAAATGAGCAGTTTGTAAGTAGTCTGCCACTTTTCTACTGTATTTCAGTATTTGCTAAGAACACTTGATGAATGCTTTGAGTATTTTTCTGATATTTATACCATAGTATTAGGACAGACTTCTCCAACCTTTTCAGCTTTGGGACAGATGTTGGGTGGAGAGGAGAGGGATGGCTTTGCACAAGAGGCAAGTGCATAGCTCCATTGGTGGGTGCATAGCTCCATTGGTGCGGCGCACGCGCACACTGCTTGTGCAAATGGAGCTGCTCACTCGTTGCTGGTGGGGATCGGAGGCACGTATGCTTGTCCTCCACTTCTGAAAGACTCAAGGCCCAGGAGTGGGCCACAGCCCAGGGTTGGAGACTCCTGTATTAGGACAAGCCAAAAATATACCAGTAGTCCTCGACGTGACCACAAGCAAAAATTTCCAGTGCTAAGCAAGACAGTTTAAAGTGAGTTTTGCCCCATTTTATGACCTTTCTCTCCACACTTATTAAATGAATCACTGCAATTGTTATGTTAGTAACACAGTTGTTAAGTGAATCTGATTTCCCATTGACCCTGCCTGTCAGGTCACAAAGGATGATAACATGTCCCCAGGACACAGCAACCATCATAAATATGACTTAGTTGTCTAAGATCTGAATTTTGATCACATGATCATAGGGATACCTCAACAGTCATGTAAAAAGTGGCCATAAATCACTTTTTCAGTGCACTTGTAACTTCAAATGGTCACTAAAAGAATGGTTCAGTCGAGGACTACCTATATGTGCTGAATGTGAGGAGAATTATATTCAATGAAATAAAATCTTACATGAAGAATGTGTTAGGGTGCTATGCTGTTTTCCCTGACTTCATAATTGACAGTATTATATTGATAATATTACCACTACAAGAGTAGCAAAATTCAGAATGTACCCTCTCCTGTTTTGGGATCAAGATATAGAAATTTAGAAATATAAAAATTTCACAGAGGAGACTTCTAACTCCTCAGATCACAGTGCCACTACAGTGTAATTACAGAAAGGTATTACTGGTTCTTCTACACACTTAAAAAAACATATGCTACAAAGCTAGCTGAATTGAGAACAGATAAAATCTTACAATTTTTAATCCGCTTCAAATTCATAATTCTTCTCACTGAGTGGAACCCCAGAAGGTCAAGCTAGGGTATCAGGGTATTAACATTGCTTATTTGTCTTTCCTGTGGATTCTAAAGTTGGTGACTTGTCAAGGACACTGATAAAGGGCAATGAAAGGCATAGATGCTCAGAATTTGAGATGGCGCTGTATTCCATGAATCTCTGGTTTCACTTCCTCTTCCTTTCTCCTGCTTAAAGGGGTGTTTGAGTAAGCCTCCTTGTTCTATACCACCAGTGAGGATGGACCTTTGGCCTGCTTCTGTCTGCCTGATCACAAAGGAATACATCAAAATAACAAGGCCCAACCTGTCTCATGTTAAAGAAGAAAGAAGGCAATTAACTAGGATTCATCTTCCTGGTTCTCTCAAGTCCAGTCATCGCAGAAAACAGATAAAAAGGTTTTCAAGGAAAGGACTTGGCATTTCAGATCTTAGTTCAAAACTGGAAAAAAACACCAGGGATTACTTCAGATAAGATTCCTGCACAATCACAGAGTATGCTTCTATGGAAACCAATCCCTGCGTGCAGCTCTTACAGCAAAAAAAAATCTATTCACAGGGCCATGGAAGAAGACCTTAATTAATCACCGTCATTTTTTTCTATTTCTTGAATATTACCCCAACTCCCTCCAAATTTCTTGCCATGCTCTCCTGATTGGCTCTTTTAAGGAACAAGACAGCTGGTACAGCCAGGCCCTGGAGGACTTATCCAGCTCCATTTAAAGCCTGCGATAAAACCTTCACCAAGGCAGATTCTACCATAAATCCTCATTCGTGATAGAACCATCCGTGGGCTGGCTTGACACTTTAACGAGATCATCAATTCCAGAGCAGCCCAAGCGTTTTGGCCTGGGGAAAAAGGGAGGGAGGATTATAAGGGAAGGCAGATGCTTCATTCAGAGTGATAAGAAAAGGGTGCGGAAGTCAGGCTTTCAAGAAAACTGGTTGTACCCCTCTATAATGAATTTTTTTTAAAGGCCACAGCAAGATTTTGGAGAGGGTAGAGGGCTTTGCCTCTTTCCTGGACTTTTCACATGTTCTAGGAATACAAACAAACAAACCCAGCATAACTTAATTCCACAGAATCCCAACTTCATTACCCAGACAAACCTTGCTCTGACTATATTTATTTCTTCATCCAAAACTCTAATTTCTATCTCATTTCAACTTAATAAAAGTTGAACTTGCGCCTGCATATATTCTCTCTCCCCCACCATAAACTCCATCAGTTAACCTAGTATAGTTAGATAACTATACCAGATTAACTGATGGAGGTTGTGTGGAGGAGGAGAGAGTATATGCAAGCTCTGAAATCAGAAGCCAAGTAAAATTAGCAAATAAAATTAACCAGTTAGGCAAAAGATGTATGGGTGGAATTATGCAAATGAACCACAGAAGAAGGAAGGAGGAAACATAGGAGGGATAATAACAGGACAGTTGCTAGAAAGGATGACAGTAAAGACCCCTATCCAAATGATGTTCAAATCCCAAATCAGTAGCCATTGGTGTGGGAAGACAACTGGAATCAGAGAACTGAGTTAACAAAAAAGGCAATCATTTCCTGATTGCGTGTGTCGTTGTGTATGTATGTGTCTTCTTAAATCCTGACTGCCCTCTAAAGAGCCTCCCACCCTAGTTTTTGTGTTGTCTGCAAATATACTTTCTAAGATCTGACATGACATTTATATATAGTTGTTGAACAGCAAAAAGCCCAGCTAAATCTGGAGTAGCCATTCAACCCTTCCTTCCAGCCTGGTGCAGATTCATGGTTGACTATGATTGTTCAACCAGCTCTAAAGCCTCTAGTAATAGCATGGTCCAGTCCAACTTTTCATCTTTCCTACCAGAATCTCGTAAGAGAATCTGTTGAATGTTTTCAGAGCAATGGATTGCTCTATTAATGCTCAGAAGTGGATAAATAATTTTTCTCCAGAATTTTGCATGGTATCAGTATCAAACTAATTGACCTGTTTTTTCTCCCAGGTACTCTTTCCTCCCTTTTAGAAGATGACAGCAACATGTGTCCTTCTCCAATGCTCTATTACTCCATGATTTCCTACCATAGAAAGGGACTCCAATATAAGATTTGAAGGATCATTCATGACTCTGGGATGAAATTGGCTTGATCCTTGAGAGATAAAATCGTTCCTTAGCCATTCCTTTATTCATCCCAGGCTCCCATCCCTTTCTTTTCCCACTTGTTCCATTCAATTTCCATTCTGAAAGACAGTCAAAGCAAAGGACTTGAGCTCTGTTTCACTACTACATATTTTTCTATTTATTTATTAAATTTGTTTGCTGCCTGTCTTACCTCAAGGATATTATCATCCTATAACCTTCTGCCAGCAGTGGATCCATCCCTCCTTTTCCTTCTGGTGAATGACGCTATTTCATTGCTAGATATAATTTATTAGAATTTATCTAATATTTACATATGTTCAGTTTTATGTTAACATACACACAATGTAATGGGTTACTTTTTCCTTCCCTCTCAGCCTGGCTAATGGAAAAAAGGGGGGAGCATTTTGCTCCCCCTTTCCATCATACAGAGCCTTTCAAGGAGCTTTTAAGAAGTCCTCTGTGAGTGTGTGTGTGTGTGTATACTTCTGTGTGTAATGTTTTTGAACTCAGCAACCATTTTGTTTAGCCCCACACCAGGATTTAATTGAGAAGGAATGTCCTTGAACAAATGCAGAAACATCCTCAGTGTATTAAGAAAGAAAGAAAGAAAGAAAGAAAGAAAGAAAGAAAGAAAGAAAGAAAGAAACAAAGAAACAAAGAAAGAAAGAAAGAAAGGAAAGAAGGAAGGAAGGAAGGAAGAAAGAAAGAAAGAAAGAGAAAAAGAAAGAAAGAGAGCTATGGCACCCTGTGTATATTTTTCCTTTCTGTTATTTATTGTTTATCCCATCAACTTAAAACTTCAGTGTACAAACAAAATATTCTGTTATGTGTATAAATAAGTAAAGCAGCAAACCTGGATGTAAACAAGTATGCCAGGGTAAATTGACAAAGCAAGAGGAAGCAAGAAGATGACAATCAGATGCACTGTCAAAATCATCAAAAGAATAGAGTGTAAGATTTTTCTCCACATCATCTAGGTCTCCAATTTCAGGTCCTTTATGCCTGATGTCAAGATGAATTGTGATTTCTATTCAAGGCTATAAAGAGTGCAATGAGGTGGGGTGGGTAGAATTGCTGAATTATAAACAATATCTATTCCGACTCTGAACATAAGAAAACACAATGTCTATGGAACAAGAATTTCATCCGCTTCAGCTTTCTTCTTGATCACTTTCCCAATTTTTACAACAGTCTCCTGGAGATGGGACATGTTGTTTTCCTTGGAGGAAAAACAGCAGTATCAGAAAACAAACAATATAGAATTTCCCCCATGTCATCCACATTCCTTCTAATTCACTTCCTTCTAGGAAGTGACCTTTCTAAAACTAACATGCATGGAAAGTCCACTGGACCTTATTTATTTATTCATTACATAAAACTATATATCTCCCTATCGCTGGTCTCCAGGCAGTTCACAAACAATAAA
The DNA here is from genome assembly GCA_009733165.1 of Naja naja. Classification (NCBI taxonomy): domain Eukaryota; kingdom Metazoa; phylum Chordata; class Lepidosauria; order Squamata; family Elapidae; genus Naja; species Naja naja. The sequence goes on from CM019149.1 coordinate 140,150,906, forward strand.
CCACACAATATAGCAAATCAACTCAATTAAGTCTCCTAAAATTCACAGTAGCAGTAACCAAATTCTATAATAACACTAGATACTAAAAAAAAGTTATTAAAAATCCAACCAAAAGATAGCCCAAAGAACAGGCCTCAAATTCCAGAGAATCAAAAACATCCTTACTGCCTTCCTAAAGATGAACAATAGAGAGGCCAATCAGATTCTAGGTGGAAAGCATTCCAGAACAATGGGGCAGTCACTATTTTAGCATATACTTCAGGATAATATCTTCCCAGATGCTAGCAACAGACTGCGGTGAAGAAATTCTAAAAGGAATTGGGTAGAAGAAGAAAGAGATGCATCATCTATGCTTTTCCAACTCAGAATGCCATATGAAAAAGGAAAGGTTCCTCTCTAGTTCCTACAATATCATGTCTACTTCCTTGTTCTTGCAAAGATACAAGGATCATGCATCATCCCTTTTCTTCACACTCTCTAAGGCTTATGTCCACTAATAGACAAGGAGATCAATGGTTCCTACATCCATACTTTCCTTTTCTACAGAGATTAGTATGTTGATTCCTCCTTCCTCAAAAGAGACTGCTTTTCTAAAACTTGCATTCAATTGGCCCATGGAGAAAGCGAAAGCAGTTGCTTGGTTATCATCCTATCTCCAGGAGCATCAATCACAGAGAAAAAGTAGAGAGACAATGAGATGAGGGTTTCATAATTGCTGGCAGCTAGACTGCAAGCAAAGTTTTCATTTTATCCTTCTACCTTCGCTTCCTGACTTCATATTCCGATAGGCCTAGTGAATGAAAACCTTCAACAGGCATTTATAGAAGCTGTTTTATATGCATTACTTATTTTTTTTAAAAGCACACCTATCTATATCTTCAGACAGGACTCGTTATACCTCAAAATATTTTTCCTACAGTTTCTTCTTTTAATCAGAGACAGATTTGTTAGAGATTGAAGATTGCAAAGAGAGAAAGGCATTCATTCACATAATAGAGATTAATGTATTTCTGTGTTACATTAGATCTAGTGTAAAACTAAGCTTACTGTCATTTTCCATGAAATCATTTCAAAGCTGGTGGGTTGGGTCTCAAATATATGAAAGAAACATAAGATCAAGAGGTTTCTAAAACTCAATCACCTCATTATTCCTGTTTAAACACATATTTTTTAACACAATTCTATTTTACTGTATTTTCCCTCGTATCAGATTTGTGCAGTGTGAAATATATATTGATTATATAAAAGCATTAAGTCTTCTGGGAAGATACTCTGTTGAATATCTGTTTTTCTCTGTTTCTCCCCAATTTCTGCTTCATCTGTACTGGTACCTAAGCAGCCACCCAAAGATGAACCATTTAACTGAGGAGACAGAAACTGTGACTGACATGAAAAGAAACAACAGCAGGATATATCCACATCAAAGGCTTCAGCTGTGTTTAGGACACCACCTGCAGTTCTCCCATTCACAGCTCTGCTTGCGTATAGCAGATTGAGGAAATGCCCTCTTAATACAGGAGATTGCAGTTACAAAGCTGCCAGCCCATAACCACTTCTACCCTAAGGAAGTTGCCTTCATTCTGTACAATGGGACATTTTTATTTATAGCAAAGTAGCAATGCAGTGTGTGACAAGAGTGTAGGATTGCAGAATAAGCAGCTGTGAGGGATATTTGCTGTTATTTCTATAAGGATATTCACTAGACAACCAAAGCCTGTGAAAGCAACATTTTAAACAAAGCGTTACATCTTGGTCATGTGGAATCATATGGATTAGAACACTATTTCCATTGAATAGATAAAGAACCAGTCCATAAAGAAAATATATTATTAAACCAAGACTGTATATCCAGGGTAGCTCTGTCTTTCCATTCTAAAGAGTACAGGTAGTCCATATAGCCAGCCCATTTGGGACAGGCAACTTAGTCGTTAAAGGAGGTGGTTGCTAGGTGAAACTGTGACTGTGTTTCAGCTGTGTTTCATCTTTCCTTTGCTTTACAGATCTATGAACACAGAGCTTTATGTAAATGTGAGGATTTTTATCGCTGCTGTAACTGCAAATGGTCACTAAACAAGATAGTTACTAAATGACGATTACTTGCAAACTTTTCCTATGCCCTGTATCAATCCAAAGTTCTTCATGTATTGATATTCATTTTTTGTTTGTAAGTACAATAAGTACATTTTTGTACTTACAACTGCATTAAACATCGAAAGAAATTATTTGTAACTTTTTATTTTTATTTTGCTTTAACTTTTTCCATTTTTTGCATTTTAGCTTTCTCTTTGATTTCCTTTCCCCCCTTATATATCAGTTTGTGTTAGTTTTTATCTTCCTTTTTAAAACTTTTAATAAAATTATGTTTAAAAATTAGTAACAGTATTAAAGAGGCCACTCTTTTCTATTTCAAATGATCCTAGTTCAGTAAAAAAAAATTCTGCAGCCTTTTTTCTATACGGAGTATTATAGTCTGATTTTTACCAACAGTGAAGGAATGTTTAAAAATTGTAAATTATCTTTGTGAAGTAGACTCTGTAAATGGGTCATTTCAGCTTGAATATGTTTATTTCCACACCATTTCAACATCTTTGGCAGACAGCTTATCAGAATTCTCAAGCTGAGTGAGGTTTTTGTCACATGAGTAATTAACTCATGCCATTCTCTGATCTCTGCTTCTCTCCAAAAAGTTCTTTTTTTAAAAAATTCATATTTATATGCCGCCCTTCTCCGGAGACTCAGGGCGGCTTACAATTTATTTATTTTTTTGGAGCGCAACCCAATGCGCTCAGCAACAGCCTTCATTCCATTGTATATGCCTGCTTATTACTAAGCGGCATTTTTACAAAGTCAGCTTATTGCCCCCAACAATCTTGGGTCCTCAATTTACCTAACCGGAGAGGATGGAAGGCTGAGTCAACCTTGAGCCTGGTGGGATTCGAGCTTGCACTAATTGCAGGCAGCTGGAAGTTAAGTGCTAGGCATTTAACAGCCTGCACCACCAAGGCTCATTCCCACCAAGGCTCATTCTGTTTCACCTCATCCACCTGATTTACATGAATCTGGTTTTTCTAAATGACTGTAATTCATGAGTTTTTAAAGAGATAAACAACTACTGATATGTTTATTGTTGTCTTCCTTTTGCTGAAACATTCTTTTGTAGGCGAGAACAGAATTAATATCCCCACCCTCCCATTCTTCAGACCCAAGTGGCTGCTGCAAGGTCCACATCAGATGAAAAGATGAGGGGTGATTCCTGATTTTTGTGCCATCTTGTGTTTGGGCCCCATAATTTACAGGGCAATAATTAAAATTAAGACAAAATGGATTTTGTTTTTGCTTACCAATTAAATAATAGCACAGTAATTATGAAGATAGCCCTTAAATTGGCAAGGACTGAGACTGTGAATTCAGCACATTGCCATCAATAACCAGGAACTCCTGAATATTCTTCTTTTATTGCATCTGTCCATCTGTACTCCTATTCTAATCTTGTAGGTGTGAGGATAAAAATTCAATGGAAAGCCATACCAAATCTTCCATAAGTACTTTCTTATTTATGCACATCTGTTATACAATCGGTGGCTTCTTATATATGCACATCCGTTTTCATGCAGTCTTGGCCAACTCTAACCATTCCTTGAAAAGATCTAGGCCACCTGTCTCTCTCCGAGAAAATCAGAGGCTCAAGTAACTATATAAGCAACAGTTTTAAAGGGCAAATAGTGTGGATTATATCCATAAACTGCTTGAATGAGAGACATGCCAATCAAAGAATGAAGAGAGTTGTTATATGCAAATTCTGCAAATGACAACAAATCAGACCCATTGTCCTGTTGCTAGGAAATGTAACAATGCATTTTTTCCAGCATAATGTTAGTCTTCTCTAACTACCCATTCGACTGTGGGTGACGAGGTGATGACAAATGACTATGTCTATTCAGCAACTGGAACAGGACTTTCCAATACCTGCCATAAATTTCATATGAAGTCAAGATTGCATGATTGATTCAGTACTAAAAACAGTCTAGATATGAAATGTCCTTAATTTAATTTAATTTAATGTTTGGATTGTATGCCACCCTATCTCCAAGGACTCAGGGTGGCTCACATCATGAAAAATATACAATACAAAATTTAAAATTACTAAAAATCAAATTAAACCCATGCCAAACATTCATCTAAAAACAGGTAAAACTAAATATAAAAACGAATTTTTAAAAACCCACCCCGCCTCACCTCAGTCCAGGGTGGCCTGCTGGAAAAACCACGACTTCAGGCCACGACGGAAGGAGCGGAGGTCCGGGGCCAACCGGAGCCCCAAGGGTAGCTGATTCCATAGGGTGGGCGCTCCCACAGAGAAGGCCCTACCCCTGGGGGTCGCCAGCCGACACTGTCTAGCCAATGGCACCCCAAGGGGGCCCTGCCTATGAGAGTGCACAGGGCAATGGGAAACCGATGTTGGCAAGAGACGTTCCTGCAAGTACCCCAGACCCAGGCCATGTAGGGCTTTGTATGTAATCACCAACACCTTGAATCTCACCCGAGGTCCTTCATATGGGGACTACCAATGAAATCCAAGAAAAAATTTGTTCCATGGTCCTGCAGGGGAAAGAAGCACCTTAGCAAGAGACACAACAGGATGATACAGAGTATTTGACATCCACCTTCACCCTTGGATAGGGGTCAACTTCGCCTTTTCTGGATCGGACGCCTGCACGATCACTCATGCCCTTGTTACCTCCAGGCTTGACTACTGCAACGCTCTATTTGGGACTGCCCTTGCATACCATCCGGAGATTGCAGCTGGTGCAAAATGCGCGGCGCTGGTGGTGATGGGAGTTACCCGTTCTCCCATGTGACCCCCTCCTGCGCGCCTACATTGGTTGCCGGTTGCGCCCGGTGGGATTCAAGGTTTTAGTGTTAACATACAAAGTCCTTCACGACATGGGTCCTCAATATTTAAGGGAGCTTCTTCCGATGTCAAACACCGATCGCCTGTTCGAGCTCATAGGCAAGGACTCCTCGTTCCGCCGGCGGCCAATGCCGGCTGGCGGTTCCTCGACGACGAGCCTTTTCTGTTGCTGCCCCTGACCTCTGGAATCAACTGCCTTTGGAGCTCCGCTGGCCCCTGACCTCCGCACCTTCCGCCAAGTTGAAGACCTGGTTATTTGACCAACCCGGCTGTGACCCTTTGGGAGGGTTATTTTAAATTTTAACTCATTTTATAAATATTTGGGCTTATAATTTTGATTTAATTGTTTTTTAATGTATTTATTGTTCTTTGCTTTTTAGTTGTAAGTCACAGTCTTCGGAGATGGGGGCATATAAGTTCAAATAATAAATAATAAATAAATAAATGAATAAAACATGTACCATTTTGAACCCATACCCTACAATGCCATTGTATAGCAAAGTTGCAAAATGTCTCCTCTATTAGGGAGCAGAGCATATACTTTATTTGAGTTGTCCTTGAGCAACAAGGACATCAGGAGGTCATTCATTGTCAGCCCTGCAAGGCAGACCACACTAGGACACCAGAATGATGAATGCTAATACCACTTTTGTATTAGCACTATTGTAAGCAAGTCCAATCCAACAAATATACTACTGGCTCTATCCCTCTGGAGTGTCTGTTCTAGAGAGAAGGAGCAAAATTTTCAGGTTTCAGGCTCAGGGCTGGGGAAATAGTAAGAAGTAACAAATTCAGGGTTGCATGATACTGCCTGTGATCATTTATTTGGTGAATGAGGAATGTAGTTAACAAAAAAAATTGAAGTGAGGGAAAATTGTGCCCATCTGAACTGACATTAAATGAGCTGAATAGCCTTCTACAGGTGTGCTAAATTCTTGTGATGTATATGGAGCTGTACTGGAGGGGTTGCTTCCTCTAACACAGTGATTCTCAACCTTTTCTTCACCATGGACCTCCTTTAAATGCCTTTTGTGATCACGGACCATGGCCACGGACTCTCAAGATTTAAATCATAATATTTCCTCAAGACTCCACGGACCTCCTGTGATGACATTGTGGCCCTCAGCGGTCCATGGACCACAGGTTCAGAACCACTACGCTAACTTATGTCTCCATTGATGAAATTTTGCTTTTATTGCCAAGCGATTCTTCACTGAAGATGTTCTTCCAGGGGGGGATGCCATGATCGAACATCTTTCTCCTAACCTAACATCTGAGGGAGATGGAGCTCCCATCTTGCGCCTTTCAAAGGAAATACATTCTGTAGCGCTACCTCCTGGCCCTATAGCATGGAGGCATTTGGGCAGGAAATTCAGTTTCTCTTTCTCTTCCTATTTTATGAGGAGGTACACCAATATTATAAAACATAAATATAAAACATAACACATTATTTTAAAAAGAGGACATTGAAAAACATTTCAATTTGAAATATTTACATATAAACTATTAATTGTAAAAGAAATGAAAACAGAGTGCCAATCAATTCATAGGTATCATCTTAGAAGAACCTCCAGTAGAAAAATATACAGGGAAAAGAAAGATCACAGCAGATTTGAAGATGATGCCAATCTGCTTCTATTTAGAGAGGAAACAATCTGCATAAAACACATGAGGACTGAGCTTGTACAGAGGCAATACCAGAGGCAATGAATTAGGTTGAAACACATAGAGAAATAAATAAATCTTAGGATATATCTTAAATAATTTTTCCTATTCCTGTACAGAATAGGTAGCCCTTGGAACAGATATTATATTTGTCAAATTTGAACACCCCAAATCCTTGTCCTATGAACTCCAACTTTAATAAGATGTTGGAGGGTAATTTTAAGGCTCAGTTTCTCTCTTCCCACTCCCAGCCCACAGCTTTTTGCTACTTTCCTCCTGCTAGAGAACTGCCTACAATTTCTAAAAGAACAAAAGCTTTTCCATGTGGAAAGAGAGGTTTATAGAGGTTCTCTCCTTTGGCTATAAGCTAAAAGCAAGCTGCTTACCCCACAAGGATTCTCTTCGAAACAGGAGATGTATATTTCTTGTCTGGAAAGTAATTGTCAATATTGTGAATGCCGGATGGCATCAGAACATAGACCTATGTCTGATTAGTTTACTACCATAAGTTACAAGGAAAGCTGACACACTTTCTTCACATCAAAACTGTAACTCACACACACACAAAGAAATAGAGCAAGCACATTTCAGGTTTCAGATATGGCAAAGCAGATTAGTTGGATAATAAATTAGAGCTGTGTAGTTGGCAGGGGCATACTTTATTGAAAGAGAGATTCTTTTGACTGGAACCTCATGAGGTGGTATGAGCATAATGAAAAGACACAAAGATGATAAATTAGAGTAAATGTGATAGAAACTCAATGTGCTATTTAGATTTGCATTTAGGGAAGAGCTGAATTGGAGATTTAATCCATACAAGTCACATTGGAGTATACCCATCAAAAGAACAGACTACATGCAAACAGACTCCAATACACTACAGGGCAATATTTTTCTGTGGATACTTGTAAAATTAAGATGAAGATATGGGTAATATGGAGAGAGATTGTCTATAAATGTCACATCAAGCCTGCTTCTACATTATCAATCAATGTCTATCTGGCAGTGTTAAACACAAGAAAGCATTCAGTGAAGTTGATTTACTAAAGGAATGTAAAAAATGCACACCCAATTTCTAGCCCAAAGATAATCATTGACTCTGAACATGCATGGGCTTAGCTGGTGCATATGCAAAGTGAAGTCTGAAAAGCAACGCAGTCAGATTTAAGCATAAGCAACCTTGCCAACCTGACAGTCTAACAAACAACTTGGACAAGTAACACAAATTTTATGTGGGGCCCTTGGTGCTTTCTGAACTTGGTTGTTTTCTTGCAGACATTTCATTATCCAAACTAGGTAACTTCACCAGTGCTAGTGCTAATATTACTAGCACTGATGATGTTACCTAGTTTGAGCAATGAAACATCTGCAACAGTGGTGGGATTCAAAAAAATTTACTACCGGTTCTGTGGGTGTGGCTTGGTGGGCATGGCTTGGTGGGCATGGCAGGGGAAGGATACTGTAAAATCTCCATTCCCTCCCCACTCCAGGGGAAGGATACTGCAAAATCCCATTCCTTCCCCACCCCACTAACCTGCTTTCCAGCTCCATTCTCCTGTTCAGGGAAACAAAAGAAGACCCAGCTGATCAGCTGGGACTTGGGAGGCAGAGAATAATTGGGGGCAGGGCCAGTCAAAAGTGGTACTTGCTGGTTCTCCAAACTACTCGAAATCTCTGCTACAGGTTCTCCAGAACTGGTCAGAACCTGCTGAATACCACCTCTGATCTGCAAGGAAACAACCAAGCTCACAGAACATCAAGGGCCCCTCATTTCAACCTTGACCTTCTCCTTTATTGGTAACACAAACTTTATATTTGAGTGGGTTATTTTTGATATGTATCTGTACCTAGAAATACTTTGGTATTGAGAATGGATATTCAAGGATTTAATGCTATCTCACCAACAGTCTGAGACAGAGATAAAGAGATTCTGTATACGGAGCCTAATATTCCTTGATCCTAGACTCCTATGGTTGAAACTTAGTTACTTCATACATGGTTTTGTCACTGTGCATGTATGTACTTGTATGCATGTGTGTTGCTATACAGCATCTATGTACAAATTGGGAACCATCTATTTGTAGAACACTCGGGCATAACATGATCAGCTAAACTGTTATGGTAGTTCTTCCTCTATATAACATCTGACACAGACCATGACAGAGACTGCCTCCTGGGTTGCACGGTGATTAAATTGATTCAGTGTGTAGAAAGTTAGCACCCACACTTCTCCTAGAAGAGTGAAATATTCTAGGAAATATTAAAAAGTCAGAATATTATATTTCCCTGGATGAGAAAAGGAGAAACATGTTTTTAAAGACAAGCAGCTCCCTGCAGCCCCTACCCCACCCCACCCCTTCAGCTCCAGGGTGAGGTGATGGGATTAAGACATGGCCCTCAGGACATGATAAAATTAGCCCTCTACCCATCCCACCACATGGCACTTGAGAAGATTACATCACCCAGCAAGATTCAACCAAGCCTGGGACTCAAGACAACCTACAAAGTTACCCTTGCATGGCCCCATGGGAGTCTGACAACCAATCAGAATACATTTCTTGCCATGGGAACAGGAAGCAAGTTCAAAGCCCAACAGAGGGTATAAATCTCTCTCCCTCTCTCACCCATGTGCTCCATTTTGCCCAGGACATCAAACCCCATGTGGTCCTGTCCATCATTAAACCATCCTTCCAAGCAGTCTCCATGTTTCCAGTGTCTTTCTTCCCACTTGGAACTGAATGCAGATGGACATTTCCTCCAACAGGTGTAACTCTACTCATAAATTCTACCCTAACTAAGCCAAAAGTCAGGTAAAATAAAAAATCTCATTTTTTATTTTAAAATAATCATAAATGTGCAAATACCCCTTTTAAATTAAACTAAATTAATTAAATTAATATTCAAAGGCCTTCTCAGGTTTTTCACCTTCTGAAAATAAATTGCTGATAACCACAGAAGAGTGTCTCAGTTCTGAAATTTCCTGCAGAAATATACTTTAACACCACACCAGAGAAAATCCATCGTGTTCGTCTCATTCTTTCAAACAGTACCTGAGTTAAAAGATTATTTTTCCTTCTGCTTTTACATTTTTTATTATCTTTGTTTAATGCCATGATTATTGCATCATTGTGAGTTGTCTTGAGATCAGCAAAGAAGAAAGTTGGGATCTTTAAAAAAAATAAAGACACAGTTCATGCACTAAAGAATTTAAAAAGTGTGGTTTGAGATCTTCTAAAGATTGAATATATTAATACATTTAGGATGATGCTGGATTAATGTTGAAAAAGCAGGAATCATTTAAAATATAACTGGCCAAAAGAAAACCTCTTAACTCTGGAACCTAAATAGGCTACACCAAATATTCCATTTACTTCAATTAGAATCAGAAATAGCATCAACTGTAAAGAATGGCTGTTAGATATATAACCTGCAATGCTGGCCAGAACACTACAGCAGGAAGGGCAAAGAGTTAAATAAATTCTGCTATCTTAGACAACAGTTGTGGCAAATAGCAAAAGAAGCCGCAGAACAGACGGCCAAAAAGACTGCTGAGCTTTTAATAACCGTGTGAGTTCAGTATCCATGGAATAAGTGTATTAGTGGAGAAAACATAGCATATGGGTATCTCTCCATGGATTGCCTATGGTGTTTGTACATCTGTCTCTCACCCTCTGTAGGGAGAACTTCACAGGCACTATTGCTTTCACAGAAGGAAAAATATGTCATTACAAGGTACACAGATTCCAGTTCTGCATGACCCAAAGAAGAAAAACAGAAAATATCCTCCTATGATTTGAAATGACTATCAAGTTAGTGGTGGTTTTATAGTATGTGTCAAATTTGCACTGAAATTCAGACTTCCAAGACAGGTGTGGCAAACTGAGGATGGCTCTGAGAAAGTGGAGCAGATGATCATAGCAAAAAACAAGGAATTAGTGAGTGGACCAGTTCCTTGGAACCTCCCTGGATAAAGAGGATACAAGATCGCCCACAATGTCCTTTAGACAGCTGCTCCTCACAAGGATACTGCAGGATAGTGGTTTTCCATGGGTGTGAACACTGGAGATAACAGGATCTTGCTCAGCAAAAACTTTTAAAGGACACTAAGTTTCCAAACCTCACTTTCTAATCATTTTTAGAAATTGCTCATTAACTATTTCTAAGCTATTTACAAGGACAAGTTTGAAAGCACCAGGTGAGTCTGCCTTTAATACTGATTATTTTTAATGATAAACTTAAGAATTTAAAAAAAACTGAAAGAGGCAGAAAAAAAGATAAATAAGAGTTTGATCCTGGAACATTACAGCAGACTAAGGGTCCATATAAAATGGGCACATTGGAACATTTATAATAAAATTTTGGCATGAATTATAAAATACAAACAGCCTTCCATGGGAAACAGATTTCACTTCAGTTTTTATCATAGTAACATAGATAAAGAATGTCATGATTTCAAAAACTGGACACTAGAGGGGACTAAAGATTTTAGGTATAGGAAAGATATATAGGTTTGCAAGATGGTGCAAAATATTATGATAATAAAAATACTGAAGGAGACTTCTGAAGAATGGAATAAGAAAATAGAAGCCACTATACTAATAATGTCAATAATGGTGTCTATGGACAGACTATATCCAAAAGATGTTAAAGAGGAAATGAATGATGTAGTGCAAATTTTATCTAAGAAAATGAAGTATTGAACATGGAACTACAATTTAGAAGCTATGAGAATCATTTGCAAAATGATACTTCATTGAATCTATAAAAGAAATTGGCTAAAGTTTTAAAATTTAAAAGAGAAATAAAAATGGCAAACCAAAGTAATTCTTTCCTACTGGATTTACAAAAGAAGCACTCTTTTGTAAAGCTTTGAAGAACTCTGCATAATGAGACAAAGAAGAAATGAAAAGAAATCAAATCTTATGACAATATTTGAACAAACTAAATAGTAAGACTTTAGAAGTAAAAGGAAGGAATATAAAGTTAGCTTATTTGATCAAGATTAAAACAAAGTATGCTGTTAATTCTGACTACCATTTATGAACTCTCTGCTAACATCAGGAATGAAAAGTTTATGTTTTATGGATTTGCTTATAGATAAGAACTGAGATATGGAATGAAAAGATAAATGTGGTAACTTTAGAGAGGATGAAGTTACCAAATTTGGATTTACTTGTAGTTATGGAAATAGAAAGTAATTTCTTTATATATTTATTTTGTCTTTAGTTTACTTTTCTTTTTCTGTTTCTCCTTCTATTTTTTATTCCTTCTTTCTCTCTATTCCAACATTTCTCAACTTAGCAACTTTAAGGTATATGGACTTCAGCTCTCAGAGTTCCCCTGCCAGCATGGAGATTATATCTTACTATTGCTAAAGTTGTGAAACACTGCTCTATTCCCTTTTCTTTGTTAAGTCTACTTTGCATTAGATTTATTATAATTAGAATTATTAATAAAATATATACATATATACTGAATTATTGTACAAATAAAATAAGCGAGGGACCGTTTGGGGACCACACAAAGACTTAAATGTCATACCCCTTGCAATTTCTCCTTTGAAATATTTTATTCATCTATAATACCCCCAATGGTTGATGCCATTTTGATCCTTAATGTACTAAAAAGGAAAAGAAAAAATTGTTTCACTCTCCCTGGGTTGCCAATAAAACAATTAAGAACTGCTCTTAGTGTTTTAAAAAAATAACATTTCTGGTTTGTTTATTTATTTATTCAATTTATAAGTCTGCCCTTCTCAAACATATACTCCGGGCAGTTAACAGGGGAAAAAGAAGGTAAATCATTCTCATACACATTCAATTTTATCTCTGCTAGTATGAATTAGAAGCTTTCTTAAAAATGAACACCAAAATAATAAGCAGAAATCTTCTTAATACCATATTCCATGAAGTTGAGGTAAAGTTTCATTACAATAATCTCGCTAACTTCTATAATCTACTATAGGAACTGAATATAATTATAATTATATTTATATCACACAATGCTTTTCACTTTGTTTACTTATCACCCCAAAAAATATAACACTGGGAATCCCAATGACAATATACTATGTTTCTATTATTTTTTTCTTCAAAAGAAGGAAACATCTTTCAGCTTGAGAAGATATTTTCAGATTTTTTAAAAGTGTTCTATTTCCATATTTGCTTAAAATAGAGGAAATGTCAACCATGCACAGTCATCATTGTTAAGAATAAGGCATATTGTCTAACCCTCTTCGAAAGAGCCCTTGCTCCATTTGAGAACCATTTTTCCCCACACAGATCAAACAATGCTATTTATTATGCTTGAGGCATAGTACAGGTGAGCAGAAACAGATGTCATATAGGGGAATTATCTATCCCAGCACAGTCCTGCAGCAGCAACAAAAAGCCTATTCCTTCCTGAGCAGATAAATAAAGACTTCTATTAAAGTTAATATTTCCTTCTGTTCTTGAGAACAGGGGAAATACTAACAAGCTCTACCAAGTGGCAAGTCTCATAATCTCATAAGAAAGAAAAGTCTGCCCTGCCTCTTAAGGGTGTAACGGGATTTTTTTAAAAAATCCTAAAGTTCTTCACTTACTTTCAAAAAAAGCCATTTGCAGGCTTTCAATAATTAATCCTCACAAGCACTCCAGTGGTTAAGCGAAGCAAATATTAACCTCATTTCATTGAGCACCAAAAAAAAACAAAGATGATAAGCAGAGAGAGCATGTCTGGGGACCCAATTATGCTCGTCACAGCTAGCATAAGATCTTTGGAGAAGTTCAGGCCAAAGAGAAAGCAGCTTGTTTTTTTCAAGATACATTCAAAGGTGGCATACATGGCTCCAGACAAATAAGGGGAAGGGGGGATTCATTTCTGGAGCACAATGCTGCATTTAGTGAATGCCGGTCCAGAAAGCTAATATTCAAGATCTTTCAGGCTTTTATAAAGATCCATGCAGCTCAAATAGTGGGTGGATCCCTCCCAAACTCCCATGGCAATCTGATCCATTCCATGTCCTTTCTCATTCAAGATGCCTTCTACAGTTGTTTTCACATGAGAATGATTTAATCTGATTCATTGGCTGGAATGCATTTTCTCAGGTTGGCAACATGACCCTGGAAATCTGAGGGTTATTTGTAACTGTCCAACTAACACAATACACAACATTCATTTTTTAAAAAAGGAAGAATAAAATCTCTGTAGTTTACTAAAGGCAGTTTTATAAAACACACTCCAAATCATTACCTAAATAACCATCACTTAATTAGGGCTGTATTGATGTTTGTTTTATAAATGTATTATTGGGAGTATTTAGTCATTTCACAGGCAATTTTAAGATAGGATTTTCCAAATTTCTGATTCCCTTGTAATAAGTAACATACAGGAGCACAATACTTGGTCTCATCCTCTTGGCTCTTTTACCATTGGGCACAAACAATGTACCTGGATGACTCCATCTATCATTATAAGTGAACCAGAAAATCTTTTTTCTCTCCAAACATGCCAGATTCAAAAGCCAAAAACGAGCCTGCCAGAATCCCTGTTTTGCACATAATAATAAACCACAGAGAGGTTTCTATTGATTTATTAACTATGCCTGTTATTAGAAGAAATGAAGGAACTATTGTGTTCATTAACACATTACTTAATTTTATGTATGACAATATTCTGAAACTTTCTGAATTTCAACTCCATTGTATGCAAGTGATGTGTTTAAAATATATTTAAGTTTTTGGGGGGTTGCTAAGAAATAGAGAGGATGGTATTTCATTCAGCACATCTTCCAGTAACATCATGGGGCCTTCTAACAATGAGTGCCTATTTTCCAAGGCAACCATAGCTTCTAGTTCAAGCTATGACAGTAATTCCAGACATATTTTACACAATACATTTAGAGTTACTGAATGCATGCAAACAAGGTCTTTTCTTCTGATTACTCTTTTGATATATGGGGCTGCACAGAGCTTCTGTATAAATCATCCAGGGAAAGTTCCAGTAACTCTGCCTATTTTTCTGTTATGATTATATGTCCTGGCATTACCAACTAAATTCCTAAACATCTTTCTATAAGTGAGACAGATTGCCTCACCTAAACTAAACCTTTGGAGAAATGTCTTTGGAGATTCTCAATCATCCAGATCACGGTTGTCTCAAAGGTGCTTTTTTAAAAAAAAAGCCAAATGGACTTTGTTTTTCTTTGAAGACTTCTTAGCCAAGAAGCTTAGTTTTGAAAAAAGCACCTTTGGGACTTTGGAAAAATGATGAAATCATTTGGTTTCAAGATTACTACATCTGGAATGCAACATTCAGATAACCACTAGATGCCAGCAAAGAGACAGGGTTTCCTGTGCCCCCTGAGGGATACACAGACCTTTGCAACTCATTTCTGATAGCCTTATTCAGTTTCTCAAACTGTTTGATGTGGGGAACGGTGACTATGGCATATATTTGCAAATTCTTTTAAATTTGTTCTGTCATGCAGAACTTTTATTCAAGAAGCAGCAGAAGAATATGGATGAGTGCTGTTTAGACTTGCACACACAATCTCTCATACCTATACCCACTAGTAATGTTGCTATTTTTGTGCATGTATATATGTATAGTTAATATATATTGTTGTTCACATCCCACATACACTCCAGGTCAAAGAAGATTCGGTGATAATCAATTTACCTTTTGGTTTCTCATCAAGCAAGCAGAATACCAAAGGTCCAGTTACTCTTATTAAGCATTTACTACCCTGTTCCCTTGGAGAGCCACAGCCAAGGCATTAGCACTACAACCCACACTGATCTTTGTCAATTACACGACGGTATCTGAGCTCTAACCAGCTTTAAATTGAATCAGGGCAGAATCATCTGTACAAAAAGAGCCTGCATGCTTGCCTCCCAATTCTAACACTGGAAAAGGATGAGGGAAAAAAAGTTATACACTTCATAATGGCCTTCTCCCCCATAATGAACAGGGAAAATAAATTAGATTCCCTAGCTAAGGGTATATTTATGCAATTTCATTATGTGCCCATGAGCAAGCCTGGTTTTCACCAAGATAAAAATTGAGCTCTGAGCAACATGTGCACTAAATAAATGGAGTGAATTAACAATTGAACAAGCAGCGTGAAAAGAGAAGCTGTGGAACAATGTCAAAACCGGAGGGGTAGGGAATAATTACATGCATAAACACATGTACATACTTACACATATCTCTGTGTGTATTTTATGTATGTATACACACACACACATGTAGATAGAAATTATAGATGTTGGCTGCTTAAGTGACAATGTTACTCTACTGCCAAATGACAAAGCTGCTACTTCTGTTGGTAACGAAAGTGCTGCTTTTAACAAACGGCAGCAGAAGAGCAGGGTGGGAGCAGATTCAGAGAGAAGCCTGACATGAAGCCCTTTAGCTTTCTGTCCTCATTGCTTGCAAGCCACAGCATATTGTGATATTTCTTCAACTTCCTCCCAACCGCCTCATCCCAGAATGAAGGGCTGATGCTCTTTCCTCTATTGCAAAACTTGACAAGAAGTATGGAATCCAATTATATTAATGCTGCTCGTTTCCTTTGCTGCAGAAATTCCCAGTTTGGACATTGCTTTCAGAAGGTATGAAGTCAAAAAGTTAAGAGGGTGGGCAGGAGTGGACATTCAGCAGGAGGCTCCTGGTCATGAATTGGGAAGAAGAGCATTCCAGGGGAAATTTTGTTGCCTGCAACACCAAGTGAGCCTCTGCTCTACTCACTACCTTGCTGGCTAATGCAGCTCTTTTAGCAGACTGGACATGCAAACCTTTAGGGTGGAGGTGCTAGAGTTGACCAGGGATGGTAGTGGCTGCCACCTCAGTGGCAGTGGCAAAGGTACAATGTGGGAAAACCTCTATCTGGAGTCTGGAGGTACCAAAGCTGGAGCTCCAAATGGCCATGAAACAGAGAAGGTACAGAGAGTGAAATGACAATGAAAGAGTAGAATGAAAGGCAGTGCAGAGCTGGACTCACCCTGGACAGAGAACCCAGTGCCTGGAGACACCAAGCCAAACGGCGGCAGCAGTGAAGGTGCGGCAAAGGTAAAGGTGGAAGAGTGGAGGGGAGAACAAATCCGGGGCTGGAGCTGGGACCAGAATTGGTCTGGAGTGATGATGGGCTGGTGACAGACTGGACCTTCCCAGAAAGATCAGATACTGGACCAGAGACAGGAGATCAGAGACCTGAGGCTGGAGTGGTCTCAACAGGCCATTGCTGGGACTGTCTATGAGGGATGAAGAGGTGGGTTCTAGGTAGCATAGGAGTTTGGGTTCCTGAAGGAGATAGGAGTGACAATCCCAGGGTGAGACCATAAGGGTCACTTGTATGATTATGTGATTGGATGCTTATCATCCTCCTACCCGAGGGAAAGAGTGTCTATGTGGATGCAGCCACTCCCCCAGCTGGCCAGTAGGAGATATCAGTTTTGGGGGTGGGGGTGGGGCTGAGATGAGTGAAGTCTCCTGCTGATGCTGAGTGTTAGCACTTAAATGCCCCAGGAGATTGCATCTGGGGTTTCAGGGCAAGGCAACATATGAGTGGTGGTGGGAATGGAGCATTTAGATGGGAGTCAAAGAGCAGGCTGTTGAAGGGCAAGATACCCCCAATGTTTAAGACAGATGGCATGTCCCAGCCCTCTGAACTCATGCTCAGACTCTGGACAGCAGGCCTTCAGAGGCCTGAGACCCGAGTCTTCATTTGCTGCTGATGAATGCCAGGTCAGTTAACAAAATCTGTGATCTCATTGGGGAGGAATAAGCCAACCTGGTGTGCATTATGGAGACCTGGCTCCTCTCCTCTCAGGGTTGTCCTCTCAGGGATGTATCCAGCCAGGTTTAGGGTTTGGCACCAACTAAGACCTCAGGGCAGGGCAGGAGAATGGCAGTTCTCATTCAGGAACCTCTCTTGGCTTTCAGAAGGCATGGGCCCCAAGTATGACCCTGTTTCTCAGGGTGGGCTCTTGGGATTATTGTTGCCACCCTCCCTGCTGCATAGCAACCTTCCTGCCTGAGCTGCTGGAGGCCATTAATCAGGAGGGATGTGAATCTAGATAACTGGTAACTCCATTTCCCAGGCATCTCTAATGGACCTTCTTCCTACTTAGAGTACATCTGAGTGATTTTATTTGTCAGAGGTTCCACAAACTCTTCTGCATAGCTCTGGAGATGGCCATCCAAGCTCTCTTTCCTGAGCGAGATTGGGTGGCCTTGAACAGAGCTGCCAGATGACACATTGTGGGGCAATAAGATTGGACAAACAGTGGACATTTTGCCACTCTTATCACCATAAGGTAGGCCTCAATAGTGGCTCTAACCAATGTTTAATTGCATTTCTTTATTTTCCTCCAGTGGAGCTCTAGCTGTCTCTTGGCTCTTTTCAACACCCTCGACTCCTCAAAGTTTTGAATCTAAACTCTTGAGGTGAAGTGCCTATTTTAAGATGGCAACAAGCATTTTGACCACTTTGGAAGTCTTGTGAGCTCAAAATACTGTTTCAATCTTGAACTGAGGCCTTTTTAATGTGAAATGTTTTGCACACATGTGTGCATTTTGTTTCATGTGGCAAATGATTAAGAAGTGATTCAGTCTGATACGTTTGCCACCTGGTTCTACCCCTTCATTCTTAGCAACTCGCACAATGGTTTAGCACTGATTTTCCGTGAGAAGATATGAAGACCTTAGTTAGTGAAAACATGACTATGTCAACGGTATTAATTAATTTTCCTTGCACAGTTTCTTGACTTACCTCAGCTTTAGAAGACAAGTGATTCCCACACTGTTCTAGTTGCTCCTTGTCATTCTCTCAAAGGTAAAAAAACAAAAAAACAAAGTGAGCAAAAGGAATTGTGTGATTGGACTTTGGATCCATCCCTTGAACAGTAGGAGATAAGGAGAGCAGGAACCGACTGAATAACTCAGCTGGTTTTCTTTCATATTCCAGGAGATAAAAGTGATGGATTGGGGACATGGATTAAAGTTTAGAGCAAGGTGGGCAAAATGTTTTACTGATTGGTGGAAAAAGTACAAAAGGAGCAAAAGTGCAGAAAAGAAGAACCTTCATTAGCTCTTGTTTGTCCCAGATTTGTGAGGGTCACAGTAAAGAATGCCACAATATCCATGGGTGCAGAGTTAAACCAACTACCTTTTTATCAGAAGCAGACAAACTTCTAGACTAATTAAACTGTGTGCGAGTGTATATTGTCTCTTATTGTCAATGATTAGAGCTTGCATTACAAATGACCCAGATAGACCTTTCAAAGGATGGTACAGAAATCTATTACATGAATGTAATGAATGGTAATGCAGGCTGAGAAAGCAGTTTGTTCCAGCTTTAAGGAATTGTGATTCAGGTTGCATTTCTGAACATGGACTTGCACAAGTCACACTGAACTCTGGAGAGCTTAATTTCTGAATAGAAGATAGTATTATAATTCTCTCCCTTGGTGTTTGGAGCTATTCCTAATAGGATCTGGTCTTCAGCATTAAAAGATACCCTGTCTAGTCCTTCCTTTGGGCAACAGGGCCCAACATTACTTAGCGTCCCTTCCCCACCTGGTGTTCCCCTTAGAAGAGTAACAGTTCTTTGGCTTGGAAAGTGTTCCCCAATGTCACCCACTGGATTCCACTGATGGGAACAACCCTGCCTAGCTAGGGTTGCATTTCTAATAGATCATGGGCTATGCCCTCTTAAGCCAGTTTCCAAGGCATGACTCTCACCCTAACAACAGGCGTTTACTTTCACCAACTCTTCATGCTGTGTTTTTAATCACATTCCACACAAAGTCTGGAGCAAGACCAAATTTTCTGGAGCAAGTGGTTCTAACACAGAGAGGGGTAGGAGAGAGGTCACAGAGTGGTTGGAAGTCTTCTAGTCTAACCTGCGCCCAGCCCAAGGCAATACTGCAGAAAAGACAGATAGATCACTGAAATAAGAATATAAGATGTGATGGGGATTAAAAAAATAGTGAGGGGTCCTTGGTGGTCTCTGAGATTGTTTTTTTTTACAAACGTTGCATTATTCAAACTAGGTAACAGCATGATTCTGCAAGAAAACAACCAAGCTCAGAGACCACCAAGGGTTCTTCATTTCAATTCTGAGCTACAAATATTCTCCTTTATTGATAAAAAAAACAGTGCTGCCAATTTTTGCATTGTTTATAATTGTTTCGTATTTATTTTTCCCAAGAGTCAAATAGCCTCCCACAGAAAAAGAGTCCTGACATTGGGAAATAACTTTGTTGTGAACATAACCTCCATGCCAGGCTACAGATTCATCATCCATACCCCAACAAGTGAGACATGGTTTTTTGCCACATGCAGAGTGCAGCCCCAATCCCAGTTGGAGACAAAGGTGAGGGGATGGCCTTTTTAAAACAAAAACACTCTGTGGGGCAAGTCTGAAAAAAGAGGTATCTACCATCATTCCAAACAGCCTCTAAAAGAGTTTAGAATAGCCTAAAAGCTGGAAAAATCCAGGAAAATTAAAGTAGATGATCATTTGCTTCAAGATGGTTGAACTAGGTATAGTAAATATCTAGCCAGGAATTTGTGCTAGGTTTTTAATTTTTATTTTCTGTGTTGTGCTAAATCTAATTTTCTTTATCCCTCTAAACAAGTTATGAAATTGGGCATTTAATTTCATTCGTATTTCACACTATGTCCATGAACATAGAGAGACAAGAATGTGTATTAGTACCATTTTTATCAAACTTTTTTTCAGAGAGTTGGGGCAGAGGGTTGGTCTGTCAATAACAACAATAACTCTTTTTTGGATTTTTCTTTCTTAACTTCATTCAGGCTGTGGTACTGTGGTGATATGTATGTAGCTCTGTATTTAGTCTCTTCCACTCTTCCACTGTGAAGGTCTTCATTTTAATACCAACCTTCTTTTTTATATATTTCTTCTCTCTGTCTCTGTCTCTCTCCCCACCCTCTCCCTCTCTTTCTTCCACCCCTCCAGAAAGTTTTATTGTATTCATCTCCTGTGAGTTTATCTCCCAAGATAGAAGAAAAGGTTGAATTCTCTAGTAACTACACCTCCAAGTACAAGCAGGTGGCGCTATAGAAATGATTTTAACATTTGTATTTTGATTTGTCGGTTACCTGAAAGGCAGCACAAGGTGTGATAACCCTCTCACACAGACATGCTCCTGATAATAGGGAGGATAATAGGGAGGTATCTCTTGGAAGATAGATGGTGGCAACAGGAACCACCAAGCAGCTCCCCAAAATCTAGCCCATGGAGATGTCAAGAACTTCTGGGGCAGAAGGCCTGGGACCTGGGGTCCCCCCTGCTTCCATCATTCTTAGCTATCACTACATTGACATGGAAGATACTCAGTATATACTTCTTAATATAGATTTCTTTGATCAAGAGTTAGAAAATAGAAATAGAAGTTAGAAATGGGGAAAATATATTGTTATACAATATGATAGAATTACCATGTAGACACAAATGATAGAAGCTGAAAGATTATTATTAGAGATAGATAGATAGACTTCTGACCGTTTTCCATACATATGACCATAGAAGCATACCCATGGTCTCGTGATTTACATTCGGATGCTTGACAACTGACTCACATTTATGATGGTTGCAGTGTCCCAGGGTCCTGAGATCACCTTTTGCCACCTTCTGACAAGCAAGGTCAATGGGGAAACCAGTTGCATTTAACAAGTGTGTCACTAATTTAACAACTGCAGTGATTCACTTAACAAATGGGGCAAGAAAAGTTGTAAAACGGGGCCAAACTCAGCAAATTTCTCACTTAACAATATAAATTTTGGGCTCAATTGTGGTCATAAGTTGAGGACTACCTGTACTGGAACTTTTGAACGTTGGTGTTGGACTTCTAGGAATACTATGGCTACCAAAGAAAACAAATGGATCATAGAACAAATCACTTCAGAGTCCTCAGTCAAGCTACACGTGAGCAAGACTCCAATTATCATATTTTTGATATATTATGCAAAGACTTAGCTCTCTGGAGATGTCTTCAGTAGAAGGAAACAGAAAAGGAGGACAACCAGCTGCAAGGTGATAGACTCAACTACACTGGTGATGAGTGTTCTCAGAGGTGCTATTGGTATACAGGTGAAACTCAAAAATTAGAATATCATGCAAAAATTCATTTATTTCAGTAATGCAACTTAAAAGGTGAAACTAATATATGAGATAGACTCATTACATGCAAAGCAAGATAGTTCAAGCCGTGATTTGTCATAATTGTGATGATTATGGCTTACAGCTCATGAAAACCCCAAATCCACAATCTCAGAAAATTAGAATATGACATGCAATCAATAAAACAAGGATTGTACATAGAACAATATCAGACCTCTGAAAAGTATAAGCATGCATATGTACTCAGTACTTGGTTTGGGCCCCTTTTGCAGCAATTACTGCCTCAATGCGGCGTGGCATGGAAGCTATCAGCCTGTGGCACTGCTGAGGTGTTATGGAAGACCAGGATGCTTCAATAGCGGCCTTCAGCTCTTCTGCATTGTTTGGTCTCATGTCTCTCATCTTTCTCTTGGCAATGCCCCATAGATTCTCTATGGGGTTCAGGTCAGGCAGTTTGCTGGCCAATCAAGCACAGTAATCCCACGGTCATTGAACCAGGTTTTGGTGCTTTTGGCAGTGTGGGCAGGTGCCAAGTCCTGCTGGAAAATGAAGTCAGCATCCCCATAAAGCTCGCTGCGGAAGGAAGCATGAAGTGCTCCAAAATCTCCTGGTAGATGGCTGCATTGACCCTGGACTTAATGAAGCACAGTGGACCAACACCAGCAGATGACATGGCTCCCCAAATCAACACAGACTGTGGAAACTTCACACTGGACTTCAAGCATCTTGCAGTGTGTGCCTCTCCATTCTTCCTCCAGACTCTGGGTCCTTGGTTTCCAAATGAGATGCAAAAGTTGCTCTCATCAGAAAAGAGGACTTTGGACCACTGAGCAACAGACCAGGTCTGTTTTTCTTTAGCCCAGGTAAGACGCTTCTGATGACATTTGAAGCCCATGTCCAGGATCCGTCTGTGTGTGGTGGCTCTTGATGCACTGACTCCAGCCTCAGTCCACTCCTTGTGAAAGTCCCCAACACTTTTGAATGGCCTTTTCCTGACAATCCCTCCAGGCTGCGGTCATCCCTGCTGCTTGTGCACCTTTTCTTCCACACTTTTCCCTTCCACATAACTTTCTATTAATGTGCTTTGATACAGCACTTTGGGAACATCCAACTTCTTTTGCAATTACCTTTGAGGCTTTCCTTCCTTATGGAGGGTGTCAATGATGGTTTTCTGCACAACTGTCAGGTCAGCAGTCTTTCCCATGATTGTGATTCCTACTGAACCAGACTGAGAGACCATTTAAAGGCTCAGGAACCCTTTGCAGGTGTTATGGCTTAATTAGCTGATTAGAGGGACACTTTGAGCCTAGAATATTGCACCTTTTCACAATATTCTAATTTTCTGAGATTGTGGATTTGGGGTTTTCATGAGCTGTAAGCCATAATCATCACAATTATGACAAATCACGGCTTGAACTATCTTGTTTTGCATGTAATGAGTCTATCTCATATATTAGTTTCACCTTTTAAGTTGCATTACTGAAATAAATGAACTTTGCACGATATTCTAATTTTTTGAGTTTC
>CM019149.1:140175139-140197134 GCA_009733165.1 Naja naja
AAAAAGCTTTTCCATGTGGAAAGAGAGGTTTATAGAGGTTCTCCTTTGGCTATAAGCTAAAAGCAAGCTGCTTACCCACAAGGATTCTCTTCGAAACAGGAGATATATTTCTTGTCTGGAAAGTAATTGTCAATATTGTGAATGCCGGATGGCATCAGAACATAGACCTATGTCTGATTAGTTTACTACCATAAGTTACAAGGAAAGCTGACACACTTTCTTCACATCAAAACTGTAACTCACACACACACAAAGAAATAGAGCAAGCACATTTCAGGTTTCAGATATGGCAAAGCAGATTAGTTGGATAATAAATTAGAGCTGTGTAGTTGGCAGGGGCATACTTTATTGAAAGAGAGATTCTTTTGACTGGAACCTCATGAGGTGGTATGAGCATAATGAAAAGACACAAAGATGATAAATTAGAGTAAATGTGATAGAAACTCAATGTGCTATTTAGATTTGCATTTAGGGAAGAGCTGAATTGGAGATTTAATCCATACAAGTCACATTGGAGTATACCCATCAAAAGAACAGACTACATGCAAACAGACTCCAATACACTACAGGGCAATATTTTTCTGTGGATACTTGTAAAATTAAGATGAAGATATGGGTAATATGGAGAGATTGTCTATAAATGTCACATCAAGCCGCTTCTACATTATCAATCAATGTCTATCTGGCAGTGTTAAACACAAGAAAACATTCAATGAAGTTGATTTACTAAAGGATGTAAAAATGCACACCCAATTTCTAGCCCAAAGATAATCATTGACTCTGAACATGCATGGGCTTAGCTGGTGCATATGCAAAGTGAAGTCTGAAAAGCAACGCAGTCAGATTTAAGCATAAGCAACCTTGCCAAGCTGACAGTCTAACAAACAACTTGGACAAGTAACACAAGTTTTATGTGGGGCCCTTGGTGCTTTCTGAACTTGGTTTTTTGCAGACATTTCATTATCAAACTAGGTAACTTCACCAGTGCTAGTGCTAATATTACTAGCACTGATGATGTTACCTAGTTTGAGCAATGAAACATCTGCAACAGTGGTGGGATTCAAAATAATTTACTACCGGTTCTATGGGTGTGGCTTGGTGGGCATGGCTTGGTGGGCATGGCAGGGGAAGGATACTGTAAAATCTCCATTCCCCCCCTCCAGGGAAGGATACTGCAAAATCCCATTCCTTCCCCACCCCACTAACCTGTTTTCCAGCTCCATTCTCCTGTTCAGGGAAACAAAAGAAGACCCAGCTAATCAGCTGGGACTCGGGAGGCAGAGAATAATTGGGGGCAGGGCCAGTCAAAAGTGGTACTTGCTGGTTCTCCAAACTACTCGAAATCTCTGCTACAGGTTCTCCAGAACTGGTCAGAACCTGCTGAATACCACCTCTGATCTGCAAGGAAACAACCAAGCTCACAGAACATCAAGGACCCCTCATTTCAACCTTGACCTTCTCCTTTATTGGTAACACAAACTTTATATTTGAGAGGGTTATTTTTGATATGTATCTGTACCTAGAAATACTTTGGTATTGAGAATGGATATTCAAGGATTTAATGCTATCTCACCAACAGTCTGAGACAGAGATAAAGAGATCTCTGTATACGGAGCCTAATATTCCTTGATCCTAGACTCCTATGGTTGAAACTTAGTTACTTCATACATGGTTTTGTCACTGTGCATGTATGTACTTGTATGCATGTGTGTTGCTATACAGCATCTATGTACAAATTGGGAACCATCTATTTGTAGAACACTCGGGCATAACATGATCAGCTAAACTGTTATGGTAGTTCTTCCTCTATATAACATCTGACGCAGACCATGACAGAGACTGCCTCCTGGGTTGCACGGTGATTAAATTGATTCAGTGTGTAGAAAGTTAGCACCCACACTTCTCCTAGAAGAGTGAAATATTCTAGGAAATATTAAAAAGTCAGAATATTATATTTCCCTGGATGAGAAAAGGAGAAACATGTTTTTAAAGACAAGCAGCTCCCTGCAGCCCCCTACCCCACCCCCACCCCCTTCAGCTCCAGGGTGAGGTGATGGGATTAAGACATGGCCCTCAGGACATGATAAAATTAGCCCTCTACCCATCCCACCACATGGCACTTGAGAAGATTACATCACCCAGCAAGATTCAACCAAGCCTGGGACTCAAGACAACCTACAAAGTTACCCTTGCATGGCCCCATGGGAGTCTGACAACCAATCAGAATACATTTCTTGCCATGGGAACAGGAAGCAAGTTCAAAGCCCAACAGAGGGTATAAATCTCTCTCCCTCTCTCACCCATGTGCTCCATTTTGCCCAGGACATCAAACCCCATGTGGTCCTGTCCATCATTAAACCATCCTTCCAAGCAGTCTCCATGTTTCCAGTGTCTTTCTTCCCACTTGGAACTGAATGCAGATGGACATTTCCTCCAACAGGTGTAACTCTACTCATAAATTCTACCCTAACTAAGCCAAAAGTCAGGTAAAATAAAAAAATCTCATTTTTTATTTTAAAATAATCATAAATGTGCAAATACCCCTTTTAAATTAAACTAAATTAATTAAATTAATATTCAAAGGCCTTCTCAGGTTTTTCACCTTCTGAAAATAAATTGCTGATAACCACAGAAGAGTGTCTCAGTTCTGAAATTTCCTGCAGAAATATACTTTAACACCACACCAGAGAAAATCCATCGTGTTCGTCTCATTCTTTCAAACAGTACCTGAGTTAAAAGATTATTTTTCCTTCTGCTTTTACATTTTTTATTATCTTTGTTTAATGCCATGATTATTGCATCATTGTGAGTTGTCTTGAGATCAGCAAAGAAGAAAGTTGGGATCTTTAAAAAAAATAAAGACACAGTTCATGCACTAAAGAATTTAAAAAGTGTGGTTTGAGATCTTCTAAAGATTGAATATATTAATACATTTAGGATGATGCTGGATTAATGTTGAAAAAGCAGGAATCATTTAAAATATAACTGGCCAAAAGAAAACCTCTTAACTCTGGAACCTAAATAGGCTACACCAAATATTCCATTTACTTCAATTAGAATCAGAAATAGCATCAACTGTAAAGAATGGCTGTTAGATATATAACCTGCAATGCTGGCCAGAACACTACAGCAGGAAGGGCAAAGAGTTAAATAAATTCTGCTATCTTAGACAACAGTTGTGGCAAATAGCAAAAGAAGCAGAACAGACGGCCAAAAGACTGCTGAGCTTTTAATAACCGTGTGAGTTCAGTATCCATGGAATAAGTGTATTAGTGGAGAAAACATAGCATATGGGTATCTCTCCATGGATTGCCTATGGTGTTTGTACATCTGTCTCTCACCCTCTGTAGGGAGAACTTCACAGGCACTATTGCTTTCACAGAAGGAAAAATATGTCATTACAAGGTACACAGATTCCAGTTCTGCATGACCCAAAGAAGAAAAACAGAAAATATCCTCCTATGATTTGAAATGACTATCAAGTTAGTGGTGGTTTTTATAGTATGTGTCAAATTTGCACTGAAATTCAGACTTCCAAGACAGGTGTGGCAAACTGAGGATGGCTCTGAGAAAGTGGAGCAGATGATCATAGCAAAAAACAAGGAATTAGTGAGTGGACCAGTTCCTTGGAACCTCCCTGGATAAAGAGGATACAAGATCGCCCACAATGTCCTTTAGACAGCTGCTCCTCACAAGGATACTGCAGGATAGTGGTTTTCCATGGGTGTGAACACTGGAGATAACAGGATCTTGCTCAGCAAAAACTTTTAAAGGACACTAAGTTTCCAAACCTCACTTTCTAATCATTTTTAGAAATTGCTCATTAACTATTTCTAAGCTATTTACAAGGACAAGTTTGAAAGCACCAGGTGAGTCTGCCTTTAATACTGATTATTTTTAATGATAATCTTAAGAATTTAAAAAATCTGAAAGAGGCAGAAAAAAAGATAAATAAGAGTTTGATCCTAGAACATTACAGCAGACTAAGGGTCCATATAAAATGGGCACATTGGAACATTTATAATAAAATTTTGGTATGAATTATAAAATACAAACAGCCTTCCATGGGAAACAGATTTTGCTTCAGTTTTTATCATAGTAACATAGATAAAGAATGTCATGATTTCAAAAACTGGACACTAGAGGGGACTAAAGATTTTAGGTATCGGAAAGATATATAGGTTTGCAAGATGGTGCAAAATATTATGATAATAAAAATACTGAAGGAGACTTCTGAAGAATGGAATAAGAAAATAGAAGCCACTATACTAATAATGTCAATAATGGTGTCTATGGACAGACTATATCCAAAAGATGTTAAAGAGGAAATGAGTGATGTAGTGCAAATTTTATCTAAGAAAATGAAGTATTGAACATGGAACTACAATTTAGAAGCTATGAGAATCATTTGCAAAATGATACTTCATTGAATCTATAAAAGAAATTGGCTAAAGTTTTAAAATTTAAAAGAGAAATAAAAATGGCAAACCAAAGTAATTCTTTCCTACTGGATTTACAAAAGAAGCACTCTTTGTAAAGCTTTGAAGAACTCTGCATAATGAGACAAAGAAGAAATGAAAAGAAATCAAATCTTATGACAATATTTGAACAAACTAAATAGTAAGACTTTAGAAGTAAAAGGAAGGAATATAAAGTTAGCTTATTTGATCAAGATTAAAACAAAGTATGCTGTTAATTCTGACTACCATTTATGAACTCTCTGCTAACATCAGGAATGAAAAGTTTATGTTTTATGGATTTGCTTATAGATAAGAACTGAGATATGGAATGAAAAGATAAATGTTGTAACTTTAGAGAGGATGAAGTTACCAAATTTGGATTTACTTGTAGTTATGGAAATAGAAAGTAATTTCTTTATATATTTATTTTGTCTTCAGTTTACTTTTCTTTTTCTGTTTTTCCTTCTATTTTTTATTCCTTCTTTCTCTCTATTCCAACATTTCTCAACTTAGCAACTTTAAGGTATATGGACTTCAGCTCTCAGAGTTCCCCTGCCAGCATGGAGATTGTATCTTACTATTGCTAAAGTTGTGAAACACTGCTCTATTCCCTTTTCTTTGTTAAGTCTACTTTGCATTAGATTTATTATAATAAAAATTATTAATAAAATATATACATATATACTGAATTATTGTACAAATAAAATAAGCGAGGGACCATTTGGGGACCACACAAAGACTTAAATGTCATACCCCTTGCAATTTCTCCTTTGAAATATTTTATTCATCTATAATACCCCCAATGGTTGATGCCATTTTGATCCTTAATGTACTAAAAAGGAAAAGAAAAAAATTGTTTCACTCTCCCTGGAGTTGCCAATAAAACAATTAAGAACTGCTCTTAGTGTTTTAAAAAAATAACATTTCTGGTTTGTTTATTTATTTATTCAATTTATAAGTCTGCCCTTCTCAAACATATACTCCGGGCAGTTAACAGGGGAAAAAAAGAAGGTAAATCATTCTCATACACATTCAATTTTATCTCTGCTAGTATGAATTAGAAGCTTTCTTAAAAATGAACACCAAAATAATAAGCAGAAATCTTCTTAATACCATATTCCATGAAGTTGAGGTAAAGTTTCATTACAATAATCTCGCTAACTTCTATAATCTACTATAGGAACTGAATATAATTATAATTATATTTATATCACACAATGCTTTTCACTTTGTTTACTTATCACCCCAAAAAATAAAACACTGGGAATCCCAATGACAATATACTATGTTTCTATTATTTTTTTCTTCAAAAGAAGGAAACATCTTTCAGCTTGAGAAGATACTTTCAGATTTTTTAAAAGTGTTCTATTTCCATATTTGCTTAAAATAGAGGAAATGTCAACCATGCACAGTCATCATTGTTAAGAATAAGGCATATTGTCTAACTCTCTTTGAAAGAGCCCTTGCTCCATTTGAGAACCATTTTTCCCCACACAGATCAAACAATGCTATTTATTATGCTTGAGGCACAGTACAGGTGAGCAGAAACAGATGTCATATAGGGGAATTATCTATCCCAGCACAGTCCTGCAGCAGCAACAAAAAGCCTATTCCTTCCTGAGCAGATAAATAAAGACTTCTATTAAAGTTAATATTTCCTTCTGTTCTTGAGAACAGGGGAAATACTAACAAGCTCTACCAAGTGGCAAGTCTCATAATCTCATAAGAAAGAAAAGTCTGCCCTGCCTCTTAAGGGTGTAACGGGATTTTTTTAAAAAATCCTAAAGTTCTTCACTTACTTTCAAAAAAAGCCATTTGCAGGCTTTCAATAATTAATCCTCACAAGCACTCCAGTGGTTAAGCGAAGCAAGTATTAACCTCATTTCATTGAGCACCAAAAAAACCAAAGATGATAAGCAGAGAGAGCATGTCTGGGGACCCAATTATGCTCGTCACAGCTAGCATAAGATCTTTGGAGAAGTTCAGGCCAAAGAGAAAGCAGCTTGTTTTTCAAGATACATTCAAAGGTGGCATACATGGCTCCAGACAAATAAGGGGAAGGGGGGATTCATTTCTGGAGCACAATGCTGCATTTAGTGAATGCCGGTCCAGAAAGCTAATATTCAAGATCTTTCAGGCTTTTATAAAGATCCATGCAGCTCAAATAGTGAGTGGATCCCTCCCAAACTCCCATGGCAATCTGATCCATTCCATGTCCTTTCTCATTCAAGATGCCTTCTACAGTTGTTTTCACATGAGAATGATTTAATCTGATTCATTGGCTGGAATGCATTTTCTCAGGTTGGCAACATGACCCTGGAAATCTGAGGGTTATTTGTAACTGTCCAACTAACACAATACACAACATTCATTTTTTTAAAAAGGAAGAATAAAATCTCTGTAGTTTACTAAAGGCAGTTTTATAAAACACACTCCAAATCATTACCTAAATAACCATCACTTAATTAGGGCTGTATTGATGTTTGTTTTATAAATGTATTATTGGGAGTATTTAGTCATTTCACAGGCAATTTTAAGATAGGATTTTCCAAATTTCTGATTCCCTTGTAATAAGTAACATACAGGAGCACAATACTTGGTCTCATCCTCTTGGCTCTTTACCATTGGGCACAAACAATGTACCTGGATGACTCCATCTATCATTATAAGTGAACCAGAAAATCTTTTTTCTCTCCAAACATGCCAGATTCAAAAGCCAAAAACGAGCCTGCCAGAATCCCTGTTTTGCACATAATAATAAACCACAGAGAGGTTTCTATTGATTTATTAACTATGCCTGTTATTAGAAGAAATGAAGGAACTATTGTGTTCATTAACACATTACTTAATTTTATGTATGACAATATTCTGAAACTTTCTGAATTTCAACTCCATTGTATGCAAGTGATGTGTTTAAAATATATTTAAGTTTTTTGGGGGTTGCTAAGAAATAGAGAGGATGGTATTTCATTCAGTACATCTTCCAGTAACATCATGGGGCCTTCTAACAATGAGTGCCTATTTTCCAAGGCAACCATAGCTTCTAGTTCAAGCTATGACAGTAATTCCAGACATATTTTACACAATACATTTAGAGTTACTGAATGCATGCAAACAAGGTCTTTTCTTCTGATTACTCTTTTGATATATGGGGCTGCACAGAGCTTCTGTATAAATCATCCAGGGAAAGTTCCAGTAACTCTGCCTATTTTTTCTGTTATGATTATATGTCCTGGTCATTACCAACTAAATTCCTAAACATCTTTCTATAAGTGAGACAGATTGCCTCACCTAAACTAAACCTTTGGAGAAATGTCTTTGGAGATTCTCAATCATCCAGATCACGGTTGTCTCAAAGGTGCTTTTTTAAAAAAAAAGCCAAATGGACTTTGTTTTTCTTTGAAGACTTCTTAGCCAAGAAGCTTAGTTTTGAAAAAAGCACCTTTGGGACTTTGGAAAAATGATGAAATCATTTGGTTTCAAGATTACTACATCTGAATGCAACATTCAGATAACCACTAGATGCCAGCAAAGAGACAGGGTTTCCTGTGCCCCTGAGGGATACACAGACCTTTGCAACTCATTTCTGATAGCCTTATTCAGTTTCTCAAACTGTTTGATGTGGGAACGGTGACTATGGCATATATTTGCAAATTCTTTTAAATTTGTTCTGTCATGCAGAACTTTTATTCAAGAAGCAGCAGAAGAATATGGATGAGTGCTGTTTAGACTTGCACACACAATCTCTCATACCTATACCCACTAGTAATGTTGCTATTTTTGTGCATGTATATATGTATAGTTAATATATATTGTTGTTCACATCCCACATACACTCCAGGTCAAAGAAGATTCGGTGATAATCAATTTACCTTTGGTTTCTCATCAAGCAAGCAGAATACCAAAGGTCCAGTTACTCTTATTAAGCATTTACTACCCTGTTCCCTTGGAGAGCCACAGCCAAGGCATTAGCACTACAACCCACACTGATCTTTGTCAATTACACGACGGTATCTGAGCTCTAACCAGCTTTAAATTGAATCAGGGCAGAATCATCTGTACAAAAAGAGCCTGCATGCTTGCCTCCCAATTCTAACACTGGAAAAGGATGAGGGAAAAAAAGTTATACACTTCATAATGGCCTTCTCCCCCATAATGAACAGGGAAAATAAATTAGATTCCCTAGCTAAGGGTATATTTATGCAATTTCATTATGTGCCCATGAGCAAGCCTGGTTTTCACCAAGATAAAAATTGAGCTCTGAGCAACATGTGCACTAAATAAATGGAGTGAATTAACAATTGAACAAGCAGCGTGAAAAGAGAAGCTGTGGAACAATGTCAAAACCGGAGGGGTGGGGAATAATTACATGCATAAACACATGTACATATTTACACATATCTCTGTGTGTATTTTATGTATGTATACACACACACACATGTAGATAGAAATTATAGATGTTGGCTGCTTAAGTGACAATGTTACTCTACTGCCAAATGACAAAGCTGCTACTTCTGTTGGTAACAAAAGTGCTGCTTTTAACAAACGGCAGCAGAAGAGCAGGGTGGGAGCAGATTCAGAGAGAAGCCTGACATGAAGCCCTTTAGCTTTCTCGTCCTCATTGCTTGCAAGCCACAGCATATTGTGATATTTCTTCAACTTCCTCCCAACCGCCTCATCCCAGAATGAAGGGCTGATGCTCTTTCCTCTATTGCAAAACTTGACAAGAAGTATGGAGTCCAATTATACCAATGCTGCTCATTTCCTTTGCTGCAGAAATTCCCAGTTTGGACATTGCTTTCAGAAGGTATGAAGTCAAAAAGTTAAGAGGGTGGGCAGGAGTGGACATTCAGCAGGAGGCTCCTGGTCATGAATTGGGAAGAAGAGCATTCCAGGGGAAATTTTGTTGCCTGCAACACCAAGTGAGCCCTCTGCTCTACTCACTACCTTGCTGGCTAATGCAGCTCTTTTAGCAGACTGGACATGCAAACCTTTAGGGTGGAGGTGCTAGAGTTGACCAGGGATGGTAGTGGCTGCCACCTCAGTGGCAGTGGCAAAGGTACAATGTGGGAAAACCTCTATCTGGAGTCTGGAGGTACCAAAGCTGGAGCTCCAAATGGCCATGAAACAGAGAAGGTACAGAGAGAGTGAAATGACAAAGAAAGAGTAGAATGAAATGCAGTGCAGAGCTGGACTCACCCTGGACAGAGAACCCAGTGCCTGGAGACACCAAGCCAAACGGCGGCAGCAGTGAAGGTACGGCAAAGGTAAAGGTGGAAGAGTGGAGGGGAGAACAAATCCGGGGCTGGAGCTGGGACCAGAATTGGTCTGGAGTGATGATGGGCTGGTGACAGACTGGACCTTGCCAGAAAGATCAGATACTGGACCAGAGACAGGAGATCAGAGACCTGAGGCTGGAGTGATCTCAACTGGATCCGTATCAATCGGGCTTCCGACCTGGTTTCAGCACAGAGACGGCATTGGTCGCTGATGGATGATCTCTGGAGGGCCGGGACAGGGGTTTTCCTCGGTCCTGGTCCTATTAGACCTCTCAGCAGCTTTTGATACCATTGACCATGGTATCCTTCTGTGATGCCTCGGGGTTGGGTATGGGGGCACTGTACTTCAGTGGTTCACCTCCTACCTCTCGGGGCCGCAGTCGGTACTGGCAGGGGACAGAGGTCCACCTCGAGGGTGCTCTCTTGTGGGGTGCCTCAGGGGTCTTCCCCTGCTATTTAACATCTATATGAAGCCGCTGGGTAAGATCATCCGTGGTTTGGGTGAGTTTCCATCAATATGCAGATGATACTCAGCTGTACATCTCCACCCGAACCAGATCGGTGATGCCCTCTCCCTGATGACCCAGTGTTTGGATGCGGTACGGATCTGGATGAACGGAAACATGCTTCATCTCAACCCGGCCAAGACTGAGTGGCTGTGCATACTGGCATCACGGCCCAGACAGGATTATCCATCTTTAACCATAGGGGGAGTGGTGTTGCCCCCTGTGGATAGGGCACAGAATCTCGGGGTCCTCCTGGATGTACGGCTTCGATTGGAGGAGCAGGTGGGGGCCGTCGCCAGGGGGGTTTTTGCCCAGCTCCATTTGGTTCACCAACTACACCCTTTTCTGGACCGCGATGCCCTGAGCACAGTTACTCATGCCCTTGTTATCTCCAGACTCGACTACTGCAACGCTCTCTATCTAGGACTACCCTTGCATACCATCCGGAGATTACAGCTGGGGCAAAATGCGGCGGCGCGGGTGGTGATGGGAGTTTCCTGGTTCTCCCATGTTACCCCCCTCCTGCGCTGTCTGAATTGGCTGCCGGTTGTGCTCCGGGTGAGATTCCAGGTGTTAACTTTAACATACAAAGTCCTTCATGCCATGGGTCCGCAATATTTAAGGGAGCAACTCTTGCCGACATCGAGCACTAACCGCCCTGTGCAATCACATAGGCAAGGACTCCTTGGGGTCCCGTCGGCTGGCCAATGCCATCTGGCGGTCCCCCGACGATGAGCCTATTCTATCGCGGCCCCTGACCTCTGGAACCAACTCCCCCTGGGACTCCATCTGGCCCCTGACCTCCCCCCATGAATTGAAGACCTGGTTATTTAACCAAGCCAGGCTGTGACCCTTTGGGGGGAGTTATCATGGTTTTATTATGTATTTATGTAATTATATTTCAATGGGGCTTGTTAGTTTAATTCTTTTTTAATTATTTATTGTTCTTGTTGTTTTAGTTGTGAGCCAGTCTTGAGATGGGGCTGACATACAAGTCTCATTAATTAATAAATAAATAAATAAATAAATAAATAAATAAATAAATAAATAAACAGGCCATTGCTGGGACTGTCTATGAGGGATGAAGAGGTGGGTTCTAGGTAGCATAGGAGTTTGGGTTCCTGAAGGAGATAGGAGTGACAATCCCAGGGTGAGACCATAAGGGTCACTTGTATGATTATGTGATTGGATGCTTATCATCCTCCTACCCGAGGGAAAGAGTGTCTATGTGGATGCAGCCACTCCCCCAGCTGGCCAGTAGGAGATATCAGTTTTGGGGGTGGGGGTGGGGCTGAGATGAGTGAAGTCTCCTGCTGATGCTGAGCGTTAGCACTTAAATGCCCCAGGAGATTGCATCTGGGGTTTCAGGGCAAGGCAACATATGAGTGGTGGTGGGAATGGAGCATTTAGATGGGAGTCAAAGAGCAGGCTGTTGAAGGGCAAGATACCCCAATGTTTAAGACAGATGGCATGTCCCAGCCCTCTGAACTCATGCTCAGACTCTGGACAGCCGGCCCTCAGAGGCCTAAGACCCGAGTCTTCATTTGCTGCTGATGAATGCCAGGTCAGTTAACAAAATCTGTGATCTCATTGGGGAGGAATAAGCCAACCTGGTGTGCATTATGGAGACCTGGCTCCTCTCCTCTCAGGGTTGTCCTCTCAGGGATGTATCCAGCCAGGTTTAGGGTTTGGCACCAACTAAGACCTCAGGGCAGGGCAGGAGAATGGCAGTTCTCATTCAGGAACCTCTCTTGGCTTTCAGAAGGCATGGGCCCCAAGTATGACCCTGTTTCTCAGGGTGGGCTCTTGGGATTATTGTTGCCACCCTCCCTGCTGCATAGCAACCTTCCTGCCTGAGCTGCTGGAGGCCATTAATCAGGAGGGATGTGAATCTAGATAACTGGTAACTCCATTTCCCAGGCATCTCTAATGGACCTTCTTCCTACTTAGAGTACATCTGAGTGATTTTATTTGTCAGAGGTTCCACAAACTCTTCTGCATAGCTCTGGAGATGGCCATCCAAGCTCTCTTTCCTGAAGCGAGATTGGGTGGCCTTGAACAGAGCTGCCAGATGACACATTGTGGGGCAATAAGATTGGACAAACAGTGGACATTTTGCCACTCTTATCACCATAAGGTAGGCCTCAATAGTGGCTCTAACCAATGTTTAATTGCATTTCTTTATTTTCCTCCAGTGGAGCTCTAGCTGTCTCTTGGCTCTTTTCAACACCCTCGACTCCTCAAAGTTTTGAATCTAAACTCTTGAGGTGAAGTGCTATTTTAAGATGGCAACAAGCATTTTGACCACTTTGGAAGTCTTGTGAGCTCAAAATACTGTTTCAATCTTGAACTGAGGCCTTTTTAATGTGAAATGTTTTGCACACATGTGTGCATTTTGTTTCATGTGGCAAATGATTAAGAAGTGATTCAGTCTGATAGGTTTGCCACCTGGTTCTACCCCTTCATTCTTAGCAACTTGCACAATGGTTTAGCACTGATTTTCCGTGAGAAGATATAAAGACCTTAGTTAGTGAAAACATGACTATGTCAACTGCATTAATTAATTTTCCTTGCACAGTTTCTTGACTTACCTCAGCTTTATAAGACAAGTGATTCCCACACTGTTCTAGTTGCTCCTTGTCATTCTCTCAAAGGTAAAAAAACAAAAAACAAAGTGAGCAAAAGGAATTGTGTGATTGGACTTTGGATCCATCCCTTGAACAGTAGGAGATAAGGAGAGCAGGAACCGACTGAATAACTCAGCTGGTTTTCTTTCATATTCCAGGAGATAAAAGTGATGGATTGGGGACATGGATTAAAGTTTAGAGCAAGGTGGGCAAAATGTTTTACTGATTGGTGGAAAAAGTACAAAAGGAGCAAAAGTGCAGAAAAGAAGAACCTTCATTAGCTCTTGTTTGTCCCAGATTTGTGAGGGTCACAGTAAAAGAATGCCACAATATCCATGGGTGCAGAGTTAAACCAACTACCTTTTTATCAGAAGCAGACAAACTTCTAGACTAATTAAACTGTGTGCGAGTGTATATTGTCTCTTATTGTCAATGATTAGAGCTTGCATTACAAATGACCCAGATAGACCTTTCAAAGGATGGTACAGAAATCTATTAAATGAATGTAATGAATGGTAATGCAGGCTGAGAAAGCAGTTTGTTCCAGCTTTAAGGAATTGTGATTCAGGTTGCATTTCTGAACATGGACTTGCACAAGTCACACTGAACTCTGGAGAGCTTAATTTCTGAATAGAAGATAGTATTATAATTCTCTCCCTTGGTGTTTGGAGCTATTCCTAATAGGATCTGGTCTTCAGCATTAAAAGATACCCTGTCTAGTCCTTCCTTTGGGCAACAGGGCCCAACATTACTTAGCCCCTTCCCCACCTGGTGTTCCCCTTAGAAGAGTAACAGTTCTTTGG
Organism: Naja naja; assembly: GCA_009733165.1. Taxonomy (NCBI): domain Eukaryota; kingdom Metazoa; phylum Chordata; class Lepidosauria; order Squamata; family Elapidae; genus Naja; species Naja naja. Next base: position 140,188,815 of record CM019149.1, read on the forward strand.
CTTGGAAAGTGTTCCCCAATGTCACCCACTGGATCCCACTGATGGGAACAACCCTGCCTAGCTAGGGTTGCATTTCTAATAGATCATGGGCTATGCCCTCTTAAGCCAGTTTCCAAGGCATGACTCTCACCCTAACAACAGGCGTTTACTTTCACCAACTCTTCATGCTGTGTTTTTAATCACATTCCACACAAAGTCTGGAGCAAGACCAAATTTTCTGGAGCAAGTGGTTCTAACACAGAGAGGGGTAGGAGAGAGGTCACAGAGTGGTTGGAAGTCTTCTAGTCTAACCTGCGGCCCAGCCCAAGGCAATAGTGCAGAAAAGACAGATCACTGAAATAAGAATATAAGATGTGATGGGGATTAAAAAAATAGTGAGGGGTCCTTGGTGGTCTCTGAGATTGTTTTTTTTACAAACGTTGCATTATTCAAACTAGGTAACAGCATGATTCTGCAAGAAAACAACCAAGCTCAGAGACCACCAAGGGTTCTTCATTTCAATTCTGAGCTACAAATATTCTCCTTTATTGATAAAAAAACAGTGCTGCCAATTTTGCATTGTTTATAATTGTTTCGTATTTATTTTTCCCAAGAGTCAAATAGCCTCCCACAGAAAAAGAGTCCTGACATTGGGAAATAACTTTGTTGTGAACATAACCTCCATGCCAGGCTACAGACTCATCATCCATACCCCAACAAGTGAGACATGGTTTTTTGCCACATGCAGAGTGCAGCCCCAATCCCAGTTGGAGACAAAGGTGAGGGGATGACCTTTTTAAAACAAAAACACTCTGTGGGGCAAGTCTGAAAAAAGAGGTATCTACCATCATTCCAAACAGCCTCTAAAAGAGTTTAGAATAGCCTAAAAGCTGGAAAAATCCAGGAAAATTAAAGTAGATGATCATTTGCTTCAAGATGGTTGAACTAGGTATAGTAAATATCTAGCCAGGAATTTGTGCTAGGTTTTAATTTTTATTTTCTGTGTTGTGCTAAATCTAATTTTCTTTATCCCTCTAAACAAGTTATGAAATTGGGCATTTAATTTCATTCGTATTTCACACTATGTCCATGAACATAGAGAGACAAGAATGTGTATTAGTACCATTTTTATCAAACTTTTTTCAGAGAGTTGGGGCAGAGGGTTGGTCTGTCAATAACAACAATAACTCTTTTTTGGATTTTTCTTTCTTAACTTCATTCAGGCTGTGGTACTGTGGTGATATGTATGTAGCTCTGTATTTAGTCTCTTCCACTCTTCCACTGTGAAGGTCTTCATTTTAATACCAACCTTCTTTTTTATATATTTCTTCTCTCTGTCTCTGTCTCTGTCTCTCTCCCCACCCTCTCCCTCTCCCTCTCTTTCTTCCACCCTTCCAGAAAGTTTTATTGTATTCATCTCCTGTGAGTTTATTTATCTCCCAAGATAGAAGAAAAGGTTGAATTCTCTAGTAACTACACCTCCAAGTACAAGCAGGTGGCGCTATAGAAATGATTTTAACATTTGTATTTTGATTTGTCGGTTACCTGAAAGGCAGCACAAGGTGTGACAACCCTCTCACACAGACATGCTCCTGATAATAGGGGAGGATAATAGGGGAGGTATCTCTTGAAGATAGATGGTGGCAACAGGAACCACCAAGCAGCTCCCCAAAATCTAGCCCATGGAGATGTCCAAGAACTTCTGGGGCAGAAGGCCTGGGACCTGGGGTCCCCCCCCTGCTTCCATCATTCTTAGCTATCACTACATTGACATGGAAGATACTCAAGTAGCATATACTTCTTAATATAGGATTTCTTTGATCAAGAGTTAGAAAATAGAAATAGAAGTTAGAAATGGGGAAAATATATTGTTATACAATATGATAGAATTACCATGTAGACACAAACGATAGAAGCTGAAAGATTATTATTAGAGATAGATAGATAGATAGATAGATAGATAGATAGATAGATAGAATTCTTTATTGGCCAAGTGTGATTGGACACACAAGGAATTTGTCTTGGTGCAAATGTTCTCAGTTTACATAAAAGAAAAGATACATTCATCAAGAGTCAAGAATCATAAGATACAACACTTAATGATAGTCATAGGGTACAATAAGCAATCAAATCATACTAGGAAACAGTCAATATAAATCGTAAGGATACTAGCGACAAAGTTACAGTCATACAGTCACAAGTGGGAGGGGATGGGTGATAAGGAGTGATGAGAAGATTAATAGTAATAGTAGTGCAGTAGTACATAGTTGGACAGTGTTGAGGGAATTATTTGTTTAGCAGAGTGATGGCGTTTGGGAAAAAATGAACTTGAATAGTATTATTATTGTTACTGGTATTAGTATTGTCTATGAAATAAATTGAGCATTATTACTATTATTATTTTAACTACTATTAATCTCAGAATTATTACTAATATTTTGTAAATCTAAAATGACTCAGACAATACACTTTTCACCAAGCAATGTATATAAATAGAAATTATTTAAAAAAAGATACTGTAGTGAATAGTTTCTGCCTTTTAGGATTGACCGCCAACACTAAAGGAATTAGCAGTCCAGAAATACACCACAGACCTGCACTTGATAAGAGAAACAACAAAGGTTTTGGAAAATATATTTAGATACAATATTGTATTCATATTTACAAAAAGATAATATAATGGCCCTTAATTTGGCATCACAATTGGGACAGGAATTTCCATTACTAAGCAGGGCAGTTGTTTAATGAGTCGTGCCCAGTTTCATGACTTTTTTTAGTTGTTAAAATGAATCACAATAGTTGTTAAGTTACGCAAATATGGCTTTCACCACTGACTTTGCTTCTCAGAAGCAAAGGAAGATGGCAAATGGCAATCCCATGACCCTGGGACATTGACCATTGTAAATACACAAGAGTTGCCAAGTGCCCAAATTTTGATCGAGTGATCATGGAGATGCTGTGTCACTTTTTTTCAGTATTGTTTTAACTTCAAACAGTCGCTAAACAAATAGTTGAAAGTTGAGAGAACTCCCTCTAATCATGCAAGTGGGTTCCCCTTGTGACACTCTATAGAAACAAAAGTTAGAATGTGAAGAAAGATAGAAAGAAAGATTACAGGTAGTCCTCGACTTACAATGGTTCATTTAGTGACCATTCAAAGTTACAACGGCACTGAAAAAAGTGACTTCTGACCGTTTTCCATACATATGACCATAGAAGCATACCCATGGTCTGCGGATTTACATTGGATGCTGACAACTGACTCACATTTATGATGGTTGCAGTGTCCCAGGGTCCTGAGATCACCTTTTGCCACCTTCTGACAAGCAAGGTCAATGGGGAAACCAGTTGTTTTAACAAGTAAAATACTAATTTAACAACTGCAGTGATCACTTAACAAATGGGGCAAGAAAGTTGTAAAAACGGGCCAAACTCAGCAAATTTCTCACTTAACAATATAAATTTTGGGCTCAATTGTGGTCAAAGTTGAGGACTACCTGTACTGGAACTTTGAATCTGGTGTTGACTTCTAGAATACTATGGCTACCAAAGAAACAAATGGATCATAGAACAAATCACTTCAGAGTCTCACGTGAGCAAGACTCCAATTATCATATTTTTGATATATTATGCAAAGACTTAGCTCTCTGGAGATGTCTTCAGTAGAAGGAAACAGAAAAGGAGGACAACCAGCTGCAAGGTGATAGACTCACTACATAACTGGTGATGAGTGTTTCAGAGGTGCTATTGGTATACAGGTGAAACTGAAAAATTAGAATATCATGCAAAAGTTCATTTATTTCAGTAATGCAACTTAAAAGGTGAAACTAATATATGAGATAGACTCATTACATGCAAAAAGATAGTTCAAGCCGTGATTTATCATAATTGTGATGATTATGGCTTACAGCTCATGAAAACCCCAAATCCACAATCTCAGAAAATTAGAATATGACATGCAATCAATAAAACAAGGATTGTACATAGAACAATATCAGACCTCTGAAAAGTATAAGCATGCATATGTACTCAGTACTTGGTTTGGGCCCCTTTTGCAGCAATTACTGCCTCAATGCGGCATGGCATGGAAGCTATCAGCCTGTGGCACTGCTGAGGTGTTATGGAAGACCAGGATGCTTCAATAGCGGCCTTCAGCTCTTCTGCATTGTTCGGTCTCATGTCTCTCATCTTTTTTTTTGGCAATGCCCCATAGATTCTCTATGGGGTTCAGGTCAGGCGAGTTTGCTGGCCAATCAAGCACAGTAATCCCATGGTCATTGAACCAGGTTTTGGTGCTTTTGGCAGTGTGGGCAGGTGCCAAGTCCTGCTGGAAAATGAAGTCAGCATCCCCATAAAGCTCATCTGTGGAAGGAAGCATGAAGTGCTCCAAAATCTCCTGGTAGATGGCTGCATTGACCCTAGACTTAATGAAGCACAGTGGACCAACACCAGCAGATGACATGGCTCCCCAAATCAACACAGACTGTGGAAACTTCACACTGGACTTCAAGCATCTTGCAGTGTGTGCTCTCCATTCTTCCTCCAGACTCTGGGTCCTTGGTTTCCAAATGATGCAAAAGTTGCTCTCATCAGAAAAGAGGACTTTGGACCACTGAGCAACAGACCAAGTCTGTTTTTTTTAGCCCAGGTAAGACGCTTGATGACATTTGAAGCCCATGTCCAGGATCCGTCTGTGTGTGGCTCTTGATGCACTGACTCCAGCCTCAGTCCACTCCTTGAAAGTCTCCAACACTTTTGAATGGCCTTTTCCTGACAATCCTCTCCAGGCTGGTCATCCCTGCTGCTTGTGCACCTTTTTCTTCCACATTTTTCCTTTCCACATAACTTTCTATTAATGTGCTTTGATACAGCGCTTTGGGAACATCCAACTTTTGCAATTACCTTTTGAGGCTTTCCTTCCTTATGGAGGGTGTCAATGATGGTTTTCTGCACAACTGTCAGGTCAGCATGATTGTGATTCCTACTGAACCAGACTGAGAGACCATTTAAAGACTCAGGAACCCTTTGCAGGTGTTATGGTTTAATTAGCTGATTAGAGTGGGACACTTTGAGTCTAGAATTTTGCACCTTTTCACAATATTCTAATTTTATGAGATTGTGGATTTGGGGTTTTCATGAGCTGTAAGCCATAATCACAATTATGACAAATCACGGCTTGGCCTATCTTGTTTTGCATGTAATGAGTCTATCTCATATATTAGTTTCACCTTTTAAGTTGCATTACTGAAATAAATGAACTTTTGCACGATATTCTATTTTTTGAGTTTCACCTGTACAAAGCACCTTGGCATAAGAACATTTGTTTTAATATTCTAGCCATGTACATGTGAACTTGTGCACAGCTACAAAATATTTATTTTTTAATAATCCAACCATGTGAATACAGACTCTCACATTGTTAAAACTTCATGTTGCAACTGATCACCTCTCCAAACAATGCCCTTGTATGGTGCACAATTTATATACTACTGTATTACCATTGGACAGTCTGAAGCACCACTTGGGAACAGATCTTTCTGGAGAAACCCTATCTATGTGAACACTTACAATCTAACTTTACGTTTACTTAGGCTAAAGTATTGTGATCCCAGGAAGAATGTTCTGGGGGCTACAGAACACATCAGCTTTTGTCTCTAAGAGGCAGCATCTCAAATCCTTCTTCACAACACCTACAGGAAAATTGCATGACAGGTATTCCTCGACGTAAAACCACAATTCTTTTCCCTAAGCAAGACAGTTGTTAAGTAAGTTTTCCCCACTTTTACCACCATTCTTGCCACTGTTGTTAAGTGAAGCACTGAATTGTTGTTAGTAACACCTGTTGTTTAGTGAATCTTACTTTATTTCACTGACTTTGTGTTACAAAAATGCAGGATGATCATTAGGACCCTGGGACCCTGCAACCATCATACAGTAAATGCATGCCAGTTGCCAAGTGTCCGAATTTAGATCACATGACTGTAAGGGGTGCTGCAATAGCCTTAAGTGTGAAAGTGGTCATCAGTCACTTTTTTCAGTGCCATTGTGACTTCAAACAGTCACTAAACGAATGGTTATAAGTCAAGGACTGCCTGGATTTCCTTTTAAATACTTCTAATGCTGGTATCAGAACAAAAATGAGTGGATAGAGGCAAAACTTGTGTGGGTTCAAAAACGCTTTGGATCCAAAGGAGTCAAAATTCTCCTGATCCTCAACCAGAATTCCCAAAACAGAAAGAGTTTTGTATTGGTCTACCAGTTGATGTATAACCTTTTTTTTAATTTAGAAGATAATGGTTCAAACTTACTCCCCTCCCTGCAGGAAAGTTCCATCCTTCTTTCATTTCCAGTTAAGTCAGATTTGTAACCGGGAGCCTAAAATAAAGATGAATTTCTCTCTCTTAGGACCAACTTAGATATTAAGCTGTATATAACATGAAGCTCACATAATCTCCCTCCCACCCTCTCCCCTCCCCTCCACTGTTGGGCTCGAAATGAGATTGGTATCACCAAACTGAGGAGGATGCTTGAACTATTTCTACACCAGCAAGCAGCTTCTATTTCTAAAAACATGATCCATATATAAAAGATGCAACCTCAGTGTTAATAGTTAGGATAATAATTTTCTGAAAAGAGAAAGGAAAAAAAAGAAAAGGGAAACCCATCCCCCAAGGTATGTTCTTTTAAAAAAATGATCCTACTGCTTGAAACTTTCTTCCTTACCCCTTTCAAAACCTCTCCCATTCTAAAGTGGCCAATATGGATTAAGAATCCATGTGGTAAATCAGGTGTCAATTCCATCCAGTGTTGCATGACATTATTTTAAAAGTATGATAGATTCTGCCACTAGAGTTATGGACAAGAAGAACACATGCATTGTTAATACATAAATAATCCAAATAATACAAACTATTCAACTCATTTTAGTCTGAAATGTGGCAGCAATAGGACAAATCAAACCACAAATTTTATCTCTAACAGGAAGGTGATTATAAGCATTATGAAAGAAAGGAAGGAAGGAAGGAAGGAAGGAAGGAAGGAAGGAAGGAAGGAAGGAAGGAAGGAAGGAAAGAAAGAAAGAAAGAAAGAAAGAAAGAAAGAAAGAAAGAAGGAAAATAAGAAAATAAGAAAATTTATATGGCCACCCAACTCATTCCCAGTAATTCCAGATAGTTTACAAGGATAAAACCCATACAAAAATACAAAAGCAATAACACCCACCTCCACTTGGGCAGCAACAATCAAAGGAATCATTTAATGGGCTCCATATCACTCTGGAGTCCCCAGACTGATTGGCATAACCACGTGTTCAGGGCCTTGCAAAAGAATCTCAAAATCAAAGCTATTATTAGGAATTAGCTTAAGTATCCTTTAAATACAAAGTTTTTTTCTGTATTAACCTCAAAGTAAGATCACAGGAAAGCAATGCTGTGTTATTTAAAACAACTCTACTAGTTTACAAGTTACTAATAAAGCAGAATATTTGTAGATCCGAATATTTGTAGTTCAGAGTCTGAATCTGAATCTCGGGGAAGATGAGCTGGAACAAGAGCCAAGAGAGATTGAGAGGGCAGCTCTATTGGCTTTGGAGGAAACTGGGGAAGGGCAGAATCAGTCCAGGCAAGGCCTTTCTGAATTAGTAAGGCCTGCAGACGGGAAGGAGCAGGAGAGACAGAGTTCAGGAGAATAGCAAGGACTATCCCCTTCTGTTCCTAGAACAAGGGGGGAAGAGAGTAGGTGAGATCAACGCAGATTGAGTCAGCTACAAGGAAGGAGAGTGTCCCGCTTCCTTTCACAAGCCACACCTGGGGACTGAGATGTAAGGAGGTGCCGGTGGGAGGGGCATTCGTCATGAACAAGCGTTGAATCTGTGGAGCCTTGTGTGCACTTGCCAATGCCTGGAGATTGCTGTATTCTGTCTTGTGGGGCTTCCCAGATTGGCTTCACTGAACTTCTACTTGTTACTGTTTGGCTAACCTGACTTATTGGACTGCTGGACCTGGTTACTGTTTGGCTAACCTTGCTGACTGGACTACTCACAGCCAGCTTCTGAACAGGGTGGGATTCAAATTGTGTGGGCATGGCTAGGTGGGCTTGGCTAGGTGGACATGGCCATGTGACTGGTGGGCGTGGGTTCTTTTCTTTTTGCAGCACCCTCCCCATTTTGGGGGCTTTCTGGGCCTCAGGAAGCCTCCTGGAGGGATGTTTTGCTCCCAGGAAACTTCCCAGGACGGAAAATGAAGGGTGCTGCACCAGAGAAGCCTCCCAGGTGAAGCAGGTAAGCATTTAGGGGAATCACAGCTGATCATTAGAGGGGGAAAATACCTTAAGGAGTGATCGG
>CM019149.1:140198134-140370001 GCA_009733165.1 Naja naja
TGACTCCATCTATCATTATAAGTGAACCAGAAAATCTTTTTCTCTCCAAACATGCCAGATTCAAAAGCCAAAAAACGAGCCTGCCAGAATCCCTGTTTTGCACATAATAATAAACCACAGAGAGGTTTCTATTGATTTATTAACTATGCCTGTTATTAGAAGAAATGAAGGAACTATTGTGTTCATTAACACATTACTTAATTTTATGTATGACAATATTCTGAAACTTTCTGAATTTCAACTCCATTGTATGCAAGTGATGTGTTTAAAATATATTTAAGTTTTTGGGGTTGCTAAGAAATAGAGAGATGGTATTTCATTCAGCACATCTTCCAGTAACATCATGGGGCCTTCTAACAATGAGTGCCTATTTTCCAAGGCAACCATAGCTTCTAGTTCAAGCTATGACAGTAATTCCAGACATATTTTACACAATACATTTAGAGTTACTGAATGCATGCAAACAAGGTCTTTTCTTCTGATTACTCTTTTGATATATGGGGCTGCCACAGAGCTTCTGCATATAAATCATCCAGGGAAAGTTCCAGTAACTCTGCCTATTTTTTCTGTTATGATTATATGTCCTGGCCATTACCAACTAAATTCTAAACATCTTTCTATAAGTGAGACAGATTGCCTCACCTAAACTAAACCTTTGGAGAAATGTCTTTGGAGATTCTCAATCATCCAGATCACGGTTGTCTCAAAGGTGCTTTTTAAAAAAAAGCCAAATGGACTTGTTTTTTTCTTTGAAGACTTCTTAGCCAGAAGCTTAGTTTTGAAAAAAGCACCTTTGGGACTTTGGAAAAATGATGAAATCATTTGGTTTCAAGATTACTACATCTGAATGCAACATTCAGATAACCACTAGATGCCAGCAAAGAGACAGGGTTTCCTGTGCCCCTGAGGATACACAGACCTTTGCAACTCATTTCTGATAGCCTTATTCAGTTTCTCAAACTGTTTGATGTGGGGAACTTGACTATGGCATATATTTGCAAATTCTTTTAAATTTGTTCTGTCATGCAGAACTTTTATTCAAGAAGCAGCAAAGAATATGGATGAGTGCTGTTTAGACTGCACACACAATCTCTCATCTACTATACCCACTAGTAATGTTGCTATTTTTGTGCATGTATATATGTATAATTAATATATATTGTTGTTCACATCCCACATACACTCCAGGTCAAAGAAGATTAGGTGATAATCAATTTACCTTTTGGTTTCTCATCAAGCAAGCAGAATACCAAAGGTCCAGTTACTCTTATTAAGCATTTACTACCCTGTTCCTTGGAGAGCCACAGCCAAGGCATTAGCACTACAACCCACACTGATCTTTGTCAATTACACGACGGTATCTGAGCTCTAACCAGCTTTAAATGAATCAGGGCAGAATCATCTGTACAAAAGAGCCTGCATGCTTGCCTCCCAATTCTAACACTGGAAAAGGATGAGAAAAAAAGTTATACACTTCATAATGGCCTTCTCCCCCATAATGAACAGGAAAATAAATTAGATTCCCTAGCTAAGGGTATATTTATGCAATTTCATTATGTGCCCATGAGCAAGCCTGGTTTTCACCAAGATAAAATTGAGCTCTGAGCAACATGTGCACTAAATAAATGGAGTGAATTAACAATTGAACAAGCAGCGTGAAAAGAGAAGCTGTGGAACAATGTCAAACCGAGGGTAGGGATAATTACATGCATAAACACATGTACATACTTACACATATCTCTGTGTGTATTTTATGTATGTATACACACACACACAGTAGATAGAAATTATAGATGTTGGCTGCTTAAGTGACAATGTTACTCTACTGCCAAATGACACGCTGCTACTTCTGTTGGTAGCAGAAAGTGCTGCTTTTAACAAACGCAGCAGAAGAGCAGGGTGGGAGCAGATTCAGAGAGAAGCCTGACATGAAGCCCTTTAGCTTTCTCGTCCTCATTGCTTGCAAGCCACAGCATATTGTGATATTTCTTCAACTTCCTCCCAACCGCCCTCATCCCAGAATGAAGGGCTGATGCTCTTTCCTCTATTGCAAAACTTGACAAGAAGTATGGAATCCAATTATATTAATGCTGCTCGTTTCCTTTGCTGCAGAAATTCCCAGTTTGGACATTGCTTTCAGAAGGTATGAAGTCAAAAGTTAAGAGGGTGGGCAGGAGTGGACATTCAGCAGGAGGCTCCTGGTCATGAATTGGGAAGAAGAGCATTCCAGGGGAAATTTTGTTGCCTGCAACACCAAGTGAGCCCTCTGCTCTACTCACTACCTTGCTGGCTAATGCAGCTCTTTTAGCAGACTGGACATGCAAACCTTTAGGGTGGAGGTGCTAGAGTTGACCAGGGATGGTAGTGGCTGCCACCTCAGTGGCAGTGGCAAAGGTACAATGTGGGAAAACCTCTATCTGAGTCTGGAGGTACCAAAGCTGGAGCTCCAAATGGCCATGAAACAGAGAAGGTACAGAGAGAGTGAAATGACAATGAAAGAGTAGAATGAAAGGCAGTGCAGAGCTGGACTCACCCTGGACAGAGAACCCAGTGCCTGGAGACACCAAGCCAAACGGCGGCAGCAGTGAAGGTGCGGCAAAGTAAAGGTGGAAGAGTGAGGGGAGAACAAATCCGGGGCTGGAGCTGGGACCAGAATTGGTCTGGAGTTGATGGGCTGGTGACAGACTGGACCTTCCCAGAATCAGATACCTGGACCAGAGACAGGAGATCAGAGACCTGAGGCTGGAGTGGTCTCAACAGGCCATTGCTGGGACTGTCTATGAGGGATGAAGAGTGGGTTCTAGGTAGCATAGGAGTTTGGGTTCCTGAAGGAGATAGGAGTGACAATCCCAGGGTGAGACCATAAGGGTCACTTGTATGATTATGTGATTGGATGCTTATCATCCTCCTACCGAGGGAAAGAGGTGTCTATGTGGATGCAGCCACTCCCAGCTGGCCAGTAGGAGATATCAGTTTTGGGGGTGGGGGTGGGGCTGGATGAGTGAAGTCTCCTGCTGATGCTGAGTGTTAGCACTAAATGCCCCAGGAGATTGCATCTGGGGTTTCAGGGCAAGGCAACATATGAGGTGGTGTGGGAATGGAGCATTTAGATGGAGTCAAAGAGCAGGCTGTTGAAGGGCAGATAAACCCCCAATGTTTAAGACAGATGGCATGTCCCAGCCCTCTGAACTCATGCTCGACTCTGGACAGCAGGCCTTCAGAGGCCTGAGACCCAGTCTTCATTTGCTGCTGATGAATGCCAGGTCAGTTAACAAAATCTGTGATCTCATTGGGGAGAATAAGCCAACCTGGTGTGCATTATGGAGACCTGGCTCCTCTCCTCTCAGGGTTGTCCTCTCAGGGATGTATCCAGCCAGGTTTAGGGTTTGGCACCAACTAAGACCTCAGGGCAGGGCAGGAGAATGGCAGTTCTCATTCAGGAACCTCTCTTGGCTTTCAGAAGGCATGGGCCCCAAGTATGACCCTGTTTCTCAGGGTGGGCTCTTGGGATTATTGTTGCCACCCTCCCTGCTGCATAGCAACCTTCCTGCCTGAGCTGCTGGAGGCCATTAATCAGGAGGGATGTGAATCTAGATAACTGGTAACTCCATTTCCCAGGCATCTCTAATGGACCTTCTTCCTACTTAGAGTACATCTGAGTGATTTTATTTGTCAGAGGTTCCACAAACTCTTCTGCATAGCTCTGGAGATGGCCATCCAAGCTCTCTTTCCTGAAGCGAGATTGGGTGGCCTTGAACAGAGCTGCCAGATGACACATTGTGGGGCAATAAGATTGGACAAACAGTGGACATTTTGCCACTCTTATCACCATAAGGTAGGCCTCAATAGTGGCTCTAACCAATGTTTAATTGCATTTCTTTATTTTCCTCCAGTGGAGCTCTAGCTGTCTCTTGGCTCTTTTCAACACCTCGACTCCTCAAAGTTTTGAATCTAAACTCTTGAGGTGAAGTGCCCTATTTTAAGATGGCAACAAGCATTTTGACCACTTTGGAAGTCTTGTGAGCTCAAAATACTGTTTCAATCTTGAACTGAGGCCTTTTTAATGTGAAATGTTTTGCACACATGTGTGCATTTTGTTTCATGTGGCAAATGATTAAGAAGTGATTCAGTCTGATACGTTTGCCACCTGGTTCTACCCCTTCATTCTTAGCAACTCGCACAATGGTTTAGCACTGATTTTCCGTGAGAAGATATGAAGACCTTAGTTAGTGAAAACATGACTATGTCAACGGTATTAATTAATTTTCCTTGCACAGTTTCTTGACTTACCTCAGCTTTAGAAGACAAGTGATTCCCACACTGTTCTAGTTGCTCCTTGTCATTCTCTCAAAGGTAAAAACAAAAAACAAAGTGAGCAAAAGGAATTGTGTGATTGGACTTTGGATCCATCCCTTGAACAGTAGGAGATAAGGAGAGCAGGAACCGACTGAATAACTCAGCTGGTTTTCTTTCATATTCCAGGAGATAAAAGTGATGGATTGGGGACATGGATTAAAGTTTAGAGCAAGGTGGGCAAAATGTTTTACTGATTGGTGGAAAAGTACAAAAGGAGCAAAAGTGCAGAAAAGAAGAACCTTCATTAGCTCTTGTTTGTCCCAGATTTGTGAGGGTCACAGTAAAGAATGCCACAATATCCATGGGTGCAGAGTTAAACCAACTACCTTTTTATCAGAAGCAGACAAACTTCTAGACTAATTAAACTGTGTGCAGTGTATATTGTCTCTTATTGTCAATGATTAGAGCTTGCATTACAAATGACCCAGATAGACCTTTCAAAGGATGGTACAGAAATCTATTACATGAATGTAATGAATGGTAATGCAGGCTGAGAAAGCAGTTTGTTCCAGCTTTAAGGAATTGTGATTCAGGTTGCATTTCTGAACATGGACTTGCACAAGTCACACTGAACTCTGGAGAGCTTAATTTCTGAATAGAAGATAGTATTATAATTCTCTCCCTTGGTGTTTGGAGCTATTCCTAATAGGATCTGGTCTTCAGCATTAAAAGATACCCTGTCTAGTCCTTCCTTTGGGCAACAGGGCCCAACATTACTTAGCGTCCCCTTCCCCACCTGGTGTTCCCCCTTAGAAGAGTAACAGTTCTTTGGCTTGGAAAGTGTTCCCCAATGTCACCCACTGGATTCCACTGATGGGAACAACCCTGCCTAGCTAGGGTTGCATTTCTAATAGATCATGGGCTATGCCCTCTTAAGCCAGTTTCCAAGGCATGACTCTCACCCTAACAACAGGCGTTTACTTTCACCAACTCTTCATGCTGTGTTTTTAATCACATTCCACACAAAGTCTGGAGCAAGACCAAATTTTCTGGAGCAAGTGGTTCTAACACAGAGAGGGGTAGGAGAGAGGTCACAGAGTGGTTGGAAGTCTTCTAGTCTAACCTGCGGCCCAGCCCAAGGCAATACTGCAGAAAAGACAGATAGATCACTGAAATAAGAATATAAGATGTGATGGGGATTAAAAAAATAGTGAGGGGTCCTTGGTGGTCTCTGAGATTGTTTTTACAAACGTTGCATTATTCAAACTAGGTAACAGCATGATTCTGCAAGAAAACAACCAAGCTCAGAGACCACCAAGGGTTCTTCATTTCAATTCTGAGCTACAAATATTCTCCTTTATTGATAAAAAAACAGTGCTGCCAATTTTTGCATTGTTTATAATTGTTTCGATTTATTTTTCCCAAGAGTCAAATAGCCTCCCACAGAAAAAGAGTCCTGACATTGGGAAATAACTTTGTTGTGAACATAACCTCCATGCCAGGCTACAGATTCATCATCCATACCCCAACAAGTGAGACATGGTTTTGCCACATGCAGAGTGCAGCCCCAATCCCAGTTGGAGACAAAGGTGAGGGATGGCCTTTTAAAACAAAAACACTCTGTGGGGCAAGTCTGAAAAAGAGGTATCTACCATCATTCCAAACAGCCTCTAAAAGAGTTTAGAATAGCCTAAAAGCTGGAAAAATCCAGGAAAATTAAAGTAGATGATCATTTGCTTCAAGATGGTTGAACTAGGTATAGTAAATATCTAGCCAGGAATTTGTGCTAGGTTTTAATTTTTATTTTCTGTGTTGTGCTAAATCTAATTTTCTTTATCCTCTAAACAAGTTATGAAATTGGGCATTTAATTTCATTCATTTCACACTATGTCCATGAACATAGAGAGACAAGAATGTGTATTAGTACCATTTTTATCAAACTTTTTTTCAGAGAGTTGGGGCAGAGGGTTGGTCTGTCAATAACAACAATAACTCTTTTTGGATTTTTCTTTCTTAACTTCATTCAGGCTGTGGTACTGTGGTGATATGTATGTAGCTCTGTATTTAGTCTCTTCCACTCTTCCACTGTGAAGGTCTTCATTTTAATACCAACCTTCTTTTTATATATTTCTTCTCTCTGTCTCTGTCTCTCTCCCCACCCTCTCCCTCTCTTTCTTCCACCCCTCCAGAAAGTTTTATTGTATTCATCTCCTGTGAGTTTATCTCCCAAGATAGAAGAAAGGTTGAATTCTCTAGTAACTACACCTCCAAGTACAAGCAGGTGGCGCTATAGAAATGATTTTAACATTTGTATTTTGATTTGTCGGTTACCTGAAAGGCAGCACAAGGTGTGATAACCCTCTCACACAGACATGCTCCTGATAATAGGGGAGGATAATAGGGGAGGTATCTCTTGGAAGATAGATGGTGGCAACAGGAACCACCAAGCAGCTCCCCCAAAATCTAGCCCATGGAGATGTCAAGAACTTCTGGGGCAGAAGGCCTGGGACCTGGGGTCCCCCCCCTGCTTCCATCATTCTTAGCTATCACTACATTGACATGGAAGATACTCAAGTAGCATATACTTCTTAATATAGGATTTCTTTGATCAAGAGTTAGAAAATAGAAATAGAAGTTAGAAATGGGGAAAATATATTGTTATACAATATGATAGAATTACCATGTAGACACAAATGATAGAAGCTGAAAGATTATTATTAGAGATAGATAGATAGTGACTTCTGACCGTTTTCCATACATATGACCATAGAAGCATACCCATGGTCTCGTGATTTACATTTGGATGCTTGACAACTGACTCACATTTATGATGGTTGCAGTGTCCCAGGGTCCTGAGATCACCTTTTGCCACCTTCTGACAAGCAAGGTCAATGGGGAAACCAGTTACATTTAACAAGTGTGTCACTAATTTAACAACTGCAGTGATTCACTTAACAAATGGGGCAAGAAAAGTTGTAAAACGGGGCCAAACTCAGCAAATTTCTCACTTAACAATATAAATTCTGGGCTCAATTGTGGTCATAAGTTGAGGACTACTTGTACTGGAACTTTTGAATGTTGGTGTTGGACTTCTAGGAATACTATGGCTACCAAAGAAAACAAATGGATCATAGAACAAATCACTTCAGAGTCCTCAGTCAAGCTACACGTGAGCAAGACTCCAATTATCATATTTTTGATATATTATGCAAAGACTTAGCTCTCTGGAGAAGTCTTCAGTAGAAGGAAACAGAAAAGGAGGACAACCAGCTGCAAGGTGATAGACTCAACTACACTGGTGATGAGTGTTCTCAGAGGTGCTATTGGTATACAGGTGATACTCGAAAAATTAGAATATCATGCAAAAGTTCATTTATTTCAGTAATGCAACTTAAAAGGTGAAACTAATATATGAGATAGACTCATTACATGCAAAGCAAGATAGTTCAAGCCGTGATTTATCATAATTGTGATGATCATGGCTTACAGCTCATGAAAACCCCAAATCCACAATCTCAGAAAATTAGAATATGACATGCAATCAATAAAACAAGGATTGTACATAGAACAATATCAGATCTCTGAAAAGTATAAGCATGCATATGTACTCAGTACTTGGTTTGGGCCCCTTTTGCAGCAATTACTGCCTCAATGCGGCGGCATGGAAGCTATCAGCCTGGGCACTGCTGAGGTGTTATGGAAGATCAGGATGCTTCAATAGCGGCCTTCAGCTCTTCTGCATTGTTTGGTCTCATGTCTCTCATCTTTCTCTTGGCAATGCCACATAGATTCTCTATGGGGTTCAGGTCAGGCGAGTTTGCTGGCCAATCAAGCACAGTAATCCCACGGTCATTGAACCAGGTTTTGGTGCTTTTGGCAGTGTGGGCAGGTGCCAAGTCCTGCTGGAAAATGAAGTCAGCATCCCCATAAAGCTCATCTGGGAAGGAAGCATGAAGTGCTCCAAAATCTCCTGGTAGATGGCTGCATTGACCCTAGACTTAATGAAGCACAGTGGACCAACACCAGCAGATGACATGGCTCCCCAAATCAACACAGACTGTGGAAACTTCACACTGGACTTCAAGCATCTTGCAGTGTGTGCCTCTCCATTCTTCCTCCAGACTCTGGGTCCTTGGTTTCCAAAAGGGATGCAAAAGTTGCTCTCATCAGAAAAGAGGACTTTGGACCACTGAGCAACAGACCAAGTCTGTTTTTCTTTAGCCCAGGTAAGACGCTTCTGATGACATTTGAAGCCCATGTCCAGGATCCGTCTGTGTGTGGTGGCTCTTGATGCACTGACTCCAGCCTCAGTCCACTCCATGTGAAAGTCTCCAACACTTTTGAATGGCCTTTTCCTGACAATCCTCTCCAGGCTGCGGTCATCCCTGCTGCTTGTGCACCATTTTCTTCCACACTTTTCCCTTCCACATAACTTTCTATTAATGTGCTTTGATACAGCACTTTGGGAACATCCAACTTCTTTTGCAATTACCTTTTGAGGCTTTCCTTCCTTATGGAGGGTGTCAATGATGGTTTTCTGCACAACTGTCAGGTCAGCAGTCTTTCCCATGATTGTGATTCCTACTGAACCAGACTGAGAGACCATTTAAAGACTCAGGAACCCTTTGCAGGTGTTATGGTTTAATTAGCTGATTAGAGTGGGACACTTTGAGTCTAGAATATTGCACCTTTTCACAATATTCTAATTTTCTGAGATTGTGGATTTGGGGTTTTCATGAGCTGTAAGCCATAATCATCACAATTATGACAAATCACGGCTTGACCTATCTTGTTTTGCATGTAATGAGTCTATCTCATATATTAGTTTCACCTTTTAAGTTGCATTACTGAAATAAATGAACTTTTGCACGATATTCTAATTTTTGAGTTTCACCTGTACAAAGCACCCTTGTGCATAAGAACATTTGTTTTAATATTCTAGCCATGTACATGTGAACTTGTGCACAGCTACAAAATATTTATTTTTTAATAATCCAACCATGTGAATACAGACTCTCACATTGTTAAAACATTTTTTTTCATGTTGCAACTGATCACCTCTCCAAACAATGCCCTTGTATGGTGCACAATTTATATACTGAGTTACTGTGGCTTACCATTGGACAGTCTGAAGGACCACTTGGGAACAGATCTTTCTGGAGAAACCCTATCTATGTGAACACTTACAATCTAACTTTAAGTTTACTTAGGCTAAAGTATTGTGATCCCAGGAAGAATGTTCTGGGGGCTACAGAACACATCAGTTTTTGTCTCTAAGAGGCAGCATCTCAAATCCTTATTCACAACACCTACAGGAAAATTGCATGACAGGTATTCCTTGACTTAAAACCACAATTCTTTTCCCTAAGCAAGACAGTTGTTAAGTAAGTTTTCCCCACTTTTACCACCATTCTTGCCACTGTTGTTAAGTGAAGCACTGAATTGTTGTTAGTAACACTTGTTGTTTAGTGAATCTTACTTACTCACTGACTTTGTGTTACAAAAAGTCGCAAAGGATGATCACAGGACCCTGGGACCCTGCAACCATCATACAGTAAATGCATGCCAGTTGCCAAGTGTCCGAATTTAGATCACGGGGTGATCAAGGGGTGCTGCAATAGCCTTAAGTGTGAAAATGGTCATGTCACTTTTTTCAGTGCCGTTGTGACTTCAAACAGTCACTAAACGAATGGTTATAAGTCGAGGACTGCCTGGATTTTCTTTTAAATACTTCTAATGCTGGTATCAGAACAAAAATAAGTGGATAGAGGCAAAACTTGTGTGGGTTCAAAAATGATTTGGATCCAAAGGAGTCAAAATTCTCCTGATCCTCAACCAGAATTCCCAAAACAGAAAGAGTTTTGTATTGGTCTACCAGTTGATGTATAACCCTTTTTTTAAAATTTAGAAGATAATGGTTCAAACTTACTCCCCTCCCTGCAGGAAAGTTCCATCCTTCTTTCATTTCCAGTCAAGTCAGATTTGTAACCAGGAGCCTAAAATAAAGATGAATTTCTCTCTCTTAGGACCAACTTAGATATTAAGCTGCATATAACATGAAGCTCACATAATCTCCCTCCCACCCTCTCCCCTCCCCTCCACTGTTGGGCTCGAAATGAGATTGGTATCACCAAACTGAGGAGGATGCTTGAACTATTTCTACACCAGCAAGCAGCTTCTATTTCTAAAAACATGATCCATATATAAAAGATGCAACCTCAACGTTAATAGTTAGGATAATAATTTTCTGAAAAGAGAAAGGAAAAAAAAGAAAAGGCAAACCCGTCCCCAAGGTATGTTCTTTTAAAAAAATGATCCTACTGCTTGAAACTTTCTTCCTTACCCCTTTCAAAACCTCTCCCATTCTAAAGTGGCCAATATGGATTAAGAATCCATGTGGTAAATCAGGTGTCAATTCCATCCAGTGTTGCATGACATTATTTTAAAAGTATGATAGATTCTGCCACTAGAGTTATAGACAAGAAGAACACATGCATTGTTAATACATAAATAATCCAAATAATACAACTATTCAACTCATTTTAGTCTGAAATGTGGCAGCAATAGGACAAATCAAACCACAAATTGTATCTCTAACAGGAAGGTGATTATAAGCATTATGAATGAAAGGAAGGAAGGAAGGAAGGAAGGAAGGAAGGGAGGAGGGAGGGAGGAAGGAAGGAAGGAAGGAAGGAAGGAAAGAAAGAAAGAAAGAAAGAAAGAAAGAAAGAAAGAAAGAAAGAAAGAAAGAAAGAAAATGAGAAAATAAGAAAGTTTATATGGCCACCCAACTCATTCCCAGTAATTCCAGATAGTTTACAAGGATAAAATCCCCATACAAAAATACAAAAAGCAATAACACCCACCTCCACTGGGCAGCAACAATCAAAGGAATCATTTAATGGGCTCCATATCACTCTGGAGTCCCCAGACTGATTGGCATAACCACGTGTTCAGGGCCTTGCAAAAGAATCTCAAAATCAAAGCTATTATTAGGAATTAGCTTAAGTATCCTTTAAATACAAAGTTTTTTTTCTGTATTAACCTCAAAGTAAGATCACAGGAAAGCAATGCTGTGTTATTTAAAACAACTCTACTAGTTTACAAGTTACTAATAAAGCAGAATATTTGTAGATCCGGAATATTTGTAGTTCAGAGTCTGAATCTGAATCTGCGGGGGAAGATGAGCTGGAACAAGAGCCAAGAGAGATTGAGAGGGCAGCTCTATTGGCTTTGGAAGAAACTGGGGAAGGGCAGAATCAGTCCAGGCAAGGCCTTTCTGAATTAGTAAGGCCTGCAGACGGGAAGGAGCAGGAGAGACAGAGTTCAGGAGAATAGCAAGGACTATCTGTTCCTAGAACAAGGGGGGAAGAGAGTAGGTGAGATCAACGCAGATTGAGTCAGCTACAAGGAAGGAGAGTGCCCCGCTTCCTTTCACAAGCCACACCTGGGGACTGAGATGTAAGGAGGTGCCGGTGGGAGGGGCATTCGTCATGAACAAGCGTTGAATCTGTGGAGCCTTGTGTGCACTTGCCAATGCCTGGAGATTGCTGTATTCTGTCTTGTGGGGCTTCCCAGATTGCCTGCTTCGCTGAACTTCTTACTTCTTGTTACTGTTTGGCTAACCTGACTTATTGGACTGCTGGACCTGGTTACTGTTTGGCTAACCTTGCTGACTGGACTACTCACAGCCAGCGGCTTCTGAACAGGGGTGGGATTCAAATTTTGTAACAACCGGTTCTGTGGGCATGGCTAGGTGGGCTTGGCTAGGTGGACATGGCCATGTGACTGGGTGGGCGTGGGTTCTTCTTTCTCTTTTTTTTGCAGCACCCCTCCCCCATTTTGGGGGCTTTCTGGGCCTCAGGGAAGCCTCCTGGAGGGATGTTTTTGCTCCCAGGAAACTTCCCAGGACGGAAAAAATGAAGGGGGGTGCTGCACCAGAGAAGCCTCCTGGGCGAAGCAGTAAGTAAGCGAGGGGAATCCCAGCGCAGCTGATCATTAGGAGGGGGGAAAATACCTTAAGGAGTGATCGGGTGGGGAAGAATGCAGTCAGCGAAGTCGAGCATGCGCACAACATTGCACATACGCGATAAGGATTGACTGGGCAGGGAGGGGAAGGGGCGGGCAGAGAGGGGCGGGGCCAGCCAGGGGCACGATTTGCTGGTTCTCCGAACTGTGCAGAATCGTAACAACCAGATCTATAGAACCGGTCTGAACCAGTAGAATCCAACTGCTTCTGAAGGTGTGTGTGAGAGCTTTGCTGCAGGGCTTGTAGTGAATGTGGGGACGTTTGGGGGCATAGTTGGAGCAATAAAGGGAAGTTAAACCTGTTGTCTGGTTGTGTTGCTTTTGTGCCACTCCCCAGGTCATCACGCATGGGAGGTCCATAGTACTCTCTGAGCTTGCTTGTTTTCTCGCAGATGTTTCATTACCTAAACTAGATAACATCATCAGTGCTAGTGATGTTGCTTAGTTTGGGTAATGAAATGTCTGCAAGGAAACAACCAAGTTCAGAAAGCACCAAGGACCCCTCATGATTTACAACGACAGAGCATTTAAAATCATTATTCTAAGCAGGGGTGTCAAACTCGTGGGCCGCAGGTTGGATGTGTCACACCCTGGTCACCCCCACCACCGGTTTAGTAAAGGGGGAAAAGTTGCAATATCACATGAGGACAACATGTTGTCACAAGTTTGACACCCCTGTTTCTAGAGGTTGCACGACTAAATATTATTTTCATCAGCTTTCTGGGAGAGTGGGGAAAGTGTCATTAGGTAAGGAGCCAAAGTTCCCCTAAAACCTCTGACCAGCGTACAGCTTGGATCTTGTCCTAGTTCTGCACACAGAGCTTTAAAAGGCAATTGAAGTTGTTCCTCCTTTAACCTTTGCAAAGGAGAAGACAGGAAGCCAGTGTCTGAGATGGGAAAGAAAAAACTAAATTCCTGAACAGAAAGTTCTGATCAGGATTAGGTCCATGCATGATTTATGAGGAAAAACAGGGATGTCTAGCTAACTTACCTGTCCCTGCACCTTTCTCCCTTTACCTAAGTCAGAAGAAAATTCTTAATTCTCCCTCTGAGAAAACCCATTTAATCAGCCCTCCCATTATCTAATTCATCCGCAGATTAAATTCATGGTTTGACTTTTTCATGTTGCTTTTCCCAGCCTTTTGTGTTTATCTGATAGATGCTATGCTTGCTTACCTCACTAATCTCACAAACTTTCACCAATCGGAGATCAAAATGAGCTATGTTCATGTTTCATGACCACGTAATGTTGCTCCTGCAAACATTGGCTTAACCTGACATTTTGAAGTAGATTCTGGACTTCCACATAGTCCATGACAATGGAAATCTCATGCTGCTGAAAAGCATTTTAGGAGGATTAGCTACATGCTTCGGGGCTGCAATAATCCTGCTAAAAACAAATGAGTCTATAGTAACCTCTTTCCCAGCCTTCAACAATATACCGTACAGCTGAAGTGTGTGAACATCAAGCAACTCACATTGCTGTTCGTCAGCAATGCCCTCTCTGCAAGTAAGGAAGTGTTATCAGTGTGCTATTCACAAAGGAGAGGCAAGGTGGAAATAAGGTATCAGCCAGGTCAGTTGGTGTTTTTTAGGTGATTAGTTTGCAGAAGGCACTGGGGAGATTAATCAAATGAACAGAGAATGTTGTCTATGTTTATTTGTCATCCATTATTAGGCAAAGCAACCAAATTTGTGTCTTCAGATTCAACAACGTTCCTAAATCAGTTTATAGAACCTGGGAGTGAATATTTCATTATTCTTCCAGTGCCCTGCAACATGCTGTGTTAGAGATTTTAGGCTTCCTCATTCACCTCAGAAATGTGTACATCTTTTGTAAGAATGCTGCTTAACATGCATGAACACAGGAAATCAATGTGCAACAATTAAGAATTGTAAGGAATGTAAAATGTAAATGTAAAATGTAAAAAGGAACATACATTTCAGTCTGCAGCCGCTGAAATTATCAGTGGCTTTTAAGAGTTTGCCTGTACCATATTCTATTCTCTGATGAGGTTACAATATTTGCATTTTGGCACCTACTACTGATGACCAGGTATGTTCTGCAGGTAATTTTTGTTTAGTGATCACAACTGGGACATGCAACTTGGTCATTAAATGAAGCAGTCAGTAAGTGAAACTTACTGTGCTTGTGATCTCTCTTCAGCTTTCCTTTGCTTCACAGACCTGAAAAGATCATAAATGCAAGATCATTCACAAGGTTACTTTTTCATCACTGATGTAACTGCAGACAAGGACTACCTATACAGCTATCAGTTAAAAAGACATGAAGTAGCTAGTTTTCTTCTTCCTTAACTGAATTTTTATGGGGGAAAAACATTAAAAAGCACATCATAGAGATGAGACAGATTATATTCCAGAATTCCATCTAGAGGCATCTTACATGATAAAGCAGGAGTCCCCAACTCCGGGTCTGTGTACCAGCACTAGGCCGCTGTCAATGTCTGAGACAGCGCGCCATTCAAAGTTGCCACAATGCGCCATTTCAGCATTGCCATACGCGCGCAGGGGGAGGGGGTGCATGAGGGTGCAGATGGGTGTCGGGTGATGGGACTCATGCTGGCAGAGAAGCCAGGAAGGCAAGCCAGCTGTGGTGAGTTCAGAAGCCATCCAGGCCTGAAGAGTACTTTCTGGAGTTGGCCAGGGAGAACAGGGCTCGAAGAGTGCTTGCTGGAGCCGGGCCAAAAAAGTACCTGCTGGAGCCAGCCAGGGAGCAACTGGGAATAGGAAGGTGGAGCATGCTGAGTCCGTATAGCCAGTTGGCTAGCAGAAACCAGCAATGCTGGCTAGAAACCCTTTTACTTGTATTGTTTACCACGTGCCAAACTGAGACTCCACTAAAGAGACCATTTCTGCTCAGAGTGTGGCCTCTTCTTTTGCTGGCTTGGAAGCGTGACAGCCGCGGCACACCAGAAATCAAGCTGCACAAAGAAGCAACGCTTCATCCACGGGATGCAGGCAGCACACGAAACCAAGCCCCCTCCGGTCCGTGGAAAAACCTCTCTCCACAGAACCGGTCCCTGGTCCCCAAAAGGCTGTGTTAAAGGATTTAGTACAGGTAGTCCTTGATTTATAACCATTCATTTAGTGACTGCTTGAAGTTACAACAGCACTGGAAAAAAGTGACTTGGGACTGTTTTTCACACTTACGAGCCTTGAAGTCATTTGAACACCGTTTGTAACCTTCCCGGCTGGCTTCTGACAAGCAAAATCAATGAGGGGGAGCCAGTTTCACTTAACAATTACATGATTCGCTTAGCAACTGCAGTGATTTACTTAACAACTGTAGCAAACGAGGTTGCAGAATGAAGCACAACACACTTAACATTGCCTTTTTAGAAGTTTTGGAATCCATTGTGGTCGTAAGTTTAAAACTGCCTGTAATTCATATCTACAATTGAAGTCTCCCTTGATAGGAACTTGGATCAGTCAAAGGATTCAAATCCATGAGATCCAGTGGCTGAACTGAAAATGAATAAAACAATTGCTTTCACTCTATAAAGAAATTGACAGAGCCAGAAACCACTCCTAAATCCAGCTCCTTCCAGCAAGATGACAGAGAAGAGCAAGGAAAAAAATGTGTTTCTTTGGTAATTCCAGAAGGCTTACAGTTTATGCTTAAAGTAAGAAAATAAGAAGGAACACCACATTTAGGCAAGGAAAGTAGCCGCAGATCAGTAGCTGAGGCATACTATTTATTTGTCCACCTGACTGCAGCTCTGCACGCAAGTAGATCTGCCTGCTTGTTTAAAGAGGGGGGGGAATTCTAGGTGGCCTTGGGAGATATAAAACACAACCCTGTAATTCAGCACTTGGCTGACCACTTGTGGCAAACAACAATTGGCTACAGGAGACCGAGTGCCCATTTTCATAATAATGTCTACAGGTGGAGAGAACAAACTTGTCTGCCTAGACTACAGAGGCCTGCCCTGAAAAAGCATTCTGGGAGACGCCATATTGTGCGCTTCTGCTTTTTCCTTTCCCCTCTAGCATGAAGAATTAGATGGGAAGTGCTCTCTCTCTCTCTCTCTCTCTCTCTCTCTCCCTCTCTCTCTCTCTCTCTGTTTAAAAGGTAATTATGATGCCCTTCAGCTTGACTCCTGGTGAATATAAGCAGCTTTCTTGGCAATGCTATGGAAGTGGCTTAGCATTGCCTACTTCTAAGATCTTTTTTTGCCTTCCCAGACTAGCCAAGGCCTTGTGATTTTCTTATAGTCCCTCATACACACACACACACACACGTATAGATAGATATAGATAGATAGATATTATAGATAGATAGAGAAAGAAATGAGGGATATATAGATATATAGATATATCTCTCTCTGAGAAACCCTTCCTCAATCAAGGAAAAGGGTCTCTGCTGGCAGCCATTTTTATCTGTGCAAAACCCATTTTCAGTATGTTTTAACTGTGTGCTTACCAAAACCCAAACACCCTGTCTGTTTATATAATGACCTACGTACAGAACTGAGAAAGCTGCTGATGGTTGAAAGAGCACCATGGAGGTGGTGGAGGAGGAGCTTCAGCAGCAGAAAGTGGGTGAAGGAGGAATTGAAAGCTGTTCAGGCATTCTATAGAGCTGAATATCAGGGGACAAAGAACTGACAGGAGAGGATGGAGGAAAAATGATTGAATGACGGTGGAAAATCAGGATGGAAGTGTTAAGTTTGCATGAAGAGTCAGACGCGGAGTGCTTCAGTGAAGAGTTTATTAGTGACTACAGCTCATAACAGACCCACTTTGGCTGGGCTGCAGCTGCTACTTATAGCCAGCAGCCGCAGTTGCCAGCCAATCAGGGTGCAGGGTTTTCCCGCACTTTTTAAACCAATCATTTCTGACATTTTACAAGAACAGTTCAAACTAAACCAATGACATTCAAACCTGCATACATAACACCCCTCCCCACTAGGTTCAGTCCATACCAAACCCCAACCTATCTAATGTATTCTTTTAAATAGGTGGGGCTCTTACGTGTACGTTGAGACCTTCGTGGTTCAGAAGTTTTAATGTTCTCACCCAGTGAGAGAGGAAATGTGTCTGTTGACATTTCCCTACTCGGGCTTCCAGTGAAAGAAGACCCTGTTTGATTGTTACAATCTGGTCTCTCCTCCCAAACCATCTCCAGCCCAATGTCAGCACCCAAGTCAGGTAGTGATGTGCAATCTTCCACTTGTAAGGATGGATTTTGGCATTGTGACAGGTTTTGGGATGGTTCCTGTCATAATGGCTCGTTACACATGGGGTTGATTCTTGCTTGCTGATTATCCTCATGCTCCTTCCCTTCCCCCCTAGAAAAGGCATTAGGTATGGGAACTAGAGAGGAACAATTGCGATGTTCCTGAGGTAATCTGGATCTTAACTGATCAATGTGCCTGCTCCAGAGGACACCATCCTCTGTTTGCACCCTGTAAGAATGAGGGCCAGTGATTTGAGTTATTTCAGCAGGAATCCATGAAGGTTCACCCATAAGGTTCTTAGCATAAAGAGAATCACCCACACTGAACGTGCGAACTTTGCTAGTGGAATCTAGTGGTGCGTTGGGTGCGTAAGTGGGATGAAGGCGATCAAGGGGAGACCTGAGTTTCCTACCCATCAACAACTCTGCTGGGGATAAGTTAGTTGATGGGTTAGGAGTGATGTGCTGAACACTAAGAAGTTTTTCAACTTTCTCAGTGATGTCCCCAGGACCCAATTGCTGAAGCTTTTCCTTGGTAAAACGTACCATGCGTTCAGCCCGGCCGTTAGCCAAAGGGTGCCCAGGGGCTGTCAGGGCATGTCTGATACCCTGTTGTGCTAGATAGGATTCAAAAAGGTTGGATGTAAATTGAGGGCCATTGTCAGAGACAAGAACATCAGGTAACCCGTGGGTTACAAAAGCTTTTAAGCTGCTTGATGACAGCATCAGTTGTGGTGGATGCCATAGGGATACCTCTAGCCATTTGGAATATGCATCTACTATAATAAGGAAAGTGTGCCCTCTGGTAGGGCCAGCAAAATCAATGTGAATCCTAGACCATGGGCCCCTAGGACATTCCCATTCCTGTTTGGGGGCGAGAGGTGGGGCAGGCCTGACTACCTGACAGTTGGGACAAGATGCAACCCAGTTTTCAACCATTTTGTCAATACCTGGCCACCATACATAACTCCTGGCCAATCCCTTCATCCTTACAATACCTGGATGACCCTCATGTAACATTTCCAAAACCTCTCTTTGCAGTTTTGCAGGAATAACCACCCTGTTACCCCACAAAATACATCCTCTTAATACAGATAATTCAGTTTGCCTGGATTTAAAAGGTTGGGCAAGGTGAGGTAGATCTTGAAGAGGCCAACCTTTCTTAATCCAGCCTATAACAGGAGCCAATAAAGTGTCTTTGGCAGTCTCTCTGGCAATTTCAGCAGCTTGTACTGGAAGCTTGGCAACAGTTTCTGGGGAAAAGGTGTGTGCCTCAGGTTCAAAGTCCTCAGTGTGAAACGGAAGTGGGCAGCGACTCAAAGCATCAGCATGGCCAATGTCTTTGCCAGGCTTGTGGATGAGCTTGTATGAATAAGCAGCAAGAAATTCAGTCCACCTCAGCATTCTTGGTGACAGGATAGTGGGTGTAGGTTTGTCTCCTGCCACAATGCCTAACAAAGGTTTGTGATCTGTGACAATGGTAAATGTTCTCCCATATAGATACTCATGGAATTTCTTGACAGCTGCAACAATTGCCAATGCTTCCTTGTCCAATTGGCTGTAATTCCTCTCTGCTTTGGTCAAAGTGCGAGAGTAAAATGCAATAGGGGCTTCCCTCCTGCTGGGAAGCCTGTGGCTCAAACCCCCCCACTCCAAAAGGGGATGCATCACAAGTCAGTACAACAGGCAAATTCTCAGAGAACTGTATCAGTACAGCATCAGACGTGATTAGTCTTTTAATATTGTTAAATGCTGATTGTTCCTTCCTGCCCCAGACCCAAGCAGATTTTTTGTCCAATAATCTGTGTAATGGTTCTGCAATGGTTGCCTTCTGAGGTAGGAACATGTGATAAAAGTTAATAAGTCCAAGGAAGGCTTGCAAATCTGTTTTGCATTTTGGTCTAGGGGCTTCTTTGATTGCTTGAACCTTGGCATCTGTAGGGTGGATGCCATGCTTGTCAATCATATAGCCCAAGAACTCAACCTTGTCAGTTCTAAGAGTGCATTTTTCTTCCTTGACTTTTAACCCCGCTTGAATCTGGTAAGGACTTCTCTGAGTCTCTCTTGTAATTGAGTGTCATTTTCAGCAGAGATTAACACATCATCAAAGTAAGGCACTACCCCTGGCAGTCCTTGGAGCATCCTTTCCATAAGGCTTTGGAAGATGCCTGGTGCCACGCTTACTCCAAACTGTAACCTTTTACATTTGAAGGCACCTCTATGAGTCACAATGGTTTGGGCCTCTGCAGTGGCATCATCAACTGTTAGTTGTTGATATGCCTGGGCCAGATCCAATTTGGCAAAGACTGTGCCCCTGCCAAGTGAATGTAATAAATGATGCACCACTGGAACTGGATATGCTCTGTTGAAGCGCATGGTTCAATGTCCCCTTATAGTCTCCACAGATTCTTACTGACCCATCAGTCTTGACTGGTGTGACTATGGGTGTCTCCCATCTGGAGTGGTCAGTGGGCTCTAAAACTCCTTGAGCTATTAGTTTATCTAATTGTGCATCATTTTTTCCTTTAAGGCAAATGGGACCCTTCTGGGCTTTAAACGAATTGGGGGCACCTTGGGATCTAGGTTGAAAGTGATAGGGGTCCCCATATACTTGCCCAATCCATCGCTGAAGACCTCTGGAAACTCAGACTTCAAGGCCTCCTCCCATTCAGTGTTGCTCACATGATTGATGCCAGTCACCTCGATGCCTAGTGGATTGAACCACTCAAGTCCCAGCAAGCTTGGGCGTCCTTGTCCACGATGGTCAGGGGCAAATGTTTGGTGTGGCCTTTGAACTTCACGTTGAATTCTCTTGTTCCAACTACTGGAATCTTGTTCCCTTGGTAGTCTTTAAGAGTCAGTGCTTGCTTCTGGA
This sequence comes from Naja naja, assembly GCA_009733165.1. Lineage (NCBI taxonomy): Eukaryota > Metazoa > Chordata > Lepidosauria > Squamata > Elapidae > Naja > Naja naja. The sequence goes on from CM019149.1 coordinate 140,218,534, forward strand.
AATGTTTCTTCTGAATGTTGGGAAGTAGCCTGTGAATAGTGTCCCATGACACCATAGATAAATAGGAGCCTGAGTCCACTTCCATTTGGCAAGGCCTTCCTTCAATTAGTACCTTCACATGTACTTTTCTGCTTCTTAAGGGTGAAGAATGACCAATGGTGACTGTTTGATGAGTTTCATTCTTCCCATTTGCTTCTGTGTTGCGCCCCATTTTCTCACTGAAGTTGTTAGGCTTGAATTCTTTGTCAGGAAACTTCCTTCTGTGTGGTGGAGTTCTGGATGATTTGCAGACTCTTGCTAGATGACCTCTTTTTTCACAACGGAGGCAGATGGTATCAAGAAACTTGCATTCAGTGCGGGGTGGCTCCCCACAACCTCTGCAGTAAAAATCTTGCCTCTTTCTTCCCAGGTCTTTCTTTTTCTCCATTCTGAGTCTATAAATTCCTTCCTCCACCTCACTACAGTCTGATTCAGAATCTATTTGCTTGCAATGAGTTGTTGTGGACTTTTCCACATCAGGATGGCTTGAGGCCTTGTTAATTTTCTTCATGGCTGCTGCTGAGGACTTGGTGGCTTCTGCTGAGGAGGCCTCTTCTATGGCTTCCTTCAACGTGATCTTAGGTTTTAATAATAATTTGCTCTGAAGCACCTTGTCTTTGAGGCCTAGAACAAATCGATCGCGCATGGCCTCCTCCAAGTTGTTAAACTCACATGCACCCCCAATGTCTCTTAAACTTGCCATGAAGTTGTTAACATTTTTGCTTTCCCCTTGATCCCGACGGTAAAACTCGTGTCTCTTAATGAGGCACGATACGTGGGGCGTAATGGGCTCTTAAAAGCTTTTCTAAATCAGGCCAGTCCATTACCTTCACGTCTGCAGCTCCCGCCAATGCCTTCGCCATCTTGAAAACTGCCGGACCGCAGTGCGTGAGAAAAACCGCCCTCTTCCGCTTCTCGGAAATGTCGGCGAGATCGTTTCCCTCCAAATACATTTGGAAACGATCCGCATACGAGTCCCAGTCTTCTGCCGTCGGATCGAACGGGGCTGGGGTGTTCAGCGCAGCCATCTCTCTCAGCTTATTTTCCACGTCGTCTTCTCTTCAGGAAGGATCCCACCTTTGTTGCCAGTGTTAAGTTTGCATGAAGAGTCAGACGCGGAGTGCTTCAGTGAAGAGTTTATTAGTGACTACAGCTCATAACAGACCCGATTTGGCTGGGCTGCGGCTGCTACTTATAGCCAGCAGCCGCAGTTGCCAGCCAGAGTGCAGGATTTTCCCGCACTTTTTAAACCAATCATTTCTGACATTTTACAAGAACAGTTCAAACTAAACCAATGACATTCAAACCTGCATACATAACAGGAAGGGTACTTACAGAGGATTTAATCAATCAACTTCTGAACAAATACCCCAAGACTACACTAATCATCAGAGATGTGTATGTGTGTGTGTGCGTGTGTAAATAAAAACTTCGTTCTGAGATTCATTTCACAAGCAGTATCAGGTCATTTCTTTAAAAAAAATATCACAGATACAGTATTAGGAAAACTAAGAAAAAGATCTATGTTTATTGTAGGCAACACGTGCAAACATACAGCCTCATTTTATCTTGGAAAGATTTATATAATTAATATAAAAAAATTAGTCCCATACCTAAAAAAAATCCCTTTGGTCAGGGACATTTTTAAAATAAATACATAAGGCTGTTTATGAAACCTCATTCATTGGAACATCTTAATAATAGGTGAATAGCTTTGTCATTTTTATATGTTTGCTTTTCATTGCATGCATTAAAAAAATAAATCCCTGGAAGAATGAAATTCTCCCTTCCCTTTAAAAATTCTACATAACATAATGAAATCCATTATGTCTTCTTCCTGGAAGTGAGTCTACTGTGTTGCATCTTTAACACAATCAGGTAGTTTTCTCCCTAAACATGATACTATTAATCAGAAATTATCTGAAAGAAGTTGCTAGATACTGCAAATTTTCACAAGCCTGAAGGAATAAGCCAAAAATTCTTCTTTCTGGTCTCCATCCCATTCTTTCTTTTCAAAGGGAAGTAGTGGTAGGTCCACAGCTCAATAGTTAATTAAGGTGAACTGCTGCTTTTAAGCAGTCGAAGCTCATGTTACCACTGAGACACAAGAATGATCTAATCAAACACAGGGTCAGATAACTGTTATGTATGTAGGTTTGAAGTCATTGGTTTAGTCTGAACTGTTCTTGTAAAATGTTGGAAATGATTGGTTTAAAAAGTGCGGGAAAACCCTGCACTCTGATTAGCTGGCAACTGCGGCTGCTGGCTATAAGTAGCAGCCACAGCACAGCCAAATCGGGTTCGTTCTGAGCTGTAGTCATTAATAAACTAAGAGCTTGAAGCACTCCGCGTCTGTCTCTTCATGCAAACTTAACAATAACAATAACAAAAATCTTTAAAGTTGTTTTTTGTGGGAGAGAAGGGCTGCGTTAGCAACCTACATTCCTAAAAGGAAGGGCTCTTGGAAGTCAAGTCAAATGATCTTTTGGATAAAGAAACAAAAAAGCTTAAGGACAACAGTGGAAATGTATGCTAATCAAATGCTAGTCAAAAACGAGAAGGCAACAATTTGTTTTTGGCTTAATTCTTCCTAATATGGAATTCTAGAAGCAAACATTATACACCACTGCCAAAACTATACCATCTTTGCATTCTGGAATGCTCAACTGATGGCAGGGGATATTATCAGATTCCTAAAACTGTTCCGAAATTGTGCTCTTGTTGGACAACTACATCATGAATCCCAGTATGTGTTTCCTAGCTTTTGCATATAATACATCAGCTTAATTAGAATCCATCTCCAGATGATATTACAGCAGTCATTAGATTTGAAAATTATTGTGTGTTTATGAAAGCTAGACTCATAAATGGCCATTATCCAAGGGACAACTGCAAATAGTCAAATTATAGTAGAACATTCTACACTGAAAACAATGCTCAGTAAAGATCTGTTCATTTTTCCTAAATAAAACAGTAAAAAAACATTGGAATGAAATGCACAAGGTTTATCTACATAATTTGGGGTGATTTTTTTTCACATGTGGACAGTAAAGTAGTTCCAATTTCTTGATATTTTTCTATGAAGTCTCCTGTCCAAGACTGGTGAGATGCATGAAAATGGACAGAATGAATTACTTTCAAGAATTTTTAAGACAATATTATCAATCAACATGTATCCAAAACTTCAGCCCTTATTCTGCTCTTCCTTCAGTAAGACCATCTTTCCAGTGGATATAGCATTTTCTCCTCTCTTCCTATTTTTATTCTTACAGCTCTGTAACTTAGACATTAGATACTCAGACCCAGTGACTGGGCAAATAACATGCAGCAAGTTTTTCTAGTCCTACTGTAATACACTAAGTCACTATATCACACCATTTTTAATGATTGTTCTAATATAGCAACTCCAAGTTTCATAAACTATAGAATTCCCTTTTTAGGACCCTGTAATCACTAAATTCAGGGTAGAGACTGGGTGACTGAATGGAGCTGAGCATTTGCTGACTGGATGCCCTTCCTGACACCATGTGGAGCTTGCAGCAGATATTTTTCTTTGTGCCCTAAGAGACAAACATCTGTCGCTACCTAGGATTCAACTCTCCACCTTCTGTGTGGGAGGTGAGTGTCTTCACTGTTAGGCCACCATGCCGCTCATTCATTAAACTACAAAGTTCAAAATCACCAACTCATGTAGACTTAAACAACTCTTAATTATTATTTCTATACTATACATTATTTACCGCAGGAAATAAAAGTGAACATAAGACACCATGATGAATTCTGAGCATAGCCCTTTAAGGGGACGTTTTCTCACCAGATCACACATGGTTACATTCAAGAGAAAAGAACATTATGTACACTTTTAACATCGAAAAAACAGTTGCTGCTACTGAAAGCAACATCTATTCCCCCGATAAATGAAACTGACCTTGCAAGAAGATGCTTTGATTTTACTTTTTGATTAGAATATTCTGTTTATCCACATGCTTCAAAATGAACTTCTCCAGATTTTAGTTTTAATTTACAAGTCTTTAAAGTCTCAAAGAGACTTTAACACATAACACAAACAAAACTATAAAAGAATCTTATCAATGTAAAAATAAAAATATTCCCAAGGTGAAAGCTATCCTGGGACATTTTGATTCTGAAAACAAAGAAGCTACATGCATTACATAAACTGTCACCAAATAATGCACAAAGGCTCCTATTTTTCAGGCCATTTATATACAAGCCAATAATTGTAACTTTCTTAAGGATCTTTGAAAAGACATCATGACCCCTCTTTTACTAAACGTATCGGAGAGAAGAGATGACATTTACACCTGCCTTTTATTCTCAGACTCAAAGCCTGAAACCACCTACACAGTAGCCAAATTTATTGTCGCTGCAGTTAAAATGAAGCAACAACTAACATCAAACATAACTTGACCGGCCTTTCTTTTTCCTTTCCTTTTTAAAAAATGTATCTGGTTGTATATCTTGCTGATCTCCAATGCTAAATAATTTGAATTATGCACATTTATACCATCCAAATCTTTGCACACCTGAGGTGCCAAAGTGAATGAAGCACTATGTTATTCAACTTGCAATAGAATAGCCCTTCCCACCCCACGTCCCTCCTTACATATGGACTTCAACTCCTAAAAGATTCCCAGATAGGAGAACCACTCTGGATGTTCCAGGTAATATGTTGTAGGATAAAACTACAACTATATAGTAAGAACTTTTGTTTCTCCACAGTTTATATGAATAATGCAATATTGGTTTGGCTCTCAGTTCCAGAAGCCAAGAAAAAGGTTTTCATTTTAGGTGGGCTTCACACACCCACTTTTTATAATGTTTAGCCAATCCATCTGAGGTAACAGAAGTGCTTAATATGTGCCTGACTGGTTAGGGATTGGATGAGGCAATACAATGAAACCCAAACCGGACATGATGCATTCATTCTGTTATGGAGAAGGTGGCACTATCCTTAAAGGATCAGAACCATAGATGGAGTGTTTCTATATAAATCTTGGCTAATAGAGACATGGGCACTGTCTGCAACATGAAATATCATTCACCAGCTTCAGTGGTGGGATTCAAATTTGTTTACTACTGGTTCTGCGGGCGTGGCTTGGTGGGCGTGGCAGGGAAAGGATACTGTAAAAACTCCAGTCAGAGGTGGTATTTGCAGGTTCTCTGAACTACTCAAAATTTCTACTACCAGTTCTCCAGAACTGGTCAGAACCTGCTGAATACCCACCTCTGACCAGCTTAGCTGAGTGTGCCACTCATGCCCTTCATTAGCAGAGTTAAGCCAGCTTCAGTAATCCACCTAGATAATTGCAGTGCCTTATAGCTGGACTGTCTTGGGAGGATGTTATGGAAAATTTAGACAGTACAAAGCCTGGCAGCAGCAGTACTGACCTGAGTGGAGCATGGAGACCATATTATATCGGTTCTAGATTTTCTTCACTGGTTTCCAGTTTCCAGTCCAATTCCAGGTGGTAGTATCAATCTATAAAAACTTTACAGCTTGAGAACTTGGTATATGAAAAAACACGCCATCCAATATCTTCCGACACTACATGGGTGGTTCATTTATGCCACATTGAGTTCCCAGGGAAAAGGAGTACATTGTAAATACAATAAATTAATACTTTAAGATTATCAAAATGTCTGCTTAGCCCACCCATGCTGTGGAGCAACAAGCAGCAGCCTGTGAGTGGGCTTTTTTAATGGTAATCTGTCTTCAGTGGTTAAATGTACTTCCAGTAAGGCGTTTCCGCATATTCTTTACCAGGCACCAGGCAAAGGTAACTTACTTTTTTAAAAGCAACACATATAAATAAATATCCAGTTAATTAACTGATGAAATACAAGTAACTGTTTGCTTCATGGAAATCAATAACTATGAGAAACTAAAGTATAACTAATTTACAACGTAATAAAAGTTATTACACACATTTTTTGAAGAAAAAGGTGAACTCTGTTATATAGCAAAACCAAAACAAACTTTAAAAAGGTTGCCCTTGAATTCTCTTCTGCCTGCAGTTTTAAGCTCTTTATTCAACCATCACCTAAAGCAAAGAAGGGAATCCTGTGGTCATTCAAAGGTCACCAAGCAACAATTCCTAGGAACCCTAGACAGCACAGCTAATGGGGAAGTACCTATACCATTCATATTCAGTATTAGCTAGATGGCTACCCATTCTCCATCCTTGAACTAAAAATTTAGTTGATTATCAACTAATTAATCCTTATTCTCATCGCATGCCCATTTATATTGTGCATCTCACTAGCAAAAGTGTATTCACTCTCATCCTTACTTAAGACAAGAGGGGAAATAAGGCTGCTTGCTGAATTATTTTTCCATCCTAGCTTTATCCTTGGTCCTCTTCTATTTTCCCTCTTTTTAACCCACCTTTTCTATAACCCCTCTTCCTCCCTTTCAGAAAGAAAGGAAGGTGGGGGCTGGGTTGGATGCTAGAGATTAGATTGCATCTGTCTGGATATAAATAATTTACTGCTTGATGGTCAGAGTGAATTTAATTAGTCCTTGTTCTCCTGATAGAATCAGCCCACTGCTGCTAGAGCATTTCACTCTGAATTAGCCTGAAAAGGCCTAACGAGGCAGTGCTAATTTTACACACACGACATCCCCACTGCCTCCCAAAATGAGAGGGGCATGTTGCAAAATGCACATTTGGCACAGGCGATGAGCCCACTAGAAAGGCATGTTTAAAAATATATAGTACCCCCAATAAGCATACACACACACACACACACACTATATATATATATATATGATAGGTGTGTGTGTGAATGTGTATACACACACACACATACACACACACATACACACACACACACTGTATGTATGTATGTATGTATGTATGTATGTATGTATGTATGTATGTAAGCAATATACATAGCTTCCCTCAGTAGAGGAGATAACAAATAGTTTACAAACATGGCTGGCCTTCTCTTCTGCTTCCTTTGTCAAAAGCAGCAGCAACATCACCCCTCCAGGGAAGCAAGAAGATTTAAAGGGAAGAAAGAGGACCTGTAGCTGAAGAAATCTAATTTTGTCCTTATAGCAAGAAACCCATTTTACAAAGTAGGGTGTTTGCAGAAATGGAAGTGCAGTTTATACAAGCTTTTATCCTCTGACCAGAAAACAAACAAAACAAAGTGCAGTAGGGATGCCTAAATGTTTATACTGTCTTAAACCTAAAACCCAATCAAAACAGGCTTGAAGGCACCAAAAAAGCCAAGAACCACTAACCTCTTACTACAGAAGAGAACTTTGTGAGATGAAAAGCTCACTGAATGATTATCCCTGCATTCACATCCAAAGAAGGGACCCTTTGCTGCTACCTTCTCAACCCCGACAAAAGGATGCAGGACACTCTACTCAACTCACACCCCTGGCTGATCTTTCACCAAACCTCAGAGATGCACAGGGGAAGGCAATCCCTAGAGCTGTGCCACAGCTGCCCTTGTTATCTCTTGGCAGCCTGAATATTCACAGAACCTCTGTTTCAAGCATCCACTTAATTGAAAGAAGTAGGGCAGAGGAATTTCAGCTATCTTATAAAGCAGCCAATCCTTTTTCTTCCCTTTTCCCCTGGAGGCATCCACTGGCTTGCCCCCTCCCCCTGCCTCTCTTCTCCCCCCATTACAGCTGCAGAGGAGGATTTGTCCCCAATGTTGTTAGGAGGATTTAAAAAGGAGGAAGAAGGAAACCTTACAGCCTATAGCAATATAAGCTCCGAGTAAATGAGGTAGAGAAAAATTGGTTTTGCCAAGAGCAGCACAGAATATTCTGTAACTACCTTCCCATCATTCCAGCGTTCCTGGCTGACAGCAAAGCAGGAAAGGGGAAGACTCCCTCTCTCCAGACTACAATTCCCATCATTCACACAGGGTAGAAACCAGCTCTTTTGATCTGTTGAAAAGAAAACCACAGGCTGTGTGTTTCTCTACCTCATCATTTTAACAACAGTCCAGGGACATGGACATGCAATGGAAATTCAGTTCTGTTTTACTACCGGGTCAACTGGGGGCTTCAGCAGTGAAAATTGTCCCTAAAGTACACTGAGCACAAGAGGAAAAAGAAAACATTTCTTTGGTTCACTTGTCCACTTTATCAAAACAATCAAATTTGAAAAGTCAGTATATTTTGGACATATTCAATGTGCCTGCTCCAAATCCCCAAAGAATCCAAGTTTATTTCTCCCTTAGTTAATTAGATTCAAGCACTCGGATATTTTATAAGCATTTTGCCAGGGAATGTTTTAAGCATTAGTACTCTAGCATATGACCCCCCCCAAGGTAAAAAAGAAAAGTATACTTAAAACAAATTTTCAGTGGGAAGGAATTAAAAACAACATTGTCAAAATAATTGTTCACAAGGACAAAGCAGGGAGAAATGGGCATCAAATTATAGTCTGCTGCTTTTGACATTGACTTACTCATTGGCTTCGAAGCAAAATTATATTTGAGGATGCAGCTTTGGAAGTGGCCCCAGTATGTAAACTCATTCCTCATCAGCTGCCATGTTGGTGGAAAATATTTATTCTATGAATGCAAAAAGAAGCAAATGCACATTTCCTGGTGCCATTTCTACCTTATCTCATTTTTGCCCAAGTAATCCATGTTGGCCTATGCTAGATGTCAGCAAATACTTTTCTGTGCCTGCATCAATTACAACATCAGAAAAAAAGGAATGGATCACCCTTTTTGTCATTCTTCTAAGACTTTTGATTTCAGTGAACAAGGGAAGGCCCCATAAAGACAGAAAGTAGTAAATTTTGCAAGTATATCTGCCCACTACTCTGCCCTGCATAGGCACAGGGGCAGAGCCCCTGTAGCACCCTCGGCATTCTAACAGGCGTCAATTGGTCTGTTTCACGAGTGCTGTTATGAAGTCCAAGCACTGTTTTAAATCAGGGAAAATCTGCACAGAAAAGAATTAAAAAATACAAACTGGCAAATTTATAAAAGTGGTTAAAATGAGAAATTACACAGGGGCCTCCTTTACACAGCATCCTAAACCAAAACCAAATAAGTCACATTATGGTTTAACTATCTGAACCCAGTATTTATGGCTCAGAAAACAAACCATGGCTTAACACAATGAATGGTCTTATCCAAGTATTAGAAGCTCTAAACATGCTGAAATTTTGATCATAATTTTTAAATGTTAATAAAATTTTAATTACTACATACCCAGAATAGAAAAGAATGGGGAAATAGCTTGTAATCACAATCCGCTTTCCTAATAAATGTCTTTCTTCAACATTTCCTCCTGTGTCATGTGTAACAATCTAGGCTTCTCCAACTGATCCCTGACTTTCCTTTCTCTGCTCCTCAATGGTGTCTGCTACCCAATACCTGTGAAGAAGCAGCTTCTTGGATCGAGGAAGAAGAGGACAACAAGAAGGGACCCCCACAGAGACCAGAGCATTCCCTTGTCCTTCCTCACTAGTTCTCCATCTCTGCTATGTGGGAGAACATCTTTCCGCAGCTGCTTCTTCAGATGTGTCTTTCCCATACAAGTTGGCCCATAAGGCTGCTTTAGTGGGACAATGACAGGAACTCCCACTCACAATAGAATATTGAAGACTGCTGAATATGTTCTTTCCAGTGCCTGCTTCCTATTGGCTTTTTTGGGCTCATCTTCCATGCAGAACACATCTCTCATTGATGCCTTGCTAAATCTTCTTTCCTCAGTCTGGTCCCTGAAGAGCTATTCCTCATGCTGAGTTTTATTAAAGAAGCTACAGTCAGAGCTGAAGAGGATTCTCCTTCTCCAGTAAACGGCACTGAGACTAGCATTGCTAGAGTGCTCAGGTACATTTCTGTTCCTGGGATGCTGAGATTCATAAGATACTCTCAAGCAGCCTGAGGACATTTATCCTGCCAGGCAGGATAGCTGCTTTTCAGATCAGAAAGCTGATACAAATCTTTTTTGGTCCTTGAAGGCCCCTTCTGCGCCATATAGTCTCCTCCTCTTTATAACCAGGTCCTGTTTCCCCCTGACTGTAAGGCTTTGCTGATCCCATCTTCTTCCTCTTCCAATCTACCTTGTCATTGCTACACTTTATGCTGTACATTAACTATCAGCCTCCTATTGCCAAGATGGCCCTTGGAGGCATCTCTTCAGCTTTGCTGCCATTGTGCCAGTCAAAAGAGCCCCCAAGCTTCTTCTTGCAGGCTTTCTATATTAAAAGCAAGGGATGTTATGTCAGGCAGCCAACCTGTAAAGCTTGGTATAGAAATAATTTCCCCAATGGGGTAAACGGAGTGTACAAGCTGAAGGACAGGTATGTATGTTTAGACGTGAGACTGGGAAATTAGAATCTTTCTATCATCCTAAACCCTAAATTTTTAGGATTTAAATTTCATCCTAGATTTGTAAACCAATAGACCTATAAGCCAACAGATCTGGAAGCAAAGCTGCTTTCTCTCAGCTTGCTTATTCTTTATTCTTCTTTATTCTTCTTCTTATTCTTTATTCTTTATTCTTCTTTTGTCGAGTAAACTGGTCCATATTGAAGCCAGGATTTCCTGGTTCCCAGGCCTCATGTTTCCAAGCACCATAAATATTGATACTGGAGGCATTTTTAATCTAGTTACTAGCTTGGCCTCTCCAATACTTTCCATCAGGGAACTCTAGATTGCAGCAGAAATAAATTAGCATATTTTTATCACACTTTTTTTTCCTTTTGATATATAGTTTTAATTAACGTTGAAGGCAAATAATGCAAAATATCAAACACTTTGTCTCATATGTCACAATAGGAAGCTTCTTAACCAGCATGTTAGAAGAAAAGCCATCCCTGATCACCCATGATGAACATTTATGAACCTTGATTGAAAAAGTCATCTTGGATAATGATTCAAAGCAGCATTCTTCCCCTTTCTTCTTCTCTTCCCTTTTTTTTCACACCAAGAACTGCTCAATCTCTACTTTTTCTACCTCAGTTTAATATCTAAATAATTATTAATACAACTTGCTTGATGACAAGAGAACAGAGGAAAACTTTTAAAATATTTTTATTTGGAAGTGTTATGGCCCGCCAGCTGCCAGCGGAGCTGGTGGCATCATCGGACGGTAAAGAGGTTGGGGAGGAACTTGAGCCAGTTCTGGAGTCTGGGGAAGGCTCTAATGGATGCTCTGTGTCAGACGCAGAGATAGAGCCAGGGCCATCCAACATTTCCCAGCCACCGGAGAGGCAGCTGCCTTTGGAGGCTGATATGGGGAGTGAGGAGGAAGAACAGTTGGGGCCTGTTCCAGATACACGTATGCACAGAGCTGTTAGGAGAGGGGAACAATGGAGGGAAGGAGTCGACTTGGGAAGAAAAGCACACCTTGACGCTGAATGCCCCCCTCCCCCGGCTGGGGAATGAAGGAAAGGGGAGTGGTTGTCGTAGAAGACAACAGTTTGTCTTTCTGAAGATTTTGCTCATTGTGTTTTGTGCCACAGAGATTGCTTGCCAAAACTTAATTTGCAGCCTTTCGGCTGGGACCTCATGGCCTTGGAATTATCACAAGGAACTGGTAAGGTCTGTTGCTGCCATTAACTCTTTGAAGGACTAGTGCCTGGACTTTTCGGTGGGTGAATGCAATTAATTCACAAGAGGTAAATAAAGGGGTTTTTTTGTGACAAGGAGTCTATTTCTTGCTTTTGCTAAGGCTGGGTCAGAACAGGAAATTCAATTAACTCCACACCTGCCTTTTCCATGATCTTACCAAAACATATCACAAATACATTGCAAGCTTTCAACCCTCAATCCCCACAGACATAGTTGAATTTCTCTGGGGTTGTTCATGTGAAAATTAAAATCTAATTACATCTTTGCTGCTTTCTTAGACATCCATCCTAAATAATATTCTTCTTGGCCATTGTTCAGGTTTGTACCTCCTCCACTACTAACAGAGCTTCCTTCCTTCTCTCTCTCTCTTTACTTTATATTTAAAATAATTATACCTATGTATACGTTTAGTCAGCCCCACTAATAATTACTTCTTATTGTAGTTATTTTCTTCTTGACAGCACATTGATTCAACTACCTCCAAGCCAGAAGAGAATAAGATTCTTCCACTTTATTAAGCATGTGCATCCCAAACAAAACATGGAGGTTTATTTTAAGAATTATTTGAGGAATGCATCAAGACAGTAACCTTATGCATACTTTAGAAATAAGTCACACTAAATTTGCTTCTAATACAACATACACAATATACTTCTGATGTACTTCTGGGAGTAGTGCAGGTACTTCTGATGTACTTCTGGGAGTAGTGCAAGTGTATCCAGGAAACACAGCAAAGGAGTATTTCTATAGACAAATATCAAATCCTAATTATTTAAATTACAGTTGTTTTAAAAAAAGTGTGCTTAATTTGCACCCGTTGATATGAAGATAACCACTGTCTTGTTTTCATACAGGTTCCTTCTAACACTTAAGTCAATTAAAATTATAGGGAAAATAATTCTGTTCATCAAATCTCTTCCACAATTCAAATAGAATAAATGTTTTCTCCAAGATTCTCTACAAGACCAGTAAGACAACAAGCAAATAGAGGTTACCTGTCTGAATAAAAGGGTAAGGTATTATTAAAAATGTGCAGCAACTTGCTATTTCTGAGAGAGCTACTACTGGTTTTAAAATAGCTGTCCTAGCAAACCTATTCCCACCACTGGAACAGATTTTGTGGCAGCATATGAACAACATGGGAGGGATTCATACATCATTCCAAGTCACCAATTGTGCTAAACACAGTTTGTTGAAAAGTTCAAGTTCATAGATCATGCTGAGGAGAAACAATATTAAAATCAAGTTAGCTCTAAATTATTAATGCATATAGATATCTATATATAAAAATACAAAATACCAAGAAAACTAATTGGTAAAGTGACCAAGAAATATAAGATAGAATATTCACAAATATTTCCATGCAAATTTGAAATGCATGCAAGATAAGGGCAGTAACTATGTTCCTGGTTTTGCTATGCTAATTTAGCTCTTTTAATAGAAGATCTGAGCTCAGCTGATTCCTAATTGAATCAAACCAGCTGATAACTTCTTCAATTTCATGGCACAATCTCTTTGTCATTCTTTTACAAATGCTTTCTGATCAACAGTAAAACATCTTTGGAGACTGAAATTTAAACTTTAGCACAAGCAGGAGAAGGAGATACACAATCTCACTCCAAAGATCTGTGTCAGTTTTATGTACTGTAGTGTACATGGAGGTAAACATAAAACTGTTGACGAAGAAAGCCAAAAGAAACAGTATGTTTAATCTTGTGCAATTAAGTCTTAAGAAATCTGCAAATACACTGGCAAAAATATATTCTTTATTCTAGAAACTGGATTTACCTTGCATCAAGATTTTTAAAGCTCATCTGTGGAAGGAAACACGAAGTGCTCCAAAATCTCCTGGTAGACGGCTGCGTTGACCCTGGACTTAATGAAGCACAGTGGACCAACACCAGCAGATGACATGGCTCCCCAAATCAACACAGACTGTGGAAACTTCACACTGGACTTCAAGCATCTTGCAGTATGTGCCTCTCCATTCTTCCTCCAGACTCTGGGTCCTTGGTCTCCAAATGAGATGCAAATGTTGCTCTCATCAGAAAAGAGGACTTTGGACCACTGATCAACAGACCAGGTCTGTTTTTCTTTAGCCCAAGTAAGACACTTCTGACATTGTTTGTTGTTCAGGAGCGGCTTGACAAGAGGAATATGACATTTGAAGCCCATGTCCAGGATCCGTCCACTCCTTGTGAAAGTCCCCAACACTTTTGAATGGCCTTTTCCTGACAATCCTCCAGGCTCGGTCATCCCTGCTGCTTGTGCACCTTTTTCTTCCACACTTTTCCCTTCCACATAACTTTCTATTAATGTGCTTTGATACAGCACTTTGGGAACATCCAACTTCTTTTGCAATTACCTTTTGAGGCTTTCCTTCCTTATGGAGGGTGTCAATGATGGTTTTCTGCACAACTGTCAGATCAGCAGTCTTTCCCATGATTGTGATTCCTACTGAACCAGACTGAGAGACCATTTAAAGGCTCAGGAACCCTTTGCAGGTGTTATGGCTTAATTAGCCGATTAGAGTGGGGCACTTTGAGCCTAGAATATTGCACCTTTTCACAATGTTCTAATTTTCTGAGATTGTGGATTTGAGGTTTTCATGAGTGGTAAGCCATAATCATCACAATTATGACAAATCACGGCTTGAACTATCTTGCTTTGCACGTAATGAGTCTATCTCGTATATTAGTTTCACCTTTTAAGTTGCATTACTGAAATAAATGAACTTTTGCACGATATTCTAATTTTTCGAGTTTCACCCATATATGAAGAAGTTTCTTATGTAGATGAATCCTGTAGAATTATTTACTTGTGTGCTGGTTGGGTGTGCTGCAAACTCTGACACATAGCATTTTATCTATCCCTTGTTTCTTTTGGAACAGGCAGATTTTGAGAGAGAGAGATTGCTTCATTTGTTTCAAAATATAATGATTCTATTTTTGTGAGCCCCTCCTACTCATTCTGCCAGTGCAATCAAAGTCCTACCCTTATAGTATTTCTTGTGTCAGTTTCTATTTTTGATGACAGCACCCCTAAGGGCTATAAAATTTGACAAAACAGATGCCCACGGCATCAAATTGGAGGAGAAGTACTTTGGTTTTAGATGAAGATGGTTTAAAAGCGTGAATATTTTCAAGCAGCAATCTTCATAAAGTATTTGAGTAAAATGCTATAAATTTTGTCTGATGAAAACTGGAGGAGCATAATTTAGAGGTAGAACCATCATGAAAAGAGAAATAGCTGAAAAAGAATGACAACTGCAGGAAGACGTGAAAGCATTGATGGTCCATCTCAGAATTTTTATGGAAAAATTGCTATAAGAATGAAAGTTCGAAGCAAGAAAATGAGATTTCCAGAAAATTTGCAGAGGAGGAGAGACTCTTCTTCATTGGCCCCTAGAATAGTAATGTTATACAAAGGAATCTGCAGGGCAATATGACTGTGGAAAAGGCAGGCTCTTAATTCTAGACAGCGTATGGTCAGAGAATTCATTCCCCGGTTTGGATCTACAGGTTTATTTATCTATTTATTTATTTTATTTTATTTTGATTTGTCAATCACTTACAAGATAATAGGTATAAGTATAAACATGAGCAAGAATACAGGAGATAGGTACGAATAAATGGGGACAATAGGACAGGGACAGTAGGCACAATGGTGCACTTATGCACGCCCCTTACAGATCTCTTAGGAATGGGGTGAGGTCAATAGTGGTTAGTTTGAGGTTAAAGGAGTGGGAGTTAGAGGATGTAACTACAGAGTCAGGTAGTGCATTCCAGGCATTGACCACTCTGTTGCTGAAGTCATACTTTCTGCAATCGTGTTTGAAGCGGTTTACATTGAGTTTGTATCTGTTGTGTGCTCTTGTATTATTGTGGTTGAAGCTGAAGTAATCATTGACTGGTAGGACATTGTAGCAGATAATTTTGTGTGCTATGCTTAAGTCTAACCGTAGGTGGCATAGCTCAAGGTTGTCCAAGCCCAAAATCTCAAGCCTGGTGATATAGGGTATTCTGTTGCGAGCAGAGGAGTGTAGTACTCTTCTCGTGAAATACTTCTGGACTCGCTCAATTGTATTAATGTCTGATATACAGTGCGGATTCCAGGTTCACAAGTAGCATGTTGAAAAAGACAAAGTAATCTGTTAAGGTGGAATGAAATTTGCATTTTTAAAAAAAGGGATAAGTAAAAAGTACAAAGAGAAATTGTAAATGGATCTAAATATAGAACCTCCTGTTTCTACAGCTTAAACAAATGTGGGCAAGTAAAGTGGAAATTTAGAGTCAAGATGGAGACAGTTTGGCTAATAGAACAGAAATTCAGCATATTTCTTTACTTAAAAAGAGTAATACGGCAGACCAGCAAATTGGAATTTACAACATAATCTTTTCCAACCTGGCCCTCTGTAGTGATGTGTGCCAAACAAACATAATGAACCGTTAGAAAAAAAATGGGGAGAAATGTGAGCATGATGAATGGGAGCAACAACAAAAGGAGCAAATTGTTTGTCAGAACCAATTAATGATTCATTTCTCACTCTGTATCTTCAGAGACTGCAAGTCCAATGGGAAAGAGAGGGAAGAAACTCTACAGGTATTAGTTAAAGGGGTCAGCGAGCAACATCTCACTCTGCATTTAATTCACAGGGCTTATAGAAGCACAAGGCCTAAGGGAAGATTCTTATTATTTCTCAATTGTTCAGAGCAGGAATATTTATAAGAATGGTGTATCCTGTGAGTCATTTATAGAGCTCCAAGGAACACTCTGCAAAATTCCCCCAAATACAATATAGAATAAAAGTGGCCAATAAATGGCAACACTTGAACTTTTATGACTTACTGACTTATGCTCACAGTTCTCTCTTGATTTCTAGTCGTCATGATCCTTGGTATAACCTTGAAAATGTACACATGAAAGAAAATAATATGCTTTTTCATTTTTCCTGCAAAGGTTAATAGGATTTTTAAACGTATTGTTTTTCTTCCATTGGCTATTTGTTCTTCTTCATGTTATTAGTTGCTGAGACTTAAAGAAATTCTAGAAGAAGAATATCCTAACTTAAATGGAATAATAGGGCCACTGGCACGAATGCTCATATAAATGAAAATCAAATTATTAATAACATTAACTAAACATTCAAATGAGCCAACCGCAGGCAAAATTGGGTGGAAATTACTGGATGATCTACAATTTCCAGAGGCCTGCCAGGGTATTATTTTCTCCCATTCTTGCTTCTGGGAAAACTACTGTTTCAAATTTCCCTGCCACTGAAAACAATGCTATCTCTTTGCTTGGAGACCATATCTGGAAGTTCAATGCGGATAAGAAATCTTTGGCTTCTTCAGCCTGACTTTGATAGAGGAAATACCAGTTGTGGTATTTGTTCTGTCCTCACTACACATTACCCTGTGTGTGGCTTGACATGCAGCTAAATCTTCCTATCCTTCAATAAACCAGACCGTGTGCATAAATCTTGATACTTTATTAAAGAACAGGGTAAGGTGAAACGGGGATGCTATGAATGGATGTCTCTATGTGTCATGGATTAGGGATGATGGGAGGACAGGTACTCAGTAGGGTCAAAATACTACTAAAACCAACTTTCTAACCAACTTTGCCATTAGATGGAGTTCAAAACATGTTAGAGAATAATTACACCATATACATATACAAACTCTATGCTGGAAGCATAGAATAATAGATCACATTCACAAGATATAGCAGCCTGTGTCAATTACAGCCCTAAGTAATTCTGCAATGTTAACACATGGGAATGAAACAATCATAAGTGTAAACAGCACAAGGATAATTACTGAAATCATCCAATGTTTCACAGGTAGAATCAATTAATCAAGATATAGGGACCCCCACTCCAAGTATTTTGGATGCAAAAGCAGTCAAATCGACCATCTGAGCAAGTACCATCATGTTCCATTTCTCCTTTGTGGGTAAACTTGGATCCATTTTTGTGTATTTAGTATACTCATTATATTAAAATTATTATATTGTAAGTTGCCCAGAGTTGTGTATCAGTGGGATAGGCAGCATAGAAATTTAACATTTTAAATTAAAAAGTCCAGTTCAATTTGTCAAAAGCTTTCTCTGCATCCAAACAAATAACGAAACTAGTTTTTCATTATGCTGTTCAAAATATTCCAAAATATCCAACACAGCTGTAACATTATCTTTTAATTGTCTGTTAGGTAAAAACCCAGCTTGATTTCACAAATTCTTATAAAATTATTTTTAATTTGTCTGCTAGGATCATTATGAACAGTTTAGAATCATTACTAAAGTAGTGATAATGGTGTATAACTTCTTATCAAAGTCAAATCCTTCTTTGTGTATTTATATTATATTTGCATCTTTCCATGTCTCAGGCATCTTTCCTCCCTGTAAAATAAAATTCATTGTATTTTGCAAAGGTTGCAAGAGATCATCCTCAAAACATTTATAATGAGAACCTGGTAATCCATACAGTCCCAACACTTTTCCTATAATCTTTTTATAACTTTAGAAACCTCTTATTTTTGTGAGTCCCTTCATTATTTGTGTTTGTTTCTCTGTAATAGTTTCTTATTTTTTTAAAAAAAATCCATTTTCTTGATAGGAATACTATGACCTTTGTACAAATTAGAATAATACTGATGAAAGCTCTCGTAAAAGCTTTTTGTATTGTCACATTATCCATTATTACAGCATCTCCCTCTTGAAGTTTTAATATCTTTTTCTTTTCTTAATTCATATGCCAACCATTTCCATGGTTTATTTGCAAATTCAGGGTTTTTCCTTTGCATAGTTCATTTTTATTTCCATTTCTTTTATCATTGACAGCTGTTGCTGTAAAAGTTTAATTTGATGAGAAATATTTATCTTCCCTGGAGATTTTTTAAATTCTTCTTTTCCTTCTTCTCATCCAAAATACCCTATTTTGTCTTGGCTTTTCTTTTCAAGTACACTATGATATTGTATAACATACCCTCTCATAAAAGCTTTACTAGAATCCCCAAAAATGCTTATATCTATGCTAGTGTTTAGTTTTTTAAAAAATTACCTTAATTTATTTTTATAGTCCTCCACTGTTGCTTCTTTCCGTGACAATATTTTATTTAGTCTCCCATCTAAAAATGGAACCTTCCTTTTTATAAACCAAACTCACAGGGTTATAATCAGAAAAAGTCTTTGGTAAAATCTCTACTTTAACAATTTTAATAAATTCTTTGAAATCCAGATATATTTATTCTTGAAAAAGATCTATGTCTTTCTAGAAAGTATATCCTTTAACAGTTCCATTTTCAGTCTCTATGTACTCACTAATCCTAAATTGTCCATCATATCAAAAAAGGCATTTGATAATTTGCCTTGATTGGTCTTATTTTTCTTAGATGTCCTATGTAACTGTGTCAAAATCACCCCATTACAGTCCCCCATCAAGCATAAATTTTCATAAAAAACATATTAATTTCTCCATAGGTTGCTTATTAAAAGCCTCATTAAGGGTATACATTCCCAATAGGAAAGTCTTGTCCCCATATAATTCAAGTTCAATCCCAACAAATCTACCATGTTCATCAGTCAATAGCAGGTCTGTCTTTAATTGGGGATTAGTACAGATAATCGTCACTAAGCATCTGTTTGAAATTATAACAGCCCCCCGCAAAAGGCACTTATGACCTGGATTCCAAGTTCCAATGGGCACCCCCCAACCCATGATCTTTCCTAGCTGCATTCAGTGTGTGTTGTGCTGCCAATATATTTTCTCTCTCTCTCTGCTTTGTAAGCATCATAATTTTTCATTAATATAGAAAGAGCTGCCTTGATTGATGCAAAAATACAGGATCTTTCTATAACAGTACCAACAGGTACAATAGCAATACAAAGTAGAAATAAACTGATGTTTGTATTTTAATTTTATTTAGATCAGTGATGGGAACTATGGCAACTTTACAACCTGTAAATAAGCTGGCTCAGGAATTCTGGGAGTTGAACTTTACAGGTCATAAAGTTGCCATGGTATAGTTTCCAATAAAGCTATTCTTTAAAGAATTCACCTGCCTCGGAATTTTGCTTGCTGTGGGATTATTATCTGGAACCCTGACATCACCTTTGATTTAGATGGAAAGTACTGATCCATTCACTCATTTCAGATACTGATCTGTACTTTGGATTTGAAACTATACTTCTTCTCATTGCCTGGCCTTGGGCAATTATTCCCCTATAAAATTGGCCTTGCTTTAAATCAAAAGTCAAGTGGGGTTCTTTAATGAACCTAGTGCCTTTAAGATTATTAGTATTTTTAATTTAATATGCAATAGTTCTGGGATCGAATGTGTGAATTTATTTACTTATTTGTTAAATGTATATGTTGCCCATCTAATTCTGCAAAGTGGTGAAAACAAGCATGAAAATAATCTCCCAACTCTGGTCAAGTATATTTATTTTTCTCCATCATTATTGCAAAAGCCATTCCCTGCTGCCCTTCTATTTACTGAATGGTCATGAAGAAAGATTTGATTGTTATATCTCTGTGTCACATACAAAAAGTGCCATAGTTAACAATTAGGGTAGACATAAATAAAGACAGGGAAAGCTGGGAAAATTGCTTAGCAGATCAATACTAAGCTAGATGGATCAAAGTATTACTGTAAGTTAGCATCAGGCAGCTTCCCATATTTTTTTTCCTGCTAGTTGTTTGAATCCTTTTCCAACAAATCATGTCAATTTTATGAAATGGTGGTATTGCCAAAAACATAATACAGACTTATGGCTGCTTACAACATTTATGTCATGGCAAATGATACTAAGAAACAAGAAAAACTGAGAGGTGCATTGCAACAGTGAACTCTACTTACAAAGTCTTATCACAATCTAAACTGCAGGTTTGCTGCTTCTGCTCTCCCCACCACAAAAATAGATGTCCATGCCCAGATCTCTTGAAGTTTTAAAGAGTCTGTGGATTAAATATACACATTCAAAATATAATTGTATTGTTATTGGTTCCCTAGCAGTTCTAAACACATTTCTATGGCTGCAGTGTATGAAACTTGAGACTCTAGAAAAAGTGCAGAGAAGAGCAACCAGGATGATTAGGGGACTGGAGACTAAAACATGTGAAGAACAGTTACATGAACTGGGCCTGGCTAGTCTAGTGAAGAGAAGGACCAATATTTAAGGGGCTGCCACAGAAAGGAAGGAGTTAAGCTATTTTCTAAAGCATCTGAAGGCCAGACAAGGAATAATGGATGGAAACTGATCATGGAGAGATTTAACCTGGAAATAAGACATTTTCTGACAGTGAGAACAATCAACCAATGGAATAGCTTGCCTTCAGAGGTTGTGGGAGCTTCATCACTGGATGCTTTCAAGCAGAGATTGCACTGCCATTTGTCAGAAATAGTGTAGGGTCTCCTGCTTGAGTGGGGGTTGGACTAGATGACCTACAAGGTCCCTTCCAACTCTGTTAAACAAGTCAGGTATGGGCAGGGGAGGTACTGAAGGAGTAGTGTCATTAGAAGTTGGAAGATACCAATTATCACAATTCTTTTCCATCTAGTAAGGCCTGGTTCTTGGGGTACCATCCATCATTAGTCTGTTAGATGATCTAGGCCTAGGGAGAGAGACAAAGAGAGGCAGAGAGATGTTGAAGTTGCTTTATATCCCAAGAGCTTTTGATATTGTTGATAATGCTATCCTCTTTGGTAATTTCTTTTAGTTAAGATTCAGGGGGTGCTTTCCATTCCTTTGAGCGAGCTGTCTCTCAGAAGAGTACTGAGAATACCACTACCATCAGGCTCTTTGGAGTAGATGACTTTCAACTTTATTTCACCATAACACCTGAATTAAGAAGGGCTCTACATGTTGGGATGGATGAAAGCCAATAAAATGAGACAGATCTTGTGGATGGATATGTAGGTATCCATGGCCATATCCATGGGTCCTTGGGTTGGTAAAAGTGGTAGATTGTTGAGTGTAACTAGAGGATAAAACAGAACACAACCTTATTGGGAAGCTGAGTAGAAACAGAATTTGGTAGGAGAGTGAGATGGGGAAAGAGGAGGGAGGTATTAACAATTGGAAAGGATTAAAAAAGTTTAAAAAAAGGAAAATAAGACAATCAGTGGAAAGGGAAGAAAAGAAAATGGAAGGATACCAGTGGTTTCTGTGAAAAGTCAATTATCCTTCTGCAAATAAGCATGGAATTTTATACCTCTAAATAGAAACAATATTGTCTGTTTATACATTACTGTTAAATAATTGTATACGAGACAACTGGTCCTCCTTATAAAAATGGCACAGCATATAATCCCCTCCAGTGCTTAAAATACTATACTACCAAAAAAGTAGCTGATAAGAGAAAAGTTAAAATCAGTGCAAGTGTACTGTTCCAGGACGGTGGGGACATTTTAAACTATATGCAGTGTATTCTATGTAACGTTATTCTTATGTCTGGACCAGAAGCTGAAGATGATGTAATATGGGGTAGCCAGGTGGACTGAATAGAGCTCCTGACAGTGTTCATGCTACAATTTTGCTAAAGCAGCTGCAGATCGACTCAATGAGGTTCACAGTTTTTCTCCTGTGATATGTAAATCCTAAACAACTTCAATCTAGGATTTCTGGTGGATTGCCTTTTACATTATAGGCTGGCACAATTGCCCAAATTGCTTGGAAAAGTCCTCCTGTCCTGAGAACTGCCAAGTGCAAAATGAGGATACTATATATTACATGATGCATGAATTCATTTGAAGCATCATACAATACATTTATATGAAGGTTCAGTAACTTACATATCCATTAAAGAGCACCTGCACCAACTACAGGTAGTCCCCAATTTATGACAATTGGGACTGGAACTTCAGTCACTAAGCAAGGTAGTCATTAAGTGAGTTCCAATATTGGGATTTTCATGAGCTGTAAGCTATAATCATCACAATTATGACAAATCACGGCTTGAACTATCTTGCTTTGCACGTAATGAGTCTATCTCGTATATTAGTTTCACCTTTTAAGTTGCATTACTGAAATAAATGAACTTTTGCACGATATTCTAATTTTTCGAGTTTCACCTGTACAGTCACACATCCTAGGCATCATTGCTTCACCAAAAGCCCTCCAGAACAGCTCCATTTTCAATTGTTTCCAAGAGGCCAGGACTTTATGGGCCAACCTCAATTCAAGCAAGAAGCCATCTCAGAAAAGCAGCATTTACATGACTCCATAGTAAAGGGGTGTCAAACTCGAGGCCCACAGGCCAGATTCATCATGTGCTGGCCACGCCCACCCCCACTTTAGTGAAGGGGGGAAAGTCGTGATACATCACATGACAACGATGTGACAACATAAATTTGACATCCCTGCCATAGTATGTACCTCATGGAAATAGGCAACTTTCAGCAATTTATCCTGTGACAGAATGAGTCAGGCAGGTTGATTCTAGTTAGAGAAGGCAGTCCTGAAAACCTTAATAAGGTATCTTCAACAGGCAAACTAGTAGTAGCAATTAAGCAGAAAGCAGGGGCAGTCAAGACTGCTAATTATAGACTTTCTATAACATGCAATTGTACATATGCTTATTTGCTTACATTTTGCTTATGTGGTTCATCGGAAAGCCGCAAGGATCAAAAAAGGCTGTTTAGGTCAATGGAAATCCTGTCTTTCCCCTGCTGGAAATCCCGCTGAGCCCTACCTGTGGCTTCCAAGTTCTCACCAGGCATTGCTTGCCTTTTCAAAGTTATCTTTCCAGACATGAGAGCCCAGAAGAACTTTCTAAAAATGAAAGCTGTATTCTCAGAAGAATGCTGCCTGTGCGTGGACAAAGATATTTGGGATATGGATTTAGCATCCTGAGAATAAGGGTACAATACAGCTTGTTCTGTTTCTGTTTCTAAAAGGTCCTTCTCTGTAAAACCCATTTGGAACAGGAACAATTACACCAAGAACATTAATGCATCTGTGGACATTCACAAGATTCTAACTTGCAGTGGAAGAGAGCACCGGACAAAAAGCAGAAAGAAAAATAAATGCCATAAATACAACAAAAAGACCAATTGTAACAGAATTACACTGATCTACCTTTGTTCATATTCTGCAGGTGGGAAGATGCAAAAGGCAAAAACTACCAGGTGCAGAAAATTATTTGTCAAGCTGATTACCAATGCATTTCAGGCATACCAGGGCGCCTTCCTCTGCCAATTATCACCTCCTTTTTCTCCTATGCATCAACCTGCAACAAGGGAGTTTAAATTTTCTCCAGTAAAATCATCTGCGTTCTGCATTTGGAAAACTCTGACTGTGCTCATCAGAATAAAATACTTAAGTAGGACACCTTTTCTATTGAAATTCCAAAATATTCTCCATTTTAGAAGATGATATATAGGTTTGGCAAATGTGGTGCATGACAAACATCAGAAGACAGACTTAATTGTCAGAGGGGATTAATTTGGCCAATATGGTAGAAACATTTTTTCTCCTCCAGAAAAAATATCTGTGAGAAATTTTATCACCAATTATGTGCACAAATTGTGTTTGTGTGTACAGCTTGCAGCTCTGTTGTACCTTTCCAGATTGTGACTTCTTAAACAATACAATTGTTTAAATGTGTGCACTTATAGTAAAGAGTAAAATTACTTTATGAAAAGTTAAAGTTCATACCATAAACAATAGGGCTGTGTAGCATTTTAGATTCTATTACAAAAAGATACTTAAAAGCATGTGGAAATGTGATCTTAAAGAGTAAGAAAAGAGAGTGCAAGAGTGAGAATCCATTAAGATTCTAATAGAAGCTGGCACATCTGTCATTTTATCACAAATTAAAAATGTGCTTGTAGGTCAATAGAGTAAGTTTCAACAATAAAATTAAAGATTTAACATAATTAAATTGATCCTACACAAACAACATCATTTAGAAGTAAAATTGGATTCCTGCAAGACTGATATTAACGATAAAGGTCAGAGACACGGAAGATGGAGGTTAGATTGCCATCACTAGAAACAGAACTGCATAAAAATAATTTAAAGCTCATAGAATTACCTGAAGATTTTGGAAGAGAAGAGTTAGAAAGAAAAATGGAAAAATTACTCAAAGATTTTCTTGGCTAAATCAGGAGGAATGGTTAGAAATTCATTCATGGTATGAATGAACTTACTTTTAAGACTCTTTTGCTTAGTTTAGTTACATTTTCACGTTTATCTTGCCAAATTCACATTCTTTGAGACAAAGGGCGCAATATTAGAATGATAAAAGAAAAGGCATGATAGTTTAAAACTTCAGATTTTACCAGATGTTCTGATGGACATTGGAAAGACAGCTGACATTTCTGTTATTTATTCTATCAGAAAGGAAAGTCAGGTAGAGATAGGCTACTTCATTTTTTTTCCTGGAGGTCTTTATGAATGGAAGCACAGACTATCCTCCTTTAATGACTGTCTCCTTTAGTAATAGTTTGCAATTATGAAGTGATGCAAAAGTAACTTTATGACTCATGTTTACAACTGTTGCAAGTCTACAAAACAAAGAAAAGCAGAAGTCAGATCTTAAGCACAGATCTTAAGCAGTTTCATTTAGCATCTGTTCACTTAACAACTGAGTTGTTGGTCCCAATAAACAAGAACTACCTGTAAAGTCTTTGTAAATTCAATAGAGAATTCTAATAACAGTTGAGTCATTAGCTATTACAGAACTACAAGCAGAAATTCAAAAACTATATCAAGCAGAATTTTTCTTCATGAATTAAACTACTAACTGGCACCATGGGTCAAATTAAAATATTTTCAACTAATATTAATTGACTGAATAATCTACTTTTTTTAAAAAAAATAATCTTTTTGAAGCTAAAAAGAAAAATACAGTAAAAAAAGTACAAAAATTGTCAGTCTCAGGTAGATTAAAAAGTAATATGTTAGAAATTCATTGTGGAATCTGGAGAAACATCAGGATGAAAAATAGGCATTTATACTACTATAATTTCAGACTAAAACATGGGGAAATAATAATTGCTTCAATTTATACTCCAAATGATAACATTTTTGCCTAATCATTTCTTGAAATTGCAGAGGGAAATGTTTAAATTCTTACTGATATAAACTTGATTCTTTCTCTAAACCTTGATCAATCTGCACCATCTAAAAGGAATTCGACTTTTAATTTTTGAAGCCGGGTATGATAGCAGGAAAAAGATATTGTTTCTTCAAAGAGTTGAGGGCAGGTGCTCTGTTCATCCTCCCACACATTCTGAAGCATTGGCAACAACTGGTTCAAATTATGCTTGTTATGTTGGTAAATCATAAATGGACGTGTGCTAGGTGGAAATTACGGTCATGCAGGCAGATGGTGGATGATGGAGTCATAGATAGTTGATGCTGTAGTTAAACATGTCTAGAGACTCTAGACCAGGGAAATTTAATAGTAGCTTCAGGCAAGGATCCAAAGGAAACAAGGTGAAAGCTTTGCTTACCCTGCTTTAGGTGTTTTCAAAATTGCAGCACAGCAATTTAAAAACCAATTTGAAAGGACAAGGCTTAAATGGCTAGATAACATCTCTGCCTTGAACCATCTTTCTGGGACCAAATCTAAAACATTGCATATCCCTAATGAACCACTTACCTTCTTTCAAATACGTTTTAATTTCTCTGTGGAAATAAAACCACAATGAAATAAAACAAAATTCTCAACCATCCCGTCACCAGCCTAAAAGGACAAGGAGTTATAAGAAAATAAATGTAGTGACCTAGCATACAAAATCCTTTCCTTCTCTTAACTGACTCCTAAATAAGATTTTTTGGGGGAGGAGGGGTGCCACTACACAGAGGACAAAAGAGCCAGTTTGGCACCCAGCTAGAAACCAGGATACTGTGAGTTCTAATTCTGCCTTAGGCATGAAGCCAACTGCATGACCATGGTGACTCTTACCCACCCCTAGGAAGAAGACAGGAAAGCCACTTCCAAAAATACTAGCCAAGAAACTGCAGGGATTTATTCCGGCAGTTGCCAGGTGTCGAGACTGACTTGAAGACACAAATATATGCCCACCCAAAGACAAAATTACAGGTCTTTTATATTCTCTTTAAATAAAAGATAAAATATCTTGCATTGTTATCTTGCAAATTCTAGCTTCTGGACTACAAAGTACAATTTCTATTTACATTTTAATTTTTCAAAGTAGTTTTAATACTTGTTCATTATATAACCAACGTAGTCAGGTTCGGTGGAGGAGACAAAGAAAATGCTTTTTCTCCAAGTAAAGCCCAGAAATAAAACCCCAAATATTGCTTTAGCACGGAACAACTATATAGCCTGTCGTGCCACCAAACTTTCCATTTGCTAATAATTCACAATACATTTTAAAACAAACCCATAATTTATGTACATTGTTCTAAACATTTGCAGGTCTCGGAGGCTTTTATTGCATTGTGTTACGTGTTCACAAGTCTGGAGCTTGCAGATAACTGTCACTGCTCAGTTGAAGCATGTCAGTAATTAAGTAATGTGTTCACTAGCGGTTTGCAAATCTTGACTCCTCATAAATTTAAAATATCCTACCAAGCAAATGGAATATTTTGCTTTGGAAAAAGTTATTCCTGAACGGAAAACTTTTTCATAATGGGAGTATGGCAAAGGGGTAGGAGAAGAGAGAAATAAAATCAGGCTAATTAACTGAAAAATATCTACAACGTTTTGACAAGAGTCCTGAATAGGCATAGATGTATCCCCAAAATAATTGTCTTTGTATCTCTTCAGACCATTTCTACTTTCTCCCTTCTTTCTCCCCATCCATAAACAACTATATTCATAATGTATAAAATTCTCCTTCCTCAGGACCATATTCCTTACATCTGATTAAATGGATTGTAATCAATCAAACTGTAAGTAACAATTACATTCTGAAATCAGAATTCTCACTTACAACAGAAAAACAAGGAATGCAATGAGGATCATGTATGTTTCTTTGTAGAAGCATCTTATTCTTATCAAATTTTCTCCCCCAAAATCTACATAACATAACTAAGATTAAGTTGCTATTGAAGACGAAGAGTTTGAAGTTGAGCAGAGATCCTAGATCTGCAATATCCATCACTCTCCTCATTAGCGCATTGTAAAATACCAAGTATTCAGATGTTTTAAACATGCGCCAAGGTATTCACATAGATACAGTGATATTGGATAAATTCCAGGCTATTGCAAACTTCCATGATCATTAATCCAGTTCTCTTTGCAACAATGACTGGACCTGAGTGGCACAAAGATTCGCCTTGAAAACAATGGCATTTGGATGGCACTTCAAAAATGTGGTCAGGCATAAATCATGGCTAGGAGTGTCACCTGGAAAGAAAAGGGGGAAAAATAGTGTCCCACTGGACTCATTCATTCCAATTCATTCTCCTGAAATTCAGGGTCTTTCAGTGACCTTGAATCTCAATTGCAAGATGCTCAGTAGAACAAAGAGGCAATATAGGGCTACATATTGGGGGCAGAGAGGAATGATGACACATCCCACAGCAAATGTTTCCATGTTAATAAGCCGAACACAACAGAGCAGAACTGGCATGCAATCCAATGTGCATATGTTACAAAGCAGAAGGTGCACAAAGAGTGACATCTTGAACCAAGTTAGGCTTTCCCCCAGAAACCCCACAATTCTTCTGGGGACTGCAGCTAGGATAGGAGGCACTGGCAATGATGTGGTGGCTGAGAGCACATTAGTAAAATCTGACCAATTGCTGACCTTGTGGGAGGGGGAGGATTTATAAAAATTATCATTTCCATGCAACAAAGGGGGAAGTGCACTGAGAAAGAAAAGTACAGGAAATGCTGAAAAGAATCCCGATCATTTTGGAGAGAAGCCCAGCCTTCTTTCTGCAATTTTCATTCTCAATTAAGCTACCTCCTCCTCAATCTTCAGCGTTTTTCTCCTTCCACACTTTGGACAGATAATCAGTATTTTTCCTACAATCAAGGAATGGGTAGCCCATAGCCTGCATGGGGCCCAACACCCAATTTCATCTGTTACGTCTCTTCCCACAGATGAAGGAGTAATATAGGAGAGGTGGCATGGTCATGCTCAGCTGTTTCCTGCTATTCATATGAGTAGTAACAAAATGTATTTCAAATCCATCAAAGCAGGGCCATTTCCCACCCATCCAGTTACAGGCAAGCTGTATTAAAAGACACCACAGTTGAGAAACACTCCCATAGAGGCATAGCATTCCTTTGCTATATTTAAAATATTGCTATAGAGGTATATCCCCCAAATTCACAAAATTTTAACTCTCATCTTCAGCAGCAAATAAGGTGTCTCAGTTGGGAATGATGAGAATTTCCAGAGACTACCAGTTTTAACATGTCTAGCACACTCACTTCAGTTTTGTATTTCTTTGCCTCATCTTATGTCAGGAGCAAACAATCAGATCAATACATAAAGTGTTTAATTAGTTGTTTGATTATTTAAGCCTGTACACAGGAATTTTCTCAAACTGAAGGTTTGCAGCTAGGTCAGATTGGATAATATTCCATGGCTTTGAGGAGGAGGATGGCGGAGGAGCAGACTTAGCCCTTTTATGCCCACTTAGGGATTCCAGACTAATTTCCCTTTTGACTCCTCCCAGTTTCTCTCTAACATCCTATAATTGCTATGAAAATTTTTCTGCTTAGTTCTTTTACTTCTCCTTTAGTCTTAAAAAAATTACTCAGGACGGTTTACAAATAAAAAGCAACAGTATATCACAATGAAATATAATTACAACAGACAGGCATAAATTCAGATAAAAGACTAGATGATTATATAATTTGAAAACCTGAAAAAAAGTTTTGTATTATAAATACCAAAGAACAAAAACAGTCCATTAAATTAAACACACAATTGCCTCTATTTTGAATACCATGAAAAAAGGTTATTCCCACAGAGTTCTGGCAAGAGAAAATTTCATGCTATCTGGAAGCTAATATTTTGTGCGCCTGTGACGCTAGTCTAAATGTTATTTCTTTTCATCCATCAAGTAATCACCACCCAGTTTGTTTCACTGTAAAGGAAAAATTCTTTGATGAAAGTGAAAAGGCTCTTGTCCTTGGCTCTGAGTCTATGGCATCTGACAGAAATCAGAGACAGCTATCAAAATAACCTGCTATTTACTCAGATTCAGGATTATCATGTTCTTTCAGGAACATTGATAACAAATGAATCTGCCCTACTGGATATCACTTTGGTGTGTGGCAAGTCCATTATTACCCACTGGTGATGCCACCAAAGAATAGAAATTGAATGAAATAAATTCTCCATTAAGACTTTTCTGGTGCATCAGGGGAAGGAAAATGTATTAGCTGTTATGGAAATATTACCTTGTGTTATCTGGCCTTAATTTATTAATTTTTAAAATGTTTTATTTCCTGGACTGAGTGTGTGAGGACAGGCAAAGAAAAGAGAGCCACACTGATAATCAGCTATCTTACTATATTTATTTATTTATTTATTATTTATTAATTCGACTTATATGCCGCCCCCTCTCCCTAAGGACTTGGGGCGGCTCACACTAAAATACAATACAACAATAAATTACTTAAAATTATATTAAACAAGTTATAAGCCGAATAAGCAATTTAAAACCCCCATATTAAAACAAAACCCCAGGAGTCAACATAGCCCAGATTGTAAAAACAGCCAGGTTTTTAACTCGTGGTGGAAGGTGCGGAAATTGGGAGCCAACCGGAGCTCCAGCGGAAGAAGATTCCATAAAGCGGGGCCGAGAATAGGCCCTCCCACGGGTTCCCACCAAGCGACATTGGGTCGCAGATGGGACCCTGAGGAGACCCCGCCTGTGGGCCCATACAGGGCGGTTGGTACTTGATGCTGGGAGGAGTTGTTCTCATAAGTATCCTGGACCCATGCCATGCAGGACCTTGAATGTTAAAACCAGCACCTTGAATCTCACCCGGAGGGCAACCAGAAGCCAATGCAGACCACGCAGGAGGGGTGTGACATGGGAGTATCGGGGGGCTCCCATCACTACCCGTGCGGCCGCATTCTGCACCAGCTGAAGCCTCCGAGTGGTATGCAAGGGCAGCCCTAAATAGAGAGCGTTACAGTAGTCCAGTCGGGAGACCACGAGCGCTTGAGTGATCGTGCACAGGGCATCCTGGTCCAGATATGGGCGCAACTGGCGAACCAGCCGGACCTAGGCAAAGGCCCCCCTGGCCACGGCTCCCACCTGCTCCTCCAACTTGAGCCGTGAGTCCAGGAGAACCCCCAGGTTCCATTCCCTGTCCACGGGGGGCAACACCTCCTCCCCCATGACCAATGGTGGTATCTCAAAACTGGACCGCCCCCAAGGAACGCAGGTTGAAGTCACCCAGAACTATAAGCTCTGGGAACTCCACCGCCACCCCCGAGGCGGCATCGAGAAGCCCAGGTAGGACGGTTGATACACAGCTGGGGGACAGGTATGTAAGCAACACGCCCATCTGACCCGTAGGCCCGAACTTCAAGAGGAGGGACTCACACCCGCCTATCTCCGGAGCAGGGACCTCCCTAGGAAACAGGGTCTCCCGGATAACAATAGCCACCCCACCACCCCTTCCCTGGGGTCGAGACCGGTGCATAACCCGAAAACCTGGGGGGGCAGATATCAACCAGAGGGACCCCTCCCTCCGGCCCCACCCAGGTCTCAGTGATGCAGGCCAGGTCCGCGGCCTCCTCCTCTATAACCTCCCGAAGAAGAGGTGCCTTATTCACCACGGACTTGGCATTAAAGTACACCAGTCGGAGCCCAGGGGCCCTAGATCCCAAAACCCCCAGGGATTGAGAAGAGGCTGAGGGGTCGGAGCGCGCCACAGCTCGGATATAGCGGGGACACGCTCCCCTGACATGATACGGCCCCCCTCCTCATCACCTCCTTCCCATTCCAACCACCCTAGGAATCAAGGCCCCCACTATTCCGCCCAGAGCTCCACAGCCCCCACACACACATCCCCCAACCGCGATCCTGGCTCGGGCTGCAATGAACATCTATAAGACCCCTCCCCCTCCCTAACCTTAAAAATCGAATCAAAAATTTAGATAATGGAGATCTAGAACCCCTCCTTCTCCCAAGACCCCCACCCCAGCCCCTACAAGTGCAATGCCAACTCTCTGGGTTCCATGACCCGTCCTCGAGATACATTGTGGAAAGTCCAGTGGGCCAAGCCTGGGAGAGAGGGGCCTCCCGCAAGGCCCACAAGTCCAAAGATGAATAAACCCGCATGATATTATGTTAGGCAGGCAAGGTGAGAAGTCCAGAATAGAACAAGTCCGAAGATCAAAGATGTTTAAAACACCCGATCCAATCCCAGTATCCATGATCCAGGCAAATGGTCCCAGGAAATATACCAGGATTGTTCTCCCACCACAATCCAGTGGGCCGATGGTAAGGGCCCCCATCCGGGCCAGCCACCACGCTCTCACCACAGGGATTGTCAAATGAACACGTCCTGGTGATAAGATGGTAACAGAGGTTGACTACGGGGGGGGGGCAAGCAATCCCGCTCCACAACCCTCACACAGTGGTGGGCAGGATGCATCCACACCCCCTCCCAACCATCACCGGGTGTAAAAAAGGGGGGGAATGACCCCTAGGGGTAAGGCAAAGGGAGCAGGAGAAAAGGGGGAGGTAATGAACTCAGATCTAAAAGGTCCCCAAGGCGAGGCCGTTGCCCCAGCCATGGTCTCGCCCACAGTCATCAGCCTCAAACCGCTCTCTCCTCGCCTTCCGCCGCCACTGCCACCAGCGGCTCTGCTGCGGAGATCCGCGATGAGGCCAGATGCCGGAGCAAAAACCAGCAACCTCTGTCAGTCCCGAAACTCCTTAGCTCGTTGCCCCATACACGCCGCTCTTCTGGGCGCAGCTTGCCATCTCCAGGGCCAGGGTGGGGGCTAGCCAATCCGCAGACCTCCACACCCCACAGTTCGTTGCCCCCACAGCTCAAAGTTCTCCGCTGCGCTGTTCTTTGGGGTGCAGCCATTGCCAACCGCATCGTTCTTCGGGGTGCGGGGCATCTCCAAACTAGGCCTGTAATCGGCCAGCTGATCGGCCCATCCGCGTCATTCCTCGTGCGCCGCCACCATTTCCGCGCCGATCTTTGAGGCGCCACTGCCGCGCCGTTCTTTAGGGCACCGGGTCTCAGGGATAGATCCAAACCGACCAGCTAAATGACCCATCGCGCCGTTCCTCGGGGCGATGCTATCCCTGCTCCGTTCTTCTAGGACGGCACATTTGGAACTGGGCCAGAAGCCAGCCAGCTGATCAGGCCTTGAATGACAGCGTGCAAAAACGCCGCCGGCGATCAGGGCTTCAGGGAAGGAAGCCCCGGAGAGCAGAGCGGTGGGACAACAGCGCAGGCGTCGGTTTTAAAGCAGTCAGCCGACGCCCGAGATCTTCAGCATTGAGGACGACCATCGGGGGGATTGCCAGCCGCCCCCACCTCCCTCTCCGGACTACAAAAGGATTCTCACATTACGGAGCCTGGATTTGGGCCGCCATCTTCCCATGTCCTTTTGGCAAGGTGTAGTAGTATATAGTACATAGTATATAGTACATAGTGTATATAGTACACTATATGACGGATTGTTTTGCAGCCCACTATGATCTACTTGCAAGATACTCTGTGGATAAAGTGGTTGTATCTGTTCTTAAATTGATACTGTCTTTACAGCAGAGTCAGCAGATATATCATTGACTACCAGTTAAATAGAAGATGTTTCGTTTTGTGCAGCCTGGGGATGTGGTTAGGATTCTGGAAGATTAAGGACAATTATGCGTCCCATGTCAACAAGACTGGCTCAATAAGAGGTGGGAATGGTAAATCCTACTCTGCCAGAGTTTGAAAAAAAAAATTGAAAAAAAGATATGATGAAACCATTACTGACAAACATGCTTTTTAAATGTCGCATTATTAAACAAGATTTCAACCTGGTTAGACCTGCTCTGAGGACTCTGTTTTTGTGTATGGGATCTGAACAGGGGATCTGCATCACTGTGTGTTGTATTGCACAGTACTTGCCACTACTAATTACAACAGTAACCAATAAACTGAGACCCCAGCATTGCAGTGGATCAGTATTGTATGTTCTGCTGAACTTACCACTATTTATGGAAGACCAAGAAGAATTATAAATAATAAAAAAATGATCACATCCAGATCTGACTACTTCAGTGTACTGTATATGAGGTTGCTTGGAAGATCATTTAGCTATAACTATTACTATTAGAACATAACCATTCAAATATTCTTCAGATCTACACAGTCAGAAATATGGAATTAATATTCTGAAACTTGCATTACTTACTGTTCTGTTATATTTATGGCTTTTTAGCTTAGAAGCTGTATAGAAGGTTTTGTGTACAGAAATGAGATTGGGGAAAGAGTTTCTCATAATTTAAAACCTCATGTGAACCAATAAACCGAACGGTGCAAGATTCAGGAGAGATAAAATGAAATACATATTTTATATGGTACACAGTTAAAACATAATTCATTACTATAATATGGTCATTCCTGGGCAGCAGTGCAGAAAACTTTATAAAGGAATTAAACAAGAAGTACCTTATCAACAGTTCCTTTTCATGGTGGCTAAGTATTACACCCAGTATCAATATTCACTTACAGCAGTTGAACGGGAAAATGCTACTGTCTTCAAGTCTTCCTATCAAGTTACCACAAACATCTGTTTATGCACTGCAGGAACAGAATACTGGATCAGAAAGGACTCTGACCTGATCCAAATGATTCTTACATATTCCCAGGTCTCATCTCAAAGAACTTGGCTTTTACTTTTAAAGGTCTAAAGGTTTGAGGGCCATGTTACCTGCAAAGGAAATTATCTATATAAACCATCCAGGCCATGAAGTCATAACCATGTATAGTTCGCCTGTAGACTATTAAGTTACCCAGTATACCAGATAAATCATACAGAGATGGTATTATAAAATGAAAGAAAAAAGACTAAACCTCTTCTTTTTTTCCCTACCAGCTGGTAAAGATAGAAAGAAGAAAGAGGAAACATAAAGTAATCAATAAACTTAAAGTTCATGACCCTCATTGCCTATACTCTAATGCTTAGAATATGGGAAATATGATGAATTTCAACTCTTAGTACAAAAGATAAATGTGACGTAATAGATGCAGAAAACAACTGGTGTGCTGAATCCTAGAATATAGTAACTGAAAGATACAGTTTACTCAAGAGGAAAAATAGCAATAGAGATGGAGCAGAAGTTGAACGGTTTGTTAAAATATCCAAATGAGTTAACTTGGCTATGTTATAGAGAACATCTATAAGTAGCAAATAAAAGCCAAGTCACCAACCCAACTAAGGAGAAGATGTAGATGATGCCTTACAATAGCAACCTGATGCTGGCAGATGTTCATTATGCCAATAACTACAAATAGTTATGCCATTTGTATCAACTGAGAAACAAATTCTGCCAAGCACTGTCCTTCCAGGAAGTTATTGGCGGTTTCCTCTTTAGAAAATGCAGGAAGGCAGAAGAAAATCACCCATCCTTGACTGGATACTAATGAATGGAGAAGACTTCCCTGGAGAAATGGAAATAGTAGAAATATGGAAATAATAAAAATGATGGTGTAATAAAAGATGCAAACAGAAACAATAGTTTTAAATCTTTATGGTTTGACTTCAAGCAACAGAGGAGCAGAACAAGTGTTTTCAGTACGAAAATAACTTATTTCTCTGTTTTAAGGGAAACTAAAATTCAACACAATAAAATACATGTCTTAGGCTTAACCCCCCCCCAGATTTTAATAAACTCAAAAGAATAATAAATAGGCTGCCAGTGTAGGTGAATCTGATGAGTAAAGTTCCCATAGAAGAAGATACTAAGAGCACTACTTCAAACAATTGCAATGAAGTAAAATAAAATTAAAAAATGGAGCTATAGCCAAAGAAGATAATATAGCGACACAAAATGTTTGCTGAAGATTTTGCATCAGAAAAAGATACATACAGAGAGACCACAATTAAGACCAAAATTTCCATTGCTAAGCAAGACAGATGATAAGTGGGTTGTGCCCCATTTTATGACTTTTGCCACAGTTAAGAGAATCACTGCAGTTGTTAAGGGAATCATGTGGTTGTTAAGGGAATCTGGCTTCCCCCATTAACTTTGCTTGTCAGAAGCTAGCTGTAAAGGTTACAAATGGTGATCACATGACTTTGGGATACTGTAATGGTCTTAAATATATGCCAGTTGTGCCAAGCATCAGAATTTTGATCATGTGACCATGGGGATGCTGTGAAAACTTACAACTTCATAAGTCACTTTTTTCTGCATTGTTGTAACTTTGAACGGTTATTAAATGAATTATTGTAAGTAAGGGCTACCTGTACAGGAAATTTTAAAAGGGCCAGGTTATAAAGGAAGGGTACAGATGCCCATGAACCATAGCACTGGTTCAAGGAAGCAAAAGTTTAGAGTGAACTGAGATTGATGAAGATTTTTATTATATTATATTAGCTGCTCTGTAAAAGATGGCAAAAGGAAACTACTGAATTTCTATTTTAATTCAGTCTGCTCTTGCCAAAAAACACATCTTCCATCTGGAAATTGTGAAGAGCTGGGTGAAGGGGCAGGCTTGAAGCTTCATTGAAGATTAATAGAAACACAATCAGGGAATAGATCTTTACTCTGAATGAATTTAAATATCTAGGGCCAAATTAATTGCATCTTATGGAAATGAAGGAGCAAGCTGCTTGTTTGGCCCAACCTTTATTTTATGTATCTTCCAATTCTGAACAAATCTGGCACACTAGTGCCAGATGCCTGCAGGGGAGAAAATATTGTTTCTTTCTTCAAAAAGGAAGGAAAAGGAAGAATACCAGGAACTAGAAGCTAATCAATCTGAGATCAATCCCTGGGAAGCAGAGCAGTTGAGCAATCCATAAGGTACTTGAGCTATAAGCACCTCAGCAACAATGTAGTAATTACTAGAAGTTGGCATGGATTTTTAAAAAAATAGATCTTGTCAAAATAAACCACTAATTTCTAATTAGACAACTTCCTTAATAAATCATGACCCAGCTGTAGACATAATATATCTTTGATTCCAGCAAAACATTTTACCGAATACCCCATAATAACCTAATTAGGAAGATAATCAAGTGTGACCTAGAGGCTATGTTGATTTACATAGTTGACATGAAAATCAATGGTACCTCATTCAGTTGGAGAAAAGTATCAAGTGGGATGCCTCAAGTATCACTATCCTTAATAATTACTTGGATGAAGAAGGATGGAGGGATTATTAACAAATGTGCTGATGGCACCAAATGGGTGGGATAGATAATATTTTAGAAGACCAAAAATAAAATTCAGAATTATGATGTTTGTTTAGAGAACTATGCTGAAAATGAACAGCATGAAATTTACACCATTTGTAAGTTATTCACATAGGAAACAAAAATTAAATGCACAGGTATATCATGATGACAATATCTGAATTGCTACTAATACATCTCAAAATGACTTTAAACTAGTAATTAGCAAAGTGAATATGAGCCAGGAGTGTGACATGGCTGTAAAGAAGACAAATACTATTTTAAGCAGCATCCATGTAAATATAATTCCCAAGTCATGGAAAGTATTCATTCCCATGTATTCTTTTTTGGCCACTCTAAACCTAGATACTGTGTCCAGTTCTGGGCACCAACCTTACATTAAATAGGATTCAGAGAAACTGGAACAAGTTCAGACAAAGGCAACAAGGAAAATTAGAGAACAAAATTGTATGAAGAGGGAGAAAGGAAGGTAGATATATTTAGTCTTGAGACAAGGCAACTGAGGTGAGATAAAACAGCATCTTCAAATATCAGAAAGGATGTCAGAGTGAAGATCAGAAATGGTTCTTTCTCATTCCAGAATGCAGGATGCAGAATAATTTATTGAAATTACAGGAAGACAGAGACTCCAATTTTGAGGGGAAAGAAACTTAACAGTAAGAGCAGTGGAGGGGATAAGGAATGACCTTGAATGACAGGAGGAACAGCTGCTTCCAAGGCAATGCTTAGGTAAGAAGAGCATGAGCTTGGGCCAAGAAAATAACATTAGAAAACATCTCAGGCAAGCCTATTTAACATAGGAGTGAGAGAACCTCAGGGCTCAGACTCTGACTCAGAAGTTACTCCAGCTGAATCAGTGGAATGTCAGCTTCAGGAGACACCAAGTTAGGAATCACATGAGGTTGCTCAAACTCAGGCACCATCAGAACAACCATAGCAAATCAGATATACTGTAGCCTCCAAGCCTACAAACAGCAGAGCAAAGATGCTCAATGGGCTCCTTGCTAAGCAAGGGAGTAACTCTCTTCATTAAAGATAGCTGGCTGCAGCCTGATTTAAGAAAAAGCACTGACCCGTGTTTCTTCATTGGAAATCATCTCTGATTTCCTGCTCTGCCATGTCATTCCTGTGAATTTCTGCTTATGTAAACTCTGACCCTTGGACTGGCTGACTAACATGGATGTGGCAGATCCACTATAATTGCTATAATAAAAGCTGTTTTGACTTATACAGCATTGGTTTCTTAGTTTGGTCTACCTTGTTGGGCTGACAAGTAATCTGATAGTAGAATCAGTTACAGGAAATCCCTTAGGGAATGCTTGAAGTTACATGATAAGCGCTCCCTAGCATTTA
Organism: Naja naja; assembly: GCA_009733165.1. Taxonomy (NCBI): domain Eukaryota; kingdom Metazoa; phylum Chordata; class Lepidosauria; order Squamata; family Elapidae; genus Naja; species Naja naja. Next base: position 140,256,840 of record CM019149.1, read on the forward strand.
TGAACAAGTCCCAAAACTACAAATCTTGCAGCACCACAGCAGTTGTTCGCCCTTATGAACAACCCTAGAGGCTGTGCAACATTTGTCCTGCACATCGCTGGCCAAAATGTAGCTTCTAAGGGCTGAATCGCCCCTCAGAAGCTCCATTTCAGCCAGCAACATGCCGGGTGAGGCCTCCAGAGGCCTGAAACAGAGCATTGGAGGGGTGCATGCAGCTGAGAGGCTGGAGAGGAGGCTGCTTGCTAGATCTTCACAAGGTAAGTGACCCAGCACAGCGGGTTGGGTGGGGGGAAAGCAATTGTGGGGAGCACAAAGTATTTTAGTGGGGTGGGAGGCCTTGGGTGTCTTAGGCAGATGGACTGTTACATTATTAGCCCCCCCCAATGGCCTTCCGGACCCTGAAATACCTTGTGTGCACTTAACGAACCTCACATTTGATTAGCGAATGGGTGAGCGAAAGGAGGGAGTGATCATTCAAGGTACGAGATTCACTCCCACAAATCCTTGGGTTACAAATGGAATGGCCAGGCTCCATTACATTCACAACTCGAAGACTATCTATAGTCAGAAAAGTGATAGGCTTCCACATCTAACTCTGGACGTGTTTAGAATGCTTTAATTTGGATGCTGAGACGCTTTAATTTGAATCCCTACATTGGACCCGATAGTTTACATGGCTCCTTCCAATTCTATGATTCTATTAAATCTAGGAACAAGAGTGATGGAGGAGGGAGCAAGACTGTACCCAGGGAGCTGGTCCTGGCAACCATCTTGTTTACGTCTACAGAACCATGAAATCATCACTAAGGCTGAATTGTAGTTTCAGATTCAACTATTTTTGTTTCCTTAATGAAGTAGGGCTATTAAGTAAATTAGATTACAATCATTGAAAGGTTTATTTTTTTAAAAAAAAATGTTAGATAGCTGAAGGTTTCTTTGCGAGAGTGGGGTATCTTTCCCTTGATTTATTAAAATTTGACATAGAATAAGAAAAAAAAGTCCTCAATATCTTCATCATATGTTAGATGTTATTGAAAATATATTCTTTGGTTTTCTAAAACATAGTTGCCTTTCAAATTCAGAGAAATGAGTACAGAAAATCTTCACAATTGGTAACATCTTTTCACTGAATGACCACTAACGAAAGTAAATTTTCTTAAGTGAGGTCATAAATGTATCTTCCTCTAAACTGTAAGGCCTCCTGAGTGAATTCTGGTGATCTGAGAACTGACAATGTATGTATTTCTGTTTTACAGCCCACAATGTATTTTTCTGTATGTTTTCTGAGTTTGATGAAGCGATACAGAATTTCAACCTTAGCTGCAAATCCTATGTATCCGTGATGGCGAACCTATGGCACGTGTGCCAGAAGTGGCACGCAATGCAAGAGGTCACCCGGAAGAGCCCCACTGTGCATGTGCGCATGCCCCTGCCAGCCAGCTGATTGTCAGGTATCTGCCGCACATGCACGGGGAAGACGCACACATGGGAGACGCGTACGGATGCGTGGGGTGCAGGGGGGGTGTCACACATGCACACTTTCAACACACAACGTGAGAAAGGTTAGCCATCACTGCTATATATGCTTCTTAGGAACAAGGCTCACCGTCTGGACTGCATTAGCAGAATTACTGCCATTTGGGGGGAAATTAATCTATGTAAATGAAAATACTGGAAAGGAAAGAAAAAACTGAGAGGAAAAAAATGTACAAATGGAACTTAACAAAACAAATAGTGATTTACGACCTCCAACATGTGGTATAGCCGCATTTTAGAGTTAAAAACATAATCTTCTTCATAGCACAACACTTAATGCAGTCATTTATAGGGTTTTGTTTCCTTAATGAAGTAGGCCTACTTGCAGACAAATAAGAAACCTCCCCCCAGAGGACAGGAATCTCCTCCTAGTCCTGCTTTAGTTCTCACTTTAGTGCTGGGTGAGCAATCCCTCCCTAGTAGCTGCAATGGGTCCTAGAAAGCAAACAGCACTTTTACCATTCACAAAGAAACAAACAAAAACTACTTTCTGAATAGATCTCAGAGTGAAGCTCTTTAGAAGCACTTTATGTAGAAAGCATATAAAATGGCCTTGAAGGACAGGAGGAAGAGCTGCTACCTAGGCAACGCTCAAATAAGTGGGGCTGGAGACCATTCAAAGGAACCAGTTTGAATAAATATTTCAGCCAGGCCCCTCCCTAGTTCACACTAAGACAAAGTGAGGGAGAGGGATGCACAATCAGATATGCAAGATTCGGTTAGTATAGCTGCTATGCTGAAAGTGGCCCTGGCCTATATGGAATTGGCTTTTTAAGCCTGGAACAGATTTCTGCATTACTACACGTTAAAGAACCCATTCATCTGTCATTCAGAGACGGTTGCATTTATACTTCAGCCCTCACTAGCTGTTCCATTTTGTCCTTTGAATGTGCCTTGCCTTCTGTCCATCCACCAACAGGAGGCCAGAGCACCAATCAGCATGCAGGATGTGCATTTTTACACAACGTGTCGTTAGGATTTGGGTAGTGTGCACGTCGGCCACCTGCAACCTATGCTTACCCATCAACCTCTTTTGCAGCATAGATATGTGTTGATGCCTATGTGCAGTTGCAGACAAGTCTAAATCAAGCTCTACTCTGGTCTGTCTTATAGGGCTGACACTTTCTGATTGAATCCTCGTCCCTCTAAAGATAAAAGCTAAGCCAATCAGCCTTGATATTTAGACAGTTTATTCAAATGTATGTTCCCTGGACTGAATTTATCATCTGCCTAGACTAATATTTTCGCAGCTACTTTTTCGACTAGGCTGTTGCTTTCAAAATTAATATCGCATATATTTTACACATAGTAAAACTCCTCTTATCCAAATAATACAACAGACAGAGAGAAATATTTGTGGATAATATATTAATTCAAAGTTCAAAGAAATATGATTTACCTCAGCATGGTTCATACTGAATTAGAGTAACGATGATTTAGACAGCCCAATTTTCTTATTAGAATAATGAAGCCTTTTTTTTTATTTTTTAAGTAAAGAAATTTAGTTTTGAGACGGCTGGGAAAGCCATTTAGACTTTGCAACAAAAAGCTAAATATAATGATTTATGACTAAGTGTATTTATAGAACGTCTGAGTATGCCACACCAAATTAAACCTTGAACAAGAGACACAATAATTTTTGTCATCTTTGTGGCCAGAATGCTAGGTACAATACAAGGCAAGTACAGTACAACAGTTCAAGGCATGGTCATATTTCTTTTTATTTATTAACTGATTTACTAAAAATGGGCGCCATTCCAACTGAATGACTAGAAGAAAGAAGATCCAATGCAAGAATGTACTACTTTGGGGAAATTGTGATGAATCTTCAAAGAGCAATTCCTAGCTATGTGTAGATGATCAGGCTAAACCCGAGGTAGGGGTCAAACGTGTCATCAGTCTTGAGTCCCTTTATGCCCACAAAAGATCCAAGTCCAGCCCACCTTGAATTCCATTGACTCTTATCCATGGCCATTTTGCTTTAAATGTTAGTAGTTCAGATTCTTGCAGAGGGCATTAGCATTCAATAAACCTGCAATCATTCAAACCACCTTGCTTCTTGATTTCTAGTGTCTGACACTATGACAGACCACATTACATATTATGAATATCCTAGTTTGCATAACAGGTATTCATATTCGAAGAGTTGGGTGAGGTAAGAACCACTGCCACAACAACAGGGATAAAAAGATGACATTTTCTACCTAGAAGAATCTATTTTGCTTTATATTACTAAAATTCAATATTAAGATGATGAGACAGAGAGATGTTTGGTAATCTTAGTGCCAAAGCAAAAAGGCAATTGCATTATGGCAAGCATGCAAGTTGTTCCAGAATACTTTTCTTAATGTCAACAAAAGTCACATTGGCTCATTAACGAAACAAAATATACATATAAAAATCTCCACCTTTCTAGAAATAGAAATATAATCCCCATGTATCAATACCTTATTCTTATATTCTGCACCTCCGAGATGGATGGCTCCTGGCACCCTACTCTGTAAGAATCTGAATATGATGAATACAGGGTTATTTTAGCTTTTTTCCCCCCACTATTTTCTTCTTTCCTAGAACTGAATAATCTTCTCTGAACCTCTTTCTCCCTTTATGATTCATTCATCCCTTCTCCATGCCCTGGGCCAGATTTACAGTATATTCCAACAATTGATGGTTTACTGTTTCTGCTTTTTTCTTTGAGTTTTTTTTCTTCTTAGTTTCCCAGCTGTAAGATAACAAATACCCATTTTTCTCTTTTCACAGTGACAAGAGTAAAAATGAGAAGTAAAAGTGGCTACAAATATGATTAATAGTGAGTATAATGTTACCTTGATTATTTCCATTGTTGATGTATAAGACCATGGTTATTTCTGCTGCTTTCATCTACAATCATAAGTCGAACCAAACTGCATTTAGTGGGGATTTTGATCGGATTCTCAAACTGAGAATGCTATCCATCAGCTTAATGCCATCCATTCCAAACGATCTAAATTATTGACTAGGGGAGAATCAAGGGCTCTTTGATGAATTCATCACCCTGCTGCTGGCCTGCAGATATTCTAGAGAAAGAAATGCCTAAATCGGTGTCATCACCTAATTGAGTCAGTAGATAGCAGCATTTGCACAACCTTTTCTGGATTTAGAAGCTAAGTGAGTTGGGTTTGATTAGTACTAGGATGGGAGACCACCAGTGAATACTCACGCTGTCAGCTAAATTGGAAATTTTAAACCTCACAAAGGAAGTTATGGCAAAGTATTTTCATATTATTCTCAAGAAAACTATGTAGATGTACTGTATGCAGGAACTGAACTTGACTCCAAGGAGAGTTTATTACATTTACATCATCCTTTGCTGAGAGAGTACAAGCTCTCTTTGCCTTGCTATAATTTCATAAAGTAAAATTTATTCTGCATACTTAGGACAATAGGATATTTATTTTCAGCTTGCTACAGAAGTCTTCATCCTATAGTAGCAAACCATCCATAATTCTTTCCTGGAATCATAAAAGATTCGGTTCCTTTACAATTTTATGCAGTAAAATTGGTAAGAACTACTTCTTGTGCAAAATAAACAATCAGACCTTCCTTTAAAAGGCTTCCTGACTAAAATCACACAAACAAGCCTCTAGGCTACTTTTATACCCACTAAGGTTTTCAGAGGAAAAATAATTGAAATGCAAAATGGGTCAAGAAATTCCTTTCATTTATCCCTTTCTCTGCTCTCTTTTCCCTTCGCTTCTTTCTCTCTCTCCCGAAAATTAAATAAACCAGACATTACGTTTAATTTGCAGTTCTGCCCATAAAGAGAGCTTCCTATTTTTCATGCGAAGGTACAGATCTTTAAAACCCAAATCTCCTCAAACATCACTGAGAATATCATCTGGAATATCATCTGCAGCTCTAGCAGAATTGTTAGCTCCTCTGACACAGTCTGCCTCGCTGACTTATACTTATAAGTAATATAATTGGTTAATTTGTAACAAGATACCATAATTCCAGATTCTGGAGAGATAACCAACATTGTGATTATTATTTTAGTTACAAAAATGTTTATTTTCTTATATCCGATTCAATTTCACTTGTCTTAATTTGGAAATCTGCACCTCCAATTTGACTTGGCAATCTTGCTACCTGTGGTTTGCACAGATTATGATGAATCCTTCCCAAATACCTTCAGACTTTAATAACTACTGCTCAGAGCCTGAAAACAGCTGGGTAAATTAATAGTAGGTTCCCTGACCGTCTTAAGGGCGAGGCTATGTTAAATAACCCTGATTCTTCATTTTGCTTTGGTGCAATCTCCACTCTCACAGATTAGGGAGTTAACGTAAATGGTTGTCTTACAGGAAGGGGGGGAACTGAAGGGGTAATCTATTCCCAGAGAAATTAATGAAAAAATAAATAGAAAAAGATAATTGACAATTATTGTGAGTGAAGCTGTTCGTTAAGAGGGATTTTTAAACCCTCTCCTGCAGGGGAGAAGTAGTACCAAACTGTGCTGTCTCTAAATAACATATGTAAATATATTTTAAAGTAAAACTATCCACTGAGTCATATTAAGGTTGAGCTTTGTTTTAAAACATCACTTGCAGAATGGAAAAAGTCAATTAATTGCAGGCGAGTTTGGCATTGGCCAGATAACAATTCTGGATGAAAAAATACAGTTCAGATATCTCTGCTTTGCTCCTGTTTCCACTGTATTTTAATTTTAAACCAAAACTTCTCTCCTTTAGTTTAGCCTGTGCATGCATTTTCATTTCAGTCTTTCAATGAGTCTTTGCTAAGAACATATAATTCCCTCCTGACTTCAATCCTGCTAAGATTGCTTTTTTAAAGTCTGTTAGGCTTTAATTCTAATAAGCCATCTTTTTTATTGTTGAACCAATCCACATTGATGATGCAGCAAGAACAAGAAAGGGGGAATCCTTCATTAGAAAGAGGAAGGAAAAGATGAAAAATGAAAGTGAAGAATAGAAAAAATGAGAAAACGACATCTATTTTACCCAATTTTAAAAAGCTGAGAGTTGAAAAGCATGGGCAATAAAAAATAACTAATAATGTAACCAACATAATAACAAAAGGTTAATTTTCAAAGTTCCATTTTCTTTCTCTCTTTTATTTACTTAATATTAAAGAAACAGGATTTATGAAAAATTGAAAGTGCAGTAAACTACCTTAATGTATTCTTATTTTGCACTGTATAAACTACCTCAGTGTATTCCATTAGTTTAATGGATGGTGCATGTTCACTATCCAAGCATACGTATAAACTCCTCCAAGCAAGGAACATAGTTACTTCAGAAAAGCAATACATTCTGCTCTGTAACCAGTTAACAACAGTCCTAACACAATTGTGGAGGGCTGCATCGTTTCAGAACTCCAGCAGTGAGGCATAAGCTCAAAAAACAGTTTGCAAAAAAGCCCACTGCTTTGAGGAGGAGGAGCTTCAGTAGCCTCGAAGTCAGTGCCAAAGTAGCACAGTAGTAAAACACCCAAGTTAGACGAACTTTAGTGTTAGTCATTTGTCTAACGTCAATATGTAACTTATTAATCAGTGGTGGAAGCCAAAACAAAGTTGCAGCAAAAAAAGAACTCAGAGGGCATTCCTTTAGAAACAACAATCAGGAGCTAAACTTCATGAAGGAAAATCTTTCTACATCTGATGTAGATTCTACATTCCAGCCTGCTTTATTACTAAATTGTAGTAATGTATTTTGAAGTTATCATAGATTGATCTGTAGCTATTGTCTGTGTAGACAAGCATACACAGTTCAAACAGGAGAGGGTTCCCTTGTGAAATGCATAATACAATGGCACTCAAGAGGAAAAGTACTAAGGGTTGGGAGAAAAGTACCACACTCTGTCTGACCAAGCCTTGTTGGAAGTTACAAAATGAATGAAAATAGTACTTCAGAACCATCAGACATACTGAATACTTGGCTTCCCACCCAAGTCCTTCAGGAATCTGGATCTAATGTAGCCAGCAAGACTCAGAGTTAGGTAGATATGAGTAGGTTTGTGTATATGTATAAGAATATAGAATTTTAAAAAACTAGAATTTAAAACTTTTCATTTACAAAGTGAATAATAAAGTGGTAAAGCTGCATTCACTACACAAAAAGTTTAGAAGTGTTATAAAGCCTCTTTTATGATCTCTCTGTGCAACAACTTTGGTGATAAAAATTGAGTACAGTACTATAGTTACAGAATACCCCAACCTTTACTTAAGACTAATTCCAAATTGGGAAATAGGCTAAAACACAGAGCATACCCAAATGAAAGTTTGTTTTTAAAGTAGAAGTGTAGATTGAGATTTCAATACTTAATCTCTAAATACAGCTCACTAACTAGTATTATACATTGTTCATTTAGTCAGTTTTCATCTCCATTTGAAAAACAGCTTGAAAAATCAAACTATATATATGGGAATTTCACATTCAGCCAGACTCTTGTAGTTTCAAATAGGCCTCAAATTATATTCGTTCTGCTTTCTACTGTAGATTTCCTTTTTAAAAAATCCCTGGGCTCAGGATTAAGATCCTAAGATTACCCCAGTTTCCTGAGGCTTGTTATGCATTCATCATAGTACTTCTATCCCATCCTAACTTGCCATGACTCAAGGCAGTTTACAAAGTTAATGATATTTTAACAAGACCTTCTAATTTAATTGATTATAACATTTCTTGAGAACTAGCCAGGATTATAAAAGTAAGATATAACTAAGAGGGGAAAACTGTTCTATGAGCATCAAGACTTCATTGTCAATCTCTTCCCAGCAGCTCACAATCCAGAAACCAGGATTCTTATCCATTCAAAGTAAGTAATTTTATTGAGTGAGGAAGGTAGTAAGTTACTGAACCTTGAAAACTGAACTTGGTGCTTAGAATACTCAAAATATTACCCTTTGGAAAATACTGCTTCATTTATTGTATTTATATACTGGATCAACCTAAATGGAGATGGCTTTGTCTATTTGGATCGATCCGATCTTTGAAGTGGATCCGGTCATAGAATAACACTAGGAAGATGATTCTATTGCAATATAAATATTCTTTTAAGTGGGGCCTTCTTGCTGCTTTTAATCTTCTTCATAACTGAATCTTGGTTTAATGAGGTTATCTTAACTGTTCTTGTTCTGTAGCATTCTAGAAGTGTCTATTTTCACTCCGAAGGTCAGAGAATTCTGCCAGACTCCTAAGGCACTGTCTCAGGTCCTGGAACAGTGCATGGAGCTCAGATATGAAAATTAGTGTTACCCTATGAAAATAAAGACTTTTTACCTTGCTTTTAATAGGAAGTAACTTAGTCTTTTCAAGCAAACCCATTAACCATTTTAAAATACACTTATGAAGGTAGATTGCTTTGAGTATTGCAAATACAGTATATATGCACCTGCTAGTGTAACGGTGCATTTATGCAGAGCGCAATAAGCTTTTTGCTCTTAAAAAACCCATTCACACATTCCTTCGAGGGTTGTTTGGAAAAGCTGAAAAGGGCAAAAAAATGGGTGGGCAAGGCTTTAGAGTAAAATAGTGTGTCCTACTCCCTAGAGGGGCAGCTTCTTTGCGATAAAGAAGAATGAACATTTCAGGGAAGGAAGATATCATTCTGAGGAAAAAAGAAATATTCCCTTTTTTGAGCTGCCTCTGAGAATATATGAGCCTTGATGGGCTTGTGGTAGTGAATGATTCCATTATTACAAAAGGAATTCAATGACAAACATAGCTGTGAGATCCTGAAGTCAATTTTGCATGGAACCTAGGAGGATTTTTATTTTTAATGTAAAATGAAAGAGGAGGACAGACATCTTTGTATAAGATGATCTAACTAGGCCACCTGCCTAGTCATACAGTTATCCTTCTGGGTTCCAGCAAAAGTCATATTTTTCTCTCACAAGCATTTTAGGATTTTGTTCCAGGGTCTTTGTAACGAGCCTGGCCCTAACTGACCTACCATGTTTAAATTTCCAAATTAGTTAACTGGGCAGCTGTTCCTTTTCCCAGCCAACTTTGCTTTGCAAAAGCACAAAAATGCCTGGCAAAAGACTTGCCACTTCCTTGCCCATTTTCACTAATTAGGCATAATAATGGTATTAAGTGTCCCACTGATGGTTCTTCTCTTACCTATCTGCATTGACACTATACCTGTTAGCCAAGAAAAAGCATCCCATCAATTAGTTATCTCTACAACCTGATAAAGTGACCCTTTCTTATTTCACATAAGTTTAATATCCCGCTAAGAAGTGGCCAGTTTATATTACATTTTCAGTACAAAATTTGTTCAATTGGTGTGCGCTTCCTAAATTTGATTTTTCCTTCTTTTATGTAACTCACCCAGAAAACACTTGTTATTTGGAGGATTAAAATACATTAAATAAATATTCTGCATATATAGCTAACAAACAAAACTGAGGAGTCTTAATGCATGACTGCAGACAGGAGCAATTTACATTAGTGAAGCACCAAGAACCATTTAGCGCTAACTAAGACTTATACAAAAGGGGCAAGCATCCCAGGATGAAAATGAAAGGAGCCTGCTGATATTTAAAATCAAAATGGTGCCAGAATTACTTTTAATCTGAACCTTGAGGAAAAAAGCTGAAAAAAGCTGTGGGATATCCTTTGGAGATGAAACATCTTCAGCAAAGCTGAAGAGTCAAAAAGAAAAATACTATTTTGAAGAACTTAATTGGAGAAGAATGCAGTATACAAGTACTTCTGTAGAAATGTAATAAAACTAAGCCTGAGTTAGGTGGAATGCGAGAAAGCTCCATTATAAAAGGCTAGTTTAATTTTCCACAAGACTAATTATAGAATGTTTTGACAGGGGAATTTATGAATTTGGTTTTGGCTTAGTATCTTGTATGAATCTAACCAAGTGTGGTCACAATAGAAATACCGCTGAATAAACTAAAAAGAATCTGGTATCACCTTTTCTGACTGGCAAAGTTTATTAAAAATCATAAGCTTTTGTGAGTTGTAGCTCACTTCACCAAATGCGCAGAGTGGCTAAACTAAGGCAGGATTTAAATTGCTCCCATAGACTAACATGACTCTCTTCTTACAATGGCTGAATAAACAAATCAGTCAGTACAATTATCTTTGGAAACAAACCAGGAAGGAGTTATCAGATATAATATTTCTGTGTATGTCAAAGAGGGCAATGTTAAACAAGCTAGAAACCTCACTGAGGGAGAAACTCTCAAAATAATAATTGTGAGTGACAACATCATATCCCAAAATAATGTATTAGCTTCTAACCAGAATGCTTAGGGCAATCTTGAGATACATAATAAAATCAGAGAGGAATGCAAAGGAGAGACGAATTGTAACAACGGGTAACTTCATTTGTGTGAGAGTGTATGTCTGTATAAAGCTGGAAAACCCGTTCTCTGCATTTTACATTTTGCCTTGATCCTCTCTGAGCTTGCAGACATTTCATTACCCAACTAGGTAACATTATCAGTGTTAATGAGTGTGCCGTTTGCTCCCTGCTCATATATGTAGCTTGCCCTGCCAGAGAGTAATTTTCTCCTTGGTAATTCCTTGATTAGAAGTATTATTCTCTACTTGTTTGTTTGTGTTAATTCCTGCTTACCTGGGTGTTGCTGAAAGTGATGTGTTCTGGTCTTCTTTGTTTCCTTCTTAGGTTTTTGCTCAGCTCTATTGATGACTGGCCAGTCTAAATGCCAAGGTTCCAGGAATTCCCTAGAGTTTTTGGATTTAACTTGGTCTAGGATATTCACAGTTTCCCAATTGAAACTACAGTTGACTCTGTTCATTATGTTCTGAGAGAAAAGGAGTTTTCATTATGTCTTCTGACTGTTAGACTGGTGTTCATGGATGTGCTCTGCTAGACTTCTGCCTGCCTGTCCTACATAGTGGCAGTTATAGTCCTCACACTGTATGTTGTAGATGACTTTTTTTATTACTTGGGCTGATGGGTTTACTTGTTTTAATTATACTTCTTTGTTCTAATTGTAACAAATATGAATTAGGTTTTTTATCTAGAAAAGCCAGAGAATTTCATTCCGTTGGCCTTTTCAAGTAATGCAATCCACACTTATCATGTGAATATATGGGTTGTATGTTTCTTTTAACCTTATTGCTTTTTTATGATACAAAACAAATTTTGGCATATTTTATATTTGCAAAGTGAGGCATTTATTTGACAGAAGGGGTTTAATACTGAATAATTGCATAATTGCACCAAGACAAATTCCTTGTGTGTCCAACCACACTTGGCCAATATAGAATTCTATTCTATTCTAATCTTCTGGTGCAGTGTTTCCCAACCTTGGCAACTTTAAGGTATGTGTGAACTTCAACTCCCAGTATTCTCTAGCCAGCATTGAATTCTGGGAATTAAAGTCCACCCCTCTTAAAGTTGCTATGTTTGACAAACACTGCTGTAGTATTAAAGCATTTGACTAGGTAGGGACATCTGAGTGGTAGTTCTACTTTATGCACATAAGCCAATAGATGACCTGGGGTCAGTTATTTTATCCCTTCTTTTAGAAGAAGGCAATATAGGTAGTCCTTGAGTTATGACTGTAATGGGCAGACTCCCACCTGATCAACTCACCACTGCTCTTCCTGATGCAGTTATTAAATGACGGGGCAGGTTGTTAAATGGAATATGATGTGCCTCAGGGTGGTGAAAGCCCTGGGAGCCCAGGACAAGCCAAGGACATCTGCCACAGGCCTCCCATGGCCTCTCTTACCCTTGAAGGCACCTCATGCTCTTCTTGCCACCCCTCGGTGTCCCTGCAGTCCTTGGGCCTTCTTCCTTTTCCCACTGGGTCCCCAAAACTTGGGCCTGTTTTCTCCCCCACCCTTGGGCTTGCTTTCCCACACAACTAGGTACTTGCAAGACTTGGGTCTGCTCCCAATTTCCTCCTGAACCCTTGGGCTCAGAGGCTACTAACATGCAACAAGCTATTGCAGCTTGCAGGACCTAGCCTGCCCCTTACCTAGTTCTAGGGTCCAGCAGAAGCTTTCTGTTTTTCTGCAGCTTCTGACTGAGGTGCCCAGCCAATACAAGGCTCAGCTTTCCTACAGAGGCCTGCTCGTACCATTCTGTGAGCAGGTGCTCTTCTCAACTATTCTGCAATCCTTTGGAATGCTTGGTTTTGAAGGAGGCTCTGTTTTTAAGAGGACCTGGCAGGGTGGGAGGGAAGGAGAGATAGCCCGGGGCCGATGGGGAGGGGGCAAAGCAGCATCCCTGCAGTCAGTCATATGGGCAAAAGTCTGTGGTGGTCCTGCAGCGGCCATAACTTTGATTTTTGGGGGAGAGGGCATCGTGACTTTGAATGGTCACTAAGCAACCGGTCATAAATCATGGATACCTCTTCAAAAAATAAAGAAAACTACATGTGCTTCCCAATGCATGTGTGAAGAGCAGGCTCAAACCCACCCACCCTTTTCCCCCCCAAACTAAAATAAATTGGCTATTGAACTTTTTCTTTGAAATTTTCAGTAAAACAAGTATTTATTTAAGTATTATTTATTATATATCCTTTTGATGCTGGTAGATAAGAATTATCTCTTTTATTCAAAGCACAAGGAATTTTCCTCTTGCAAGGGAAATGAAGATTCTATCAATAATTCTGTCCTCAGTGGCATTGTAATAACCTATAATTTGTTTCATGCCACATCAGGTATAGAAGATACTTCCAACCATTTCAACAGAGACACGTATAATTTAGATACATGTATTTTGCATATTAACAGAGAAATGTGCTACTTCGCCCATGGTCTTAAATCTTCTTTCCCCTATATATAAGGAAAAGAGAATAAATTAATTAATGGGACTTTTCTCCGTTAGGCAAACTGGGAAGCCCATCTCTAAAATTTCAGTCATAGTTTCACAGCAAGGAAACATAGAGGTTACAAATTTAAAGGAGGAATCACTCACTCTCATAGTTTGAGAAGAGTGAATATAGAATAAGAAGACAGAGAACCTGATCCGCACCCACATTTCAGAAGCTGAAAATTTTATTTCAAAAACTGAATGGGGAGAATGATTGCAAGAAAAAATGATGCCTCAAACTCTAGCCGGCAATAACATTTCTTAGCAGACAATATACTGTGCTGTTTTCAACGGACATATGGTCTAGCTCTGAATTAGAGACCATATTTATGGGAAACGTACCTGGGACGGAAAGCGGAATAAACTAAAGGAAGCAATATGGCACTCGTTGCTCAAAAAACATAAGGGGCTAAAGGAACACATGAGCCTCATACTGTAGAGCAGTGCATCAAATCTATTGCTGAACTGACAAGAATGGTAAGAAAGCAAAGTACCTCTGGAAGGAGGAGAGAAGCATTTTCTCTGCATTTTATTCTATTTTTCTTTTATACTGCCTGTAATTATTCTAGCATGGGAGATGGAGACATTAAAACATTCCCTGTTCTGTGGTTCCTCTGAACTGCCATTGCTGCAGCTTCTCTCTTGGTGAGGAACATAAACAGGATTTATGGCTGGCTGACATTAGGGATGTTCCCTTTGTTGATGTTTTAATTCTTGGTGGCAGCACAGCTGCATTTAAGGTAAGAGAGAGGCAAAGAAGCCACCAAGTATGGGGGTAACCATGGTAACTTCATGGAAGTTAAATAAAAAACTTCTTTTAAAAAAATAAAGATAATGAGGTCCCTGAATCAAGCTTCATGAGCCTTGTTGTTTCAAAGATAGAGATAGAGCCACCTCAGGACTCCTAATTACCTTTGCAACAGAATAGTATAGCAAGACAGATTATACACAGAAGCATTCGCCTCTTTCTTCAAACACAAAACCCAGCATGCAATTTAAACTGCATCCAATACACAGAGACAAAAGAGGCACAAAATAAAGGAGTTAATGTCCCTTTGCTAAAGGCAGAGCAACCTATAAAAGTAGCAGTCAGTACAACAATCTGCAGTGAGAAGGCCAAGGAAGCCCAGCAACATAACTATGGTGGCCACTAAGGAGAGAAATGGTTTCCTTTATGTATTATAGATAGAGGCTGTTGACAACACAATGGGGATCAGTCTGTGTGTTTTCTTCCTGCTATAATGCTGCTTTAACTCACTGCAGCAGACAGTGTACTTTAATGCAGATTACCTGCAGAGTCTTTCAGCATAGAACAGCACGCTCCATCCACATCTGCCTTCCAGACAGGTATACAGTATGACAAGACAATACAACCCAATACAACATAAGCACAATATGTCCATCTTGGTTTTGTTTTGATATATATATTTTAGATTTTTTAATTCTTAACTTTGCATATTTCATACTTTTTAGCTTTTAAAATTATTAACTGTTTGTATTTCACTCTTCCTATTGGTAGTCCATGGCCATAATAAAGATTTGACTGAATGTGATATGTCCGGTTAATTACCAGCTAATACCAACTTGGTTTTTCACAACAGTGCTATATCCTAAACTTCAGCTAACAGGACTACAACCCTCAACCAAGGGCCTTGGTGGCTCAGGCTGTTAATTGCCTGCACTTAAGTTCCAGCTGCCTACAACTGCTGTAGGCTCGAATCCCACCAGGCTCAAGGTTGACTCAGCCTTCCATTCTCTCGGGGTAGGTAAATTGAGGACCCAAGATTGTTGGGGGCAATTAGCTGACCTTGTAAAAATGCCGCTTAGTAATAAGCAGGCATATTCAATGGAATGAAGGCTATTGCTGAGCACACTGGGTTGTATCCCAAAAATTGTAAGCCGCCCTGAGTCTCCGGAGAAGGGCGGCATATAAATGTAATTAAAAAAAAACAACAACTGGAAAATAAATCTTTGGCACCAGGGCATCTTCAGCCTATGTGAAATGCTACCATCTATTCCACTATCAAACTGGAACAGTATTCTGTATCTTTTTATAACCATTCTTTCAAAAACATTCAATATGCAATGGAAGAGATTGTCTGAATAGCTTGATGAAATCAATTTTGTTATTTAAAAAAGCCAGACTCCCCCTGCTCCAGGTTTGGGAATGAGGCAGGATTTAAAGCAGACAAATGACAAAAGAAAAATATAATATGTAATGATTCTATATTCATTACACAGCATATAATTGACAGTCTCTCATTGTGAATACAATATGTATTAGAGGAACAAATAATCCCCAAAAAGCTACTTCACTTATTTTTCTCTCCTAAATCTTAAAAAGTGTTAAAATAAAGTGGGTAAATTATAAATATTATCAGTTTTAAAGAAAAATAGTTACTAGCACAAGCAAGGAAACACTATACTCAGTCTTCAATGCAGTTTCAATTCATTGTATCTATGCATACTGAATGCTTTATTAAATAGCCATCGTATTTTTAAGGATCCAAGGTATAGGGAAAGTAGAACAATTTATGCATTAAGTTAAAACACATGGTGTTGAATAATGAGATTTTAAAAGTTACAGTAATGACTTTTAGCTTTCAAATGTCAAAATTTAGCGAATGCTTGTATCAGACTATTCATACCTTCTGCTTGAATAAAAAGATGCAGTCTGAGGCCAGGAGGACCTTCACACAATTACATATTGTGCGTCATTTGCAGCTATTTCTGCAACAGAAAGTTTTGTTCTTGGTTATTTGTAGCAGCTGGACTACTGCAATTGTCATCATATGGGGCTGCTCTTAAAATCTTTTTTAAAACTTCAGCTGGTTTACCTCCACCTGCAATACACTAATGTGGGAACTACAGTAGCTAACAGTTAACAAAGCTGGCTATTGGGATATACAATTCAAGTTGCTCATTTTTCACTTTAAAGATCAATGTGGCTCAGGGCTTGGATATCTTCAAGATCACCTTCTTTGAGTTGATTCTACTCACCCAGAGAAATTTAACAGAGATGCTTGTTTAGAATCCCAAACCTGATGGAATGTCATCTACTGGAACTATATGCTCAATTCTTCCCAGCAATGGTCCCTACCTTTGTAGGCTCACTCCTCCCCACCCACCCCCATATTCAGACCAACCCCATTCCACTTTCAGACAACCATTAAAAACATGACTTTTCAGAGATGTATTTGGGACCACTTAAACATTTTACTGTCTCAATTGGTAACACATCAGGGCTTTGTTACTTGTGTAGGTTATTGTCTTTTTATACTTCAAAATTTCAAGCTAATTGAAGATTTTGAAAATGGAGCCGCATGAAAGCAAAATAAATGCTGCAGATATTCTGAGATTGTAATAAATTGTTGTGTAATGGAGAGTCATGAATTACATCTAACTACATTTATGCCGCCTTTATCATGCTAGTTTGAACAGCTTAGACCTTACCATCACTCTCTAATACTACAGTCCAGAAATATTCTCTGCATGTTTTGCTACATTCCAGAAAAGAGAACTACTGTAGAACACTTTATTGATTGAATTATTGCTATTTAAACTATTCATTAAAAAGTAATAATAGAAAGAAATAATATTTGAACTTGCTTGATGCTAGTTGATTATGTTTCTTTTATTTTGTTACATTTTATTTTATCTGAGTGACCGCTCATCTCACTTCAAAGTCTCTGGGCAGCTCACAACAGATGAATTTGATGGAATGGGAAAAGAACTATGATGTGAAAGCTGCCTATAAAGGAGGGAACGTTGTGAGGACTGGAAAGGTGATATGAGATCAGGACAGAGGTAACCAGAGATTCAACTTCAGAACACATCCATAGATATTTCCTGGGTACCCGGAAAGCAAAAAGGAATTGCCAAATTCCTTTTTCATATTCTTCACATACTCTTTATGTTCTACCTATAGCTTCCAGCTAATTCACTTTTGCTTTATGTGCTTTTATCATGTTTTTACATTTAAAATTCACTCATTACCAGTTTTGTTTTTCCTTTTTTCCTTCCTAGCATTTTTCCTGCAAGTGCAGGTTTGGTTTCCCCCACCCCACCCCAGATCAACCAAGTGTTGATCTGTGATTGTGACAGGAATTGAATGACTGGCTTATTGCCTGAGCCTGACGTTATGGGCTGAGAGAGAGTGATTGGCACAAAGTCACCCAGCTGGCTTTCATGCCTAAGGCAGGACTAGAACTCAGTCTCCTTGTTTCTAGCCTGGTGTCTTCATTGCAATTATCAGGCAAAATAAAGTTGATGTTGTCAGTATTCTAGGTTTTGTGCTGCTATCTACAAAGATAATGGCATCTACATCCTAGTAAAACATCTGGAAAGCAAGTTGAGCCAGAAGATGACAAATTACAGTTTCCATGAATTACCAGTAACAGAAGACTGATGCTTCCCCAATATCCTTCGAGCGAAAGGTATACATGGTTGTAACCACAGCTATGACTTTTGCTTAGGGCTTGTCACTTTCCTGCCCCCATCCCCCTTTCAGGAAAATGAATAGCTCAATCTTATAGAATTTTTCATTTGTTCATTCATTTCATTCAAGTTAGATATCAAAATCTAAGTTGCAAAACTAAATGGTGACAAACTTTATAGCTTTCTGCAGCTGTTTGCTAATGTCTGATGTCTGTCTGGATGTTTGCATTCCAAACCCGATAGTCCTAAAAGAGTCTTATAAATTTAATTAAACTCTTTGTTCTGATGATCTGACCTCTGGCAAAATGAAACAGAATCAAGTCATTCTGAAACTTGATGAGGAAAAATTTGTTCAAAATGGGGTTCATACGAAGTCTTTGGGAACTGTAAATGAGTACTCAAACACAGTCCAGCAGGAAATTTCCAGGTATCCTATTGATGGATCTTAGGGATTTTCCTCTTTTGCAGTTCTTTAATTGTTTATCACATGAACAAGAATAACACTATAACTATTACATGGTGAGGTCACATCCAAAGCCTCTTAGTGATTCAGAAGGAGGGCGGGAATTCTCTTTTTCTCTGGAATAACTGCAAAGAATGCTGCATAGACAAGATTTATCAATGCAGCAGGAAAGCGGCAGAGATCTGCAGTGCTCCTGCTAAAAGATATTGCATTCTGGTTTGCCATCACAGCCTCAGCAGGAATTTAACGAAGAAATAAGGGGGGCAGGATATAGTCATCCATGGCACAAATAAATTAACACACTGAAAAGCTATGCCCTTAGCACATTCCATGTTTTAGAAATATATTTCCACAGAACTATAGCCAACCCCAGCTGTATTCATATGGTCCAGCAGTTTAAAATATATCTTCATCCTTTGTTAATATACTAGTAGTGGATTGTACACAAATCACACAAGGACACATCAGACAATTCTATATGGACTATAAACCCATCAGCTGCTCCAACCATTGCCTTATTGATCCATCTAGCTCTATGGGCTAGCAATCTGACTCAGAATAGCTGTGGTCAAGAAATAAAATTACTTTTGTTGCTCTTAATAACCAAAGAACCATACATTCCTTGTTCGCATACATCATGCTAAGACATAATCCCGTTTGTTTGGTTTGGCTCATTATCTTGTGTGATTGTGATCACCGTTACTGTGATTTGCAAGTCATAGTTATAGCTTAGCATGTTGTGTAAACTGAGTAATTGTAGTTGATTCAACAAGCAATACCTAAACCATAGCTTAATGCAAGGGAAACAATATTTTCAAGCAGTGGATGCTATTATGAAATTTTAAATGATGCTGCAGCTGTCAACAAGCAGGGCAAGGAAGTATGTTTGGAAATAAGGGTACATGTGTATAAAAATAAGTTAAAAGGACTAAAATCTTATCAGATACCATGCAGGAATATCTTATAAGATTGAGGTAGCATTGTTCTGAAAAATGGAAAGCACTTTCTATAGGACAGTTGTGGGTATTGGGATATTTTAGTTTAAGCTGTAAACCCCATTTGTTGAATTTCTAAACTTCAGTAGTCTTACACATTGATAGAGCCAAAAGTAACTAGGGCAAAAAGTAAAATTCATTTTGCCAGAAAATTTTCTGAGAGCAAGTAGAGGTACCTCCTGGTGTGTGTAAATGTACGTGCAGATATTCACATACATAATAAGATATGCTAATTAATGTGATGTACTTGATTTTTTATAATCATGTTCAAAAAGAATAGAAGGAACACTCTAGAAGGAAAAAGAATATTTCGTTTCACATCAACATTGTCCCAGACAACACTTTTAAAAGCACTCCAAATGCAAAATATTGGCATTATTTCTCATACAAGATTCATGTTTTGTTACTTTTACAATTTAAAACATGTTTTAAATTTTTAAGTGGTTATTTCTAATTCCCAGTTGCTAAAATAAATCTGGTAATTTCATAAAAGGAGTAAGTTGAATTCTTGTTCGGTATTCAAATAGAAATTTGGGGAAAGTGATATTTTGAATTTCAGTAAAAAAATATCTGGTAGAGATTCAAAATACTTAGGAAAACTTCATGTCTTCAAATTTCAAGTAGTTATCTTACAGCAACCTCAATTCGGACCAGCAACTTGGTTGTTAAGCAAAGCAGTTGATAAGTGAAAAATCACATAACTTTGGCTAAGTTTATAATCTTACTTCAGCTTTCCCTTGCTTTACACACCTGTGAAGGTCATAAATGGGGGCACTGGCTGCAAAGTTAGTTTTTCATCACCTTTGTAACTGCAAACGATCAGTGTCTGAGGCAATAGCTAAGCCAAGACTACCTATATAAGCCACTTATTCTTGGCATAAACAGGCTGTTTTCCAAGCTGGCTGGAGAGAATGAAAATGACATCTAGAGAAGATACCATGTAAGTTGATGACCTAGAACAGGAGTGTCAAACTCACGACCCATGAGCCAGATGCATCACATGCTGGCCTTGCCCCCACCTGGTTTAGCGAAGTGGGGAAAGTCCCGATACTTCACGTGACACCACCGTGGTGATGCAAGTTTGACACACCTTACCTAGAGCTAAAAAGTATATTTTAGTCTTATCTAAATCACAAGCTTATATGAAGACAAAATGAAGGAAAATATTCTCCGTCATCTGTTCTGAATACTCAGATGTGCACTTTGAACAATGATCCATGGTTGAGTTTTTGACTGCCAAAGGAGCCATTCAAATTGAAATTTATCTCCAAATGCAGGTTATTTATGATGATGACTATGTTAACAAAAGTATTGTGTGTCCCTGGTCAACAAATATACAAATGGTGAACCAGTAAGAGCTGATCTGTATAATCAAGAATGAAGTGGATGAGCTGTGACAGCAACTAATGAGTTCCACATGAGAAAGTCTGATGAACCGATTAAGCACAATCTTAGAATCTTCAAAGGGAAATTGTTATCAAGCTTAATATTTCACAGAAATTTGTAGGTCACACTGTTGATGTTCTTTAATAACTGAAGATTTGTGCAAGATGGGTCCTGTTATGCTAATGGCAGAGATAAAAGCTTTGCCAGAAAATGTTGCTTGCCTATAAAAACAAAAATGAAGGTGAGGAATTTCTTCATAGAACCCTGACCTAGAAACATGGGTTTATCATTATGACTTAGAAATGAAGTCTCAGTCTATGGAAAACCTTCACGAAGCTTCACCTCTGGGGAAAAGAAAATTCAAAACTAGATTTGTATGCAGTTACTTTTTTTGAGGGGCGGTATGCTGAAGATATTATTCATGTGGATTTCCTTGAACCTGACACCATTATTAACTCACAGTACCATATAAAACTTTGGAACAAGGATTAAACAGAATTCAGAAAACCAAGAAGGAACTTTTCTGTAGAATATCAACACTTGGCCTCACACCTAATGAGCCACCCAGGGGGCAAATGGGAAATTGGATCTCTGGCTGAAGAGTGAAGTTTTCATGATGGCTTTAAGAAGCTTCTCTGTTGGCTGGCAAAAGTGTGTAGTGAATTGTGATTATGTGGAGAGGTAAATATAGGTAACCAAAGAACTTATTTCAAGAACCATTTTTCTGTTTCATTTATTAAAATATTCCTATTTAAAATTATGGAGGTGGAAGCATTGTCTTTCATTCAACCTCTTATTTGCTCCCAGTTTCCGCGATATCAAATAATAGCCACTTTTCTGTTTTAGTTTCAGCTGTGTTTGAGCAGATTATTCTGGTTTAAGCTCCCAAAATTTAAGAAGCTGGTTTCACACATAACAAGCCAACTGGAATTTGGATTCACATGAAAAGCAGACATAGCATCTGTTTTACTAAGATGCTGATATGCATATAATTTAAGATACGTAATATCATTATTAGATTGGGTCCTAACCTGAATGGTTTATGTAAAAGGAGATATAGGAACTACAAGTTAAAATTACATAAGAAATGAACATAAACATCTTGTGCTATTATTTGATATTGAAACCTGCTTGATACTGAAAAATGTACACAGTAAACAGTACCTTTATGTTTATATATTTAACAATTTCTCTACCATACCTAACCTGCTGCTAACTTCTAGATAGAACATTTACATTACAAGATATGTGCAGAGTTCACTATCAAAGTATAGTAGTACCAGTATGCATGTGTAGCAGGGCTGTCAAGCTCCCGGCCGGCGGGCTGGATGCATTACACACTGGCCACACCCACATCTGATTTAGCGAAGGGGGGAAAAGTCCAATACATCACATGACGATGCCATGATGACTTGAGTTTGATACCCCGATCTATAGGAAGGAGAGCAACACCCATTTTCCATGACCATAGACTGCTGATAAAAATAAGAATCTACAGCACAGCTACAGTAATCTTCAATTTATATTAAATCTACACTAAATCTTCAATTTAGTGGCTGTTCAAAGGTTTCAATAGCACTGAAAAAAGTAACTTAGGGCGGTTTTTCACACTTACAACTATTGCAGCATCCCCACGGCCATGTGATCAAAATTCAGGCACTTGGCAATTGTCATATATTTATGACGGTTGCAATGTCCCGGGGTCATGTGTTCCCCTATTGCAACCTTCTGACCTGCAAGGTCAACAGGGAAATCAGATTCATTTCACAACCATGTTATTATGCTTAACGATTACAGTAATTCACTTAACAACTGTGGCAAGAAATGTTGTAAAATGGGACAAAATATACTTAACCAATGTCTCACATAACAGAAATGTTGGGTTCAATTGTGGCCATAAGTCAAGGACTACCTGTATCTAGTTCTACAGGCATCTCAGCCCTGCTGCAAAATGTTTTTTTAAAGTTTTTTTAATCAGAATAGGTCTACCCCTTCTTACAATGAGGAGGCTGTTTTAAGCAACGCATGAAAGGCAAGCAATGGGAAATACTGAGTCGTGTGGCTTGCCCTGCATTCCCTAAAATAAACTGCTGGTGGGACAGTTCTGCCATTTTGAAGCAGGAGCTCTTGCCTGTTTCTGTCTTATCACCCACACTGAAGCAAATTTGCTATTTTTCTTCAAATGGGTATAAAAAATGTTATCTTATCACTTGAATATCTTGGGTCGGCCTGGATTTTGGCAGCATTGTGAACAGTCTGTTTTTCCTCAAAGCTGGTAACTTTTAGCTGTGAGAAAAGAAGAATTAAGAGGGAAGTGGTAGCATTCTTCAAATACGTCAGAAGACTGTTACGTAGAAGAAAACCAAGACTGTTCTCTTTTGCTCCAGAGTACAAGAACAGAATGATGGACTGAAGCCATTAGAAGGTAGCATCCAGTTAAATGTTAGGGGGAGGGAACCTTCCTTACAGGAAGAGCATTTCAAAAATGGATCTAATTGATCAGAGAACTGGTGGATTCACATTCACTGGATGTAATAAAGTGAAAGCCAGGCAACCATTTCATCAGGAATGTTTTAATTTGGGTTTCTGTTCTGAGAAAAAGGTAGGACTAAATGGCCCCATCCAACTCATGAAACTATGAAGTCAAAACACTTATTACCATACAACCATGGTTGGAATTACTGTGAAAAGTATCAGATTGCAAAATGCTTCCAGGCTACTTCCTAAGCACTGCAACCAGTAGCAACTTTTTTATAAACAATAGAAAGAATGGTGCCTTTGCAAAATGGTGGCTTCTCCCTGAAATAATTTTGTGCATACTCTCTTTTTGCAGGAGGTCAAATACACACAACATAAACTGAAAAGAAGGATTGGGTATGTGGTACTTGCAAATTATTTTGTGTATGGAATGGGGGCAGGAGGGTTTTAGTTACTCCAGAGACTGTGCTTGACAGCTGGACTTGTTAGAACTTCAAGGCTGGCAAAAAATTATTGTGTTTCTGAAGTACTGGGGAGAGAGGTAGAAATATGGTTAATACTGTGCCATGATACTATGTTTTTTTCAGTGCCTGGGACTGAAGATGGTGGCTTGGAAAACATGCAAATTCAGAACATCTGCTCATTCTTTCCAAGCAAGAAACTTCTTGTCAAAGAATTGCTACTGTCAGGAGTAAGGAACCAACTCTCTGAGTAGGCTCAAGTAGTTTCTTTACTGTTATTCTTATGTTTACAAAACTCTCGCCAGACTAACTGCATTTCCTTTTGAAAAAATGTCTTTAAAAGTATGGCCTCTGTTGCTTCCTTCCACAAGCTAGGCCAGAGGTGTCAAACTCGATTTCATTGAGGCCCGCATCATTGTTGTGTTTGACCTCGGAGGGCTGGGGGAGGGGGCGTGACACAGGACTCTTGTCCAGGGCACCTGTGGTGGCCAAGTGCTAAGGCAGGACTTCCCTGAGACCCTCACTCACTCTCATTACAATCTCCTTCCTTCCTTCGCTTCTTTTTCCTTCCCTCTTCATTCTCCTTTTTTCTTCCTTTCCCTCTTTCCTTATTTTTCCTTCCTTGCTCTCTTCCCATCTTTCCTTCTTTTTCTTTGTCTTTCCTCTTTCCCTTTTTCCTTTCCTGTCCCTTCTTGCATGCTCAAATGCAAAAGGGGAAACATTTCTCCTTTTGTTTCATTTTTAGTTTGCTTTGGTAGCCCTCTGCCAGTGAAATCAGAGCCAGCAGGTGGCCCAAGCTCCATTTTTGCTGGCAGAGGTATTGCAGGCAGGTCCTTTGCTGTTTCCAGGCCGTCCCCATGGGCCAGATCTAAGCACCCTGCAGGCCAGATCCGGCACGCGGACCTTACGTTTGACACCTCTGAGCTAGACCATCTCTTTACTCCCCCCTCAACTCTAGATGGAGATTCCACCACAGGTACCAAGAGAATGTAGTCCACCTACCAAATTGAGAAATCAGTTGAGTCCTAAAAATGAAAGTATTCAGTTTCTGTAACTTAATTCCTTTGCTCTTGTAATAAATCTAGGTAGAGACCCTTCTGTAACAATCTTGTTCTTTACTGTGCTCACATATGACACATATGAGACAACCATTCCAGTATTAGGTCCTCATTCCATTTTCTGCTTCCTGGTTCTTTATGATGAAAGACTATACAATTATGTTACACAAAAGTATAAAATGATTCTTGCCAATTAACTGTTTTATGTAGCCAGGATTTATCTAATGGGGGTATATACCAATATATAATTTTTGCTGGTTTATAACGTGGTAAAGATTGGCACTGATATTTCTTAGTTTAGGAATGGAATTTACAAACATATGGAGGTTATCAGTATGAGATCAGAGGTGAAGAAGCTTCTTGGATGAAAAGCGAAATATCTTCAAAGAAAAAACAGAAAGTCCAGTTGCCTCTTGAAAAAGCACTTTTGGGACAACCATGACCTGGGTGACTCAGAATCTCCACATACATTTATGAGATCAAAAGAAATTATTCTTGACAGCAGCAGCAGCAGCAGCTGAAGTAACTAGCACCTATATGATTGGTAAAGGAATTCTTTCAAGGAGGCATTTGAGACTGGTGAATATATTGAGAGTATCAGGACAGCCAAGAAAACAGAACGGTGAATCTGGGGCTTGTCTAAAACCAGTGATGGATTGTATATAAATTGATGAATTGAAATTCTAATCAAGGAAGAGTTTTGAGTCAGTAGGAAAGCTAATCTAGGCTTAGAAATATAGCCAGAACTGGCTTTCTATGAATCACATCTATATCTGTGAAAGATTTGGACCTGACTCTGTCGCCGTTTATTATTTATTAACAAGATTTATAAGGCTGTTCAATTCAAAAAAGTGTGACTTGGGGTAGTATACAGCCCAAAACCTTATAATACTAAACATATACAATATATAAATAAATTTTTAAAAATGGTGACCAGGCAATAGAACAATTTCACCAAAAGGGCACTTTCATTCAACTGGAATTCACCTAGACTTAGAGTCTGTCATATTTCAAGGGGGGAGATCAATCCATAAATTATAATAAATTATTTTTGTTGGAGTGATTGCTACTAATTGTTTTTCATAATGTATTATTACACCCATTTTTATTCATTTGTATTAGTGTTAATGGATCATTAAACAACTCAACCCAGAGTTCTCACTTGAGGCACAAATAATCAGGCTCAAATTATCCTACTTTGGACACATTGCCTGAAGATCCAGTTCTCTGGAAAAGATTCTTAACACTAGGAAAGATGGAAGGAAGGAGAAGAAGAGGACAACCACAGCAAAGTGGATGGACTCAGTTTTTACTGAGTACACCCTTGGGAGATTTGAAAGAGCAGGCTGGGGATAGATTGTCATGGAGAAAAATCTATATGGTTCCTAGGAGTCAAAAAAAATGACTTGATGGCACATAATCAATCAACTAGTTTCTAGTTTGTTCCTGGAAACTACTCCAAGTGCTGCTTTATAATAAACATGTAACCATAATAAAGTCCTAGACATTTCAGATCAAGTTATTTAGAGCTATCTCTTCCCTTCCCATGCTGTTTTTATTATTTAGTATCTTTATATTTTTAGCTATCTTAAAAGAAAAAGATAGTCTTTTTTAAAGTGCAAACTAAACACAAATACTAAGAAGGAAAAGAAAAAAAAGAAACAATATATTTTATATTTTACAATTGCCAATAGTTACTGAATTACCAATGAATTTACTTCTATAGCATGAACAATAGTGTAAGATATCATAGACTATCTGCCATAGTAACACCTATTGCTGCATCCTTTGATTAGTAGAAAATATTGCCTTTTGCAAAACATATCACAAAACTTCTACGTTTTATTCAACAACCAGAGCTTCACATTATGTTCTACTATCTCCAAACTAAGTTACACTTCTCAGTTCCAGCACATTGTTTCTCAAACTAAATATTTTAGTTGGCCCCTGCTCTATCATTTCAGTAATATGTTTATTGCCGCGCTGTAAAAATATTTCAGATTTTTCAAAATAATTATGAAATAATATTTCAGTTTTGCTTTTATTTTGTTAACTTTATCCTATAATTGTATATTTTAATCTGGAATCTAAAGTTTTTAAATTAAATGGGAGTAAGTGTATTGGAAAGTATTTTCCAGCTTTAATAAAGCTAGCTCTCAGATAATATAGAGCAGGGGTGTCAAACTCAAGGCCCGGGGGGCTAGATCCGACCTGTGGAGTGCTTAGATTTGGCCCGCAGGACCACCTTGGAAACAGTGAAGGAATGGCCTGCGGTGCCTCTGCCATAGAAAATGGAGCTCGGGAGGACCGAGCTCCATTTTTGCTGGCAGAGGGTTGCAGGAGGCCATCACAGCCGAAAACAGAGCTTGGGAGTTAGTTTTCGCTGGCAGAGCGCTCGGGCCATCACCAGCAACCAGACACAAGTGATGTTGAGTTGGCCAGGTTGCCTCCCTAGGTCAAACACAACCCTGATGCAGCCCTCAATGAAATCGAGTTTGACACCCCTGATATAGAGGTTCTACTCATTGAGAAAATACCAATTTGGTTAAGGCGCCAGGCCAGAAATCAGGAGACTAAGTTCTAGTCCTGCTTTAGGCATGAAGGCAGCTATGTGACCTTGGTGACTCTCACCCACCCCTAAGGAAGAAAGCAATGGAAAATCATTTCTGAAATCTTTCCAAGAAAATTTCAGCGATTGATCAAGGTGACCACCAGAAGATATTGATTTAAAGGTGCGTGCACATATATACTATTGTATATCAAACCAAATGAAAGAGAAAAGAGGAAAAAAGCTGTTTTAGTACTTCCAAAGTAGTTCAAGATGCAGTACTGAAGTGATACTATCATTGAGGAATCTTCATTAAGTGTGTATGCTTTTCCAATCTTGTCTTTACCAGGGATTACCCCAGTTTGGCTACGATCCAGTTGCACACCCCATTATAATTTCAACAATCATAAAATAGCCTGCTGGCTCCCCTCTTGTTCTCATCTCTTTCTTTAAATCAATTATGTATGTTTAACAGGAACAAATATGTGCACTAGCCATACAAATATGCTCTCAAAGCACACCAACAAATTAAGGACTTCCTTACTTGCTCTTTATGATCTTAAGTAACCTTCAAAAGGCATTTATCTGCCATCAGCTGTTCTCTCTTAAAAACTGTGATGACAAACTGATTTAGCAAATGTAATGCACACACTTAAAATCTGTGTTTACAGAATGAACGAGTAAATTTGTCCCATAGGGTTTGATAAACTATCTTGAAGGCAAACAATAAACACGCTCACCATCTCTAAATAATACTTACAACACATACAGTAATTATAAATGCCTCACTAGTCCAGCCTAGATGAAGTTAGTCAATCTTATTGTTCCACTGAATTAAGGAATATGCTTCTCAAACACATCCTGCCTCAATATCATTCAGGACACACAATTTAAGCTCATCTGACATCTTTTTGTTACTAGCATCTTTTCACAATTACCAGCATTTGAAAATTTCCTCAAAATTTCTATAATGTACAAAGGGATAACAGTAGAGCACTCAGAATGATGAATTCCTCTCCATATACTAACCCATCTCTCTGGGTTACTCTTAGTCCAAATTGAAGCAACAGTATTTTCAACAGTTTGCAAATGCACAAGCTATCTAGATTGCCTCAGGATGCAATTATACTATGCCGATAGATATAAATAATTAAACTCATTCCTGATGGAAACAAAGAACTAATTGTATAGAATTCTCTGTGCCAACAATTACCTATCTCTGGATAGAAGGAGCAACTTTCTCTTCACCACTACACTGAGTCCAGTGCTAATGTAGCCTGATATAGCAAACTGCAATAAACAGGGTGTGTCCTGTTTAAGAGGGTAAAGCAAAATAAAATTGCTAATAAATCAAGCATAGGAGCATGTGACAATACAGTAAGTAGAGGTAGTCCTTGATTTACAAACATTGATTTAGTGACTGCTCAAAATTACAATGGCACTGAAAAAGTGATTTATGACTGATCACTTATGTACACTGAGAGCTTATGTTTGTATGTATGCTGTATGTTTGTATGTACACTGAGAGCTTATGCACCGGAGACAAATTCCTTGTTTGTCCAATCATTCTTGGCCAATAAAGAATTAAATTCTATGCTAAGCTATGCTACGCTATGCTATATTATGCTATTCCTATTCCTATTCCATTCCATTCCAATTCTTATTCTATTATTTTTCTTTTCCATTCCATTCCATTCCTTGCACTTATGGTCTCTGTAGTATCCCCACTGTCAAATGATCAAAATTGTGTGGTTGGCAACCAACCATGTATTTCTGATGGTTGTAACATCCTGGGATTATGTATTTGCCATTTGTGACTTTCCCAGCCTGCTTCTGACAAATTCAATGGGGGCAGCTGAAGTCACTTAACAACTGCAGTGATTGGCTTAACAAACATGGCAAAAAAAGGTCACAAAATTGGGCATGACTCATTTAATAACCACCTTACTTAGCAACGAAATTCTGATCCCAGTTGGGGTTGTAAAATTTATGCTGTCAAGATCCGCATAAAATATATTAAAAGAAGTCAACCCTTAGAAATCCAAATGAATCAGATGAAGTGGTCCTGGGCACACGAATATAAGGCAAAGTTATTATACAAGGATTGTTTCAACAGTAGATTTTTTTTTCACATACAGTGCTTTTATAACAGAATCCTCAAGCCTCACTGCAGTTCAGTCAGCACACATTAGCCTTGCTCAGAAAACAGAGTAATTTGAAAACAATAGCAACTCTTGAGTACAGTAGACCATTTACTCCCTGGAAACTCTTCCCTGCCATTTGGTAGTTCTGAGGCTTGTAGATTTTTTATATTGTACTCTGCATACTTCATGGACCTGGAGCTTGTGCCAGAGAATCGAAACCTGAGATCTGGAACTTCTTTGATCCTCATGATGGGATCTGCATGGTGGCTTCCAGACAGGGGTGGGATTCAAATTTTTAACAACCGGTTCTGTGGGCATGGGTTAGGTGGTGGGCATGGCTTGGTGGTCATGTGACTGGGTGGACATGGCTTGGTGGTCATGGGTGTGGCCAACTCAATATCACTCACATCAAGGCATGCATCTCCTCGCCTGGCCTCTCATGACTGTGGGGATGCTGCAACAGTTGTAAGTGTGAAAAATGGTTATAAGTCACTTTTTTCAGTGCCATTGTAACTTTGAATGGTCACTCCACACAAGCAAAGTACCAGCAAAGGAGGGGAAAAAACTCCAGGGGCGTTCCTGAGACAGGAAGTCCAATCCTGCCAAGAATGTAATAAGGGTTAACGGAGAGGCAGTTTCTGTAAGCAACACCAGAATGTTTCCTTCCTGCCTTCCTTACAGGATTAGGCCAGTAATTTCTTCTAACAACCGGTTCTCTGAACTGCTTAGACTGTTAACAACCGGTTCTAGAGAACTGGTAGAACTGGTAGAATCCCACCCCTGCTTCCAGAGCTATTCATACCCTTCCTCAAAACAAATGAGCCAACAGATGAGACCATGGCAGAAAGCTGAATCTGGTCCAAGCAATAGGTTTTAGACATACAGGCAGTCCTCAAGTTATGACCACAACTGAGCCCAAAATTTATGTTGCTAAGTGAAACATTTGTTAAGTGAGTTTGCCCTATTTTGTTGCTGCTGTTGTTAAGTGAATCATTGCATTTGTTAGTAACACGGTTGTTAAGTGACTCTGGTTCCCCATTGAGTTTTGCTCGTCAGAAGGTTGCAAAAGGGGATCACGTGACTCAGGGACACTGCAACCATCATAAATATGAGTCAGTTGCCAGGCGTCCGAATTTGGATTACGTGACTATGAGGATGCTGCAACGGTCATGTGAAAAACAGTCATAACTGTCATTTTCAGTGCCGTTGTAACTTCGAAAGGTCACTAAAGGAACTGTTGTAAGTCGAGGACTACTCGTATTCACCTATCAAACTGGACATGTTCTTTCCTGCCAAGCTTTTCCACTCAGAAAAAAAAGAAAGAAAGACTTGTTAAGAAGACACTGGTTATAGGGAGACTCAAGCAAAAGGAGAAAGGAACTACGGTACTTTTTCCTATGTCTAAGGGAGGAGTCCCATATAGGTAGTCCTTCATTTATAACCTTTTGTTTTATGACTGTTCAAAGCTATGATGGCACTAAAAAAAGTTGCTTATGACTATTTTTCACGATGGTTGCAGCATCCCCATGGTCACGTGATCAAAATTTGGATGCTTGGCAACTGGTTCATATTTGTGAGGTTGCAGTCTCCCACATTCATGTGATCACATTTTACAACCTTCTGACAAAGTCAATGGGGAACCCACATTAAGGTAACTTTATTGTCTTTTTTTTTACTGTGAGCACACTGGCCCACATTAAAAATGAAATTCTGTTGCCTGTTCTCAAGAGAAAGTATGTATCTACCCAAACACATACATAACACACGTATACACATGCTATATATATATATAAATATATACCTGCACCCATACATATACAGACAGACAGACAGACAGACAGACAGACATTAATCAATGTCCATTTTGAATACATAGTGGAAAGAGGAAACTTGAGAGTTCACAAGGTTGATGCTATATGGAACAAATATAGATGTTCTGCTTCAGATACCACAAAGCCTCCTCCCGGAAGGTAACAAGGAAAACAGGCCATAAAGAGGATGTGTAGTATCCCAGACAATCCTGTGGACTCTGCTCAAGCATCACTTATATGCTATGTTCCAGATAGAAGGAAGTGAACTACCAATGATCTTTTCTGCCCTCCTCACCATTCTCTGCACTGCCTTCCTGTCTGAAGCAGGAATGCTTCTAAACCAGACAGTAATGTAACATGACAGGATGCTCTCGATTGTCTCTCTGTAGAAAGTGGTAAGGACAGAGGATGGAAGATGGACTTTTTTTTTAATTACATTTATATGCCGCCCTTCTCTGAAGACTCAGGGCGGCTTACAATTTTTGGGATACAACCCAGTGTACTCAGCAATAGCCTTCATTCCATTGTATATGCCTGCTTATTACTAAGCGGCATTGTTACAAGGTCAGCTAATTGCCCCCAACAATCTTGGGTCCTCAATTTACCTACCCTGAGAGGATGGAAGGCTGAGTCAACCTTGAGCCTGGTGGGATTCGAGCCTACAGTAATTGTAGACAGCTGGATCTTAAGAGCAGGCATTTAACAGCCTGAGCCACCAAGGCCCTTTCAGAAAATGCAGGCGCTGCTGTGCCTGCTTCACCAGTCTCTCACTGTTGAGTGAACAAGCTAGTTTACTCGTTAGCTGCGACCCAGAAATTTGATGCTGATAACCACCTCCACAGGTGAATCATTAACACACAGAAGTATATGGCTATGCCTGTCTTTTCTGAAGTTGACAATGATCTCTTTAGTTTTTCCTACATTTAAAACGAGGGTTTTTTTGTTACACCAGTTCACTAAACCCCCTACCTCACTTAACAACCAGGTTACTAATTTTTAAAAATGCAATGATTCACTTGACAACTGTGACAAGAAAGGCCATACAATGGAACAAAACTCACTTAACAACTGTCTCACTTAGCAACAGAAATTTTGGACTCTCAATTGTGAGTCAAGGACTACCTGTTATCACTATTTTCCTAACTCCAGTATTTTTCTGGGCAAATTCAGATGGATGAAACTGAGCTTGAACTTCATTGCAAGCAGTTTCTAGATTAGTGAATTTCTTTTACCAAACAAATAGTACTGCCATTTAAAAGAAGCAACTGAATTAGTAACACAGAGGAATGTGATTCTTCTTTCATTATTAATAGAACTCTTTAAAATATTTAAATCGAGATCTGAAGATAAGAACTACTTTAAGTTGAGCCTAATTATATGTGGATTTTCCAGTTTCCTTTTTAAAAATTCAGCTTTTTTCAGCTGTAGAGTCTCCCATCTAACCACTGACTGGCTCTTACCCTATTTAATTGGGGGCTGGATCAGCCAAGTTCAACTGAACACTGCTGCTTGCTAGAGTAAAACAAAATCTACTTTTGCTAACCAGGAGCATAAAGAGGAAGCACGAGAACTGTGCTATTACAGATATTAAATAAGCAATGGAAAACCCCACTAAATCATGTATGACTTTATTTCAAATATATAGTTTATACTTCAGGGAGGTTGTTTTTAGGAATAAAAGGAGGATTTGATGCAGGGGTGATTGATTATGCAAGCAATCCTGTTTGAACTGCTGTGAGCTGGATTGATTCAACTCATAGCAGAATCCCCATCCACTGCTGCTACCTTTTCTCTCTGCTTACAAGGACCACAACAAATTATGAGGAAAGCCTAGAGTGTCAAGGCTGTACAGAAATTGGGAGAGACCTCACCTGGGGAGAAACTGTACTCTGCAGGCAAGAATCCTTAACAGTACCATTTTCCATCATAAGAGAGGCTTGGTTCTGATGCTTGCTATAATTGCCCTATCCTTCTTATCCAAAATTATTTTTACTTCTGTTCATTTTTTCTTTTTGCTGAAGAACATGCAGTAGTAGGCAAGGTTGGCCTGGCATTTCATATTTTGAACATGAAAATTAGTGTTTCATTACGTCTTGCCAATCTCTATTATCAAAATGTCTAAGTGTTGTATCCAAGCACTATGGCAGGGTGGTCACAAACATGCACTACTGGTACACAGAGCTCCAGGCTATCAATTTTGAGAAATCAATTTTTTTTCTGTAGCCAAGAAGATGGAAGAGTGAAGTCTCGTTCATCTTTAATTTATATGTTGATTTTGAAAGTAACAGAAGCTAAAAGAAGTTGGGAGGGTTAGCCCAATCAGCTGCTCTGGATTTTCTTTTTTCATCCAAGATAACGCTCTAATAAAGAATACTAGTTTTGAGATATAGACGTATGTTCGATACAGAGCCCTTTTCAAAAATAAATGAGCTGAGAATAACTCAAAACGGGAAGCAAAATTAGAAAGAGGGCAATATGGCTGGACTCCCATGGAATTCCTTTTTCATGCAGACAGGCTGTCTCGAATAGCTTCTAAATCAATAACTTTGTAAACAAGCCTCCATTTAGGAACAGTTCTAGTTTTCATCTCTTCATTTGAATAAAGAAGCAACTGAGAACAACAGCAATTAGCACACTAGAAATGTTTTTCATGAAACTGGAAGAATTCATTATTGTTGCCCAATTCAAAGGTTTTAAAAACCTTCAAAGATGCTCCAAGTTATTTTGCTGTTATAAACAATACACAAAACATAATTTTATCTCCACTCATTACTGTCTTCTGCTTTTTCTGTTATTCTTCCTGCTGCATTGAATGAACTAGAGACAATAAGGTATTATGAAGATCATACCCCATTCTATGCAAAATTAGCTAAGAATTTTCTTCAGCTACAAAAACAAATAGCCTGAGAGCAGGTCTAGAAAGTAGCAGAGAAACCATTAGGGAAAGAAAAAGGAACATTTAATATTCCTTGCCTTGCCTTTCACTTCTTCACAGCAATTTCTGATTCTACAGAGAAGAGATTACCAATATTGGCTTTAGAATACAAGACCTATAAATGTAAAATGTGTCCATTTTTTGTTGTCCCTTTGAGTCAGTGATTGCTTGGACAAGTCTCTGCGATCTTCTTGGCAAGGTTTTTCAGAAGTGGTTTCCCTTGCCTCTTTTCTAGTCTGAGAGAGTGACTGGCCCAAGATGACCCAGATGGCTTTGTGCCTAAAGCAGGACTCATTGTCTCCCAGTGTCTACTTTGATGCCTAGAGTAACAAAAAGAAGTATCATAATTTAGACACAGAGGAAATCTAATCTATTATTATATTATATACAGGTGAAACTCGAAAAATTAGAATATCGTGCAAAAGTTCATTTATTTTTGTAATGCAACTTAAAAGGTGAAACTAATATATGAGATAGACTCATTACATGCAAAACAAGATAGTTCAAGCCGTGATTTGCCATAATTGAGATGATTATGGCTTACAGCTCATGAAAACCCCAAATCCACAATCTCAGAAAATTAGGATATTACATGCAATCAATAAAACAAGGATTGTACATAGAACAATATCGGACCTCTGAAAAGTATAAGCATGCATATGTACTCATTACTTGGTTTGGGCCCCTTTTGCAGCAATTACTGCCTCAATGCGGCATGGCATGGATGCTATCAGCCTGTGGCACTGCTGAGGTGTTATGGAAGACCAGGATGCTTCAATAGCGGCCTTCAGCTCTTCTGCATTGTTTGGTCTCATGTCTCTCATCTTTCTCTTGGCAATGCCCCATAGATTCTCTATGGGGTTCAGGTCAGGTGAGTTTGCTGGCCAATCAAGCACAGTAATCCCATGGTCATTGAACCAGATTTTGGTGCTTTTGGCAGTGTGGGCAGGTGCCAAGTCCTGCTGGAAAATGAAGTCAGCATCCCCATAAAGCTCATCTGCGGAAGGAAGCATGAAGTGCTCCAAAATCTCCTGGTAGACAGCAGCGTTGACCCTGGACTTAATGAAGCACAGTGGACCAATACCAGCAGATGACATGGCTCCACAAATCAACGCAGACTGCGGAAACTTCACACTGGACTTCAAGCATCTTGCAGTCTGTGCCTCTCCATTCTTCCTCCAGACTCTGGGTCCTTGGTTTCCAAATGAGATGCAAAAGCTGCTCTCATCAGAAAAAAGGACTTTGGACCACTGAGCAACAGACCAGGTCTGTTTTTCTTTAGCCCAGGTAAGACGCTTCTAACGACATTTGAAGCCCATGTCCAGGATCCGTCTGTGTATGGTGGCTCTTGATGCACTGACTCCAGCCTCAGTCCACTCCTTGTGAAAGTCCCCAACACTTTTGAATGGCCTTTTCCTGACAATCCTCTCCAGGCTGCGGTCATCCCTGCTGCTTGTGCACCTTTTTCTTCCACACTTTTTCCTTCCACATAACTTTCTATTAATGTGCTTTGATACAGCACTTTGGGAACATCCAACTTCTTTGCAATTACCTTTTGAGGCTTTCCTTCCTTATGGAGGGTGTCAATGATGGTTTTCTGCACAACTGTCAGTTCAGCAGTCTTTCCCATGATTGTGATTCCTACTGAACCAGACTGAGAGACCATTTAAAGGCTCAGGAACCCTTTGCAGGTGTTATGGCTTAATTAGCTGATTAGAGTGGGACACTTTGAGCCTAGAATATTGCATCTTTTCACAATATTCTAATTTTCTGAGATTGTGGATTTGGGGTTTTCATGAGCTGTAAGCCATAATCATCACAATTATGACAAATCACGGCTTGACCTATCTTGTTTTGCACGTAATGAGTCTATCTCGTATATTAGTTTCACCTTTTAAGTTGCATTACAGAAATAAATGAACTTTTGCACGATATTCTAATTTTTCGAGTTTCACCTGTATAGTATATAAAAGCAAGCCATTTCCTCTATTGGTCCTTCATTGTCATAAACACAATTTTACATTTTTAAGTTTGGGCTCCAATAAGTTGATAACAGCAAGGACACTCTTATTATGAGTTTTATAGTGTCCAACAGCCAACAGAAATCATGTAGAAATTATAAATAACAACTATCTCCAATAATTGACAGACTGTTTCTTTTGGGACCTATGTTGAAGATTCACTTGATTGAACCAAGAATATAGTCTACAGCAAGGGAGGAAATAGCAACATCACATTTCATGGCAGAGTTTTGTTCTTGAATGCTCTTTGAATCTCTGGTAAGACTACCACATACTAGTACCACATACCATTGACCATGGTATCCTTTTGCGATGCCTCAGGGGGCTGGGAGTGGGGGGCACTCTATTTAGGACTGCCCTTGCATACCATCCGGAGATTGCAGCTGGTGCAGAATGCGGCCATGCGGGTGGTGATGGGAGTTACCCGATTCTCCCATATTACCCCCCTCCTGCGCGACCTGCATTGGTTACCGGTTGCACTTCAGGTGAGATTCAAGGTTTTGGCTTTAACATTCAAAATCCTACACAACATGGGTCCACAATATTTAAGGGAGCGTCTCCTGCCGATATCAAGTGCCAACTGCCCTGTACAGGCACACAGGCAGGGGCTCCTCGGGGTCCCGTCGGCAAGTCAATGTCGGCTGGCGGTCCCCCGGCGGTGAGCCTATTCTGTGGTGGTCCCTGACCTATGGAATCAACTGCCTCTAGACCTCCGTCTGGCCCCTGACCTCCGCACCTTCCGCCGCGATTTGAAGACCTGGCTATTTGACCAAGCCGGGCTGTGACTACCTCACAGGGGGTATGGGATAGTTTTAAAGTATTTTAATCTGGTCTTATTGGACTTTATAGTTGTTTAATTCTTTCTTAATTATTTATTGCATCTGTATGTTTTAATTGTGAGCCGCCCCGAGTCTTCGGAGATGTGGCGGCATATAAGTCCAATAAAATAAATAAAATAAACAAATAGTAAATGACAGATAAAATGTGTACTATGTATGTATGTATGAATGTGAAAAGTAAACACAAGAAGAGAGTTTGCAAAAAATGCTCTTTTGGGGACATCAGCTTTCTATAGACGACTACCTTAGTATCTCTCTCTTGAAGTGGAAAATATGCTCTTCTCTGTCCAATACTGGGCATTTCCAGCTTCCTTCCAATGTTCATAAGGATTAAAAGAACGAAAAAAAGGCACTTACTAGGCTTATAAATATTTGACAATTATTGCAATACAAGAATAAGACCTAAACTTTTATTCACCTCTCAATCCTTTATTTACTTAGGCATTAAGACTTTTATTTCAGAAGTACTTGCTTCTGAGTAAAGATGCTTTAATCTGTAGAACTGAATTTCTTTTCCCTACTATAAAGTATAATTCACACAAAAATTTATTTAATTCTTCTTTCAGGGATTATAGTCTTAAATACACTACATCCTGAGTCAAATACCTATCATATGAAATGGTGCGGTTCTTAGAAAGGTCCCATAATTTTCTCTCAGCCATTATCCTCTTTTGCTTAGAACATCTGGGGTTTTAAATTGTACAGTCCACAATATATGATATGATATATGATATATGACATATGATATATGGACATATGTGTATATATGTGTGTGTGTATGTGTGTGTGTGTGTGTATGTATATATATATATATAATGTTTTCTTAAGTTTTCGCGGGTATTTATATGTATGGTATTCAGCTTTGTTCGGGTATTTTCCCACGTCCTTATAGTTGTGCTTTTAAAGCTGTAGTGATGTTTCGGCAGAATCTCATCTGCCATCATCAGGCTTGTGTATTGAGTTTGTCTGTGTGTCAGGCTTTTCAGCCATTTCTGCTTTAAATTTGCACGAGGCTAGCACCAGCCGTGAAACACAAACCAAGACTCCCAACCAATCAGGATGAAGAAAAAACCATCCTAACAAAGTAGGAGGCTAGCACCAAATTTAAACAGACACGGCTGTGAAAGATTGACACACAGATGAACCCAATACACAAGCCTGATGATGGCAGATGAGATTCTGCGGAAACGTCACTACAACTTTAAAAGCACAACTATAATGATGTGGGAAAATACCCGAACAAAGCTGAATACCACAAAAACTTTATGTGTGTGTGTGTGTGTGTGTGATTTTTATCCCACCTTTCTATAAGTAACTCAAGGTAACTCAAGGTAGCAAGCATACATAATATGCCTTCCTCCTATTTTCCCCCACAGCAACAGCCCTGTGAGGTGGGTTAGGACTGAGAGAGAGTGACGGGCCCAAAGTCACCCAGCCAGCTTCCTATATATCACGAAGCCAAATTTCCCTTTACTGGAATTCTTCTGAGATTTACTACACAGTATAGATATAATTAAGAACTTGACTTTCCAGATAAAATCTCAATTTAGCCATACCAATTCCCTTACACAATTGCTATTATGGATTACAAAGGATTATATGGGTGGGGAGCACTCTATTCAATCATGTCTGATTCTCAGGAACTGTTTTCTGGCAAGGTTTTTCAGAAGTGGTTTGCCCTTGCCTCCTTCTTAGGACTGAGAGAAAGTGACTAGCCCAAGGTCAGCCAGCCGCTTCATGCCCAAGGTTGGACTAGAATTCACAGTCTCCTGGTTTAACCCTTGATGCCTTAACCACTACAGCAAAGCAGCTTTCAAGGATTGTGGTATTCAAATAATAATTATAATAACAGCAACGTTCTCTTTAGCCCCCAAATGTTTGTGGAAAATTATAGGCTAATTTTATTTTTCTTAGCACACGAAGACTGATCTAACTTTGAAAGTACCAGCATAATACCTGTACAAATAAACTTCCTTTTAACCTTTACCAGACTATGCTCAGCTCAACATACAATGGCACTGCTTCGGTCTCCTGAATGAGGGTTTGTGTATATGTTTCAGTCATGACTGGTAAGCAATAAACATACAGATCCCCGTCCATACACCCCAAAGGTACAAAGAAGTACAGACATCATTGTCCCCAAAGAAATCAAAGGTCTGCTGATCTTCCACTACAAATTTTCCCATGGTTGTTTGTGTTCTTAAAAAATGCCTCTCCATATTTTCTGCCTTGGGCTAAACAAAGCACAGGACAGATTGAAAGCCACTTGTAAATATTGAAAAGTACATTGGGGAATTTTTTTTCTTTAGTTAGTCTCTCCTCCATTATAGCCTAAAGCTCAGTTGTTCTCCAAGATAAATGGTGTTTCCTACCACCTCCTTCTCAAATGTAACAAGATTTCAGTTGCAATTTTTTATTCCTTTAGCATGCAACACCTTAGCCTGAAAGTTACCTGGAAACATCTAAAACCTGTGAACAAAAATACAATACATATACATTTTAAACCCAAGCCCAGTAATATTTTTATTAAGGCCAATGCAAAATCAGGATGATTACAACTGTTTCCTAAAAGTTAAGCAATGGAAAACTATATTTTCTTAACTTTCTTATACTTAATATGTCAGTTCAATTTCCTTTTTGTCATTCTTCATCTAAAGGTCCATTTCCAGAAGTAACAAAATCCATTCAATCATCGCAATATATTTATCAATTAGCAAAATTATGGATCAAGAAATTAACAAGGCAATAAATAAACATGGATTTGATTTAAGGAGAATAAAGAGTTTTCTTGGGATGCAGAAAACTACATGAAACCCAAGAGGCTAAACAAATATGCCACTCTGAAATCCTGAGTCCCAGGTTAGGATGGGATCAATTCCCAAATAGATAAGAATCTTTTGCTAACTGCCTACTTGAAACATAGGGAAGAGGCAAAATTTCAAATATGAATCCACTTCACTCCTAGAATGCACTTTTGATTCAGGTTACATAAAAGAAAAATTCAAATCACAAGTGTGCCATCACACAATAAATAGCAATACCCAGGACTACAGAAGTATGCTTGCTGTTCACATATTCACTAAAATACAGATTTAAAAATATGTTTTTAATGCAGAGGGTATTTTCTTTCTTAAACAAAATGCAGCGACTGTCCTAGCTTGGAATACCTTTTTTGATGAAGACACAAAGGTTTAGATTACTTTCAATCTCCAATTTAACCTTTGCCACTAAATAGCCTTTTGCAGATATTGTCTTTTCTTCTTATTGTTGCACCCTAAATAGAATTTTAAAAAATGAAGAGTGAGGGAAAAAAGAATTACTCATACCCAAAATGTTAGTTTAAGATGCAGTCCTAAACAATCATTTGAAAATAAGTCACATAAATTTGTGGGACTTATACTGGACTCTTAATCTAGTTCAGACTAGATACTCTTTTCCTCCCTTTTAATCAACCAGCACTCCATGCAACTCTTTTCTTCGCAATTTACATTCACCTAGAGGGGCTCATTTTAATTAGTGTTAACGGGAATATTACAATAGTGCCTAATTAAGATCTCCATTAAGAATCCAAAAATGCAAACTTAATTGGGAGATGGTTGTAGAGAAAAAATGATGAAAGTTTTACATTTTAATAGATGTAATTATTAATGGGTATATTCAATTAAAATCAGCCATTCAGGTATTTTTGAAAACAAAAAAGGAGGGAAAGAGCAAATCTTCAAAGAGGCAGATTCTTGTAAGAACTGCCTGCTGTTTAGGATGAATATTAGTAATTTCAGAATATGAAGATAAATGCACCAGTTGCTATTATTTACCTAATAATTTATCTAGTCATCCGCAGCACCAGAAATATATATATAGTCCTGCCCTCGTTTAAATGTTTGAAAGTATATGCTATGTGTCTGAAGAGTTTTCAGTGGCCCTGAAACAATTTGTTCTGCCTCTTATCTAAAACTGCACTTACACACAAACACACCCCTTGTCTGCTTTTCTTTTCAAAGGTATCATACCCTTAAGAATTACACTCCCCACACACATTTAATACGTATAATGCTCTTGTACTTGATTTCTTTTTCCCAAATCCCAGAAAGAAAACCCCACTATTATTCCTAATAGTCCTATCCTCAGTTTTCCACCTTTGAATCAAAGAATGATGATTTTTGAGATTCAGATGTGAACGCTCCATTTTGGTCTCCAATTGATCACTGAAAAGAATTTTAAATCCAGCACAGCTTGAACATTTCCCAGTTATCCTCAGTCCTGAAGTCCAGAGGAAAAAGCAGCTGCTTTTTAAGTCATACCTTTTTGTTCTGGTTCTATGCAAAAGGTCTAGTCTAGAATTGCAGGCACCTACTTCAAACACATTATGCCAAGACCCAGCTCTCTGGAAAAGGCTCCAGTGCTTGGAAAGGTGGCAGGAAAGAGAGGCAGAGGATGATTAATTAATAGCAAAGTGGATGCATTCGGGTGTCATGGTAATGAGTGTACCATTGGGAGACCTGAAAAGATTAGGGATAGATCATTAAGGGAAAAATCTATCTATACTAGGTGACTAGGATAGAAAATGATTTGATGGCACACAATCAATCAATCAATCAATCAACCAACTGTATGGTATTACTTTAATCCCTGCTTTACTTAAGATAAAACATTGAGTTTAAGGCTGAGTTGAAAGTTGAATCCATCTCTCATCGGAGCTATCACTCTCTTGTCTGAATTCAGAGGGAGAGTGCACGCTACACATACAGAAGACCAAGGTTCAATCCTTGGCATCTCCAGATAAAGCAGAAAAACTCTGCTTGAAACCTTGACGCTGTCAGTTCATAAATATGTCAGCAACCTAACTCAATAGAAACCCTCTGATGTTCCGGTGCCCACGTCCAAGGTAATTGCCTTCCTGCAGTCTCTTTTTATATTTGTATCAACCAGTTCAAAACATCTTGATTTTCATCAGCTGATTTATATGAATGAGAGTTCCTCTTTCCCACATCCCATTAAAGAAAAAGAAATGTAACGACAATGCTGCGCCTAAATCTCCTTTTTCATTTAGCGCTTACAAACTGTATCTAACAAAACCGAAAGAACAGAGTCTGCTAACTCCTGTATTATATCAAACTGGTAAAAGGCAGAGGTGATGGGGAAAGGAAGGGGAGAGAAGGGAAAACAAAAGCTAAGGTATGAATTTGAACAATACAGTAACCTTCAAGCCCCGCTCCTATTTGCTTTTGTGGGTTGGCACTTTCTCAAGTTATCTCTTATTTCCTTAGGAGCTACTTTGCTTCAGACTGATTCTATAATTCTAAGGGAAGCTCTTACTGCGAGCTCCCTGCTGAGGTGTAATAATGTGTGTGTGATAACATAAGAGGAAGGGGGGTGGAGAGCACCATTGGGTAATAAATCCCCTCTCCCCTTCAAGTCTCTGGCAATTCAGCTTGGGATGGTGAGGCTGATCTCGCTCACAGAGATTAGCTCTGTATTGTTATTCTGCACAGCAGCCCAACTTCTCTGGGAAGGCTGCAGAAGAAACAATAAAGAGAAGGAAGGATTTGGCTATGCACTGCTCCCACCCTCCACTCTTTGGAGCCCGTAAAAGAGCAGGAGGGTAGAAGAGGAGGGCAGAAGAAGGAGTGACAGCGCCATCCTCTTCGCTATCTTGACAGTTTCTACCCAGAGATTTTTAATTAAGAAAGTGTCGGTCCCCAGAACTCAAACGCAGGTTTTCCGCTTCAGTAGCATCCCGACCTCCCGCTACCCTAGACCGCCGAATGAAATAAACCCAGATCTCTATATTCTCTCCCCGCACAATCTCGGCAGGAAAAGTTCCCTGGGCAGTCCTAAACCTGGGCCAGATTGCTCAGGAGCCAGCCCTTCTCCAGAGTTCAATGACACGCGTTTCCAAGAGCGCCGCGCCGCACCGCGCGGCCACCCTAGTTTCCAAGAGGACTGCAGGGGCAGGAGGTCAAATGTCGCGTCCTCGGGCATCCGGAACGCTCCACGCCGTTCCGAAACCCCCCCTCCCCGCCCGTCTGTTGCCTTTGAAGAGGAAGAGGGCACCCGCTTTGGGGAGGGGGGAGGACAAGCTGCGGGGCTCATCTCCCCGCCGCACAAGGATCGGAGGGTTCGCCTCGCAGCCCGCCTCTTGGAGCGCGCGCTTGCTCGCTCGCTCGCCATAGCTTGGGGGTGGGGACGAGAGGGGGGTTTAAGCCAAGCGTCTGAACGCCTCCCCCGCAAGAAATGAATCATCTCCCCGAGCCAGGCTCCAGAGCAGCCTCGCACCACCAGAAGCATCAGGAGGTAGCAGCGGCTGGCGTTGGCAGAGCACCCTGCCTCCGCCCGCCCTCGCGCGCCAGGATTTTCCTTGTGGCGCGCAGATTCCGCCTCCCCCCACTCCAGCCCGAATCGTGCGCGCGCCTCCCTACCCCCTCCCCACCCCCCCTCCACCCGCTGCACCTGAGGAGAGGGGGGAGAGCCAAACAGAGCTTCACCACCACCCCCTTCCTTCCCACGCAAAGCCCCTTAAAGCAGAGGACAAGCCCTGTCGGCCCCTTTGCCGGAAGCTCCCGGGCAGCCCTCGAGGGTGACTCACGCGGTCTCAGTAGTCCCTGCGACGGGGGCAGGCAAGCGCAGGAGCTCCAAGTCCCTTTGCACTGAGCGACATCCCAGGGGCTGCCCAGCGTCAGAAGAAGGAGGCGGTGGCTACGGCGATCGAGCGCGTGGAGCGAGGCCGGGAAAGACGGGGAAGACGAGCCTCTCCTGCGCTCGGCTCCGGCTTCGGCTCCGGCTTGGCAGGCTGGCAGAACATGCGGCTGCGCCCGAGCCGCCTATAGCCCGGAGCGAGCGAGCGAGCGAGCAAGCGAGAAAAAGGAACGCGCGAACCCGCCCCCGTCGCGGGGGAGGGGGAGCCCCGAAGAGGCCACGTGCGGCAGCACCTGCGGCCGCCTCCCAGCCCGTCCCCCGCCACAAACTTGCGCAGCGAAGGATAAGGCTCCCCGAGCAACCCCTCGCCCTTCTTTGGATGTATCAATTCGGGGGCCTTTCCACTTCCCTATCGACACCTATGTTTCCTGCAAAGTGAGGATTCCGCCCGGGTCTCCCAAATCCCCTATTTCACCACCGGTACCTGAGGTGGTAAGTACTTAAGACGCCGGGAAACCCTAATCCGAGTTGCTGCTCTGAGCAGGCTGCAGGTACCGGATGGTTCTCAGAATTGTATCAGGTAGGGCCCTTGGCAGAAATCCCGTTATACATGATGCGTGAATTCTAGTCCTGCTCTTTCCATCCCAAAGAGGTTCACTGGCCAGTTCGATCTCCTGATCAACACATCAGAATTCTTAAGTATCTCCCATCACTTCACCTGAACATGCAACTGCTCTATTCTGCCTTCCCAAAAAGCTGCTCAAGCAAAAACCAGTCAACAAACATTCTATTTGCAACACACCAATCTAGAGCTGAATTTCCCCAACCGTAGAAGCTAATCATGTACATTTCCTTCCATAAAAGCAGAGTAAAAGTTTAGCAATCATCTACTACTACAATATATACCCATACACACACATTCCAATTTGGGACCTATCAAATATTCTCCAATCTATATAAGATAGCCATCCCTTTCAAGAAATGGTCCCCAGTAGCGCCTAAGTTTTGAACTCCTTCATAGTTGTCAGTACTCATTAAAGACAGTTAACTTATTTCTGAAGAATTATGTTGTTCATTGTCTGTACTAGCCAGGTATCATGTTTTCTTAGTAAAGGGCATGCATTCTTCTCCTTTTAAACCTAGTTCAAACACTTTCTTACATCCGCTCATCAATTCTATCTGAAAATATATATTAATTAATATATTAATTAATATATTAATTCTTTTTTTCAGCAGGTTTCCAAGGATTCCTTCACTTTTCCTTGTGACAATTTTCTTAGCCTTGGGGCTTTCAACTACCTGAAGGAGTAACTGCTGCTTTATCAATCTACACTGAGATCATCAGCTAAAGGCTCCTGTCTTCACTCACCCCTTGTCAGAAATGAACAGAGGGGTTTATGTCACTCTACATATAGAATGCTTCTTCAGC
This sequence comes from Naja naja, assembly GCA_009733165.1. Lineage (NCBI taxonomy): Eukaryota > Metazoa > Chordata > Lepidosauria > Squamata > Elapidae > Naja > Naja naja. The sequence goes on from CM019149.1 coordinate 140,301,825, forward strand.
ACTGCTTCCTTTTCAGAAACAATATTATTTTATTTACTTGGCCTTTTAAAGGAGTAAGATGTAAGTCACCTCCCATATTTACCTATCCTAGCATAGTGTCTGGTTATCTGAGGGACAGCTATCTCCAATTGTTTCTGCCCACCAGATATGTTCAAGCAGAGTGGATGTACTCCAGATCCCTTCAATTAAATGTTGCCATCTTGTGGGATCAAGGAAACATGCCTCCTTTGTCATGGATCCTGCCCTCGGGAACAGCATCTCCCCAGAAATATAGGTAAGCGGCTACTTTCCTTGAGGTTCCAGAAGGACTTTAAGACCTGGCTCTATTCCCAGGACTGGGGTTCATATTTTTCTCAAGACAGATGACAAGCTTTTAATTTTCCCAAACATTTTAAGCAGAATGTTGGTGTTTTCAAATATTTGGCTTTATCTGTGATTTCATTTTCTATTTTGTTGATATATATTTGTCATTTTTTATCTAATAATAACAAAGTGGTTATACAAATAACAAAGCAAAAAAGTTCAAATGCAGCAGGACATTATTAAAACTACAGAGTAGTTACCACCACACTTGGTATTTATTACCCGTATTATTTAAATAGCACTAATCATAGGAAATTCACAATGAATGTCCATAAAGAATGTATTTTGGAGGGGGTGCTTGTAAGGTCTGGGCACTCCTCACAAAGAACCATTGACTTATGGACATAATGACTACTACATTGTGGCAGTCTCTCTTCAACTACAAGGCTATGGTTGCTTGGAATTGTGCAGTCCAAATGCAGCTGCTGCATGAGTGCTCTTGAAGCAGGTTTTTAAAAAGGGAGTATTGATGTTTGAGAAAGACATTCAGCCATATGGTACTCCCAGGCACATCCACATAATTTATCCAAAATGGTTATTGACCTTACAACTAACAAGGAATTAGCTTTTGTCTCTCTTACCTGCCATCTAGTGGGTGTCTGAATTTGTGCAACTATTAGAGGTGAGATCTGACAAATCACTTTCCTGATTCTTATGTCAAATCACACACAGCATACAGGCAGATCTCATCATCCAATAGGGTAGGGGGGGGAAACAGAGCTATATGTTAAAATGTATCCATACCAGATTATATTCTGCAATAAACATAGTAACAAGAAAGCCATATTAGCACCTTTTCCAACCAACAAATTTCCAGCTAACAAAAGACTCATAATTTTTAATCTATAGAGTGAGGAACTTTCTGTGCAGAGGAAACTAGGGAGCTCACAGGTTACAAAAACACTATGCCATTTTGTTATGTTCTGAGAGGGGAGTTGCTTTTAATTTCCACCATGGATAGAGGTATATTTTGTAATTACAGCTTTCTGTTTTGTGACACATCAGCTTTTGAATGACATCCCAAAGAAGATTTGATTGGTGCTGATTCTTTTGGCACCCAATCACAGCCTTTTGGCTAGCATATTAGCAGATGGGTCAACATCAGTCTTAAGCCCCCATGTTTTGGCAAAGTCTGTTGACAGGAGGATGGTTGGATGATGACCACTAAATAGCCAGTCCTACTACTATATGGGTTGAATGCAGCAGTAGTATTCAGCAGGTTCTGACCAGTTCTGGAGAACCAGTAGCAGAAATTTTGAGTAGTTCAGAGAACCAGCAAATACCACCTCTGACTGGAGATTTTACAGTATCCTTCCCCTGCCATGCCCACCAAGCCATACCCACAGAACCAGTAGTAAAAAAAAGTTGAATCACATCACTGGTTAAAGAAGATTGGTCTGCCTGGTTCAGACTGATGACTCCCACTTTAATTCGTATGACAGTTGCAGAGGAGGCTGGTCTTTCTTTTGTTTTTGTTTTAATATCTTTTTTCTCTTGCATTTTTTGCCCATTCTCTCCTTTAGTCACAGCAGTTTGACTAGAAGAGTTTCACATCCATCTTTCAATCTCAGTTTCCTGTGTAAATTATCAGCACAAGAAGACTTAAATTAGGAACAGGACATTTGAAGTTTGTCAGTAATAATAATGTGCTGTTTAAACAAAATGGTGGAGAAAACCTGAAGTGTGTGTTGTGGGTTGCCAATAATTTCTTTAGCTATTCCATACTAACTTTTGTAATTTATTTATTCATTCATTCATTCATTCATTCATTTATTTATTTATTTATGAGATTTCTATGCCGCCCTATCTCCCGAAGGACTCAGGGCGGCTTACAATAATAAAAAAGAGACAATACAAACCTTAAAAAATGATTAAATATTGAAATCTCACTAAACCAAATATAAAACTATTATTAAAAACCCCTCCCCTCCATCAGTCTGAGTCGGCGAGTTGAAAAAGCCATGGTTTTAGGCCATGGTGGAAGGACCAGAGGTCAGAGGCCACACGAAGCTCCAGGGGCAGTTGATTCCATAGGGTGGGTACTCCCACAGAGAAGGCCCTACCCCTAGGGGTCACCAGCTGACATTGTCTGGCCAACGGCACCCCAAGGAGGCCCTACCTATGGGAACGCACGGGACATTGGGAAGCCTTTACTGGCAGCAGAGTTCCCTGCAAATACCCCGGTCCTAAGCCATGAAGGGCTTTATAGGTCAACACCAGCACCTTGAATCTCACATGGAGGGCAACCGGTAACCAGTGCAGCTCGTGTAAAAGGGGTGTGATGTGGCAGTATTGGGACCCTCCCACCACAACCCGCGCCACTGCATTCTGGACAAGTTGAAGCCTCCACGTGGTCTTCAAGGGCAGCCCCATGTAAAGAGCATTGCAGTAGTCCAGATGAGAAGTAACGAGCACATGAGTGAACGTATGTAGGGCATCTCGGTCCAGATAGCGATGCAACTGATGGACCAGACAAAGCTGGGCAAATGCTCCCCTGGTCACGGCTCCCACCTGCTCCTCCAAACTGAGCTGTGCATCCAGGAGGAAACCTAAGTTGCGAACCCTATCTATGGGGGACAACATCTCACCCCCCTTAGCCAAAGGTGTAATGTCCTGGATAACTCAAGATGCCGGTACATACAGCCACTCAGTCTTAGCTGGGTTGAGCCGGAGCCTGTTCCTCCCCATCCAGACCCATACCACTTCCAGGCACCTGGACATCACGTTGAGTGCATCACTGGATTGGTTTGGGATGGAGATAAAAAGCTGGGTATCATCAGTGTACTGGTGATACCTCACCCCAAAACCACGGATGATCTCACCCAGCGGCTTCATATAGATGTTGAACAGGAGGGGCGAGAGAACTGGCCCCTGAGGCACCCCACAAAGGAGGGGCTGTGGGGCCGATCTCTGCCCCCCTGCCAACACCATTTACATGCGACCTGAGAGGTAGGATGAGAACCACCATAGAACGCTGCCCCCCATTCCCAACCCCTCAAGGCGCCACAGTAGGATACCATGGTCGATGGTAGCAAAAGCCGCTGAGAGATCTAACAGGACCAGGACAGAGGAGTGACCCCTATCCCACGCCCTCCAGAGATCATCCACCAGAGTGACCAATGCCATCTCCGTGCTGTACCCGGGGCTGAAACCCGATTGGTATGGATCCAGGTAATCGGTTTCCTCCAGGAACATCAGGAGCTGTTGGGCCACCACACTCTCAACAACCTTCGTAACAAAGCGAAGGTTGGAGCTGGGACCAAAGTTGTTTAAAATAGCCGGGTCCAGAGCAGGCTTTTTGAGGAGGGGCCTCACCACCACCTCCTTCAAGGCGGGGGAAAAGACTCCCTCACTCAAAGAAGCATTAATCACTGCCTGGAGCCAGCCTCGTGTAACCTCCCGGGCGGCATAAACCAGCCAGGAAGGACACGGGTCCAGTAAACACATGGCAGCACTTAGCTTCCCCATGATTCTGTCCTCTCAACTGGAGTCACAGAATCAAACTCTTCCCAGATGGAATCTCTAAGACCCGTCGCAACACTCCCATCGGATGCTGACCAGTTGGAGTCCAAGCCGGCCCGGATCTGAGCGATCTTGTCCGTCAGATGCTGGCTAAACTCCTCGGCACATTCCTGCAAAGGGTCACACACACACACACACACACCAATTAAGGAGGGAACGTGTGACCCTGAACAGGGCAGCCGGGCGATTATCTGTGGATGCAATGAGAGAAGAGAAGTACACCTGCTTCGCCTCTCATTGCAGCAAGGTAAGACCTAATATAGGCTCATAACTGCATTTGGTCAGATTCGGACCTGCTGGACCTCCAACAGCTCTCTAGGCCTCTCCTCTGCCGCTTCATCTCCTGGAGCTCCACGGAAAACCAAGGAGCCAACCGGGATCTGCATTGGGTGAGAGGCTGCAAAGGAACAACCCGGTCAAGTGCCCCAGAGGCAGCCCTCCGAGCTGTGGGCAAAGGAGGAAGGGATCATCCCAAGTGCCATCTGGAATCTCTCCGGATCCATCAGGCGCGTGGGGCGGAACCATTTCATCAGTTCCGCCTCCCAGCAATGAGGGGTGGCATATTGGAAGGCTATCCATAGGAGAGAATGATCGGTCCATGACAGGGGTTGAATAGTTGGAGATCCCCCCCAGATCATTATACCACTGCCCCGAGATAAAAACAAGGTCAAGCGTGTGTCCCCCCTCATGAGTCGGACCATGTATTATTTGAGTCAGGTCCATGGCCATCATGGAGGCCATGAACTCCTGAGCCATCCCTGATGCCCCCCCCCCGAGAAAGCAAGTTGAAGTCCCCCAGCACAATAAGCCTGGGGAACTCCACCGCCACCCCCAATAGGACATCGAGTAGCTCAGGCAGGGCCGTTGTCACGCAGCTGGGAGACAAGTACATGAGCAACAGGCCCAACTGACCCCCAGGGTCCCACCTAAAGAAGAGAGACTCACATCCGCCTATCTGTGGGACAGTGGTCTCCCTTGGACAAAGTGCCTCCCTGATCACAACTGCCACCCCCCCCCCACCCCTACCCTGGGCCCAAGATTGGTACAGCACACGGAAACCCGGCGGGCATAGATCCACCAGAGAGACCTCTCCCTCTGGGCCCAACCAGGTCTCAGTGATGCAAGCCAGGTCCATGCCTTCCTCGATCAGATCCTGGACAAGGGGAGCTTTGTTCACCACGGACCTGGCATTCAAGTAGACCAACCTGAGCCCAGGACCCTGATCCTCCAAGCCCCCAGGGGCTCGGGTACAAACCAGTGGGTCGGAGCATGCCACTGCTCGAAGACAGTGGGGGCGCACCCCCAAGAACCAATACGGCCCACCATCGATACCTCTGCTGCCATTCCCAATCACCGTGGGGATCACACACACACACACCCTCCCCCAGAGCTCCGGATGGCCCCAACCCCAGGCCCTCCCCACTGTGACCTGTTCCTAACCCGGCTGAGGATATCCCAGTGGAGCCCCCTCAGGCTCCAACTGGGGCTAACAACCCACCCCCTTCCCTAACGCCCTTAAAAATTTATCTAAAAAATTGAACAAAGACGCCTTGGGGCCCCTCTTGCAACCCCTCCCCAGACCCCTCCCCACATCCACACCATGCCACCTCTCAGGAATCCAAACTCCGTCATCAAGGTAGGCCAGGAATAATCTGGCAGGCCACACCCTGGACAGAGGGGAATCCCTTAGGGCCTGCAACTCTGCAGCTAAATAAGTCCACATGAATCAAAAGGATAAAAACCATGAAAAAATGGGGGGAAGATGATAAATAAGATGGAGGTGTCCAGGTAGAATAGTCGGTCCAGGGTTAGGGTTAGGGTCCAAACCGTTTGGAGTAGTCCCAGTCCCAGGCACCCTCTCACGACGACCGGGCTCGATGGAAAGGGCCAACTCAGGAACTAACCACCGCGCTCTCACCACCAGTGGAACTCCAACAGTCGTCCGGCCAGAAATTATGGCCAAGCCCGCGGGAGTAGCACACCCAGCCTTCACTATCCTCTCACCACAGTCAGGTGGGTGTGCTCAAAAATAAGTTCCCCGATGCCCTCTCACGGCGGTGGGAACCTCCATCCCAGCAGGCCACACTGGAAACCGACAAGAGAGGGAAAAGGAGGAAGGCACCCCCCGGCACCGATCGTGAGGCAGCCAGGTCTCTGGGTGGCAGGGAGGTGACCAAACTGGCCAGTACCCTCGCCCCAGTCCAAAGCAGCTGGGGCAAGCAGGCAGCTAGGCAACCTCAGCAGTATCCAATACCCCACCCCCAGCCAAACTCCAGGAGGCCGTGATTGTCTAGACCAGGGCATCTGAAGGTCGAGTCCGAGGCCATTCCTGGCCCAATACCAATAGTCCCCGGGGCATGCCTGGGGACCATCCCAGCATGGGTCCCAGAGACCCTGGCTCCGGTGCCTCCCAGCACCAACGCAATCAAGGTTAAGTTGGGATTAAGCTGACCTCAAGCCAGCAGGCTCATCTCCCATCCGGTAGTGTCCATCCATCCCGCCAGCAGAGCCATAGATCCGGGTAGGTTCCAAACCGGCGGCCTCCACACCTCACACCAGCAAACCTCGAATCCTGGGTCTCCATGCCGGCTGGCGCACTTTTCAGCAGCGCCAAACACCGGCCCCAGGACCAGCACGACGAGTAAGGGCCACACAGCAAACAGACCAACAGGAATGGCAGAAACAGCAGCAAAGATAACATGACCCAGCAACGACAGTCCTGCACCAGCTGCGGTGTCGGTTTCTCCTCCTCGCCTCACCAGCAGCAGCCTCGCCTCACCAGCAGCAGCGTCGGTTTCTCCTCCTCAAGTCCTTCTCACCTTCACCTTCGCCCCATATTCCAGCTGGCATCAGCCGCTCCAGCTGGCACCGCAGCCGGCAACTCGTCGAGTCTTCCATCAGCCGCCGTCACCGTAGCCGCAGCCGTGGGCGCACCTTACCCAACAGGGGTTGGTTTCGCTGACATCCACCAAACAAACCCCCAAACATTTTGAAGCCGGATTCCAAGGTCGAGGGGATGGAAACCCCTCTCCAAAAAGACACAAACCACCACCCCTCCGTCACGGAGCTCTAGCTGCTAACGGCCATCTTGCGGAGCATGCACAGATATTTATTATTAGAATGTGAATATATTTCTGTATTTGAGCCTATTTTTCTTAATCTGCCATTTTCCAAATTCTCCTAAGATCTGTGTTAGCATTTTGAAGTTATGATGTCTCAAGAGGATTAATAAGGTACCAGATACCTATTATCAATTTGCTATGGCACGATCTGCTATGCAGGATCATATATTTATATCATGACCTTGATTAAGAATTCCAATCAACTATTCAATGAATATTTAGTGTTTGAGGATCAGTAAGTTATAACCATGTCACCATAAGGAAGGTGGCTAAGAAAACACAATGAGTAGTCATTAATACTCAATCATTGACCTCCCTTTTGAAGGTTATGTTGTTATGTAGCCATGTTTATCTGGAAGCGAGTCCTACTTAATTAAGAATAATATTTATTGTTGTTTTCAAAACACATGAAAGACTTAGGTGATGTAGTCAAATTACTATATATATATGCAGATAAGCTGAGAACTTTACACCTAAAATACACCCCCAAAATTGGGTTTGGCTTATCCTCAGATGGGCTTATTGATGAGTATATATGGTAAATGTATCAGATATCAAGCCATCTCACTCTGTGTCAACCCTTTGAGGCAGCCCACACTAGGAAGCCAAAGACATGAATGCCAATACTGTCGGGTTCAGGCCCAGAAATGATATAGCGAAGTACAATTGAGTTCAGTACTTGTAGTGCTTACACCTAATGGACAGAATCTTGCCAAAGTAGAGCTACAACTTTCTAGCCTACTATTCCTGAGGAATTCTAGGGTATGGATACCCTGAATCTCTTCTCCCCTCCAGTTCAGGACCATGCACTTTCTCAATCTGGGTCTCTCTGGAAAAAGTCTACGTTGCCAAAACTCTCCCTCACTACTTCTTCAGGAGCACATTCCATCACATCTACTACTTTTATTACAAGGTTAGAGCAGGAGTATCTTTGCAAAGTCTGAATGCATCTCCTTCTCCCCTTATCTACAAGAAAACTGAGGAGGGTCAACCTGAGATGCTTTCTCAAATTATATTTCTGCTTTAGACTCAAATTTCTTTTGTCTAACCAATGTCTTAGTTGTGGCACTTCCTCCTGCTCCCCAAGATGATTCTGTAAGGTTGTGTCATGCCAGACCTCTGGTTTTACAGTTACCCATACACAATATACAATATTTCCAATAGCAGTTGCTTTTCAAGGTTTCTGAAAAGAATGGGAAGTCCAGAAATACATATAAATAAGTTTAATATTTTGTCTGTGTTCCTGATTTTGAGCTGCTGAAAGCTTTTCGAATGTAGAGTTGTTACTCAACAAGATTCTTTTCTTTCTCCAGCCAAATATTAAGACCATTAGAGAAGTTTTAGGATTTTCTGGAGAATATTAAAATTCTGTTGCATGTATTTTGGGACATCCCCAAAATATCTTACTCAGATTCATACCCTTTGTCCTGTCTAGCTTTGGGGAAGGCCTTTTTCCCAGTTATGCTATTTGAAAACCTTTCAACTGAAGAAGACTTTGTGCAAATGTGCATGTATGCTTTGCCACTAAATTTGCCCTACAGGATTGTAAGGTAATAGGGGAAGAAGAAAATAGAAGAGAATATTTTAAGAGTGCTATGCCATGGCCAACCTGGCGTGGCCTTTTTAAAACAAAGGAGACAATTTGGTAGAAGTACATGGGAAGAGATTGGTTAAAAAGGCGGGGGGGGGTGTTCCCATCTCAACAGTCTCTGATTAACAAATTGGAATCTCAAGAAGGTGAAAAATTCAAAGTAATTAATTGCAGCAGAGAAGCAGTTGCTCTGGGAAACTTCTATTTCTTAGAAATAGGAAAAATATATGGTCAGGAGTTTGTGCTGTTTTTTCACCCTTTTAAATTTGCAACGTTATACCTCATATTCTTTATGGCTCTGTAACACTTATGTAAATGTTTAATGTCAGCCTTCCATCGAATATCAGGCTATATTCATGAAGATTTTTTTTAAATTTAGAAACATTCTGTACTCTCCTGTAATATTTGTAACCTTTCTTCCAGGAGAGGAGATTTGGAACCTCTAGTGTTCCATCCCGCAGGACTCAGCAATTAACTAAAAAGACATATGATGAAGCGTGAACAGGATCAAACTGCAAAAATCTGAGTAAACATTTAAGGAGGAATAAAAAAAAAGAACAAGGACAAGAGTGTTTATTTACAAGGCTAAAGCATTCCAAATATATGGCACCATATCTAGCCAATAAGATAAAACTATTGGCCTTGAGATTTGAAATATCATTATATGTGCACTCGCATTTATAAACAAAAATGAATAAATACAATAAGAAAAAGAAACCCCAATAAAAGTAACCCAATATTGGCAAGTTAAGGTTAGTAGGAAAAGATCAAACTAAAGGATTTTTCAATGAGAAATGGGGAGGCTAGAAAAGGAGGGAGCAATCTGGTCTGGCAAGAATTTAAAAAAAACAGGAGCTTAATTACTAAGAAACAAACCTGTGTTTAAAGAATGGCAGGGCAGCAATATGTGTAGCATAATGTTTAGGCAAAAGATTTGGCTAATGTATGTAGTTAACCAGACATAATGGCTTATATGTAACATTAAGTCATAATGGGTGGGATTATATATCACGCTAAGCCAGAAACAAGCATCTCATTGACATTTTATTTATTTATTTTATTAAACTTTTATGCCACCCATCTCTCCTTTAAGGTGATTCTGGATCAGGTCTGAGTAAATTCATGAAGTGCATTTTTCTGGATTCTGCCCTTCATACCAGTTTAAGATTCAACTACTCAAATATTTTCTCAGTCACACTGAAAAAAATTATGTCAGCTATCTCTCATGTGTCAGAAGTCCTAAAGTCACCTAATCCAGTGCTACTTAGCAGCATGGATTCCTTGTGAGAAGGTCACCATTATGGGACAGCAATGAGTATAACACAAAGAGTTTTAAATTTGGGTTTTTAAAAAACGAAATACACTTTATCTAAAAACTGATTTTCATCTCAAATATACTAATCATACAATAACAGCTCTTTAGGAAGGAAGGAGAAAATGTGATTTCTGGGATTATTTCCGCCACATAATAATAGTTCAGCTACAGGTCTTTTATCTAGAAAGAGGGTATAGAGTCTAGAACAGAGCAACCACCAGCATTTCAAGCTGCTGCCCAACTGCTTCGATGCATTGGGGCAATTTCTCAGTTCATAATTGGATCCAGACCATTTTTGGTACTAGATCTTTCTTTTATAAGCTGCTCTCACATCAAGACCACATCCCACATCCCACTTCTGTTTTAGGGAAGTTCTTCTGGTGACAGATAGGCTGGAATAACCCGAGCTCTTGATATAATTTCTTCCTAACAATTGAAACACATTTATGTATCATATTTCTACAATACTGCATCGCAATTCTGAATTAATTATGTTATCATATTCACACACATTTGCCTATTAAGCAGACACTCCTCATGTTTTTCAACTCATGGAAATGATTCTATGTAGTATACCTGCCAATTCCTGAAGGTTGGACCTTCTGCTTCTTTTATACTTTGACTGAAGTCATACACACACACACACACACACACACACACACACACAAACTGATAGATACATTGTTATTTGTTTATGTGATAGTGAAGCTGAGTCAAGACAGAAGGGTTAGCTAAAATAGAAAGAACATCACAAAAGTAGTCAAAGGCAGAAGCAAAAGTTGAATTGATATTGCTTTACCATTACTATCATAGTTTGTTTTGCCTTAGATCAGGGGTGTCAACTCAAGGCTTAAATCTGGCCCACAGAGCCGGCCTGGAAACAGGAAAGGACCAACCCACGGTGCCTCTGCCAGCAAAAATGGAGCTCGGGGGCGGCTGCACATGGCCTCCTGTGACTCGTTTTCAACCATGACTGCCTCCAGCCCTCTGCCAGCAAAAGCTGAAACCATTTTCGCTGGCAGAGGGTGCAGGATGCCACTGCAACTGAAAACGGGGTGTGGGTTTTTAAATTATTTTAAATTATTGTAAATTTTAGTTTTGTAACTTTTGGGGCTTGTGAACGGTTCAATTCTTTTTAATTATTTATTGTCGTCGTTTTTAGTTGTGAGCCACCCCGAGTCTTCGAGATGGGGCGCATACAAGTCCAATAAATAAATAAATAAATAAATAAATAAATAAATAAATAAATAAATAAATAAATACAAAGCAAAAGAAGAAATGTTTCCCCTTTTTCATTTGAAGATGCAAGAAGGGACAGGAAAGGAGAAACAAAGAGGAAAGAAAGAAAAGAAAAAAAGATATGAAGAGAGCAAGGAAGGAAAAATAAGGAAAGGGGAAGGAAGAAGAAAGAAGGAAGAGGGAAGAAAAAGAAGGAAGGAAGGAAAGAAATTATGTGAGGGAGGGAGGGAGGGTCTCAGGGAAGTCCTGCCTTAGCACTTGGCCATCACAGGTGACTCTGACACGAGTCCCGTGTCATGCCTACCCTGGCCACCCCCATCCCACCACCACCACCCCCGAGGTCAAACACAACCCCGATGCGGCCCTCAATGAAATCAAGCTTGACAACCCTGCCATAGGTCGTGAGTGCTATATATAAACTTACTAAATTAATTATAAAAGTGCTATCTTAAAAATGTGTTGCTGATCTCCAATCTGGCATCTTTCACCATTGGTCAAGGCTAGCTGAGGCTGTTGGAAGATTTGGCCCTCAAATGTGCTAAGCTATATATTACCTGCTCTGTTAAATATTACTATGTTGAATTGCACAATAACAGTATTTAATGATCAGAGCTGTATTATTGTTTAACACAAGTAAATAACTTGCATGGCAACCTTGATTCTTGGTGATTAAAATGTTGTTTGAATTATTTAAATTGTTTTCATACTAATAAATACAATATTTTAGGCGAAGAACAACTATAAATATTGGATGAGAGAAAAAAAAAACAGTCCGAAGGATGCTTAGGAAAACAACCTGAAAGTTGAATCCTAGAGACATTAAATTTTAAAATATGATGATATATGTGAGATTGGGGAAAGAAGAGTTGGCAAGAGAAATGGTCTTCAGATTTCAATCTTTGATTGATAAGATGAGCAATGTTTGCTTTTCTGTTCCATGTGGGGTATTTTAATTCAAACGAAGAAGTGAGCCAATACTGTGACAAGCCAGTAAGATAATTATTTCTTATTTGAGGGATAAATAACTAACCACACCAAATAATAAATACACCATGTTTATATCAATGTTATTTTCTCTCTTACAGCGGCTCTCTTCCTGATAGCATAGTATCCTAGGCAGTGGTGGGATTCAATTTTTTTTACTACTGGTTCTGTGGGCCCATGGGCGTAGTGTGGGTCGGTGGGCGTGGCAGGGGAAGGTTACTGTAAAATCCCCCATTCCCTCCCCACACCACTAACCTAATTTCCAGCTCCGTTCTCCTGTGCAGGGCAACCAAGGAAGACCCAGCCAATCAGCTGGGACTCGGGAGGCAGAGAATAGATGGGGGAGGGACCAGTCAGAGGTGACATCTCCCAACTACTCAAAATTTCTGCTACCAGTTCTCCAGAACTGGTTAGAACCTGCTGAATACCACCTCTGATCCTAGATGAAGTGGGGGAGGTTATATTTTTCTCCATTGGCCAATTGTTTTTAAAGCATTTAAAGCTTTATGTAGCAATAATATTATATGAGCAGAAAAGGCTCTTTTCCTTTCTTTACTCTCTTTTTATCCTGTCCAACTCTCTACACTCTTTCCCCTTTCATGTCTTGTGGTAGCCACTGAGTTTCCCTGGATGACACTAGAAGCTGGCAGCACACTGCAGCCTGGTGGAGGGGGCCTCTTTTGCTACCCCATGATCTCATCCTCTATTCATCCTCTTATCTGTTGGGATGGGACGTCCCTGATTTTCCAGGTATACAGGTGATCTCATTTACTAACATCACCACTAACTTCAAGGATTGGTTGAGGGGTTATGCCAATGTGATTGAGGGGTTTCACCCATGTGGATCTATTCTCCAATCCCAATGCTGTATCTATGCTGTTCTTTTCTGCTTGTAAAAATGGTATAAAAGTAATAAATGCCACGTATGTGGTCAGACATCTTTGGACCCTCAAATGACTGGTTACTGAATCCCCACAATGTCTTCCTAATTAATGTTCAGTTAATCCTTTGCTTACTTCAGGAGAATACAAGTGCTGTGCCACTTCATCACATCCCGGATTTGAGATGCTACCACAAAGATAAGGAGGTCAACTTATTTTCCAAAGCACTAAAGGGGCAGGACAAGAAACAATGGATGGAAACTAATCAAGGAGAGAAGCCACCTGGAATTAGGGAGAAACTTCCTAACAGTGAGGACAATTAACCAGTGGAACAGCTTTGCCTTCAGATTGTAGCTGCCCCATCACTGGAGGTTTTTAAGAAGAGACTGGACAGTCACTTGTCTCAAATAGTATAGGGGTCTCCTGCTTGAGCAAGGGTTGGACTAGAAGACCTCCAAGATCCCTTCCAGCTCTATTCTGATTGAAGGTAGAAGAAATATATGAAGCCCACATCCATATCTATACAAGAAGAGAAAGAATTATTATTTTTGTTACGTGAAGTTTATGTTCATTTTTTCCTCTTTCCAGGTTACTTGCTTATTTCTATAAAGGTTGACCTAAGGCAATCCTCCCACTGACTTGAATTCTAAGAGGCCTTTTTGTTAAAAGGTATGTTACCTTGAGAAGTAAAATTATGGGGCACTTATGAAATGTTGGAGAATTTTTTTAAAAAAAAATCCTCCAGAAGACAGATGGAGCCATGATGGGACAGGTGCAGATGTGTCCATATGCATGTCTGTCTTTTGTAAAAAATGTCAAGCCAACAGAGAAAGGAGCTGTATAGTGTGACATACTTTTGTGAGCAAAATGCACCTGCTGTCTTTGTGCAAAACATACAAGTTTCTAGGGCAAATACCTTAGGTTCTTCCCTACTGGTTTATGCCTAATGATACCAGCTTTTATTATCCAATTTAGTGCCTGTCCTCTCACTAAATTCTCCATGTCTCCTGTAGCCACACATAGAAGCTGCCCTATTGCTCCTTATCAAACATCACCCTTCTAACTTGTCTTTGCCGATCTAAATCCTGACTGTGGTCCAGCAGTTGGAGAAGGAAAAGTACTGCTTATACTGCAGGTGATTAGTATCTTTCACTTGTTTCTTTGAGCACTGTAAGAGCCCACCTGCTGTCTCTTGTCATATCAGATTCACATCACTGGTAAAGTTTTGCAAACTATAATCCAGCCACCAACTGTGTAGCCAGTCAGTTAACCCATTGTGTTTCAGAAAGAACAATACAGCAGCATTGCTGGTATCCTTACTATAATTAGAGATTTGACTGTGTCCCAGGACTCCCTGGTGTCTAAGAGATAATAAGAGATTGCATTTAATATTTATTTATTTCATTATTACAATGATCTGCATGCTGCCTACATATTGAACTCTAGGTGGCTTAAATTATTAAAACAATACAAAATATAATGCATATAGTAAAATCACAAGCAAAACCAATTTTTCCCTCAGCTATTGATGATCCCTCATCCCAAAGGACTCTTTCTACCTCTTTCTATCCACCCCACTTTCTAAATACCAGAAAGGAGGGGCATTCAAACTCAGAGGGGAAGATTATTCCATACTGAGGTGGCTACTATTGAGAAAACCACCTTATAGGCTCCTGCTCCTTTGACTTCTCCACAGGTGAATTCTTACAGCTCTGCTCCCCAGTTAGAAAGTGCTGCTCATCCAGATTCCACCTGAAACAGGAAGCCCTGAAGGTAACAAGGGCCCAAGCTATGAAGAGTTTTATGCAGGGGTGTCAAGCTCACAACATCATGTGATGTAGTGGCACTTTTTTCCCCTTTGCTAAACCAGGCATGGGGGTGGCCAGTATGTGATGCATTTGGCCTGTGGGCCGGGAGTTTGACAACCCTGGTTTTATGGATAAGTACCACAACCATGAATGAAGCCCCTAACTCTGCTGGCAACAGTGCAGCTCCCATAATGGAGGTGTTATTCTATTAAACTGGTAATAGACTGTCACCTGCATTTTTTGCCACTTGTAACTTCCAGGCCATCTTCAATGGCATCTTCTTGTAGACCAAGGTACAGTACAACTAGTCCTTGACTTAAGACCACAATTGGGACTAAAACTTCCATCACTAAGAAGTGCGGTTGTTAAATGTGTCATCCTATAACTGCTCAATTTTGCAACTTTCTGCCACAGTCTTTAAGCGAATCCAGCTTCCCTCATTGACTTCGCTTGCCAGAAGTGGGTTGAGAAGGTCACAAATTGTGGCCCCAGGATGCTGCAACCATTGGAAATACATACCTGTTGCCGAATCTCCAAATTGTGATAATTGATCAGAGCCATGTTTAAAGTGGTTAAAACATGGCTCTGTGGCTTTGCAAGGGGAGCCCAATGGATCAGGCAGTTACGAGGTTGGTTCGTGCCATGAGAGCCCTCTCTTTCCCTTTGTCAACTACTTTGCAACAGAGTTTATTTCTTGTCTCTTCAAAAGTTTTCAAAATTTTTAAAACTTTTAATTCTAAAATTTAACTCTAACATTTTAATTTTTATATACTGTTTTTATATTTTGATTTTTTTTATAGTACACCATCCAGAGTCCTTCGTTAAGGGAGATGGGCAGTTCAGAAATGTGAACAATGAAAGGAAGGGAGGGAGGGAGGGAGGGAGGGAGGGAGGGAAGGAGAGAGGAAAGAAAGAAAAAGAAAGAAAGTGATGACTGGTTGTAACTCACTTTAGCACTACTGTAACTTCAAAAGGTCATTAAATGTAAGGTCATAAGTCAAGGACTGCCTATAGTCTGAGATGACAAAAGTATGAAGCACTATCTTGAGTGCCTCCTGATCCAAGAAGAATTGCACCTGGTAGATCAGCTAGAGTTGGCAAAAGGGTCTCCTAACAATAGTTTTACCATTCTGCTATACCAAGAATTGTGAATCCAGGAGAACACTCAGATTGCAACAGCACCTGTTCAAGAACATGAGACATCCATGGACTCAGAAAGCCTCTGCACCATCAGGAACCCTGTCTTGCTGGGATTAAGTCTGTTTCACTCCATCTACTTATAGCCTCTAGAAATTCCAACAAAAATTTGCACATCATCTCTTGCTTGGCCTGTCATGCAAACGTAAAGCCAGGTATCATCTGCGTATTAATGACAACTAAATCAAACTGACAGATGACCTCATCCAGCAACTACATGTAAATATTGAAAAGGGTGGGAAGGAAGGCCAAGATCTGCACTGACATACTATCTCCTCTATAATACCAACTGGAACGAAACACTCAGGACAGAGAAACCCATTGTAAAACAATGCCCCTAGTCAATAAAACATGTGGCTGACCAAAAAGGATATCATGATTGATGGTACTAAATACCAGTTGGAGAGCCAGGAGGGGTGCAACACTCTTCTTGTCAGCCCTGCAAGGTACACCACATCAGGAAACAGACAGCACCAGAATTCCAGGAAAGCTACTTTACTGTTATAGGCTATAATAACAAAATCTTGAAATCCCAATTAGAGTTTCTGCCATCTTATGCCAAACAGAGTTGAGGTGGAGTTATTCCACCTCCCCACCCCCCATGTTTCCTACTTTCCCTGAGTTTTTATTTTTCTTAACAGATCATGCATTTGTTCCTTTTCACCATCTTCTCTCTCACCATCTATAGTCTTCTCTTCCAGGCAAGTCACTATAGGAAATTTCTACAGATTTCTTTTCTCCTGCCCTCATTTGCAGATGGCCTGGCAACTTCCCAAGCCGTGTCTGACCACAAAGAGTCAGTTCCCCCTTGTTTCTTGTTGCACAGCAACTGGCACTGGCGAGTCTAACCTGGCAGGAAACGAGGAGTCTCCTTCATTCTAAGGTTTATTGTTTATTGATAGTGGTGGCAAATGACAAGAATGTAGCTTTATGCAGAATTTCAGGTGGAACTGGTGTACAAGGTATGAAACACAGAAGTCTCTTTTTTTCCCCATGATCTCTCCAATTACTGAATAGCCCTTCCAATAAACAAGCCATCACCTCCTGTGTTTAGAATCCAGAATATGTTCTATGTCGTATTACTCTTCCCACCAAAACCGAAGTTGGTGACAAGGTAAGCAGAGAGTTTGAATGCAATGTGTAGGGTGCTTCACCAAAACAGAAGCGAGCAGTGGAAACCTGGAAGAATCTTCAATGAAGCAAGCAATTGCAAGTGAAAAGCCACTGGTTGTGTAACTGTAAAGGGGACAGTAAACATGAAATCCTGCTTTTGTGATAGCATGTGGGAATGACCTTGGGAGATGGGAGGGAGAGCTGCAGGCTGGATAACCAGAATTCAAAATATATCTCAGCCCACAGAAGGAGCACAGAAACATTTCAAAAGGGACCCTTCTTAGTTTTCCAGAGAGTAAAAGGGGCAGGTGAAATATTTTCAGACTTTGAACATTCTATTAATGTAGCAGTATTCTTGCTTTTGCTTCTTGTCTGGACTACCTCACCAGGCTAACACTAGCCTACTCAGTAGGTCTTTCACCAACCAGACTCCTTAAACTTCTATTCTTCCAAGGCTCCTGAAGTTTTACTCTCTATATTCTTCTATTCCAGAGTATGTGATTCCATACTTCTCTCTGCCTCCTATGCAGAGAAAGACCTGTTTACCTAAGCCACAGGTTCCCTTTTTCTTTGTCTAATGTTGGTCCCCAAACTTTGAACTTCAGTCATCTCTAGATAAACAGAGCCACTCCTTTCCTGATATTAGTTCTGTTTCTTCTCATTGTATTAGCAGCCATGGTTTTACACCCACCAGAGTAATGAATCTTTTCAAAGATGACACTCTCTCCATTTTCAGCTTGCTCACCATCATCACTATCTTCTCCACTCATGCCACTAACCACCAGTTCCTGTCCAGTTCAGTTCTAATTCCCTGCCCAACTGGAATATGCGTCACTCTTTCAGTCTTCTGCATATCAGCTCTTTCATATCATACCTGTTACCATTTCCAGTTCTTAATCTTTCTTCTCCATTATCTCTCTATGACCATTTCCAGCTTTCTCTCAATCTGGCCTCGTCCACTGATCCCTTCTTTTGTTTCCATAGTTTTCCTCTGTAACTTTTCCCAAGAACCACTTTCCAAACCATCCATCTCAGAGATCCTTCTCTGTTCTGCTTTGGGAAGTTCCTTTATCTCCCACAGTTCATAGAACTCTGGGAATCATGGCCAGCTTGTCAAATTCTCCAAGTTATACCTTCATCTGTACTTCAGTTTTTTTCTGGTCAGAGATAAGTCTTCAGCAGTATCATCCTCAGAGAGGAAGGATCTTTTAAGATATGACAATATCAAGCCAAGTATTAGCCATGAGTTATGCCACTATGATAGTTTTAAAAAGGAAGATGATAGATAGATAGATAGATAGATAGATAGATAGATAGATAGATAGATACAGATTAGATAGACAGACAGACAGACAGACATGTATATGTGGTTTCAGAGTTATAAAAATATATTCAGAAAGTATTGCTGGAAATAAACAGAAATTCTTTCAGCAAGTTCAAAATTGAAATGTATTTTTTATCTCAGTAAGCAATCAATTATTTCATGTTCATTCTACATGCAACTATTTTATAGCCATAACTTTATTATCCAAAGAACTCAAGGTATATTGCCTTACTCACCCCATTTTATTTTCACAACAACCTTGTGAAATAAATTGAAAGACAACGGTACAGTATGACCCTACAAGCTTTATAGTAGAGTGAAGATTTGGATGGGGTCTAGTTAATTATACTTCAAGGCTAGAGAACCTGTGGCACTGAAGATGCTGTTGAATTATATTTCCAGCATCTCTCATCACTGCCAGAACTGACAGCATCTGGAGAACCACCGATTCCAACCCACTCCTAGTCCATTAGCAAGTACTGTTGACAAACTGTAGCTGGCAGAACTTCTTTTCTCTGAATATATTTTATGAGAAAATTAACCAAGCGAGTATAGTTTGTTTTGTAAGTTGCGTAGACTCCTTCTCAAATCATTGAGAGTTCATTTCTTATAACCCAGAGAATGGGAAGAGGCACAGTATCGAAATACTGATCATACCTGAAATGTATTTGTGCAAATGAAAAACAGAACCTCATTTTGCAGCTTCATATTACAAATCAAGAAGTACATCACTGTTAGCCAGAGCATAGTGCAGGAAAAGCTTCCAGTCACTATGAAGAGATCGTGAAAGATTGCTAGGCAACCCCATGCTACCATGTGGAAAAAAAGTCCTACCCTGAACTGATGCCAACATTTTCTTATTATGTTTTTTTCCCCCAGAGAAAATGTTACCGTACTTGGGACCGTTCAAATGTCATGTGTCAAACAAGTAAGAAAGTGTTTAGAAGCAAATAGCAACCAATTTGAACGGGGTATATATAGTGCTTTCCCCAAAGCTGACTTTTGTATGTCCTGTCCATATATATGCACATGTGCATGCACACAGACATGCATCTATATACATTTCTGTGGGGAATGACTTAACCATATGAGACCTTTAGGAAAATATGAATATGGAAAAAGAACCAAAATCAGACAGTTTTTGTGCAGAATTAAGACTCTACAAAGGGATGCTCAGTTGGAGTCCTAATATTAAAATTCCATATTTTGCAGATTTATCCTTAATTTAGAGGAAAAATTATTTGCAATGAAAATGGGGATGAAGGGGGGGGAGGGATTTCCAGAATGTGTAAAAAAGAAACACCTCCCACTGAGTTTCTAAAGTTGAGTCTGTACCCTTGGTTGCCGCAGTTCTGAAAAAAGCTGGAAGTGGGAGAATAATCACAAGGTACGCTATGCTTCTAAAGGAGGAACAGCCTGGTGTGGGATGATTTAGTACTGATAATAATTAGGAGTTCAGATTCTAGCAAAAATGAAATTCAGATCCTGCAGCATGAAAACATAATGTCAGCTCACACAGGAATCACAGGCCCAGTTATGAGAATTCAGTGTCTCCAGTCCACAACATTTCCAGGTAAATGCAGTGAAACCAGTTTTCTCAGTTAAAAATCCGAGAAAGCAGCAACAGATTAATGATTAAGCACTATTATATATTCATATGCTCACCAGATCTTTAAAATGCTCATCATTCCTGCTTCTTCCTTTGTTGGTTGCAAAACCCAACAGCTTAAAAATTAGTTTGAAAAGATAGGCCTGCATCAAGGAAGAAGTGATTTACAACCTTAGCAAAATGTTACTGCGGTTGCTCTGGTGTATAAGGCTTCCTCTTTTCTGAAAGGCAAAGGAAGGCATTTTTGAACTCTATCTCAAGTGTAAGGAAATACCACTTGGTTAACAGAATTAGAGGGGGGGCATCATATGAAAGAAGACATTTGTAGGGTGGCAGTGACCTTGTCTGGATGGAGAATGAAACAGGAAAATCTCTAATTGTCTGCTATGTGTGAATGTTCCATTCTGATCCAAGGCTAGGGGCAGTTGCTATAATTACTGCAGTTCCACAATGCCACACACTATGTAATATTGGGATGCTTACTCAAATCAGTTCATCTCTCGCCTTTTGCCTCTGCCATAAGCTGACACAGCTCCCCTTTAACTTTTCTTAGAGCTGCCCCACCACTGGGGCTAGGGCTGAACATTAATCGCATCCATCTTATTAGCATTTCAGAAAACACAGGGTCCCTCCCTCCCTCTTTCTCTTTCTCTAAAGGCAGAGGTACTTTTCCATTTGCTCCAGAGGAAAAGGTAAAAGGGGAGGACACTCAGCTTTCTATTCATCTATAAATTTACTCACTGGTACGAATAAAAGGACATATTTGTTTGGATGTGGAGATTATATAAAGTAAGGCAATAGGAACGTTGGCAATTCAATTCATGAACAGTCTACAGATCTGCATGGAGATTGTTCATTTGTGTTCATGTGTCTATGGGTGTCCGTGCACCTGCATACACACACACACACACACACACACACACACATGCCTACAAGTCAGTTTTGACTTGTGGCAACTCTTGAACTAGTCCCTGCAGTTTTCTTGGTTTTTCAGAAGTGGTTTGCCATTGCCTCCTCCCTGGGGCTGAGAGAGAGTGACTGGTCCAAGGTCACCCAACTGGTTTTGTTCTTTAGGCAGGACTATTGGTCATGGTCTCCCTGGTTCTAGCCTGAAGCTTTAACTGCTACGGTACACCTCTCTTGGCACTTCTCCTTGTTTCTTTCCTGGGCTTTTTCTAAAATGTTCCTTATAATAAAAATAATGTTCAGTATAAAATAAAGCATCAACTTCCCCTACCAATTTTATGGGAGTCCTTTCCCATATAAGCCTCATATGTCTTTTTAAAAAAATAATAAAGGCAGGGGATAGCTACAGCTAAGCATTTCATTTGGAAGTACAACCACCAGCACAAAGAAACAAAGATAAGCAGCAGTGACAGGCAATTTTGTGGAGGACTAGACAGAGGTGCTACCTTCCCTCATTATAGTCTGATAAATGGGTGTTTTGTGACTGGCTACATCCACTGTGGTAGCCATGCTGGAAAAACGCCTTTGACAGGCTCTCAAATTTCCAAATTTGTTCACTAATCCAAAAAGCTTTCCTATTCCTTTCCTCAACGTTATAATTTGTAGCTTTGAGCTACATCCAAACCATGCAGGGCAGCGACACTAAGCTCCTCATTTGTTCTTGCTGCTGCCTCATTTACATTTTAGGAAATCTCCGAAGTTCTGTATCAGAGTTGGTCATGTCTGACTCCTGATGATTCTATGGGCCAGGTCTCTCCACATCTTCTGATCTTGCACTGCTTCTTTGAGTTTTTCTATGCTTTGGCTGGTGTCAGCTTTGATGGTGTCCAGCCATCGTGCTCTTTGGAGGCCTGGTTTCCTTTTACTACTAACTCTTCCCACCATAATTGCTTTATCCAGTGAACATCAGAGAAAAAGGGGAAAATTGGGCGGGGAAAGTTGTAAAGTATGATTGGTACCTAATATCACAAGCTCTTTTAAAGTCAGACCTCTATGCCTTTAATATTGTGCTTGGCCTTAAATCCTGGCATTTTTTTTCCGGTAAAAGTTTTATTTGGGTTTTCACAAAACATAATACAAATAAAATATCTTTTTTTGAGAGCAGCATGATTCCAGGTTATCACATCTCCATACAGACATAATCATCTTCATCTTTGTATTCAATTTCATATCTTGTTATCTTCAGATTAAAAAGTTTGGTAATATATTTTTGGGAATATAAAGATAGATAGAACTGTTGAAACAATATAGAGATTATAATATGATAGAGGATTAATAATAATGATTATAGTTTTTCCTTTTTGTAATACTGAGTATGAATAATGAGGGGAAGGCACTGTGATTTTTGACCGACTGACATACTTGAAATTGATATGGATCTATGTGTTGTATGTTTGTTTGTTACGTTTGTTCTTTTGGAAAAATAAAACTTTTGTAAAAAAAAGAAAAGAAAAGCAGGGTTTCCCCTATGCTTACCAAGTAGAGTATGTCACCTTTATATCTTATAATTGTTATCCTTTCAAATCTCATGAAACATTTAATTTATACATTATACAATTATAACATTCAATTTCTATTATCTATTTTATATCATATATATAACTCTTATCAACCAAATTCCGCTTGGTACTTTCCCTTAAAAATACACACTAAATTCTAAAGAAAAAAATATATACAACAATAATGAATAAAATGGTTATTCTATTCAAATTCATCCTGACAACTGATATTGATTTCATTATAAATCTTTTACATTTCTTTTCAATTGTATTTTATAAATCATTAAGAACAATGAAAGTATTTCCATTCCTTCCTCTTATTCCCTCTTCTTTTACTTTTGTTCCCTTTCTCTCTTTATTTCATTTAATTATTAGTGAACATTCCATTACATAACAATACCAGTTTTGTCTTTCACTTTAATCACCTATGTTTCATATTTTCTAGCTCATTACTATTTCCAATATAACAACACTTCTCTTGTACCCTTGCAGAATCCTCTCCTTTAATTTATACTTTTAACCATTATCTTTATGTCTTTTAAATAGGCTAATACCTTTAATCCTTGTACGTTTCCCCTGTTTCTTTATTTCCTGTTTCTGTCCCTTATAACTTCTTTTCCTTTTTATCTTTCCCCTCTTTTTCTCACCCCCCTTTTTGTCCCCCCTCTGATTCTCCCCTCTGTAATCCTCTCTTCTGCTTCTTCCTAATGTTATATTTTCAAACTATTCTTTTTTTAAGTTGTTTCCTCAGATCTTGAATTTTTAACTCCCTTTCCCTCCTTTTTCCATTTTACCCCACATTGAATTGTTTGGTCGTTAAAGATGGTTTCTTCTTTGTCCAGCCCTTCTTGTTCTTCAAGCGTTTGCTGTTGTTTTTCATAGTTCAAAATCTCCATTTCTAAAATTGAAGTGCGAAGCCAAAGGATCCTCCTCCCTCTTGAGACTCTTTTTTCCTTCTTTTAAGTTCCATTTTTAATTCCTCAAGGAGTACTGCCATTTTAAGCACTTTTAAACAACCACCTGATTAATTTTAATTCAAATCACTAAAAATCCAACATCCAAAATTCCAAAAATCACCAAATAATCCAAAACTGTTTCTTCTTGCTTCTTTTTTTTCCCTTTCCCTTTCCAGGGGCTCTGTTATCTTGTAACAAAGTTTCAGTTACAATATATCCTTTGGAAGTCTTGTTAAAATTTCACAGTTAATTCTTTTTATTTCCAGGTGGTACTCTCTGTTGTTTCCAAGTTCCACCCTTTTTTTCTTCCTCCACTTTTCTCCTTTTGAAGGCTTTAGAATATCCAGAAAGTCTTTATTTTCCCTTTGACACTTTAATTTCAGCTTAAAATTGCCTGTTAGTGTCAAAGTAAATTAACACAAATTTCTTACTTAAATCTTTTCCTTTTAGCATTGAAAGCCAATTGCAACTGTCCATGTGAGGAAGAAAAAGGGCCTTGGTGGTGCAGGCTGTTAATAGCCTAGCACTTAGTTCCAGCTGCCTGTAATTACTGCAGGCTTGAATCCCACCAGGCTCAAGGTTGACTCAGCCTTCCATCCTCTCGGGGTAGGTAAACTGAGGACCCAAGATTGTTGGGGGCAATAAACTGACTTTGTAAAAATGCCGCTTAGTAATAAGCAGGCATATACAACGGAATGAAGGCTATTGCTGAGCGCATTGGGTTGTATCCCAAAAATTGTAAGCCGCCCTGAGTCTCTGGAGAAGGGCGGGATATAAATATGATTTTTTTTTTAAAAATCTTTTTTTCCTTTTCCCTCTCTTCTCTGCCTCTTTAAAAATCTTCTTTTAGGAATAACACTCCTAATAGTTTCAGTTCCAGGGTACCTTGCATCTCTGCTTAGCCAGCCTGTCAAGCTCTCCCCTTTGTCTTCCCTTCTGCTCAATCTTTTCCGGTCGGTTTCCTCTTTGAGGTGGCCATTTCTGAGCACTGCTGCAACTGCCTACGGGAAAGGGAGTAATGACCAGCCAAGGAGGTGAGATGTGGCTCCCCTTGACTCAGCTGGTGGTCTCCCCTCTTGCCACCTCTATGGGGTGGCTTCAGCCCTGAATCCAAAGGATCGGGGTGCTCCAGTGGCGAGCATGGATTGAAACCGCGCACGATTGTGGATTTCGGTCCATCTCCAAAGAAGCCCAAACTGGAAGTCAATTCTGGCATTTTTAAAAACTAATTTAGGTAGAATTACATATATAATTACCAGGAAATCTTATTAAACATAGCAACGGCTTAGAAAGCCAAAATCTCAAGGTAAGCTACCATTCACTTATAACAAGATTATATGTTTTAATACCCACGCACATTTTTTAAAAATGTTCAAAAATGTTTCATTATAGGGACTTTTTATTCTTTTTTAGAACTTCTGTTGGTTATTCATTCGTTCTTGTGAAGAGTTCAACGTATTTGTCTTCCATATTTGTTGTTCTCAGGTGTATGGGCATCGACCTACAAGCATTTTGATTTGTGCAATGAAAATGCACAGTTCTCAAGTGAAATGTAGGCTTGTTTTGCAACGGGTTGAAGAAAGAAAAAAAATGAGATATGACAGTGCTGAATTATCCCATCTTACTGGGTAAGAGAATGCAACCTCAGATGACTGATGTTTTAGAATCACAAATCTTGCAACATAGCTACACATCTAAGACAAGCATGACTAATAAGATGCTTATGTTACAAAATAAAACAATTAAACATAGTCACATTGGCTAATAAAAATGTCTACAATTGGAAAATATATTGCAGATATAAGTGTACCTTACCTAGCATTTTGGAATAAATAAGCAATGCTGTCCTCCAAATCCTGAGAACAGAAAATGACAGATGTATCTCTGATCTTTCATCTAGTATGGATTTTATTCATGGCTATCTGGACTGACAGAGAGCAGAAGCTAATAAAAAAAACCATGATGGTTTTTATATTAGCAAATGTGGAGATTAAATTTGGATGAGCAAGGAGAAAAGGCCAATTAAAGCCAAATGGCGTATTCCATTTAAATGCTGGCTGGAAAGGAGATGTGATTTCAAATAAAACATGTGATTCCAGGTACTACAATGCTGCCTGCCTTTTTTTTTAAGATATTTTTTTATCCCACCATTATTATTTTTATAAATAATTCAAAACACCAAATATACCTAATACTCCTTCTTCTTCCTATTTTCACACAACAACAGCAACCCTGTGAGAAAAATTGGGCTTAGAGGGAGTGACTGGGCCAAAGTCACCCTGCCAGCTTTCATGCCTAAGTCAGGACTAGAACTTACAGTCTCCTGTTTCTGGTCTGGCGCCTTACTCACTAGACCAGGGGTGTCAAACTCAAGGCCCACAGGCTGTATCTGGGTCACAGGGTGCTTAAATCTGGAAATATCAAAGGATTGGCCTGCTGTGCCTCTGCCGGCCAAAAGGGGCTGCACATAGGCCTCATGAGGCCTTCAGCAGCACTTTGCTAGCCAAAAACAGGCCCCACAGAGGCCTCAGAGGGCCTCTATGCGGCCCATATTTGGCCAAGAAAGTGCTGCAGGAGGCCATACAGGCCAAAAACGGGGGGGCGTGTGTGGAGCCACTTCAAGCCCCATTTTGGCTGGCAGGATGCTGCAGGAGGTGTCTGTCCCATCTTCCCCCTGCTCCCCCACCAGCCTGTGGAAGAGAATTAAAATGCTGATCCGGCCCTTGAAGAAATCCAGTTTGACACTCCTGCACTAGACCAAACTGGCTTTTGCAGATGTGCACTAAAAATATAAGATGCAAAGTGGCTGTTCAGTAGTTTCCAGGAATCTTAAATAAGCCTCTCATCAAAGTGTATGAAATGATATTTTCATTCTCTTCTCCAGCCTGATCTTACCCCCACAGTTTCTTAGGGTTCTAGGGGCCACTCTTTTTTTTTAAAGAAAAGCTTTGTTAGACTCTAACCTGCTTTCATTAATACAGAGTTTCCTCAGACTTTCTGCAGGACTGCCACTAGATCAACATTCAGAAAATGCAAGAACTACCCCATTAAAGCAACCCTGCCCTTTACTTTTTGCTCTTAAGAGTCTAGCGACCCACATTTTGGGAGGAGTAATGATTATACCTGCAATTACACACGCCTTTCCATTCCATCCTTCCTTTAAAAAGCTATTTTTAAAAACTGCATATTGTACCAACATTTTAAATTCAGATGAAATGTATATTCATCCAAAATTAACCTTTGAATTGTTGTCTGTCCGTACTATAAAAACAACTCTGAGCATGAATTGCTACTCATGAATATTCTTCAGTAGAAATCTCTGAATAGTAAAGAGTTAGGAATAGCTAACACCCAAGAAGATAGGCTCAAGATCCAGATGGATCTTGACAGACTAGAACACTGGGCCGTATCTAACAAAATGAAATTCAGTGTACAGAATAGTAAAGTCCTACACTTTGGCAAGAAAAACCAAAAATACCCTTATAAGACTGGGTGAAACCAGGGTCAATAGCAGTAACTGTGAGAGGATCTTGGAGTCTTAGTGGACAACCAGCTAAATAAGAGCCAGCAGTGTGCAGCAGCAGCCAAAAAAGCTAATGCAATCCTGTTGCATTAACAGAGGGATACAATTGAGATCAAGTGAGTTACTAATACCACTCTATAAAGCCTTAGTAAGACCATACCTAGAGTACTGCATCCAGTTTTGTTCACCACATTATAAAAAAGATGTTGAGACTCTAGAAAAAGTACAGAGAAGAGCAACCAGGATGATTAGGGGACTGGAGACTAAAACATATGAAGAACAGTTACAGGAACTGGGCTTGGCTAGTCTAGTGAAGAGAAGGACCAGGGGAGACATGATAGCAATCTTCCAATATTTGAGGGGTTGCCACAGAGAGGAAGGGGTCAAGCTATTTTCTAAAGCACCTGTAGGCCAGACAAGGAATAATGGATGGAAACTGAACAAGGAGAGATTTAACCTGGAAATAAGGAAAAACTTTCTGACAGTGAGAACAATCAACCAATGAAACAGCTTGCCCTCAGAAGTTGTGGAAGTGCCATCACTTGAGACTTTCAAGAAGAGATTGGACTGCCATCTGTCAAAAATGGTGTAGGGTCTCCTGCTTGGGCAGGGGTTGGACTAGATGACCTATAAGGTCCCTTCCAACTCTGATTATCTGTTATCTGTTAGTTAAAGGCAAATGGGTTTTGCTCAATGCTGATGGTTTCTCTCCTGTACAAAGTTTCTGGGAATGAATATAATCTCTATTAGTTTTAAGAAGCCAGATTTAAAAAAAACAAGAACAACCCTCAATAGGATTTATCATAAAATGAAACACTTGAAAATATTCTAAATATAAGGAAAGCACCCATCACCATCACCAGAAATCCAAATCTACAGATGATAATTTGTGTTTGACCCACTTCAATGGGCAGTTACATTTAATCAATGCTCAGGCAAACCAGAACAAGGAGGCCCTAAATTGCAGCTCGTTTTATAGAAGCATTTTCATGGCAAGACCAGAAGTCTAAGTCTAGAGCTGTCAGTGGTTCATTTCTGTCATGGTTGGGTGGATGGATGCTGTAGATAGATAGATGATAGTTGACTAGCTAGATAGCTAGGTAGACAGGCAAACAATGAGAGAGAGAGGGAGGGAGGGAGGAAGGGAGGGAGGGAGAGAATCCACTTAACTTTTTGTTACATAAAAGTAACTGAAAAATACCTTTGGGTAAGGTAAGCCTTAAACTATGTACAAACATAACTAGAAGAATGAGAAGAAGCATTCCACAGGAATTCACAAGATAAGAGAAGAATAACTTCTGAAAACATGCATGTTACAAGTATAATTTATAATGAGTTGCTAAATTATGCAAGGTAAGGGAGAAATCTAAAATACAGTTATTGCAATGTATTCATACTGAGATCTTGAATCTTCATTAAGCAAAATAACCTATTTAATTCATGAACCTCCTACTGCATCAGCAAGTACTACAACAGTGCAAGGATCACTATGGTATGTATGTATTCAAAGCTGACCAAAGCAATTGCTACATATAGTAAGTTATTAAGAATGTTTTTGATTATAAATACTGTATGATAGAAAATAGCACTGCATGGATGGGTGATTGCCAACATTCTTTTAAC
Organism: Naja naja; assembly: GCA_009733165.1. Lineage (NCBI taxonomy): Eukaryota > Metazoa > Chordata > Lepidosauria > Squamata > Elapidae > Naja > Naja naja. The sequence goes on from CM019149.1 coordinate 140,330,460, forward strand.
ATGTACAGGATGCTTTTCCTAAGAAATTTATGTTTGCATAAATGAATTTATCCATGTACCCACTTTTATCTGAAATCATCATCACACACAGACCTACCTCAGTAAAGATATTTCCCACTGCAATCTCTACCACATCAATGTATAAGTTCTTTCTAGAAATGATAGCAGCATAGCATTCTAAGCACTAAACTCATTTCAGAGAGTCCAACTGAGCAGTATTGCATATATTAAAATACTATTGTAGATGGACATAATGAGAGAAAAATCCTTCAACATTCTAAGAATTAAATTTCCCCCTCCATTTTTACTGAAAAATTCTTTACATAACTCATACATTTCAGTTCACTGATTTTACACAACTCTAATTGCACAAATTAATCATTAGAAAACGTGTGCGTGTGTGTATGTAGGTACGTGCATGTTTACATAGCAACTGATGCACAGTAAGAATTATAAAAATGGAGGAGCCGCTCAATTTACTCTGATAAAAGTGTTTAGTAAGATGTTACAGACACCAAACCACTTCTATCCATGCCATTTCTTCTCTTTCATCCCCCCGCCTTCCCTCAGATTAAATTTTAAATTGATTTGCTGATACCAGACCATTCGTGGCTTTCAATATGTCATCACAAGTAATGAACCATGCCACAGATACATTTATAAAGCTCGATTAGTTTCCTCCATCAGGAAAAGAATGGGTTGTTTCTTGATTCATTTTGAAAACTTCCTCTGAACTTTTAAAATTCAGAAGAAGGGTAAAATATAAAGGCTGCCCCCGCAAATGGCTTTTAGTACAAAATTAGTCATGGGTTTCTTGGTGCTCTGTGTGCCCAGCTGTTTTTTCAAAGCCCATCAAGAATCCATCAGTTTGATCCCAAGCTACATATGTTCTCTTCTAAAAGAGTTGCTGGCTGAAATAAAGGCCAATATAGATCATGATGCAGCAGAGTGAAATTAAGGTTACGAAAGAATTAGAAATCCTTACTCCTGTAGAAGCTGGTGTGGTGATAAAGCTTCTGATTTAAGTCCACAGACATTTTCTCCATTTAGCGATTTGGGTCATACAATGCACTACATGACATCTTTTTTTTTTTTTGCATTTATATGCCACCCTTCTCCAGAGACTCAGGGTGGCTTACAATTTTTTGGAGCACAACCCAATGGGCTCAGCAATAGCCTTCATTCCATTGTATATGCCTGCTTATTGTTTTAGGGTATATGCCTGCTTATCATTGTTTTAGGGTTTACACATTGCATGAAACCAATAAATGCAGGTTGTAAACCATGGATTAGCAACGTCATATGTGTTAAGTTTGCATGAAGAGTCAGACGCGGAGTGCTTCAGTGAAGAGTTTATTAGTGACTACAGCTCATAACAGACCCGATTTGGCTGGGCTGCGGCTGCTACTTATAGCCAGCAGCCGCAGTTGCCAGCCAATCAGAGTGCAGGGTTTTCCCGCACTTTTTAAACCAATCATTTCTGACATTTTACAAGAACAGTTCAAACTTAACCAATAGCATTCAAACCTGCATACATAACAATATGAACCCAGCCAACTGTGGTTTAGTCAACAAATCACAGTGAAACCATGGCTTGGAGAAAAACGTTAGTTTGATTAATGTCATAGTATTACTACGGTACCCTTTTCAGTTGTGATATTTCAGGTGCTAATGTACTCTTCCCCAGATTACATTAATATTACTCTCCAGTTGTTTTGGATTTCAACTGTGGGTTGCATACCAGTTGTCCAGGATCCAGTGAGGTGGGTAAAGCTAAATCATGGAATGTTTTCTGAGCTTATTGTAGATGAGAAAATTGATAGGCTTATCTGCAGCACTATTGTATATAATCATGGATAAGCTGAAAATTTAGGTGCTATTCCCCAAAAATCAGGTTTTGCTTAGTTGTGAATGGACTTATCCACGAATATATTCAATAGTTCTTCTACCTTGGTTCATCTGGGTAACAGATAACAGATAATCAGAGTTGGAAGGGATCTTGTAAGTCTTCTAGTCCAACCCCCTGCCCAAGCAGGAGACCCTACACCATTTCTGACAGATGGCAGTCCAATCTCTTCTTGAAAATTTCAAGTTGATGGTGCTCCTACAGTTTCCGAGGGCAAGCTGTTCCATTGGTTGATTTTTCTCACTGTTAGAAAGTTTCTCTTTATTTCCAGGTCAAATCTCTCCTTGTTCAGTTTCCATCCATTATTCCTTGTCTGGTCTTCGGGTGCTTTAGAAACAGCTTGACCCTTTCCTCTCTGTGGCAGCCCCTCAAATATTGGAAGACTGCTATCATGTCTCCCCTGGTCCTTCTCTTCACTAGACTAGCCAAGCCCAGTTCCTGTAACCATTCTTCATATGTTTTAGTCTCCAGTCCCCTAATCACCCTGGTTGCTCTTCTCTGCACTTTTTCTAGAGTCTCAACATCTTTTTTATAGTGTGGTAGTTAGATAGGATGTGTGAATTGCTGGATCAGGAAAGTTGTCCATGTCTCTCTGAGGGAGAAGTAATGCCACCTACTTATAGAAGCTGATTGACCACTACCTCTTGAAAAAAATCTTACTTAAATCCAACCATTTCTTGATAACTTCTACCCTGTCTCCAGCCTGCTCCCTTTAGAGAAAGTTGAGATAGCATGGATAAAGCAATACGTCTGCTCTGTGGTGGCCCCACACTTTGGAATTCCAAATCCCCATAGATTCATAAACCTCACTCTCTCATGGCACTTAGAATATTATTGAGGAAAGTTTATTTCACTGAGACTTCAACCTTATAGTTCAGTATTAGTGTGGTTCCTTCCTCTTAGGAGAAGGGTGATTTACTGTTATAGATTTTAATGTGTTGTAACTCACCCAGACTCTTTTGATTAGGGTGGACTATAAAAGCAGTGTTAAATATAAAGTTGCAAACCAAAAGATATATCCACCCTGTCTGGACACACATTTGGAAGATGCCTGAACTTCAGCACAAAGTATAAAACCTTTGCCTCACATTTGTTGATCCATCCACAGTCAGTCTCTTGATAGGTGAGATCCAGATGACTGGTTAACATTATCCCCATTTTCAAACCTGGAGAAATAAGGAGCCGATGAATTCAGATCAGTTAATCTAAAATTAATACCCAGGAAGATTCCATAAAACAAGATTCTTGTTACTAGAAATCAACACGGATTTGTCAAAAATTTGTCAGACTAGTCTTATTTCATGTTTTCCATCAGATAACTTATTCCATAAATTTTGGGAATTCTGCAGTCATAATATATCTTGACTTCAACAAAAAACCTCTCGAGATTCAATGAATGTAATTATGTTTTCATCCTATTTAACAAAGATAAATGCAAATTTTACAGGAAAAAAAATCAAATGCATAGGCATAAGGTGAGAAATCAAATGCACAGGAATAAAGTGGGAGATAGCTGGCTGCTAACAGCATGCGTGAGAAGAATCTTAGATCTTACTTGATCACAAGCTGAACATGAGTCAGCAGCATGACATAGCTGCTAAAAAGACAAATGCAATTTTAGGCTACGTTATTAGAAGCATAGTTTCCAAATGATGAAAAATAGGCTAGATAGGATGGTTTGGAAAAAAACTGTGAAGGAAAAGAGATCAGGGATTTAAGCTGCTTCCAAGAATTTTGTCCAATGCAATATTAATCTCTCTAACTAAGAAAGAAACCACCCATGGACATGCACAAAGTAATGTTCCTTCAAATTCATTACACCATCATAGAAAAGATTAACTAGTTAAGGTTTCAAGAAATAAGTGCAATGTTAAATTATATTCCAAAAATGTGGGACTTGTCTAAGCATGAGGATCTTTGGATATATCATGTTGGGGAGGGGGGAGGGAGTGATTTTGATATCCTGGAAAAGATGTGAGTGTACTGGATTTTAAGGTTTGGTTTAATGATATATGACAATTCTTAGCCTTCTGCCTATTCATTACCTATGGCCTAGGTTTTATTCATCAAACAGCATATTGATTAATTGCTTATATGATATCAAATTGTTTTCAACTCCTAGTGACCACCTAGTGTGTCCCTAACTTGGTCTTTCAGCTTTCTAACAGTGCACTCATTGCCAGTGGGAGTCCATTCACCTTGCTTCTAGTCATATTCTTCCCCTCTTTCCTTCCACTTTCCCCAGCATCTGAGTCTCTTCCAGAGAACTAGATCTGTGCATAAAGTGTCTGAAGTGGGATAATTTGAGCTTGATCATTTGTGCCTCGAGGGAGAATTCTAGGGATGATTTGTTTGGTGATTCAATGATTTGTTTCCTTGGCTGCCACAGTATCTCAGGAGTCTTCTCCCATGCCAACATTCATAAGGGTCAATATTCCCCTTTCCTGCTTCTTCAAAGTCCAACTTTCACTTCCATTGAGTGTTACAGGGAATACCCTATACAGGTAGTTCTTGTTAACAGTAATGATTGGGACCAGAATTTTTGTCATCAAGTGAACCTATTGCTTAGCAATGGCAATTCTGGCAGTCCTTATTGCCGTTGTTAAGTGTGGTTTGTAGGTCATTAAGCATGCATCTCACATTTAGACTAGTTAGAGTCTGGCTAGTAGAGAAGGGGTGACATGAGAGCAGTATTCCAGTGTTTGAGGGGCTGCCACAAAGAGGGAGGAGTGAACTTATTTTCCAAAGCACCACAGAGCAGGACAAGAAACAATGGATGGAAGCTAATCAGTCTGGAACCTGCATTACGTATCTGATACAGTTGAGAAAGTCCAGAAATATTTCACAAGAAGAGTTCTCCACTCCTCTACTCATTGCAGAATACCTTATGCCACCAGACTTGAAATTCTAGACCTAGACAACCTAGAACTACGCCACCTTCAGTCTGATCTAAGTATAGTATATAAAATCATACATTGCAATGTCCTTCCAGTCAATCAATACTTCAGCTTCAACCATAACAATACAAGAGCACACAATAGATACAAACTCAAGGTAAACCGCACCAAACTTGATTGCAGGAAATACAACTTCAGCAACAGAGTGGTCAACATCTGGAATGCTCTACCTGACTCTGTGGTTTCTTCCCCACACCCCAAAAACTTTAACCTTAGACTGTCTGCTATTGACCTCACCCCTTTCCTAAGAGGTCTGTAGGGGGCCTGCATAAGCGCACCAACGTGCCTACCGTCCCTGTCCTATTGTTTCTTTTTATTTTTTGTTTTATTTTTCTTATATATATCCATTTCATGTATTAATAACTATGTTTATACTTATACCTGTTATCTTATAATCTCTTGACAAAATAAACAAACAAGCAAACAAACAAACAAATAAATAATAATCAAGGAGAGAGAAGCCACCTGGAATTAAGGAGAAACTTCCTAACAGTGAGGACAATTAACTAGTGGAACAGCTGGCCTTCAGAAGTTGTGGGTGCTTCATCACTGGAGGTTTTTAAGAAGAGACAGGACATCCACTTGTCTGAAATGAAAAGAGCCTTGGTGGTGCAGGCTGTTAAACGCCTAGCACTTAGCTCCAGCTGCCTGCAATTAGTGCAGGCTTGAATCCCACCAGGCTCAAGGTTGACTCAGCCTTCCATCCTCTCGGGGTAGGTAAATTGAGGACCCAAGATTGTTGGGGGCAATAAGCTGACTTTGTAAAAATGCCACTTTGGGGGGCCAAAAAGCCCTAGTAATAAGCAGGCATATACAATGGAATGAAGGCTATTGCTGAGCGCATTGGGTTGTGCTCCAAAAATTGTAAGCCTCCCTGAGTCTCTGGAGAAAGGCGGCATATAAATATGAATTTTTTAAAAAATGATATAGGGTTTTCTGCTTGAGCAGGGGGCTGGATTAGAAGACCCCCAAACTGCCTTTCAACTCTATTCTGGTTACATGATTACATGCCTGCTGGTTTCCAACAACCAAAATAGGTGGGAAGCTGGCAGGAAGTTGCAAGTCCTAGTCAGCTTGCAAGTGAGCCAGCAGACAGATAAGTAAGTGGTTGCTGCCAAGTGAAGGGAGAGTGGACGGAGGTGTGGAAAGAGCTGGTGTTTGAGGGGTAAGTGCAGTGGGGCTTAGGATGGCTGCTGCTGGATGGCGGGGGCATATAAGGGTGCCTGAGGGGCTGGTATGGCACAAGTGTGTTGGGGTGGGGTGGTTGCTGCAGGGTGCAGGGCCCAACTGTCATAATTTTGAATCCAGGTCGTAAGGCTCCTTTTCGAAGTTGATTGTAATTTCGAACAGTTGCTAAGCAACTGGTCATAAGTCGAGGACTATCTGTATGGATTAGCACTGTGTTTTCCCTTTTGCCTGTGAGAGAATTTTAGGAATAGAAGGAGACAGAAGCACTAGTACAGAGTATGACAACTTTATGGAGGAAATAAAAGATAATTGAATTTACTGGATTCACTGAAGTGGAAATTGTATAATATTTTGTATGGAATTTAACATCGGAAAGCAAAGATGTTCCTCATTTCATCTGAATTTTTTACTGTGTCTCAAAATTAGGAGATAGATTTCACATGTAGTTCTGCAACCTAAAGTAGCCATATTGGCTGAAACCGACTCCAAATTGTCCCAGCACAAATCCTCCTGGGGCATTTTCACCCAACACAAGGCCAGTATGTAGAGAAGCTCAGTTCATAGGGAAGATCATTGTGGTGTCTCATACATCCCTGCTAAGTACCATTACATGTTACAGAAAACATGCTGTACAGTTTATCATCAAAAGCACCAATCAGAACTGAGCCCCTGTGTATCCTACTTGACTCTTGACCATTCTCCAAGTTGCTGAGGGAGGCAGTGTGTGTGTGTGTGTGTGTGTGTGTGTGTGTGTGTGTGTGAGCACTCAAAAGGATTGTCCTATTTTATCTTAACAATCAGCAAGGAACAAAAGAGAGGATGGAAGTGAATGACCTGCCCAATATTCATAGAGGGACAAATGCCCCTTGTCACTAATTAAGCCTTGCATCAGGTGGATAATTCAGTGGTACAGAACATATTGAAAATATCCTAGAGTTCCAAGTCTATGATGCAATCCCTAGCATCTACAGGTATTTTTCTGCCAGAAACCTGCTACTCCATGACAATATTTCTCAGCCAAATGAACCAATAATATGATTCAGTTTAGAGCAGTTTCTCTTTGTTCCAACACAAATGAAAATAAAACACACTGCTCATCCAAACTGCTATTTTAAAATTAAAAAAGCTCTTCCAATACTATAGAGGTTCCATAACAGAAAACAAGTAAAGCATGGAATTGCTACAAAGGAGAATTAAAACCTTCAGGGCTGCAGGTAGGATGCCTTGAAAAGTGTCACATGGGAGATTCATTGCCCGTAAGACCTGTGATGAGAATAAAGGCTCCATTTGCAAAACTCTTTGTGAGACACCTATTTTGTAGACCACTCGGGCAAACCAATATCCTTTCCTGGAATGTAGCTCCTGAAGTCAAGGAGGATTTTTTTACAAGCTAAGACATAAAATTATACCGAAGGCCACTAGTCATATAATTGGGTCTCATAGAGATGCATTTCTTGATAAAGAGAATACTGTTTCATGCATATCTACTTTTGCTGTCCCCTTAGCAACATAAATTATTCAGGGAAATTTCCCAGAGAAACCAGATAAATCTATGTATTTTTAAACTGCCTTTCTCTCTAAGAAATATCCTGAAATAGTACATTTATTATTTTTTATAAACTGTCTGAGTGATCTAATCCTAAATGAAAATAATTACTAGTATTTGAACAATGTCTCCATTACACATCTCTTACATGTTACTTTTGCGTGTTACTTCCATACTGATCTTTGCCTCCTGAATCTACTGTTTTCCCTTTGTTTTCAGCTTCTGGCTTGTAATTGGTCTCAGTCCTTTGGCTTCATGACATACCTTGTAATTTGTGAAAGTATTAATTAACTACAGATATTCCTCACTTAATGACCACCCTGTTTAGCAACCATTCAAAGTTACAACAGAGCTGTCAACCTTCCCAGGTATACCAGACACAACACCAGACTAGATGAACTAATCCTACTTTGTTGTAACAAAATCTTGCAGGTCTGAAAGAACAAACTTCCTGTTGCCGCTTGTAATTGCCTAATCAATTAGGGCAAGTCACACATTACATTACAAATGCTGAAAAAGTAATTGGTTGTCACACTTATAACTATTGCAACATCCTTGTGGTCACATGACTGAGATTCAGGCACTTCACAACTAGTGGGCATATACAATAGTTCCATGTCCCATGGTCATATGATCACCAATTGCGAACCTCACAGCTGGCTTCCAACAGACAGAATCAAAAGACAAGCAGGATGAAATTGCAAGTCATAGTCAGATGATATCTTGCTTAATGACCATATCATTTAGTAACAGAGTTGCTGATCCCAATTGTGGCCATTAAGTAAGGGCTACCTGTAATTGATTCTATCAACTTCATCCAACATTCTGCAAAGATTTTAAATTTTATTATGGGTTGGGTGATATGATAGTATGGTAATCTTGATGAAGGAATGCAAGAATCATTGAATTAAAGTAAGAAACAACTCAATTCTGGAAAAGGAGGAGGTGAGAGAAAGGAACTCAAAATAACTTTACCTTGATTCTGTTTGGTATAAGAGGGGGTAGATTCTGGAAGACTTTAAGATTCTATTATTATAACCTAATCCAGGGTTGACCAACTGGCAGCCCACGGGCCGGATGCATCACATACAAGCCACACCTACCCCAGCTCCACAAAGGGGAAAATGTCGCAATATGTCACATGACGGCAACATGACACCACAAGTTTGACACCCGTGCCCTATATCATACCTGAAATCCTTGTTATGTTCCCTCATATGAACTACCTTGAAGGGCTGACATGTGCTAAGTGTAGGTGGCATTGTTTTAATAATTGTGTAATCCTTAACTCTTTATTTATTTATTTATTTATATTTGAACTTGTATGCCGCCCCCTCTCCAAAGACTCGGGGCAGCTCACAACTAAAATACAGAACAATAAATACTTAAAAAAACCATTAAACTAGATTACAAGCCCAAATATTAAAACAATAGGATAAAACAAATTAAAAGGTCCATCCCACCCCCCAAAGAGGGGTCACAGCTCGGGTTGGTCAAATAACCAGGTCTTTAACTCATGCTGGAAGGTGCGGAGGTCAGGGGCCGCAACAGAGTAGGCTTGTCACCGGGGAATCCGCCAGTTGGCATTGACCCGCCGATGGGACCCCAAGGAGTCCTTGCCTATGAGCTCGCACAGGGCGGCCGGTATTTGATATTGGCAGAAGACGCTCCCTTAAATATTGAGGACCCATGTCATGTAGGACTTTGTATGTCAGAACTAAAACCTTGAATCTCACCCGGAGCGCAAAATCTTTGATTTTACATTATCTATGATCTTCTATATTAGCCTCTCCCTGTCTAACTGCAGCTTCATCATCATTCAAGCCATTTTGCCCACTCATGCTGGCTAGAAATATTGGGACTTGTAAACCAGTGTATCTGGAAGGTGCCAGGCTGAGGGAAATTGCTATAGACAATTGCTGTAGAAAATGTTTGTGTGTCAAGGGAAACAATGGTCATTATTACCATTCTCAGTACATTGTTTTTATTGCAGTGCAGGAATATGTATTGTGATTGATTAACCAATCATGAAGCAATTAATGGTCTAATAAAATATCTGCATTGACTGCCAGCCTTATTTCCCATCCAGGACATTTTAGGAAACAAAATTAATGCTCTATTCATGTGGTTTTATCTGTACTACAGCAGAAGTGGGCACAACCCACTTTTCATAAGAACCTCCATGTTCCAAATATTTGGCTGCAAAATAGCAGCTCAGACAGGCAGGCACAGAAGAACAAAGTATCTCCATTTGAGACTGGATCTTGGAATTCATTTCCAGCACCAGAGCCAAAGATCATGCATCTATCTTTTTGCCAAAACTTCTATTTGGATATCATCCATATTTTTCTTTCTTCAGTGAGTAATTAGGAAGAGGAAAAGGTATGTTTTACTGTCATTATCATTCAGCTATTATTACTCAGAACCTTTTACTGATCTGCCATAAACCATTCACGGAACTACTGGAAGATCCCAATTTATTTTCTACCCTGTAATTTACATTCTTTCAGGGCTTCCTAATTCTGCCCGTACAATCACAGTCACCTTCCTTGCAGTAAAAAAAAAGACACCAAAGGAAAATTATACAAAAATGGATAGGTTGTTAATAGATGGTAGAAGTGCTCCATGCTGGAAGCGTGCCTAATTAGGATCCTATCACCTCAACATTTTGGTTTGTTATTCCTTTCTCCGTATCATCTAAAATTGTTATACGATGCAATGTTATCATTTTTAATTTTATTATTGCAAAATGTCTTCTTTTCTTCAACTGGTTTAAGAACTGTTCTTGATTTCCCATCGCTCCTTTTGGTCTTATAAAGATTTTGCCCAAGGTCAGAGCAATGGTCAAGCAGCAGATATCATGAGAGAAATCTAAAATTTTGAGTCCTAGTTTGACATTGTAACTGCTGCATCAATGCTAGTTGGCATTCAATTAGCACGTTTAGAAGCTTCAAGGATTCTCCAGACATATTATCTTATTAGTTCTTAGTAAAAGATCTTCTGGATGTTTGAGTATCAAATCCATGTGTGGATTCATTGAAGAAGAGAATGTTGAAGGGAGACTTCAGGCATCATAGCTTAGTTCCGTATGCAAACACCTTCCATTGCTTTGATTAAATATATACAGTTTATAAGTAGAGTAATTGCAAGCTACATAATTGCAAAACTGTGAATCTGGTCATTTTAAAAACAAGATTTACTGTATATTATTTTCTATAGTAGTCTCATACTTTCAGTATGGAAATTTACCAATTGGATCTACCTAAGGGTAATGACAATATTGTCGTTTTTCAGAAAAACTTGGATTTCCCATATGTATGACCACTTAGGGAATGACTTTTTCTGAATGTATATACTGTATGCCTTACACAATATCATATCTTTGTGTTATACACATATAAGCAAGTGAGGAGGAGTACAAAAGTAAAATTACCGCTACTTATAGCATTGTTGTCCCCAACTTCATTCTTGTAACTATTTGCAGAGAAGCCATATTCCTTCTACAAATTCTGAAGTAATTATTCTTAAATTTTGCACCTTCCTGTCCTTATTCTGTCATTACCTAAGTTTGCTGAAGTTTGGCTTATTTTCAAGCTTAAATAACATCAAGGATAACCGAACAGTGTTAGAAAGACTACATATTTCTCACCTCTAGCCTATATAATCCTTTGACAACAGGAGTCTGATGGTCCTGCTTTGAACAGATTCTTTTCTTGTCCTTCTCACAATTGCCCAGCACAAGTTCAATGTCTGATTCAATAATTTCCAGAGTCCAGACATTGTTCTGCTATTTCTCTTTCAGGCAAAAATTCATCCACATAGAAAGCCAAGTGTTAAGAGCAGGGTTTAAAGTTAACCTTTAAGTGTAAAACCTGCCCCAGGGAGTCATTTTGGACTTGGAGATCTCTAAATCTATATTATGGCTGACTGGGATAGGCAGATGTTACTTTTGATGGCATTAAAGGTATTACCACAGAATGTAAGCTGTTCCAAAAAAAAAAAAACCCTGCTTTTTGCAATTGATTGCTAGATAATTTGTCAATGCTGATGGTGTTTAAGTGAAGTTACAATCATTTTCAAATTGTACTCAAAGGATCTATTACTATTGATATTATCTTTGCTTTCTTTTGCCTTGGTCATTCTACTTTTGTTTGCTGTACTTTGTATTTTGCAATTTTCTCCAGTTCTTTCTCTTCTATTCGGCTGTCTCCAGCCATGTCTACTATCCAGACTGTTTTTGCCTTTCTTTTCAACAATTGTTAAATTTGAGTTGCTGTGTGGCAGGAGCTTGTCTGTTTCAATTCTAAAGTCCCAGAGCTTGTTAGCTTCTTCATTTTCTATTACGTTGTCTATTTTGTGTTCCCACTAGTTCTTGCTTTCAGGCAACTGGTATTACTTGCGGATATTCCGATTGTTGCCGCTTTGTCATGCCATTGTTTGTAATCAGTCTGCATGATCTTCTTGCAGCAGCTAACTAAGTCATCCATGGTTCTTTAGCTTCTTTGCAGAGGCAATATTTGCTGTTTGTTGCTATCTTCTCCATTCTGGCTTTGTATGCATTTGATATGAAGGCTTGGTCTCGTGCAGCCAGAATTAGTTCCCTCTGCCTCTTTCTTCAGCTATCCTGCTCTTAGCCATTGTCATGTCTTGTTGTTATCTATTTTGCCTGTTAGGCTTTTTGTAAAGTGGCCATGTAATATTTTGCCTAGCCATGTTTCATTTCTATTTTTCAATTAGTCTTTCTTATAGATCAGTTTGGTCTCTCCTATATTCAGTAAGCCTTTGTGATATACTAGCTTCAAAGCATCTTCTTCAGGATCCCCTTCAGTTATTCTTCCAGTTCCTTTTCTTCTTCTTCATTAACTAACTGATGTACTTGCAGCATTCCATGCCTACCTTACTTACCTCCTTGGTAAATGTGCCTGTCAATATGATAGCACAGATGAATAGTATGATTCATTGTCATTATTTTTCTAGTCTTCCTATCCAAGGCTTCTAGTTCTGCTTGAGTTTAGTCCATTATTCCAACTGTATATCTAATGCCTGAAATTTCCCAGGTGCTAATTGCTGTGATGGTACTTCTTCTATGGAGTTTGAGCTTTAAGATCTTCTTTAGTCTTCTGATGTATTCACTACTAACCTTCTTGACTTCAGTGTGCTTGATATTGTCAGCCTGAAGGTTGCTCAGGTATCATCTTCTTCCAGACTCTTATTATTTCCATAGGACCATTTTACTCCTTAAGTTTTCACTATTTTTCCCTGTTGATAATAAGAATGGTACATTTGTCCAGTCCAAACTCCACTGCAACATCTTGGCTGTATATACAGACATTGCTGAGCAATTATTCTATTTTAGGTGGTGTTTTTCTATATAGCTTCAGATCATCCATGTAAATGAGATGGGATAGTCTAGCTGATGTTTTTGATGTTTGATATCCATGGTCTGACTTGTTCAGTATTGCTGACAGAAGAATCAATGCAACAATAAAAAGTAGTTGTGACAGTAACTCTCCTTGAAAGATTCTCTCTTGAATTAACCTCTCCCTCCCCCAGTTTATCATTATTGAGCAGCAACTGTGTCTTCTATTGTGCCATTGATCTTTGCCAGATACTTCTGATGTTACTGTTGACTCTGTTATATCTAGACATTTGATTATCTAGTCACATGTCAGGGAGTTGAAAGTCTTCTTGTAATCAATCCACGGCACATTTAAGTAGGTCTTCCTTCTCTTGCAATTTTAGTTTCTTAGCCTTTTTAAATCCTGTCTTTATTATTTTTATAAATAAGTCAAGCCAGTGAATATATCTAATACTCCCTCCTCCTATTTTTCCCACAACAGTGCTGTTAAATGAATTGGGGTGGGGGGAGAGAGAGAGAGACTGGCCCAAAGACACCCAGCCAGCTTTCATGCCTGAGGCAGAACTCTGGAATTCAGAGTTTCCCGGTTTCTAACCTGGTGACTTAACCAATAGACACCACCAAAACAAGAGAGTTTTAGTTTGGTAATCTTATATTCCAGTGACACTATTACTGACTCTTCCTGGTTTGCCACTACAGTCTAAGCTACTTCTGGCAAGACTTTGATTTCTTTGTCCTGGCTAAACCTTTGTGATTCTTCCAATTCTACTTCATGAATACCCTTCTCTCCTCTGTTATTTATGATTTTGGATGCTGTTCTTTTCAGAGCTGGTGTATTCTTTTCAGATATCCTCATTTCATTTAACTTGATTGTAATACAAATCATTATTTCTTTCTTTTCAGTCTTTTTATAGTTGCAATGGGCAAGCAACTTTTTAGTCCTGCAGCTGTTGGCCCTGGTTGCTCAGCCAACAGTCCTGAGTCCTGTAGCCCATTTGTCATCAGATGTCAAATAATTCCAACCCCCAGTACAGTGCTTTTTGACTTGGGCAATGACTGGTACAGTATGGGTTTCTGTAAATTATGTCTCACTATATTATCTCTGGGAGGGACACTGTTCATCTGGCTTCTCTGATGAGAACTGTCAAACCTCTGGCATAGCTCTCATTTTCTTCAGAGCATGCAAGCCCTACAACTCCATCAAGGTAGTACCTCATTGAAAGTATTGTCATTATTCGTCCAGGTTCATATAGTACACCAGCTATGCCCTTACCTGAGCCGAGATGCCCTTCAAACGGTCACTCATGCACTTGTCACCTCTAGGATCGATTACTGCAATGCTCTCTACATGGGGCTGCCCTTGCGGACTACCCGGAGGCTACAGCTGGTGCAGAATGCGGCCGCGCAGGCTGTGATGGGAGTATCCCAATACTCCCATGTTACACCCCTCCTGCGCGACCTGCATTGGCTGCCAGTGGCCTTCCAGGCTAGCTTCAAGGTGCTAGTAACCACCTAGAAGGCCCTAAATGGCTTGGGTCCAGGGTACTTGCGGGAACGCCTCCTGCCAGTATCATCATATGCCGATCATCCTGTTCGCTCCCACAGGAGGGGCCTCCTGGCGATACCGTCGGTCAGACATTGTCGGCTGGTGGTTCCCAGGGCTAGGGCCTTCTCCGTGGGAGCCCCCGGCCTCTGGAACCATCTCCCCGTGGATCTCCATTTGGCCCCTGACCTCCGCTCCTTCCGCTGGGACCTAAAGACTTGGTTATTTCAACAGGCCAGCCTGGAATGACCCGGGTAGGACTTTTTACTGTTTTAATTATTTTAATTAATGTTTTAATGTTTTATTGTTATTTATTCTGACTTGTTATATTTAATGCTTGTTTTATGTAAACTTGGTCCTGTTTTATTGTTAGCCGCCCTGAGTCCTTAGGGAGAAGGGCAGCATACAAGTCAAATTTTTATTATTATTATTATTATTATTATTATTATTATTATTATTATTATTATGGTTGGTCACACAGCCAGCCAGATATTTAAACAGGATTTGGCATTTTATCTACCTATCGAGTCCTCCCCAAGGAATCAGAGATAGGCAGATGTTGCTTTTGATGATATTAAGCTTTTGATGTAAGCTGTTCCAAGAAAAGCTCCCTTTTTCAGTTATCTGGTGATTTTGTAAATGCTAATGGTGTTCAAGTGGTGCTCAGATGTTTTAGAATTGCACCCAAGGCACCTATTACTATTGGTACTATCTTTGTTTTCCTTTGCCAGAGTCATTCTATTTCTATTTGCAGATCTTCGTATTTTGTGGTTTTCTCCAGGTGTCTCTCTTCTATTCTGCTGTCTCCAGGTACTGCATCATCCATTATCCATGCTTTTTGACAGTCAAATGCCTTCTTGCACTCAGTCTAAGCTACATTCAAGTTGATCTTCCTTCTCTTTCAGTTTTCCAAATTCATCTTGTCCATTAGGAGCTGATCTTTTGTTCTGCTGTTTGGGCAGTTTCTTTTCTGCTCAGGTGGAAAGAGCTTTTTTTCAAGCTCTTCAGTGTTGTTGAACAGCATCAGCTACCACACTGGTTAGCAATTTGAAAATTGTTAGTAAGCAGATAATTGGCCTGTAGTTGCCTAGTGCTGCCCCTTTTGTTAGGGCTTTCATTATTGGGTAGGTTTTCCAGATGTTAACCGATCTTCAATTTCACCTCCTTACACTATGTTGGCAATGAGTGGGTATAGATTAGTCAGATGTTTCAACCAAAAACCTTGGTGCTGACCAATTCTTGATCCTCCTTGCCCCTTTCTCCACCATTTCCATTGTTATTTCTAGTTCTTCCATTTCAGCTTCTTTTTTATTTTTATCCATTTCCTTTATCCAAGTTGCATTCTTGTTACTTTCTAATTTTTCCTATAGTTGTACCCAGAACTGCACTATTTCTTATTTGTTAACTGGTTCAATGCAGTGAAGTCTCTCTATTGAAGGATTGGCAGAAACATTTTTGATTCGACTGAAATTGGAGATTTTGCTTATAATATGCAGTTCAATCTCCATATCTGCTGATTTTCTTAGCTATAGTTGTCATTTGCTAATTTTTTTTATTTCCATTGCTTCCCTGATCTTCTTTGTTTCTAGGTAATATTTTTGATCAGGTATTCTTCAGTCTTCTTCTTCTTTAACTTTCATTTGTTCTAACTTGCTTGCATCTAATTTTACCATGCTGATTTTATTTTCTAACCTGATTTTCCATTTTGGCTTTTTTCCCCCATTTGTTGATTTTGCATTCAAGGTATTCAGTTATAACTGCAGTCGTACTGTACATTAGTATGTTTGTTTCTTGCAGTGAGCTAGTACTTATATTTGGTATTATAGTACTGGCACCTTTTAATATTTATGCTAGTTTCTTTGTTACAACTTATAACACAGGCAAACTTATTCTGTTACTTTTGTGCTGTTCTAGATGTTATTTTACTCTTGCTTTTTTGTTAGAGGGCTTTGTTCTTTCTTTGGAGAAGCCAGAAAAGAGAATGCCTGGTTTAGGAATGACAACAATTCAATACCTATGGTGGCTTCCTTTACTATCTACTTCCCTTGGTTTGCCTCCACACTCTGGGCTATGTCTGGAAAGGCTTCATTATTATTATTTCACTATCTGTTTATTGGTCAGCAAAACATGGATATTCATACAAGCAGGTGGTGGTGGAGAGACTAAAATTTAACAACATTCCACCTGAAGGGTCACATTCCATAAACTGGACAGCTGCCTTTGTGAGATTTGGAAACTAATCTCCAAGCTGAGTAAGAACTCACCAATTAATCTGATTTTCCTATAAACACAAATAACAATAAAAGCTGCTTCAAGGTAGGCTCATGTCAGGGAATTGCACAGCCAGTGTTCAAATGAAGTCAGAGACACTGACATGAACTTGTAACTTTATATAAATAAATATAAAATATATTTTACATTTATATTTACAGCAAACAAGGTAGTCAGACACATCACCACATTATGAGGTAAATCATCAGGTAAATCATAGAACAGTACACAGAACAAAAAGGTGGGGGGAAAGAAAACTCCTCCTTTACACCCAGTAACCAATCACAACATAGATTGCCTCATGCAGGAGCCTGCACTCTCCAACCAATCAACCTCCACTATGTGTTCTGGCCCATGATCCACTTGATTGTTCCAGCTATTAAATTAAATGTCTAAACAGCTCAAAACTTGGTAACTCTGTGGATAACTTATAGCATTTTCTTGGTAACAATTTAGACATGGTTTTTCAGTTTTTTTAAATTTCCTGGTTTAGTCTAGAGACCAGGGATTCCCTGAGAATTCCTCAAAGTACTAACCAAATCCAAAGATGCCTAATTTCTGAACCCAGACAGGACCAGTGAGAGCCTGCTATCTGCTGACACACACAAAGAGAGGCCTTTAAAA
Source organism: Naja naja (assembly GCA_009733165.1). Classification (NCBI taxonomy): domain Eukaryota; kingdom Metazoa; phylum Chordata; class Lepidosauria; order Squamata; family Elapidae; genus Naja; species Naja naja. The sequence goes on from CM019149.1 coordinate 140,347,854, forward strand.
GCAATTTTGGCATGAGGAAAAGGCTAGTGCTATGATATGACTAACATCATGGAAACTGAAAGAGCAATGAAAAAGGAAAGCAAATGGTACCAGCAATGTAAAACAACTTATTAGCAAATTGGATCTGCCATCTGATGGAAAGGATCTATTGGATGTTTTATCAACAGCACAAAACCTGGAAAAATAGTTATGTACAACATCATGTTCCTACTTACCTTGGAATAGATGCAAATCCATTCCCACAAGGGAGTACAGCAGGTGTTTGTCTGCTTGTCAGGTTCTCAACATGCTGAGAAGGTGGTGGAAAGAAATGTGTGTTCGGTCTTCTGTAGGCATGTTCTCTGGCACTGATTTAACAGAAATACAAATACAGTTCATGCCTATATGTTATCATGACAAAGCCAAAAGCATTCAAAAAATGCTGTAGAGCTGGGTTAATAGTTAAAGCAATATCAATATATAATTCAATGAGAAAGAACTTTTTATTTGGTACAATGAACATGCTGTGAAGTTCTGTACAGATCTCTAATTCACTTAACTAATAGCAAGAACCTGCAAAAAAATAATAAGGTATATTCTCAATAAATTAAAAATCTATGACCATGAAATGGAGGTTGAAATTGATTATGAATCATCATGGCGGTTTTGATTCTTAGTGACCAATAGACAGATTTTGTCCATGGCAATCTTTCCTTAACCTCTCTTTCAGATCTTCCAATGATGTGCCCATTGTCACTGTAACTGAGTCCATTCACCTGGTCATCCTCTTTTTCTCCAAATAGCTACGTCTTTTCATAATATATCCAAAGTATAACAATTTGAGCTTGGTCATTTCTTCCTTGAGTATGAATTCTGGGTTGATTGTTCAGTGATCTGTTCAGTGATTTTATTTTCTTGGCTTCTCCAGCCCCCAAGTTTAAAAAGTGTCAATATTCTTCCTCTTATGCTTTATCAAAATCCAACTTTCACTTCCATGGATTGTCACAGGGAATTCCATTGCTTCTGTTATTCTGATCTTTGTAGGTATAGACATAATCATGGCACTTGAATATCTTTCCCAAGGAAAGTGAAATTAGGAGGATTAAAATACACTACTACTCTAACGAAGGGACATACAACCGATGGGATTTTAGAGGCAATCTAATAAAAATAGTCCGTTGATGCCATCAAAAATTGGATGGCGCAGAGGAAATGGAGTGCTCCAAAATTATAAGGTAAATAAAGGTACAGATTGAGGAAAATGATTAAAAAAACACCTCAACCCAGTAACACTGGAGTGGAAATTTAGTTAGGCTCAAAGATCAGATAGATGGAGGAGGAATACAATGATGAAACAATGTAGATTGGGAGGAGGTAGAAAATTATTTCAGAGATTATAGAAAGGTCCAGGCTTAGATATGGAAAAGCAGAAGAGGGACAGAAAGGAAGGAAATGTATCTTGAAATCAACAGCGCTGAGATTCTTCTTGCTGACAGAAATACTTCTAGTGGAAGTAGAGATGAAGGAAAGGAAAGTACTAGACTAGACTTTTCTCCCTGCTGCTCTTTGCCCATCTGGAATTCCACTCCCTGTAGCCAAGAAGGGGAAACAGAAAAGGCTAAGTGGAATAAGAAAGAAGAAACTCCAAAAAGAGAGAAAGAGGGGAAGGTATGAAAGTATAAAGAAGTAGCTTCCAATATTTTTCACAGCAGTTATAGGTACAATTATATTTAACCTCTTTTGCTAAAGGAACATCATGACTCTCTTCTTTCTCTAATCTATCCTGTCTAATCATCAAAACTATAAATCAAAAGTTCACTTTTTCATCTTTGTGCAAAAAGTCCAGAAGGGGTTTCCAGACACCAATTATAGATATTGGCTTATCTCTAATCAAAGAACTCAATTTTTCCATCTCAGCAGGTTCTGCCAATTTCACTATCATTCCTCCAGCAGCAGGCTTGATTAGAATAAATTCTATTGAAACTGTGGAGATCTCAGGGGAATTGACTTTTGAATTCAGGACCAACTTCTGTGTTACAGTAGGGACTACACAGAGGTTCTTTAGCAATCCAAGCATACATAAGATGTCTAGGCAACGGTCAAAGATGCTGGTTTAGATCTAGAGTGATATGCAAAGTCCTATAGATGATTTTGAATTAAATCTATAAAACTGTGTGTAATCCTTTATTAATTAAAAGCTGTAGATTATTTCTAATGGAAAAATAATGAGGCAACACTTCAATATCTCAAAATAGAAAAGCGTCATATTTTGAAAGCATATATTTCATATTCAGCAGTAAACAAATACCATAAACAATATTCAAATGATGTAAGAATCCCTAAACAGAGGTATCCAGATGTTCCTTAACTACAGTTTCCAGCAGCCCTAGACAAAGTAACCAATGGTGAAAGTTGCTAGGCACCCATGATCGCATGATCAAAATTCAGATGCTCGGCAACTGACTCATATTTATGACAGTTGCAGTGTTCCAGGATCATATGATTGCCTTTTGAGACCTTCTGACAAGCAAAGTCAATGGGGAAGCCAGATTCACTTAACAACGTTGTTACTAACTTAACAACTGCAGTGATTCACTTAACAACTGTGGCAAGAAAGGTTGCAAAATGGAGCAAAATTCACTTAAGTGTTTCACTTAGCAACAGAAATTATGGGCTCACTTGAAGTTGTAGATCGAGGACTACCTGTAATCTTTTCAGAGTAATTTTGTGATTAGACTAAAACAAGGGTGTCAAACTTGCGTTCTCACTGTGGCATCACGTGACATATTGGTTTCCCCCCCTTCACTAAACTGGGTGGGGGCAGGGCCAGCACATGACGCATCTGGCTCACGGGCATGAGTTTGACACCCCTGGATTAAAACTTCAATTAATTAAGAGGGAGTGTATACAGGTGGGAAAACAGTTCTGAGGAGTCCAGATGGCAAGAAACAGAGTCCAATGCTATGTTTCCAAGATGCACTTAAGCATGATTAACTTAGTTAACCCAGTTTGCTGGGTTTGCATGACATGCTCAACTATCTGCTGACCAGATGGGTTGTGGGTTAAAAAGTATGTCAGCCCTGTTAGTTGTACAACATGATAATACAGCTCAAATCTTTAAGAGTATTTCTCCATCAGGCTCCAGGGAAAAGTATTTGCCTACTACTAGGATTTTTTTTCCCGCATGATATAGGTATGGCTCATATTAGAACCTTTGCATATTGACACATAGAGCCTAACCATGAAACAAGCTTTTATTGCACTAAACAGAAGCTGACATTTACTTCACTCCAGTATACTGGGAAAAAAAAGGGGGGGGGAAGTAGACTAGGAGAAGGAGTATTTAAGAAATATTTTACACTCATGTTACAGTAGCACTTTATGTAATTAACAGTCAAGGTTTAATTAAACATTGATTAGCCAGTAATTTGTCTAATGATTAGTCACCTGGAAGAGATGACGCATAAATATACACTGAGGCTGCCAAATGATGGGAGGAAATGGGGGAAATGATAAAGGAGCAGATTAGTTGCAGGTCTCAGGTTCTGTTCCCTTAGGGCTAAATGCTTTGTGTTGTTCAGATGCATTATAAATGGTACTTCCAGCCTGATTTCTTCTAATCAGCAAAAAAAATCTGCTTGTGTTTCTTGTGTGAGGAATTAAACTAAAATTGAATTTATCTCCCTATTCTATCTGATTTTGACTTGTAAATGCAATTAAACCATTTTTGCCTCACTTAGTGAAAAATTGGGTCATTCTGTTTAATGAAGTTTGCTATGGAGTCAAGGTAGATCTCCCCAAATATAATACAGAAAGGTTGGCTCTGTTAGATCAATCTGGCCCAGACGATTAAAGGATCTTCAATGGGTTACAGAGGCAGCTTGGAGTTTACTTGATTGATAATCAAGCCTTTGATTGTGTTGATTACCTCAAGCTGTGAAAAGTGCTCAGAAGAATGGGAATTCCAGAACATCCCATTGTTTCCATGAGAAACATATATACAGTTCAAGAAATCACAGTAAAGACAGAACATGGTGAAACAGATTGGCTCCTGGTTGGCAATGGAATGAGACAAAGTTATATGGCCTCCCCTTATTCAACTTACATGCTGAATGTATATTAAAGCTGGATTGGAAGATGATCTGGGTTTAAAACTGGGCAAAGAAAAGTCAATAACCTCCTCCATGCTAGTGACACAATCTTGACAGCTAAATATGCAAAGGAACTGCAAGCTCTAGTAATGAAAGTCAAGGAGTGTAGGGAAAACATGGGACTAAATTTAAGTATCTGCTCTTCTCCAATCTAGCAGGAAGAATTTGTGGAGGTCTTAAAGCCACATTTGTGGTTAAGAGTATGAGAGAGTGTATATAAGTGGCATGGATCAATATGCATGCGAGTGATTAAGTTTGTGTATGTACTGTACATACATTTGTCTGTGAGAGTGAGATAACTCAGTTATTTGTAAAACAGGTGCACTGCTATTTTTTGGACTAAGAACCACCTTAATCCCAGGATGCCACTTCCTAAACTTAAGCAGTATCTTGAGAGCAACATTTCAGAAAAGTAGTAGAGTCAAGACTGTTAAATTAACACAGCCAAGACCTGACCTCTATTGTGTTTTCAATCACTTTCTTCTTTCATCATGTTAAATTTACAATTCAGTAGAAAGTTTTGAAAAATTTAAGACAGTGCTTCCAGGTGATTGGGGGAGGCTGTACTGGGGCAAGGGAGTCAAAAAGTTAAGTTGGTGACTGCAACTGCTTGATTGAAACCATGCCTCTGGGGTTTTTTTACATTCTTTACATGCATGAAATGGGGTAGAGTTTTGTGTAGTTGCGGGCACTATCTTGACCTTTTGACTTCTCCATATATCCCCAGGGGAGATGCAATCTTCACATCTTCTGGTGTACGTCTGGGGTGGAATGTAGTCTGAATTCCTAGGAGGGGAAAGAGGCAGCAGAGCTTGAAATGTTTGGTCACCAGAAAGAGGGTTAAAATGGCTCCTCCCTAGCTTTTCTCAGGGTATCTGTAGTTATGCAAATCGTTACTTTAGTCTGGCAAGATTCTGTATATAGGCGAACAATACAGAAAATTACTCTAATGTAACTCCAGGTGTTATTCTTGGTTCTTGGGGCCTGACAGCATCCTAGTGTACAAATATGACAACATTGGGTAACTGTAAACTGCACAGAGGCATTTTTCAAATTAAGATAGGCAGCATATAAATTTAATAAATAAACTCTGTTTCAAGCCCTGCTGTCTTTTTCTGTAACCTCTGGAACTCTGTCGAACTATGCTACTGAATTTCACTGTTTCAATTACTATGACTGGCACATAAAAAGAATAGCATATGCCGTAAGTAGATTTAATGGCTTCTTTAAAAAAAAAGGAAACCCCAAAATAAAACAGGTAATGCCCTGCCCATGTGTGCAAATGCAGACTTACAAATTTTGCACCATTGCCAAGTTCATTGCAATCCTCATTTTCCCTCTGAAATAAATTGTGTAGGTCCCTAGGCACCAAAAGATTGCCCACACTTAATCTAGAATCATCACTTTAGCAAGAACTCTCATCTTGCAGTTGTAATTGGCCTACCTAAAGTATTTTCCCCCTGCTGTTCTCCATCAGCTCCAGATAAAACCTTTTGAGTCTACCTGCAGCTAACTCTCGGTTCTCATCATTTGCTTGAAGGCAGATCAGAAATTGCCTTTTGATTTAGAACTGGTAATCAGTGACCATTATATGTGGGCTATTTGCAATGTACATTGAATTGGCAGCAATGACAGGCTGTAAAGCAGGATTCACTAAGCAGTTTGACATTCACACCTTCAGTTCAGGTTTTGTGGTCTATCAGATCACAGAGCAAGCAAACAAGAAGGGCTTGCTCAGTAATTGTCTCTTGTATGCTTGAATAGCCTGTTGGGCTTAATATGAATTCAGCAGCAGTAGCATCTTCTCAGAATGCACTTTAGCCAAGCCTCCATTTTTTACCTGATGAATTTGAATTATTTCTTCAGTGGCAAAAATGGAATCACTGCCCATAAGGATGACAAAATCACCATGAGTTTCTAGGCGAGATGGTCACCATGTGAAATGAGTCACTACAGGTGAAACTCAAAAAATTAGAATATCGTGCAAAAGTTCATTTATTTCAGTAATGCAACTTAAAAGGTGAAACTGATATATGAGATAGACTCATTACATGCAAAACAAGATAGTTCAAGCCATGATTTGTCATAATTGTGATGATTATGGCTTACAGCTCATGAAAACCCCAAATCCACAATCTCAGAAAATTAGATTACATACAATCAGTAAAACAAGGATTGTACATAGAGCAATACCAGACCTCTGAAAAGTATAAACATGCATATGTACTCAGTACTTGGTTTGGGCCCCTTTTGCAGCAATTACTGCCTTAATGCGGCGTGGCATGGAAGCTATCAGCCTGTGGCACTGCTGAGATGTTATGGAAGACCAGCATGCTTCAATAGTGGTCTTCAGCTCTTCTGCATTGTTCAGTCTCATGTCTCTCATCTTTCTCTTGGCAATGCCCCATAGATTTTCTATGGGGTTCAGGTCAGATGAGTTTGCTGGCCAGTCAAGCACAATAATCCCTTGGTCATTGAACCAGGTTTTGGTGCTTTTGGCAGTGTGGGCAGGTGCCAAGTCCTGCTAGAAAATGAAGTCAGCATCCCCATAAAGCTCATCTGCGGAAGGAAGCATGAAGTGCTCCAAAATCTCCTGGTAGACGGCTGCATTGACCCTGGACTTAATGAAGCACAGTGGACCAACACCAGCAGATGACATGGCTCCTCAAATCAATACAGACTGTGGAAACTTCACACTGGACTTCAAGCATCTTGCAGTGTGTGCCTCTTCATTCTTCCTCCATACTCTGGGTCCTTGGTTTCCAAATGAGATGCAAAAGTTGCTCTCATCAGAAAAGAGGACTTTGGGCCACTGAGCAACAGACCAGGTCTGTTTTTCTTTAGCCCAGGTAAGACGCTTCTGATGTTGTTTGTTGTTCAGGAGTGGCTTGACAAGAGGAATACGACATTTGAAGCCCATGTCCAGGATCCTCTGTGTGTGGTGGCTCTTGATGCACTGACTCCAGCCTCAGTCCACTGCTTGTGAAAGTCCCCAACACTTTTGAATGGCCTTTTCCTGACAATCCTCTCCAGGCTGCGGTCATCCCTGCTGCTTGTTCACCTTTTTCTTCCACACTTTCTCCTTCCACATAACTTTCTATTAATGTGCTTTGATACAGCACTTTGGGAACATCCATCTTCGTTTGCAATTACCTTTTGAGGCTTTCCCTCCTTATGGAGCGTGTCAATGATGGTTTTCTGCACAACTGTCAGGTCAGCAGTCTTTCCCATGATTGTGGTTCCTACTGAACCAGACTGAGAGACCATTTAAAGGCCCAGGAACCCTTTGCAGGTGTTATGGCTTAATTAGCTGATTAGAGTGGGACACTTTGAGCCTAGAATATTGAACCTTTTCACAATATTCTAACTTTCTGAGATTGTGGATTTGGGGTTTTCATGAGCTGTAAGCCATAATCATCACAATTATGGCAAATCACAGCTTGAACTATCTTGCTTTGCATGTAATGAGTCTATCTCATATATTAGTTTCACCTTGTAAGTTGCATTACTGAAATAAATGAACTTTTGCACGATATTCTAATTTTTCGAGTTTCACCTGTATGTGAGAATGACTGAAATGGGCAGCTATACGAATGTGATCAAATAAATAAACGAAGTGGAAACATTCTTCCTCTCAATTTTCCTCATTTTTTTTAAAGGGCAATAAGGAGAGGTTATCCTAAGGGGCTATAAGGCAACAACACAAAATTATAAGAATAAATGTTGTGCTTACTATTTTATCAGGAAAAAAAACATTTTAAAGCTCTGGTTTTTACAATCACTGTTTTAATGAAACCATGATTTCATATTCAATATGTCCATTGGAGGCTGAGAAGGACCACTCCAAAGTCCACTTTTTTTTTGCATGCTGCCAAAATCCACACCCTGCAGCCTACTGAGATGATTGCACTAAATATGAAATATGAAACATTTTCTTTCACAAGCTTTATTTTATTTTATTTTGCCTACACTATGGTGGCCAAACATAGTTACAAAGTCAAAACATCTGCTATTTAATTTATTCTGCATTTGAGAACATATTTAGAAACATCCTCAGTCTATTTTATCCCCCAATAGGACACTTCATAATCTGTGAATATAGAAGTAGCCATGTGTTGATTTGTGGGTGAGAAAACCTGGCTCGCCAAATTTTTAAATCTAGAACAGAAATCTTTCCATGTTCTACCACCTCTTAAAATACTAAACAACATAGTATCAACAGTAGTAGAGACCTTCAAGTTTCTAAGTTCTATAATACCTGAAGACTTAAAATGGATACGTAACATCAAAAATGTCATCAAAAAAGCATAACAAAGAATGTTCTTCCTGCGCCAACTGAGAAACCACAAACTGCCCAAAGAGCTACAGTTCTACAAAGGAATTATTGAGCCTGTCATTTGCACTTGTATAACTGTCTGGTTTGGCACTGCAACCAAACAAGACAGACGTAGACTTCAGCGGATAGTTAGAACTGCAGAAAAAACAATTGCTATCAGCCTGCCCTACACTGAGGACCTGAATGCTGCACAAGCCAGAAAGAGGGCTCTGAAAATGTCTACAGACCAGTGGTGGGATTCAATTTTTTTTACTATCGGTTCTGTGGGCGTGGCAGGGGAAGGGTAATGTAAAATCTCCAGTCAGAGGTGGTATTTGCCGGTTCTCCGAACTACTCAAAATTTCCGCTACCGGTTCTCCAGAACTGGTCAGAACCTGCTGAATATACCATCTCTGCTACAGACCCCTCACATCCTGGACATAAACTGTTTCACCTTCTTCTCTCAAGACACCGCTATAGGGCATTGCATGCCAAAACAAGGACAGTTTTCACCCATGCCATCACTCTGCTAAATAACTATATATTTTTTGTTTTATTTAGTATTGTAGTATGGTTTATATTGATTGCTTATTTAGTATCCTAAGACAGGGGTCTTCAAACTTGACAGCTTTAAGACTTGTGGACTTCAACTCCCAGAATTCCTCCTTCAGTCATGTTAGCTCAGGAATTCTGGGAGTTGAAGTCCACAAGTCTTAAACTTGCCAAGTTTGAAGACCCTTGTCCTAAGACTATCACTAAGTGTTATATCTTACAATTTATGATGTTTTTTTATGGTGATCATGATCATGATTTATCACTTGTTGCTTGTATGTACACTGAGAATTTATGCATTGGAGACATATTCCTTGTGTGTCCAATAAAGAATTCTATTCTATTCTATTCTATTATTTTACTTCTATACAAATAGTCCCTGATTGACATCCAAAATTCAGCCCAACTTTTTTGTTCCTAAGTGAGACATTTGTTAGAGGACTTTTGCCCCATTTTATGACCTTTCTTGCCATAGTTGTTAAGTGAATCACTGCAGTTGTTAAGCTAGCAACCCAGTAGTTATGTAAATCAAGTTTCCCCATTGATTTTGCTTGCCAGAAGGTTGCACAAATAACCCAGGAACACTACAACCATCAGAAATATGAGCCAGTTGTCCAGCATCCAAATTTTGATCAATGGTCGTAAATGGTCGTAAATGTGAAAAACAGTCATAAGGCACTTTTTTCAGTGCTCTTGTAACTTCAAATGGTCACTAAACAAATAGTTGTAAGTTGAAGAATACGTGTAGATTGTGAAGATTTATGAAGATTTGTAGATCACAAAGCTGACCATCCAGACTCAATAAGATTGTATCTAATTTCACAAGATAAGCAGATCCAAAATCTTTTTAGGTTGCTTATATTCCAGACAAGATTACTTGCAAACTAAGTTACACAGAGCCATTTCTAATGGTGATTTTAAATGATTCAGGTTGTTGCTGGTGGAAGTTATGAAATGGCATTGGTTATGCATTTTCCTCCAGTATTATTAGTACATGGGCAATCCTAAATCGTTTGGACCTGGGTTATTTAAAAGGTCACCTGCACATTCCTGTGATTTTCTCAGGCCTTAATATTAACCACTGAGAGACAGCTTGCTAGACAGTCATTAAGGTCAAAGAGACAGAGTCTTTTCTGAATTTGTCCAAGGGGTATACTTCTGACTTCGTCTTCTGCCCTGTTTGCTTTTAATGGACTTTAAATATTTATTTTATCCTTCAGTTAAAATGATGGCCTGGATTTTAAAACTGTTATTGGGTTTTGTTTTTAAAGCATAACACTGTTTTCAGGATTAGGAATTGTATAGTTCCTGATGTTCTTTCGTTAAAAAATATTATTTTAAATTTTAGAGGATTTTTTTTATCATTTTGATGAAAATGTGCCTTGAGAAACTTTTGATCTTTATATGTTATATTATGTAATTATAATATTAGAATAAAATTGATTTTTTAAAAATTACCAATACAGGGATCATCACGTTATATAAATATGTACATACCACTACTACGACAAAACCTTTTATGATGTCGTAATGTAAGCAATTCTGCCAGTCACAAATTCCAATGTGTGAATAGTTCTTTGCAGTAAAATTGTTAATACAGTTAAATTAGTTTAGTCTTATCACATACAGGTGAAACTCAAAAAATTAGAATATCGTGCAAAAGTTCATTTATTTCAGTAATGCAACTTAAAAGGCGAAACTAATATATGGGATAGACTCATTACATGCAAAGCAAGATAGTTCAAGCTGTGATTTGCCATAATTGTGATGATTATGGCTTACAGCTCATGAAAACCCCAAATCCACAATCTCAGAAAGTTAGAATATTGTGAAAAGGTTCAATATTCTAGGCTCAAAGTTTCCCACTCTAATCAGCTAATTAAGCCATAACACCTGCAAAGGGTTCCTGAGCCTTTAAATGGTCTCTCAGTCTGGTTCAGTAGGAACCACAATCATGGGAAAGACTGCTGACCTGACAGTTGTGCAGAAAACCATCATTGACACCCTCCATAAGGAGGGAAAGCCTCAAAAGGTAATTGCAAACGAAGTTGGATGTTCCCAAAGTGCTGTATCAAAGCACATTAATAGAAAGTTATGTGGAAGGAAAAAGTGTGGAAGAAAAAGGTGCACAAGCAGCAGGGATGACCGTAGCCTGGAGAGGATTGTCAGGAAAAGGCCATTCAAAAGTGTTGGGGACTTTCACAAGGAGTGGACGGATCCTGGACATGGGCTTCAAATGTCATATTCCTCTTGTCAAGCCACTCCTGAGCAACAAACAATGTCAGAAGCATCTTACCTGGTCTGTTGCTCAGTGGTCCAAAGTCTTCCTTTCTGATGACAGCAACTTTTGCATCTCATTTGGAAACCAAGGACCCAGAGTCTGGAGGAAGAATGGAAAGGTACACACTGCAAGATGCTTGAAGTCCAGTGTGAAATTTCCACAGTCTGTGTTGATTTGGGGAGCCATGTCATCTGCTGGTGTTGGTCCACTGTTCTTCATTAAGTCCAGGGTCAACGCAGCCGTCTACCAGGAGATTTTGGAGCACTTTATACTTCCTTCCGCAGACGAGCTTTATGGGGATGCTGACTTCATTTTCTAGCAGGACTTGGCACCTGCCCACACTGCCAAAAGCACCAAAACCTAGTTCAATGACAGTGGGATTACTATGCTTGATTGGCCAGCAAACTCGCCTGACCTGAACCCCATAGAGAATCTATGCAGAAGAGCTGATGGCTGCTATTGAAGCATCCTGGTCTTCCATAATACCTCAGCAGTGCCACAGGCTGATAGCTTCTATGCCACGTCGCATTGAGGCAGTAATTGCTGCAAAAGGGGCCCAAACCAAGTACTGAGTACATATGCATACTTATACTTTTCAGAGGTCCGATATTGCTGTATGTACAATCTTTGTTTTGTTGATTGCATGTCATATTCTAATTTTCTGAGATTGTGGATTTGGGGTTTTCATGAGCTGTAAGCCATAATCATCACAATTATGACAAATCACGGCTTGACCCATCTTGTTTTGCATGTAATGAGTCTATCTCATATATTAGTTTCACCTTTTAAGTTGCATTACTGAAATAAATTAACTTTTGCATGATATTCTAATTTTTTGAGTTTCACCTGTATATCATAAATCATTTGATGAATTCTGCATAAGCATCTTCTCAGGGAGAATGTTTGGGTCACTAAAGTGTTCTTCAGTTTAACAACAAAATACTAAGTAAGAACAAACAACTGCAAGCTAAGCTTTTGCGAATTCAAAAAAAAGGAGAGACCAATATTTATGAGGTCGAGTTGCTCAGGGAACAATTCTCTGATTATGTGCACTTCAGTTCTTGAAAACTGACACTGTTCTCAGATGATAAAACATTATTAGCCTTTAATTGTTTTACAGAATGCTGTATCTACCCACACTGGCAAATACCAGGAGGGTTTGTTCAATACAGTGACAAAAACCTCCATAATATCCTTTCTGATTGTTTCTGTTTCCCCAGCATGGTGCTCCCAAGATACTGTATATTGGATTATAATTTCCAGATTTCCCAGCCCATGAAGCTTTAACTGTATTAACTGGCTATTTCCAAGTTCTAGTCCAAGACCTCTGAAGGACATCAAGTTAGGAAAGGCTATGATTGAAAACTCCTGTTGTAAGACATTCTGATAAACCTTATTTTTTTAGATACAGAAGTTATAAAAGCAGCGTTATTTAAAGTATCATCATAAAGATACAACAGAACCACGGGACTGAAAGAGTTGCTGTCAACTGTATTTATTTGCTTATTTACCAATATTCCCCATGTCAGGTTACCAACTTGTTGTTGGTCTAGGACTCCAGGTGCTGCTTTTAAATGCCAGATTGGTTTGTAATATATCTTCTCTGATTCACAACCTGATTGCAACATGGAATGAAGGTTGAACATAACTATATGAAAGGTTCTGTAGCACAGGTGCTTTAACTTCCTTCCTCTGTTACATTACTCACATAGATAACCTGCATTTTAGAAATGAGCCTGGAAATGCTTTCTTCCAGCTGTCTAGCTCAAGTGTCTTCATTCCGCTTCAGTACCACTAAACCAGGCATTTAAATGGTTCTAGACCAGGGGTGTCCAACCTTGGCAACTTTAAGACCTGTGGACTCCAACCAGGGGTGGGATTCAACCAGTGTTACTACGGGTTCAGTGACTACATTTAGTTCGGAGAACCGGCAAATGGTCCCGCCCCCATCTATTCTCTGCCTCCCAAGTCCCAGCTGATCAGCTGGGTCTTCTTTTGTTGCCCTGAACAGGAGAACGGAGCTGGAAAGCAGGTTAGTGGTGTGGGGAGGGAATGGGATTTTGCAGAATCCTTCCCCTGCCACACCCACCAAGCCATGCCATGCCCACCAAGCCATGCCCACAGAACAGGTAATAAAAAATTTTGAATCCCACCACTGGTGTGGCTACCCTAAAAGTCTTCTCTGCTTCCCCATCCAGCTCAAGACTGCCCAGTTTCTGAGTCTGGTTCTTTCTCCGGGAAAATACTGGGTTGCCAAAACTCTCCTGCATTGCTCCAGCAGGTGTACATTCCATCACACTGCTCTTCATAAGATTTGAATGTTTAATCATTGTACTCTCAGTGGAGTTATTAATTCCTTAGTTACATATCTCAGCAGACCTGGATTAACAAAATTCTGTAGAGTCAGGTTACCAGTAATGATGACCAGACCTGTTGTGCTTGCTATTTGGATATAGAATCTTTTGCCTCATTCTACTTTCCTGCCTGAAATTTCTTCACTATGTAGTCCTCTCCGTGAAAAGTTTCCTGTGGGGAAAAGACCAGTCCTTTCATTTAAAGACTAATGTTGAAGATTTGTCAGTCTCTTATTAATAAATCAACCTTATGCACACTTACTCAGAAGTAAGCCCTATTGTGATTTAGAAAGCTAAGTCCCTAATAAGTGCATTTAAGATTGCAGCACAACAGAGGAAAACTGTGTCAATCAGATTTTTAAAAAATAATTTTGCCATTTAGGTATCAGAGCAAACAATATAAAAATCTAGAACTTCATTAATGCAGTTATTTGGCAGCTGTGAGTGCCTGAGTCTTTTTCTCCCCAGATCAGAAGCAACACTCTTTAAAATGCAGCTCTTTGGGAGATAGGGGATTATTTACATTTTTAAGGGAGAAAAATGTTTGGCAATCATTTCCTGTGTTTGGAGAGAGAAAATAAACACATATCTGTAATACTGCATCCCTATTGTACATTGCAGGCAGCTGAGGTGAGCTCCAGCAGGCATTATGCTCATGTTGTCTAAGTCACCTGGGATAGAAAATGATTTATAACCGTCTTGTAATGAACTTTGCCATCGCTTTCCCCATCTGGAGCTCTGGGGCTGAGGCAAATTGACTTATGAGCAATCCCAGGTTAACTCTGGGTATACAAACCCCAGGGCCAGCTTCTTCTCCAGACCAAGTGAAGCAGCTTCCTGAGGTGGAAGGTGCTGAGAAGTGTAAGGTTCAGTGACAGTGGCTGCCAGCTATTCTGCCTAAATCCCCAGCTGTTCAGTTTTGATGGTAGACAGTTCAATGTCTCCACCCCTAGCTTGCTACCATAAGGTAGGGTGGAAGAGATGCTGTGTCCTAGTTCTGATTGAAATAAGATTCACTGTGCACGGAATGGAGGAGGGTACCATCTTCTTTTTTCGCCTCAAGCAACCAAACGTCTTGGGATGGGGCTGTCAGACATCACTCATGTTCCTCCCAGTGACTGGAGGAAATCTGAGATAATAACCAAAACCAGGGGGCATGCAAATCTGTGTTTCTTTTCTGTCTCAGTGACTCCTTTTCTTTCCTTCTCTCTTTCTTTGGAAGTGACTCCCCGCAGAATCAAACTCTTTAAAGAGTTCCTTTCTCATTTCTACAGCCGTTCTGCTTGTCCACAGAAGCTCCATGTAAAATCAAGAGCCTGACTCACTCAGATTTTTTTTTTAATGGTGACATAGTGCAGAATTTGTCTCCTGGAGGGCTCAACAACTTCAGGCTTTGAAAAACTGAGTTCAAACTCATTCAAGGATCAAACTCATTCCCCGCATCCTGCTAACCATGCACAAAGACACTCACTAACCTTTATCAGAGGACATACAGTAATCTCATGAAATTGTCTTTGTCTGGTCTCCAGCCTATTGAGCATGCAAACTGAAATGTGTCTTTAACTATTCTTGTTGCAATGTTCCTGGTGATGCTCCTTTCTCCTGGTATGGCTTCCCATACAAAAAAAAAAATCTGCAGTACCTTACTGTCAACGTTGCTGGTGATGCAGCTCAGCTCCTATTGGCTGTTTCAGGTTGCAGGAGATATGACTCCTTCCCTTTGGTCATAAGATGTAGTCATCCTTAGTCACTGGTGCTGGGTTTATAAGGTAGACAAGACATGTGGCTTCTGCAAGAGCCTCTGCCCGTGTAATCAGAATCAGAATAGAGCTGGAAGGGACCTTGGAGGTCTTCTAGTCCAGCCCCCTGCTGACAGATGCATTCTGAAATACTTGTTGGGTGTTATATGACTGTTTAGTCACTGCTGTTAATATGTCCTGGATTGAAAGTATAAGAACAGTACCAATCATCAGCCTTGTTATTAAGACAAGGCTGGTGATTGATGGCAGAGTGGTTAGAATGCAGTATTGCAGGCTAACTCACTGCTCACTGTTAGGAGTTCGATTCTGATTAGTTCAAGGTTGACTCAGTCTTCCATCCTTCCGAAGTCCGTAAAATGAGGACCCAGATTGTTGGGGGGCAATAGGCTGACTCTGTAAACTGCTTAGAGATATATATAAAGCATTATGAAGCTGTATATAAATCTAAGTACTATTGCTAAGATAGCATGGAGCTCAGCCACCACAACTGTACAATTTATGTCAACATAATTTTCTGCCAGCTCAGCATCAGGAGAATGCTTGTAATTGTGGCTATGCGGAAGAGCCCTATGTGAGCATTTTAAGCAACAGGAACGTGGCAAATGACTACAGAAAATGCACATAGGTTTTGAGGGTTTGATAACATATAAGTAGGCTAAACCCTGCAGGATATCATTTTTTTTCAGCAGTTTGCTTTAATATGCTTGTTTCTGTAGTTTTACTGATTACTTTGTGAAGTTCAACATGAGACTGCTCAGCAAAGGTGTGGTTTACGATCCCTAGGAAGGGCACCATTTTCAGGAAACATTGATTGTAAATCTTCTGGTTGCTGAAGAAGTGAAATGGAATTGGTACAATTTGGAAATCAGCAATATATATTAATGCAGCCCCAGCCAAGCAGACACCTTGCAGTTATGTGGACTTTTTTTCCAAGTCTGTCATCTTGGATGAGATTACAGAGCAGGAAAACACCTCACATGATCACATGGACATGAAAATGGGGGGAAAACTTTCTGGAAAGGCCACTGAATTTTTAGAGGGAAAACAAAAGTACAAATGATCTCTCAGCTATTTTTTTTTTTAAAGATAAGTAAATGCCACCCCAGCTAATTCTATTCACTCTTGCAAGTTGTTATTCACATTTAAAAAAAAGATCTTAAGAAAAATAATACCCCATATTTTTTTCATTATTTTATTTAAGATCTTTTTAAAAATCTGAATAAAAACTTGGCTACCAAAGCAAAGAACTGAAATGGAGCAATTCTGGAGTGATCCAAGCAGTAAGCAGTACCAACCCTGCTGGACCTTGGCGTGCTGATACAATACTGTTAGTTGCTGCCCCGTATCTGCCACTTTCTCCTAATATGTGGGAGCCTCTTAATGGTGGTTGAACCTATGACACACATGTGGAAAGTGACCTGCCATGATGTTTTGGGTGACATGCCAAAGTTCACCAACATCCAATAACTCTTCTTGAAAGCACGCCCTATTCCCACACGATTTATGGAGGCTAGGCAAGAATGGGATGTTGCTCTCATACGGTCTTTGAAAGTCATGTGACATAGCCATGCTCTTGCACAACCTCTGGGGCCTTCAAAAATCATGTGAGAATGGGGCATGCTTTTCACCTGATTTTCTGAGCTGTGCGAGAATGGGGTGTGCTCTCACCTGGCCTCTGGAAATTGTCCAAAAAATGTCTGAGAATGGGGCATATTTTTTTCATGGTTCTCAGAGGCTGCAGAGATGGTGGAAGAGCATTTCAAGAACAAAAGCCTTGTGTGACCTGGAGCTGCCTCAGGTAGGCCGCAGGGACTTGTCAACAGAAAGAGAATACCACCTCAAGGTAAGCAGCTCACCACAGATTCTAGGGATACCACACGATTGGATTGGATTTTTTACAATAAATTTATAAGTAAGGATATCTCCAGGGGTGGTGTTATGTATGTAGGTTTGAATGTTATTGGTTTATTTGAACTGTTCTTGTAAAATGTCAAATGGTATTGGTTTAAATAGTGCGGGAAGAATCCCTGCACTCCCATTGGCTGGCAGCTATGGCTGCAGGCTATAAGAAGCAGCCGTAGCCAAGCCAGAACGGGTCTATTCGAGCTGTAGTCACTAATAAAGTCTTTTGCTGGAACTCCTCGCGTCTGACTCTTCATGCAAACTTAACACTGGTGACGAGGATGGGATTTCCCTGAAGAGAAGACAACGCGACGAACAAACAACTGAGCGAGATGGCTGAACGCTGAACACCCCCAGCACCGTCGATCCGTGACGGAAGACTGGGAATCGTATGTGGATCGTTTCCACATGTTCCTGGAGGGAAACGATCTCGCCGGCATCCCCAAGAGACGGAAGAGGGCGGTTTTTCTCACGCACCGGTCGGTCAGTCTTCAAAATGGCGCATTGGCGGGAGCAGCAGAGCTGAAGGTAATGGAATGGCCCGAATTAGAAAGACTTTTGAGAGCCCATTACGCCCCACAAGTATCGTGCCTCATTAAGAGACACGAATTTTACCATCGGGATCAAGGGGATAGCGAGAATGTTAATGACTTTGTGGCAAGTTTAAGGGACATTGGGGTGCTTGTGACTTTACCAACTTAGAAGAGGCCATGCGGATCGGTTTGTTTTAGGCCTTAAGGATAAGGTTTTACAAAGCAAACTATTAATGAAACCTAAGATCACGTTTAAAGAGGCCATTGAAGAAGCTGTTTCAGCGGAAGCCACCAAGTCCTCAGCAGCGCCATGAAAAAGATTAACAAGGCTTCAAGCCAGGCCTCAAGCCATTCTGATGGGGATAAATCCACATCTACTCATTGAACAAATAGACTCTGATTCTGATGGCAGTGAGGCAGAAGAGGGGATTTTAAACTCAGAATGGAAAAGAAAAGAAAAGACTCTGGGAAGAACAGGCAAGGGTTCTATTGCAGAGGCTGTGGGGGGCCACCCCGCACTGATTGCAAGTTCTTTGACTCCATTTGCCTACGTTGTGAGAAACGGGGTCACATAGCCAGAGTTTGCAAATCATCCAGAACTCCACCAGCTAGGAAGAAATTCCTGATAGAGACTTTAAGCCCAACAATGTCATTGAAAAAATGGGGCGAAATTTAGAAGCAATGGCAAGAGTGAAACACACCAAACAATCACTATTGGTCATTCTTCAACCTTAAAAAGCAGAAAAGTTCATGTGAAGGTGTTTATTGAAGGAAGACCTTGCCAAATGGAAGTGGACTCAGGCTCTTATTTATCTATGGTGTCATGGGACACCATCCACAGACTCTTTCCCAAAATTCAGAAAAGCATTTCCAGAAGCAAGCACTGACTCTCAAAGACTACCAAGGAAACAAGATTCCAGTAGTTGGAGCGAGAGATTTCAACGTGCAGTTTAAAGGCCACACCAACGTTTGCCCCTGACCATCGTGGACAAGGATCGCCCAAGTTTGCTGGGACTTGAGTGGTTCAAGCCACTTGGCATCGAGGTGACTGGCATCCATCACGTGAGCAGTTCTGACTGGGAAGAGTCCTTGAAGTCTGAGTTTCCAGAGGTCTTCAGCGAAGGACTGGGCAAGTATATGGGACCCCTATTGCTTTCAGCCTAGACCCCAAGGTGCCCCCAATTCATTAAAGCCCAGGAGGTCCCATTTGCTTTAAAGGAAAAAATTGATGCACAATTAGATAAACTCATTGCTCAAGGGTTTTAGAGCCTACTGACCACTCCAGATGGGAGACACCCATAGTCCAACCAGTCAAGGCTGATGGGTCATTGAGATTCTGTGGTGACTAAAGGGGACCACTTAACCATGCGCTGCAACAGAGCGCATATCCTGTACCAGTTGTGCATCATCTGCTCCATTCCCTTGGCAGGGGTACAGTATTTGCTAAACTGGATTGGCTCAGGCATATCAACAATACCAGTTGATGATGCTACTGCAGAGGCACAAACAATTGTGACCCATAGAGGTGCCTTCAAATGTAAAGACTACAATTTGGAGTAAGCGTGGCACCTGGCATTTTTCAGAGCCTTATGGAAAGAATGTTGCAGGGACTGCGACCAGGGGTAGTGCCTATTTTGATGATGTTTTAATCTCTGCTGAAAATGACACTCAGCTTCAGAGAGACTCAGAGAAGTCCTTACCAGATTCAGAAAGCGGGTTAAAAGTCAAGGAAGACAATGACACTCAAAACAGACAGAGTTGAGTTCCTGGGGTATATGATTGACAAGCAGGGCATCCATCCTACTGATGCCAAGGCTAAAGCAATCAATGAAGCCTAAATCGATCAAGGCTGATTTGCAAGCCTTACCCTTGGACTTAATTAATTTTATCACATGTTTCTACCTCCAAAGCATCTATTGCTGAGCCCTTACATCGCCTACTTGATAAGATGCTGTTTGGATCTGGGGCGGAGGAACAGTCACATTTAACAGTATTAAGAGACTAAGTCACGTCTGATGCTGTGTTGATACAATTCTCTGAGAATTTACCTGTTGTTCTGACTTGTGATGCATCCCTTTTGGAGTGGAGGGGGTTTGAGTCACAGGCTTCCCAATGGACGGGAAGCCCCAATTGCATTTACTCTCGCACGCTGTCCAAAGCAGAGAGGAATTATAGCCAATTGGACAAGGAAGCTTTAGCAGTTGTTGCAGCTGTTAAGAAATTTCATGAATATCTGTATGGCAGGTCATTCACCATTGTTACAGATCACAAACTTTACTTGGCATTGTGGCAGGAGATAAAACTACACCTAATATCCTGTCACCAAGAATGCTGAGGTGGACTGAATTTCTTGCAGCCTATTCCTACAAACTGATTCACAGGCCTGGCAAGGACATTGGACATGCTGATGCACTGAGTCATTGCCCACTACCTTGCCACAAGGAGGACTTTGAACTTGAAACTCACACCTTTTTCCTGGAGACCGTTGCTAAGCTTCCAGTCCATGCTGCTGAGATTGCCAAAGAAACTGCCAAAGATGCTGTGTTGGCACCTGTTATGGGCTGGATCAAGAAAGGTTGGCCCTCAAGATCTACCTCACCTTGCCCAACCTTTTAAGTCCAGGCAAACTGAATTATCTGTATTAAGAGGATGTATTTTGTGGGGTAACAGGGTGGTTATTCCTACAAACTGCAAAGGGAGGTTTGGAAATGTTACATGAGGGTCATCCTGGGATTGTAAGGATGAAAGGTTTGGCCAGGAGTTATGTATGGTGGCCAGGTATTGACAAAATGGTTGAAAACTGGGTAGCCTCTTGTCCCAATTGCCAGGTAGTCAGACCTGCACCACCTCACGCCCCCACACAGGAATGGGAATGTCCTAGGGGCCCATGGTCTAGAATCCACATTGATTTTGCAGGCCCTACAAGGGGGCACACTTTTCTAGTGATAGTAGATGCATACTCCAAATGGCTAGAGGTAATTCCAATGACATCCACAACTACTGAGGCTGTTATCAAGCAGCTAAGGAAATTGTTTGTAACCCATGGGTTACCAGATATCCTTGTCTCTGACAATGGCCCTCAATTCACATCTAACATTTTTGAATCCTTTCTAGCTCAACAGGGCATCAGACATGCCCTCACTGCCCCTGGGCACCCTTCGGCCAACGGCCGGGCTGAACGCATGGTACGCTTTACCAAAGAGAAGCTTCAGCAGCTGGGTCCTGGGGACATCACTGAGAAGCTTGAAAAGCTTCTTAGTGTTCAACACATCACTCCTAGCCCATCAACTAACTTGTCCCCAGCAGAGTTGTTGATGGGCAGGAAACTTAGGTCTTCCCTTGACCGCCTCCATCCCACTACGCACCCAACGCACCACTGGATTCCACTTCCAAAGTTCGTTCTTTCAGTGTGGGAGATTCTGTCTATGCTAGGAACCTTCTAGGTGACCCTTTGTGGATTCCTGCTGAAATAACTCACATCACAGGCCCTCTTTCTTACAGGGTACAAACAGAGGATGGCCTTTCTGGAGCAGGCACATTGACCAACTTAGATCCAGGGTCCCTCAAGAACATCGCCCCTGTCTCCCTCTAGGTCCCTCACCTGATGTTTCTTCTAGGGGGAAGGGGGGGAACAGGAGGAAAATCAGCAAACAGGAATCAACCCCATGTGTAACGAGCCATTGCGACAGGAACCATCCCGAACCCTGTCACAAAGCCAAGATCCATCTTAGAAGTGGAAGATTGCACATCACTACCGACTTGGGTGCTGACATTGGAATGGAGATGGGTTGGGAGGAGAGACCAGATTCTAACAATCCAACAGGGTCTCCTTTCACAGGAAGTCCAACAGGGAAATGTCAGCAGACACATTTCCTCTCTCACTGGGTGAGAACGTTAAAGCTTCTGAAACACGAAGGTCTCAACGTACACGTTAAGAGCCCCACCTATTTAAAGGAATACATTAGATAGGTTGGGGTTTGGTATGGACTGAACCTAGTGGGGAGGGGTGTTATGTATGTAGGTTTGAATGTTATTGGTTTATTTGAACTGTTCTTGTAAAATGTCAAATGGTATTGGTTTAAATAGTGCGGGAAGAATCCCTGCACTCCATTGGCTGGCAGCTACGGCTGCAGGCTATAAGAAGCAGCCGTAGCCAAGCCAGAACGGGTCTATTCGAGCTGTAGTCATAATAAAGTCTTTTGCTGGAACTCCTCGTCTGACTCTTCATGCAAACTTAACAGGTGGGATGCTACAGGTTCTGCCTGTTCTATAGAATCGGTAGCTCTGAAGAGCAGCAGACACCGAACGCGTTCTAGTGACG